>OU343222.1:316084546-316201969 GCA_910596185.1 Chrysanthemum makinoi | reverse complement strand
TGTTAACTATCTATTCCCCATTGACAATCTTGAAGAAGGTCGAGTCTACGATTAGGTTCTACATTCTACTATGTTAGAAGACTAAAGACGAGTTGCATTTAATTATCTAAAGACTTCTTAATCGATCATTTATCAAATAGATTGTCGGTTTAGAGAGGCACTAATTGGGGATAGTGAAATGTCAAATTTAATCCCCAATTAGACTTGCTCATATTCTTCAAACAGTTGATTCCACAAGAGTTCAAGTGTTCTTCTTCAACAAATTTCGTATAGGCTTACAATGAGTTGCTAATGAAGTGTCAAAACCATGAGGGGAAGGCACACATCTAAACACAAAGCGAGTAAACTTGATGAACTTAATTCTTCTAAGTGATTGAAGATATCCCAGAAAGACAAATGTTATTACATGTGAGAAACTCAAGGTTTGACTCATGGCGAGTAAACTTGATGAACTTAATTCTTCTAAGTAATTGAAGATATCCCAAGAAAACAAATGTCATGACCGAGAGAAACCTCAAGGTTTTACTCATCAACTTTAGTGTTATTATTCCATCGACGTGGGGAAAGTGATGTAAGAGAAAGTTTCTGAAGATAAAAAGAGGTACACAAGTGTGTGATGATTTCGATGTTATCACAATCATCAGAGGAGAGAGTTGTACATTAAGGGGCCAAAGTGCTTTCACTTGAGTGCTTAATCGCTTATTCGAGAGATATAATCACTTATTCGGATTTGAAATCCGAGAGATAGTCCTCCCAGAGAGTAATCGCGATTCGGCTTGCTTCTTCAATGTTATTCTCCGGTTATTCTCTCTGGGCATTGGTGCCGGGTTCTTGAGCTTCATACACTTTCTTCAGGGGGAGAGAAAAGTATACATCGGGGTTACTCTTTGGTTATTGGACTTAATCGCTCTTCGATGGTATAAGTTTCTCGTCTTCGAAAGTATATGTATATGCGTTCATGAGCTCTAGTCCCACCGCATCAAGTCATCTACTGGGGAAGTGTTCTCTTTGACACCTTTGGAATGGATTGCTTCAGATTTCAGTGGTTATGAAATATGAGAGATTATTATGAGTGGATGATCGTTGTCGATCTATTTTGATGATATAACCCCGAACAGAGAATCTCGATTATCATTCTTAAAATGGAGCAGCGGGATCGATGATAATGGTGTGCTTCTTTGTGCACCTGGCTATTGGAAGCTTGAAAGAAAGATTTGAATCTGCTCTGCTAAAGGATTTTCTCGTTTGGGGAAGTCGCCAAAGTCTCTTCTCAAAAGGCTCATGTTCTATCTTCTATTCCTGAGCCTCTGGAAGCTTTGGTGGTGGAAGTTTAAGAGATGAACTCTATCTAGACGTGTCGTTTGATATCCTTATCTCGGTACTCGTATCATCATTCTCTCAAACTATATCATCTTCTCTATCTTTGTATATATTATCAAAAAATCAAAATACAAAAATATAAAACCAACAAAAGAAAATAGAAAAATATAAAACCTTCAAAAACCCATAAAAATCTAAAATTTAAAAGACCAAAATATTGTTTTTCAAGACATGTCTTCGGTATCGATAACATCTACGGTCTTAGAAATGTCATTCAATAATGGCACGAGACTAAAGATGAAGTTCGAGCGGGGAGTGTAAATATTCTTTTCAAAACATGTCATAACTATGGCTTGAATTACTGATCGTAACCCGTGCTTAAAACAATGGCTTGCTATTATTTCAGATAGCAACCCGCTCTTCAAAGAAGGAAAGGGCTGCGCTAAAACAAATTTTCAAAATATTTCATGCACTTATCATAAAGAAAATGAGGAAAGTCCTTCAAAGATGCTAGTTTTACTCAAATATTTTCCTTCAAAAATTCTTCGAAAAATATTTGTTTTAAGGTGGTGGAAAATGAGTTGCTATTAAATCAATCGATTCGAGTTTTCGTAAATTTGAAAACTCAATCAACTCCATGACTTTTCTTTTCAAAATGAGTCATTGATTGAGGGGGAGAATGTTTTCAAAATATATATCATCTTACAGGTTTATATAATCATCCTATGTGCTTAAAAAGAAAAATATAACTTGCCTCTGTTGAAGGACTAGGTGTCAGGATGTGACTTATTAGGATTAGATGATTATAGTTTGATGAATACATTATTCCCATGCCATTGTATAATCTGATTGATATGTTGAATTGACTTTTATTAGTCGACATATTTGGGTGATGTCGACCACCATATATTTGTATGTGTGTTCACTAACATATATATTATAGTATATATAAGAATGTTCCCCATCCGATCCCAAATGAAGATGATTGGATGCCGAAAGGAAAGGGTAACTATATCTTGGGTTGACAAACGAAGAAACGGAGATTAATTGACTTCTGGAGAGTTGGCATGGAAAAATGCAACGTAAGAGGTCTCAATCGCATCGCAGATGGTTTTCTTCATCAAAGAAATCAAGAAACGGAGCTTAATTTGACCTCGCTTGGCATTAAAATGCAACGTAGAAGTCTCACTGCATCAGCAGATGTTTTCTTCCAAGCCCTACAAAGAACATCAAGAATCAGCTCAACCACCTAACATATTTTGTGCAGGATACCATTTTTTTAAACAATTTTTGAAAAATTTCAATAAAATTGTTTTGAAAATGGAAAATATAGTTTTTGAAAATTAATTGGACTAAATTTTGAATATCACCGACTTCATTTTATCAAAATCTAAGTCACTCAATCTCGCCCATGGTCATCGATTGGGGAGAGTGATTTAAAATAAATTATTTTCAAACGATATTTCTTCATAAAAGTCCGGATTGTACAAAATAAGTGGTGATCTAAAGATTTAATGTTATGTAATGGTATGATTTTTCTTTTGAATCAAGGTCTTTCAAAATGAATTTTTTACGTTCTGTTTGATTGTGAAATTGTTTTGTTTTACTTAAAGATCTCTTAAAACTATCATACCTGACACTAACAATCTTTTATGTCTATAATTGGTCCTCTATCAGTCATTTTTCAAAATTAAATCTTGCCACGTCTTTCCCTAAACTTTTCAGAATGATTTAAATCGGATGGGATCACAAATCTCAAATGGTTTGATATTTTTGATCGGGGGAGAGATCGTGATTTAAATCTCTTATCTGCTTAAATGGAATTGGTTTTAGTCCTTCAAAGGCACTCCTGCCTCCATGTGCCAAACGATTTCAAAATACACAATGCACATGTTGAGGAGGAGGATTTATCCAAAAACAAGATGAGTATTTAAATCGGCACATACTCTCGTATTTTCTAAACCTTATTAAATCACTTGGGATCCAAAATCTCAAAGGGTTTGATATTTTTGATCGGGGAGAATTTGTGATTTAATAATGAAATTTGATAAAAGGTGATTGTTTGATTCAATTACTTGGTACTCTCGTATGTGCTAAACGGTTTCGAATCTCGAAGCACATATTGAGGGGGAGCATTTCAAAAGAAAATAAACTATCGAGGTACAAAAGATGTTTAAAGTGATTTACTAAGTACCTTGATTGAGTTTTCTAATGGTTTCTTAACGGCTTTTGTGATTGTGGATGTGCTTCAAAAGAACTCTTTCCTCTATGTGAAAAAATGATTTCAAATATCCAACGCACATATTGAGGGTGAGAATTTACCAAGAAAATCAAATGGCTTTTCCTAAGGAAATTGTGATCAAGAAAAGATTTCAAAGATCTATTGCCTCTATGTGCTAAACAATTTCAAATCATACGCACATGTTGAGGGGGAGCATTTCTAAATGATAAAAAACAATTAAGGTACAAAATGTTTTGATTTTATATCACAAGTACCTTGATTGGATTTTCTAAATGATTTTTCAATTGGTTTAGAGAAAGAATGAACGTACCAAAAGACCCACCATTTTACTTTATGCATGGAGTTATAAGGATGGTGAGGTTAGGTATTAGTTCCACGATCCCAGAGCGGGAGGGATCTACCAGGGGACAATCCACTAGATAGTGTAGAGTCCTTAGGTATGATGAAAAAAAAGGGAGAAAAGTGAGATACGGGAAGAGTGGGACCGAGATAGAGCTAGAACCGAATAAACCCAACAAGGTTCTAGTAATAAAGTCTCGATAATAATCAAGAGGTTGAAGAATGAAAAAGAAATAAATGTGAAAAGGGTGAAAAGAAATAGCACTCCAATAATTCAACCTTAGGGCAGAAACTAGGTTCAATACATAAGCTCCTGATTACGATTGTCAGTACGGTATGAAGACAGACGGCATGGACCCAAAGGCGCATGCACTAAACTTCCCAAGCCACTCAAGTTCCTCTTAAAAGGGCTTGTTTCATTCTCACGAGGAACCTACATAATCTATCGACTTTCTCTTAGAGATTGTTGATATTGAAGAAGGAGACCCTCTCCCTAGTCTCCGGCATAGGAACCAAATGAGCACTATTGAGTCTAGAGCCAAGAGATCATCCACAATATCTCATAAGGACACAAAATTAATGAAGACTTGCTGTTTCACACAATGTGGAAAGTAAGTATATATTGAGAGTGCTACGCATTATCCTTGTGGTGTTGCCAGAACATCCGAGTGATATGTAAAAATATTCACGATGAAGATGGAAATCCTTCTAGAGCCAAAATCAAACAAGCTCTTGGTGGGTGACATGTGAGATCTTCCAAAAGATCAAGCTTGTGACAACTGGATAGAAACAATCGGGTGATTCATTATTGAATCTACCTTGGTCCAGGAAATGGATTGACAGATACCTTTGAAAAACCGGTCGTTGTGCTCTACAATTCTTTTCTCTAGCACTTTGACTGTATATTAATCTTTCAAAATTAAAAAGGGTATTTATGATTGAAAAAATACTTTTGGAAAAACCGTTCGATGTGCAAATCTCTTCTCTTATCTAGCACGTCGAATGTGTATTCATTTTCAAAAACAAAAAGTATTTTTGATTGAAAATTGATCTTTCTCATAAAACCTATTGCAAAACTCTTTCTTCAAGCAATGTGCGTTTTCAAATCAATTTTTCATCAATCGCTGAATCTTAATGTTCATTTTACTCGTGTTGTCTTCTTTAGACGCTCCGGTTTGAGAACGCTAGAATAGCCGCTAAAAAACTGTGTCAAGGAGATTCTTGAATTATACCGATCAAGATGCTTGTCGATCAACGGGATGGGCGTATCCACCTCAATTCAACGAAAGTGATCAAAGACACTTCGTGTATTTTATTGCTTTGTTGTTGCTGTACATTTGAGTTAAGTGATCGGAATTGAGAAGTCAAAAAGCCGCATGCTCACAAATCCACACTTAATTGAAGAAATTATGACTTGTGCATATCTACGTAACTGCTCGATATTTTTATACTATGCTTCTACTACGCCGGCACAAATATCATGATCCGTAAAAGCTTCACGCTACTCGATGAAAAGATGTCATGATCCAAAAGTGTGAGCATGTCGGTCCGTAAGTCACAACATCACATGATGGCAACACAATAAAGGGTGATCCGAAGATTTGTGATGATCTGATGATTAAACTCAGAAGATCATCAAAGATGTGGATCAATATAAAGGCCTCCACTTAAAGTACAAAGTTATTGGACTTTAAAGAATCACGCTAAAACAAAGATGCAGTTGTTGAAGAATTAATGTCTACGAGCTCAAGACTTAAGATTAAATAGAATGCTCGGATTCGAAATGTAAAACATGGGGTGACCTCCCTTAGGGGGAGATTGTTAGGAATTATAAAATTACATACTAAAGAGTCGGTCACCCCAAATATTATCTAGCATAAGTTAGCTCGTAGACATATTGTTATTTACGCTATTTACTGGCTTTTATTATTAGTTAGTTAGCCTAGTTTGTGAAGTGCATCACCGTGGAGGAAGGGGCGGTCTTTACCAGTGATACCCGATCCATCGGGTTCGCTTTAGTTTGTAACCTAGAAATACCCTCTTGGGTAGAGGTTGAAAGTTAACCTTTTACACTTTTGTTTATCTCTTTAGAATTCCCTCTCTACTCTCTTCATCTCTCTAACAATGGCATTCATATACTATCATCATCCTAGACCACCCGAATCATCAAAACAACATAATATTCACGATCCTACATAAATGGATTTGTCAAGTCTTTACCAGTAGCCGTTTGCTCTGGACTAGTTGATTCTTATGTGGATTAGACATGGTGAATCAATAACCATTTGTTGCGTATCTCACTTATACACCTTTTAAGATCAACTCCCATCTATGTTGCATAAAAGTTAATGAACAAGCAAAAACACAAGCACAAAATATATATACAAACTTATACAACAATATCAGTACCCAGAAACTTCCACTCAACACCAGAGACAATTTGACACAAAAAGTTTATGGATTGAGCATTCCAATACTTGTTACAAAATCAAATCTACCCACATCAAGTCCTTTTGTTAATAAATCGGCATAGTTGTTATCGGTGAATTTTGACAACTTGAATTAGTCCTTTTCATAACGGTCTTATGAAATGGTGTCTAATTTCAATATGTTTAGTCTTTGTGTGTTGAACTGGATTCTTAATTATGCAAATGGTACTGCTATTGTCAATATGAATGATGGTATTCATGAAATTTTACCCATAGTCCAAAAGTTGATTCTGAAGCCATAGAACTTGAGCACAACAACTGCGGCGACAGCCTACTACGCCGCTGTTGATGAATTAGCCACCATAGTTTGTTTCTTACACTGCCATGATACTAATCTTTTGCCAAGAAATTGGCATCCACACATTGTAGATTTTCTATCCAAGCTAGCTCCAAAGATAGTCACTATCGGTAAGTAACGGAATCGGAGGAGAATCTCACGAGTACCACCTGTCAGTAGGAAATGCTTTAAGATATAGAAAATCTTCTTCACGCAGCCAAGTGAGAGAACTTGGGAGTAACTTGAAACACGGAGCACACACGCAAACATGATGTGGGTCTAGATGATGTAAGATACATCAAAGAACCAATCATAGACCCTTACATGTGCACACATCAGCGCCTTCTTTTTCCTTCGGAGTAGGTGTGTAGTCTTGTCTGTGGGTGTCGGATGACTTTTCATCAGTGAACTTGAACTTCCTTAGTATCTCAGCCACATATTTATCTTGATTGATGAAAATACCATCTAGGCTTTGTAGTACTTGAAGTCCTTAAAAGAATGTGAGTTCACCCATAGAACTCATCTGGAATTCTTCTTTCATCAGTTTCTCAAATTCTTTTGCACATCTCTCGTCTTTGTAGATCCAAAATGATATCGGAACATACACTTTTAAGCAAAGAATATGATTCTTGTCTTTCTTGATAAACAAAGTTTGATCCACTCACCTCTATGAAACCCATTAGCAAGAAGATAAGTTAAGGTTTCATACCATTTCTTTGGTGCCTAATGTAAGCCATACAAAGCTTTAACTTCGTTAGGGAACAAGCTAGGCTCAACGCATGCAGTCAGTCATTCATTCTCTCACCCGTGAAAGTCAACAAGGTGTCAAAACATATATTAGCTTAGCAAATGCTTCGTCTAATGAAATCAAGTCATGCATATTTAAAATCACTCCGGGAAACTTGCAAAATCTTGGCCTTGTGAGCTAGAATTCGCATTTTATAGCTTCTTATCTAAGAGACTAGCAAAACTTTTCAATCAAAAAGACTTAACAAAAGCTTACAAAAATTTTAAATTTTCTCATTTTTGCACAATTTTTTATTTTCTAAGGAAAAGCGGGTTCCAAGTATACGACACAAATAAGCAAGTCGGTCAAATCAAATCAAGATTACCAGAACTGAAGCTAAACATTGTCCTCAATGTTTAAAACAAGGGTATCACGAAAATCTAAAACCGTTTATTAAGTATGCTAGAAGATAAACGTTAGTCGATAAGATTAGGATATCGGATTTCCATCAAGATCGATCATGAAACTCGAGTGGAGAAATGACAAACTTCGAGCACGAGAGTCTTCATATCGAGAACATCCTACACAACATCACAAAAACCAAACACGATGAAGAGGCGCACTCTGCCACTATTAGAAAATAGAAAGAAGATAGATGGATAAGCATGGTGCCTCCCGGCGCTCTTGTTTTTGTTAACCGAAGTCACTAGCTTGACTCGATCCCAGTCAGTTGTTCTTAGGGAAAGTTTGGAGATCCTGGGACAACCATGGATGGAATGTCCCCTCAGAAATAATGTTTCTGACCATTCACCTTAAATTTGGGCCATCAGCCGAGAAAGCTCCACCGCTTCCATATGGGAAAACTTGAGTGATGGTGAATGGTCGATAACGTTTTGAGTTTGCCTGAAAATATCTTTCATCGAGTTAAAAGGAGAACTTGATCACCAGCGTTGAACGCCGTTTTGATTTTAGCATCATGAATCCTCTTAGTCTTCTTTGAAAATCAAAAATTCTCGTAGGCGATCCCTAAGCTCGCTTTAATTCATTCAATTGAACTTTTCGTGATCACCCAGGTCCTTAAGATCAAAAATTAGCATGTTTCAGGCCCGTATATGTTCGAAAGCTCGATGGGCGACAGCTTTTCCATACACCAACTTAAATGGGGTGCACCCAATGGGTGTCTTATGGCGAAAGCCCATAATGTATCATCTAACTTATCAACCCATGAAGCTTTCTCCTCGGTTCTTTCTAAAAATCCTTTTCAAACCACGATTGAGACCTCAACTTGCCGTGGTTTTATACGTGTTGAGAAAGACGATGGGTAACTCCATATTTAGCCATAACTTTGCAAATTGCTCATTACTGAAATGGGTACCGCGATGATAGCAGTGCTGAATGGGAAAACAAATTCTTCAAGAACTTAACAACCACTGGAAAATTTAGTTGGGGAGTGCCTTCGCTCAACCCATTTGGACAAGTAGTCGACGGCCCAGGATATATACTTATTACCTCTAGATGATGGAAATCGTGCCAAAAATCTGGAGACTTGAATAACATTTTGTGTGGCATTTCATCCTTCTCAGAAAATTTCCCTTGACGTGGCAGAATCACAAGATTTGACTAAATCATGGGCATCTTGATATATGGTAGGCCAATAGAATCGGAATCAAAATCTTCTTAGCTGTAACTTGCACCATGATATTGGCCGCAAGATGGCAAGTTAAGAATATCAAGAGCCTCTGGCCATGAACACACGGATTCGCTTGATCGCACAAATCAAACAAGTAGGGATGGCCTGAAATAATGCTTAACATCTTTGAAAAACTTTTTCTTTTGTTGGGACATACATCCTTTCTGATAATTATTTGCAAAATCGCAAAATGGGGTGTTTGGGTCTTTCTTAGTAATCATCCCAAGTGTCTCAAGAGGAAATGTTTTCAATCTCTCTTTTTCTCGAAAGCACACTTTGATGGGGATTCTCAAGTCTTGAAAGATGGCGTAACAGGTTCTCCCTCCTTTGTCAAGAATAGTAACATCAAACTCTTGAAGGAGAACAACCACCGAAGTAATCGCGCTAGCATCTTGCTTTGCCAAAAAGATACTTTAAGGAATGGTGGTATACACACTATGGTCTTCGACAAGACAAGGTAGGGTCGAAATTTCTCAAAAGCATAGACAACGCCAATTCTTTTAGGTGAGTCGTGTAATTGTGTTGGGCCTCAGTGATAATCTTCTCGCACCAGTGGGTTGAAAATGTTTTTAACTTCGTGCCCAAGATGCCCCAATTGCGTAATCACTTGCATCCATTATAAGTTCAAAGGGCAAATCCGATCGGGAACAACTAAGATGGAGCCTCGCTAATTTCTTTTTGAGAAAATTAAATGCTTCAATATTCATGGTGAAGATAAACGAATCCTTTCAAGGAGATGGGTGAGAGCGGGCTATCTTAGAAATCTTGGATGAACGGCACGATAAACCGGCATGACCCAAAACTCCGAATACCTTTGACGGTAGTGGGATGAGGGAGTTTAGCTATAACGACTTTAGCCAGGTCGACCTCAATCCAATTTTGAAATCTTATGGCAGGACAATGCCTCTCGAACCATGAAATGGCACTTCTCCCAATTCAAGTGGTGTCTTCACTGCTTTTGAGCATGTGGTCTAGATGAGAAAGACAAGAAGTGAAAGAATCTCCATAAACCGAGAAATCATCCATAAAAACTTCCATAGAATTTTCGATCATGTCATGAAAAATAGCCATCATACACCTTTGGGCGCTCCAGAGCATTGCATAAACCAAATGGCATTCGGTAAGCAAACGCTCCATAGGGCACGTGAAAGTTTTCTCTTTGATCTCGCGATCAATCGAATTTGAAAGCCGGAAAAACCATGAGAAAGCAATAGAACTCATTCCCTTAGCGCTCGAGCATCGATCCATAAAAGGTAGCGGAAATGATCCTTTCGCGTAGCATCATTCAACTTTCGATAATCAATACACACCTCCATCCGACGGCGTATGGAAATCAATTCGTTATCTTCATTGGTAACGGCAGCCATCCCTCCCTTCTTTGGGACACAATGGAACTTGCCCGCTGATATGGAGATTGGATAAATGATTCGCATCGAGAGTTTCAAACTTCCTTTTGATAACGTCATGAATTTTGGATTAACCCTTCGTTGTTGAATAACGGTTTGCAATCGCCTTCCATCGTAATTTTTTACGATAAATGAGGATTGATTCCTTTGATGAAAATTTGCCAAGCGATGGCACTCTTATGTTTTCAAAGAATATCCAAAGTGCGTTTTCTCCTCATCTTTCAAGTTTTTAGCAATGATGACGGGAAATTTGTTTGGTTCTTCAAGAAAAGTGTATTCAAGATGAGGAGGTAAATCCTTGAGCTCGGCTCAAGGGTTTTTCGTTAGAGCGTTGTACTTCTTTGATTTCTTCAATCGTAATCTCTTGGAGGAGTGATGTGGATCTTCATTCAACAATTGTTCAAGATAGGATATCTCCTCCTAATCATAAATTCCATCATCAATTCCCGGTGGAATCGATTCATCAATAGCAAGAAACTCATGTATCTCTTCCAAAAGGCCTCCCTCCCCTTGGGTGAGAGAGGGAAGAGTCGAGCAATGATTGGTTCAGTAGTGAATGATCAAGTAGAATTTTATTGCAAAACCGAGAACTTCTTGAAGCATTCTGAAAACATCAATAACGCCGATTGATTGATGGAAGCATCGCCGAAATTTGAGGAGTACCTCATCGCTTGATTAATGTTGAATGTGAGCTGCTTTTTTCAACTCTTAAGTGATCTCTTCATAGAAATCAATCAGCATGACCGCCCTAAGAAACTCCTTCCGGAATTAAGGGTACTGGGGATCATCAAAATCGACTACAACAAAATCAGGGAAAATCCGACTCCCACTCTGACACTTTGGGTGGGATTGGTAGACCGATGGAAAACAGCTAGCTCAAGAGTCATACACGTTGGGGTGGTGGCTTTTAGTGAATTGAGTTTGGCATCAAATTAATCTAAGCAAAGATCGCTAAGGAACATTGAACAATTCCTGAAAATCACATGGAATGAGGAATTTGTGGGTCACCTAACTTTACTGAGTTTCGAGGATAACTTGAACAATTCTCATTCGGAGTCGTAGCAAGCTCTTAATTTCTCCTTGTTTGTAAGCATCCCTATAGAAGATTTGGGGCATCAAGAGAAGGGCATCAAAACTTCTTCAAGTCTTTGAAGATTGGGCTTTCCTCCGATGATTAGACTTCTCAGAAGAGTTTGATCTTTAAGACGAGGCGGATATGGGATAGACGGTTTGGATTAGCTTTCTTTACATTAATGAGCATCTTTGGGCTCGAATCTTGAGACAACCGGTTGGACATTCGATACTCCCCCATTAGTAGGAAGCAGGTCCTTTGTCACCCAGGTCTCACGGTCTACACAAGAAGAAAAATTAGTGGTAGGAACG
Organism: Chrysanthemum makinoi; assembly: GCA_910596185.1. Taxonomy (NCBI): domain Eukaryota; kingdom Viridiplantae; phylum Streptophyta; class Magnoliopsida; order Asterales; family Asteraceae; genus Chrysanthemum; species Chrysanthemum makinoi. Next base: position 316,190,096 of record OU343222.1, on the reverse strand, counting down.
AACATGAGTCAACACCACTTCGGTGATTGCTTTTGTCACCACCTCTCGGGTTAGGAATCGTATACTTGAAGAGAACCGGAACCCGAGGGTTGAGAATAAGAAGTAGACGGTTGATTGGCGAAAGAACTAGCCATCATATTCTTCATTTCACTTATGCTGCTTGTTCATGGCGGTGGTTCCTACGCTCAGCTCTCTTAATGGTATTGAATGTCTTCATGTAAGAAGAACTCGTTGTTCGGAACAACTCGAAGAAGGTTGTTGGTATGTTGTTGATGAGGAGGTGATTTTGGTGGTAAACTTGAGATGGAGGAGCTTGATAGTGTTGATTTCCATGATTAACTCCTCTATTTTGATTGTTGTTACCATTGAATTTTGATTATTATGTTGTTGAGGTTGGTTGAAACCAGGAGGTCCAAGATAATTGTTTGAACGGTAGCTAAGAAGATTTGATCTCCTTAGGTTGATTGTAGTGTCCTCTGTAAACATTCTCGTAAAACCTACCACCGACTGGAAGGAATAATAATGGGGACCTCCACAAGTCTCCATGGATGCTTTTACTTGTTGAAAGTTGATTCCGTTAATTTGATGTGATGTAGCCTCAATATATCCATCTTTTTGTTGATGGCTATTTCGAGAGAAGAAGATGTATTTGATCGAAGGCGATTCACCCTTTGCGCGGAAAGAATCAATAATTATGATGAGCGGTCATATTCTCAATAAGTAGCATTCTCCTGACGCCTTTTCATGAAAGTTCAACCGGCGATTGATCGTTATCCTGGCGCCAAAACCATTGTAGAGTATCGATTTGGTGACAAGCAACATATTATGATTTGGACATCGATCAATTGCAAGCTTATATCGTGAAGCTTCAACAAAGATTCGAATTGATAGGGATCTTAATATGCATTCGATATATCGTTCTCAACTTCGCCACCATCGATGGTGGAAAGTACTTTGCCGTAAACGAAACCATTTCCTCAAAGGTATGAATCAATTCTTGGAGATCAAACCAAGAAGTGGCATCGAGTCAAAGAGTATGGGAAAAGATAGAGACGGCGCCATCTTCAGACCCCATTTTGTTTCCTCGTGATAACGGTTAGAAACTTATCAAGATGCTTGTTTGCATCATCATCGGGTAAACCGTAAAATTGACAACTGTTCTTTACTTGTTATGATATGATGTTCAAGCTAAAATTGGTAGCTTGAATATTTGTGAGTGTAATAGGTCCTCCCTCCCCAGTACATGGTTGACATAGCTCTCCATCGCTCGAGATGGGAGCCATTTTGATGGGAGGAGGATTAGGACCGGGTGTGGTGGCGGCGGCAATACCTTCGTGCTCGGCACGTTCGATTGACTAAGTCGTGCTTGTAGAAATGCGCATGCACTTAAAACCAAGGCAATTAAAAGAGACCGATATTAAAAAGCGATGGAACTTAAACCAATAATCCCAAGTGAATAAATCACCTCTACAAGACAGCGCGGCGGAAAACTTTGTAGGTCAGGCTTATTAAAACCCGCTTCTCACCAAGCAATTTAATGTCGCCGCCCTTATACCCACCACACGTTTGTTTATCCGATAGAAATAAATCAATTCTGGCTGAGGCAAGTTTTTTGATCTTTAGTTCGGGAACTTATAATGATAACACCTCCGTTGAGAATGTTATATAATTTGGTGTCTTCTATTTATTAGCAAAAACACAAGAGAAAATCTTTTGTATTTTTAATATGATATATATATATATACAAAAGAAAAAGGAAAATATTTTTTACTTTTTAAAGAAGTAGTAACCTAATGAAGGATCTCGAGTCACTAATCGTCAAACCTCAAACGATATTGTCGTGACACAACCTCCCCAGGCGTAAAATTTTCTCAATCCAACACAACGTCGTTTACTCACACAAGCTAGCCTGTGAATGACTAGTAGAAACTTAAAAACGGCTGGACAGGTTGTTGATAAAGAAGGCTTGGGGTTATGTGTATGGATAAAACCTCAATATCGATATCAAAAAATAATAAGATAGATTCCAATTCTCTTAGAAAAAGAATAATAAATCAAATCCCAAGTTATCGTGATGTATACAGTTAGTCAACCAATCGCTTTCCCAACGAGGCGGTTGCCAACGCCGCTCTTGGTTTGGAATTTAATGCTAATGCTTTGGATTAATGATTTTGATTTATTTTTAACTGGGAAATGGGGAAAGTAATTAAGGAAATATATTCTACGGGAAATCCTAAGTGCGAATCAATCTAAAACGTAAATAATAAAACGTAATTAAATTGCAACTACGTCTAAATCTATATCCTAAAAATACCTAAAATTGCTTTTATACTAAAAATGATATTAGAAAACTATTTTAGAATTAAAACTATTTTTTTATATTTTTCTTGATTTTTTTTAAAATTAAAATCTAATTTTTAACTATTAAAACTAATTTAAAATACTAAAAATTATGAAATTTAAGGAGAAAAATATGAAACTACTTTCTAAAAATCTAAAATAAATCAAAAGACTTTTTAAAACTATTTTTTTATTTTTTAGATTAATTTTCTATTTTCTATGAATTTAAAACTATTTAAATCTAATTTAAATTGTGAAAAATACCAAATAAAAGGGGAAAAATATGGAAAATCTTTTTTATGCTTTTTATATTTTCTTAAACTGAAAATTTGAAAAATTATTTTTTGAACTTTTCTCTCAATTATTTGCAATAAAAGCTATTAATAATTGATTAAATACTACTTTTAATTAAGAAAAATAGTAAATAGTGACCAAAAATTGTGAAAATCTCAGGAAAATTCTAAAATGTTATTATAAATCTATGAAAAATAAGAAACAAGCATCTTATGTGTGAAATATGAAGGCTATAGCACAACTGATAAGAAGGAGGCTACTTAAAAATAAGTAAACAAGCTAATTAGGCTACCAAACAGTGACAAAAACTAGAATATGCTAAAATAAGCTAATAGCAGCTAATTATACCTACTCCTAACAAGCTACAGGCACTAATCAATGATTTAAGCAAACTGCTTATCTAAGCAAAACGACCTTAATGACCCTTACGAGCCATTGGCCGCTATTGATAGCTCAAACTAAGAAACAATTGTGCAGTCCTAAAGAGCACCTGGCAAGCTACAACTAAACCAAATTATAGACTCTAACTCCTTGAAATGAGCATTACACAAGATCCAAATGGATTCACATTTATTTGCCGGTCGACGATAACGTAGATGGTTATTTGATCACTTAAAATGACTAGATCGATTTGTTCAGACCAAGTGAAATTGTAAATTCCAAAGTTTGAAACACTTAAACTCAATAATGAAACAATGATTGATTCCCAAAATTTGATGAAAAAGCAGTTTGATGATTTGACTTTGTGGTGTAACTTTGACTTTGTTGAGATTAATTGAACTGATTTTGATGATATTAAACTAATGATGATGACAATAAGCTAGATCTACTTGTTTTAAGCTAATATGCAAATTTATACTAACTGATTTTAACAGATTTAACAACTAGATCAGTTTCAAATGGATTTTGACTATTTGAGTGTAATCAAGAACAAAAGACCTTAAATGACTATCAATAACCTAAATAAGCATGTCTCAACTACTATTATCTGATTAACTAATCTCTATCACAGTTTTATCAGCTAATCCAAACACTATTATATAACTGATAATGTGATCTAATAAACAGATTTAGACTAGATTATACTAAACAAACATTAAACTAAGATTAACTACTGGTTATAACTAAAATCGATTCAAACAATAGATTCAATGAACAAAGATTGATGAACTTACAATTCTCTAGCCACTATGCTTGCAAACATGAAATAGTGAACCTCTAACCTAATCAACCTTAATCTAATCCAATTCAACCCAAACCAAAGACTCATCATACCAATCATGATCCAACACCAGTAACATAACCAGATCATTATAGCATTAAGTTAATGATTTTTGTGATTTGAGTATGAAAAGAAGAATAAGCTCACAATAAGCTATTAAAAGCTTATATGAACCATATAGAAACAGTAGCTAACTTTGGATCAATCCATAGAACAGCTTTTATATGATTTTTTATTTTTCAATGATTTTATTTTTTGTATTTTTAAGTTTATGAAGAGAGAAGCTAAAAACAGATTTATAAAACTGAAATAAGAACTAAACTAAGATAATAAGTAGATTCAAATCATAAAAACTTAAACAAACACTTGAAAATGAAATTCTAAATTCTATTAATATGAGAAATTTGAGTACAAAATAGAATTACAAAAGACTTAAAACTTTTAAAAATGGAAATTACAATTAGCTAAACTACTGAAACTAGAGAGAAGAAAAAAATTAAAAGATTAAAGATGAGATACAATGTGAACGAATAAGGGTCCTATATATAGCTAAGCTCAAGGTCTTGGGAAGCTTCTGGAAATCCTCATTTGTGCTTCTAGTTTCTATTAGATCAATCCAAATCTTCACTTGATATAAACCCTTGGATCACTATTGATTTTCCTGTGTGGAGGCGTGTGGCCTTTAGCACACTGGATGGGTGACCTGGCATTCCATGTGTCTGGATGTCGTGGAAAGTACACTTATGCCCTTAATTGTGGTAATTGTACTCAATTTACTCGCGGGGTAATTAGGGTTCTATGAGTTACCAGATTTGGGGGTAAAAGAAAAGCGCGGGTTTGGTTTTTTGGGTTTTTTAATATATTTCAATTATATTGACCTTGGGTGGGTTTGTTGACCGGGTTACAACAAAGGATACGGGTTGGGGTATAGGTATTCGGGTAATATTATTGGACGGGTGAGGTTAGTCTTTGGACTGGATCCGGGTTTATTCTTTGTTGGGCCGAAAGGTTTGGTTAATGGATTTAGGATAAAACCAAAGTTAACTTTAAGGGACCAAAAGTGAATAATCTGAAAATCCAGGGACCACAAATGTACTTTCTGAACATCTTTATCAAGGGCCAATCATGTCAATCTCAAATAATCCAAGGGTGAAATCAGAATTCTCGAACTTCGAGTTCATTCTCGCCAAATACTAAAAGTTCAGTGGACTATTCTTGACATTTCTTCAAACTTGACTGAACTTCAAAATCATATTTAGAGAATAAAATCTTCCAAAACAATCCCACCTTCCGCTCAGCTAAACTCTCTTGATCTCGTGCTCGGTTTACGTCGTTTGGTTTCTTTTAATGTTTTACATATCCGTGCTGCGGAAAAACACAACTCAAGAAAACCACAATTATTATTAAACGCTCTTCTTTCTTGGTTGGCATTGATTACCCATAATGAAGATATGTTTAAGCCATCAACTACCCCGATATTTGGGGATCTTGGCCTGAGGTTGTAAACATAAACCTCCTCATCACCCATATAGCACTTCGACATCCACTTTAGCCTTAAAAGGCGGATGCATGGCTGAACGGGCTGATTGCTTCAATTAATTTAACTAGGGCAAACCACTTCTTTAATTGATACCTCTCTTGTCCTGAGCCACAGCCTAGCTTTGCGATAACAATTCCTCTTTCATCCTTCTTGTTTTTGAACACCCATTTAGTACCTATTACCTTCTTGCTAGAAGGTAAATCACAAAGCATCCAAACCTTTTGAAGCTTAAATTGGAGCAACTCTTCTTGCATTGCTTCCACCCAACTTTCATCTTCAAGTGCCTTGTAAACATTCTTTAGCTCCATTTGTGACAAAAATAAAGAGACATTCATTCTTGCGAGTCTTAGATTCATATATTTTACTAATGAATCCATTGACATCAGGCAACTTTGTTTGTCTTCTAGTCTTCACAGTGTGAATCCCCATCACATTTTCAAGAGTATGTGATTTATGAATGTGTGGGGAAAGTGGAGGAACTCTCACCAGGCATATTTGAAATTTCAACATCAGGCTTGGCTTCTGAGTTGTATTTCCATATCGAACATTTGCAGTGGGCTTACGGCCTAGGTGCAAACCAATTTCCACTGACGTCAAGTTACCTCCTTTCCAAAAGCATTAGAAGGGTGAGCATCGTTTTGGTATATCATCATTATCTCGCGAGGGTGGTGATTCAAAATCTTGATCATCGCATGATCCTTGCTTGGTTCATCATCATCAAAAACTCTTCTAAACAAAATCAAAGAAGATATTCCTGAGAAACAGTTCATAGTATTGGTTAGTATCAAGATCAAGCAAAATGGACCGCCTTTGAGATTTTCTTTGTTTTCTAGGAACTCAACATGCAGATTATCTTCAATCTTTTGGGTTCTTAAGTTGAATACTCTAAAAGCTTTGCTGACCATAGAATACCCAACAAAATACCCTTCATCAAATTTTTCATCCAACTTGCCTAGATAATCTATGGTATTGATAATTGATACATGACATCCAAATGGTCTCATGAAGTCAAGGATAGGTGGTCTACCCCTAAATAATTCATAAGGTGTCTTGTTCTTTGTTTTAACCACTAAAACCCTGTTTTGCACATAACATGCAAGTGTTAAGCCCTTCACCCAAAAGTGATTGGGAATTTAGAATCGCCATGGTTCTAAGCACCTCTAGAGTGTCCTGTTCCTCCTCCAAAGAACACCATTTTTTGAGGAGTTCTAGCAACACTAAATTCCCTTTTAATACCTTTATCTCTGCAAAAATCATCCATAACTCTATTCTTGAATTCTGTCCCATTGTCACACCTAATGATTTTAAATTTTCATATCATATTGGTTTTCAATTTCTGTGATGAAGATCTTGAGGATGCCAGTTGTTTCATCCTTGGTTCTAAGAAAGAAAACCCATGTAAACCTACTAAAATCATCAGTCACCACTAGACAATATTTCTTTCAATTCTTCATGATGTAGGACCAAATAAGTCCATATGTAACATTTGAAGTAGGTGATCAATAGAGTTAACCAACTGACTTGCAAGAAAGCTCTGTTGTGTGCCTTTTAGACAAGCCATACATGTTTGATCATTTTCAAATCTTTTCCGAGTAAGCCTCTCACCAAACCATCTTTGACAATTTTATAAATGGTTTTGAAGTTAACCAAGTCTTCTATGCCATAACATGGATTCATCCACTGTGGCCTTTGCAAGCAAGCAAGCATAATCATCTTTAGTTACAATGTTGTTCATATCAAAGCTATAGAGATTGCCTTTTCTAGGAATTTTAAGAAGAATTTGACTTTCATCGTGCATCTTAAAGCCTTAGAGAGAACGGCACATATCTTTGGTAAAAGAACATTGTTCTTCTTGTCACACATTTGTGACACACTAAAAAGTTTATACTTAAGCTCTTTTACATAATACATGTTCTTCAAAGTCCAAGTTACCGCTTTGATTACTCCTTTACCAACCTTTCCATTAACCCCACCTCCAATCCACATACGTCCATCATAATGTTCAAAATTTGAAAGATATGACTTGTTGCCACCATGTGCCTTGAAAACCCACTATCTCGTATATCCTTGATCCGATCTTTTTGTCCTTGGATGTTCATAAGAGTAAAGAGTTAGTTTCTTTTGGGGACCCAAGCCATGATTGACTTAGATGCCTGGTATCAATATAGTTAAATCTATCAAAGGTCATTGATACACCATTGGGATTGGTTGTAGAGGTAGTTCTTTTAGGTTTCCATTCCCAACGTGTTGAGGCCTTCACAGCATTGCCCATGTCCCCCTTTTGTTTACAACCCAAGTGGTAAATTTTGAATGAGCGATGGTAACTCACGGTTTGGTTTTAGGTACCTTGTTGGTTATAATGAACCCTTTTAGTTTGAAAAGTTCCTTTCCCTGTTTGTGCAGATTTTGCAAAAGTTGTTTTAGACTTTGCACTTTTAATAGGTTACTTAGGGTGAGCAAGTGTTATGCTTTTGCAAGGTGGCAAAAGTTTTGGCCACTTCTTAGTTGAACTGCTCTTGGAACCATTTCTCTGTGTGAATTAGGGTGTACATTATTTTGAAACATGTTAGACTCCACCCTTTTATTCCCATGGACTTCCTTTCTCCCAACATGATAGTCACAATAAGCATGTAAATGATCAAAACTACCACATATATAGCATGCCTTATTGTACATCACAAAATCACTACCTAGTTGTTGAGATTTAGCATGATTCCAACTCCTGGATTTACCCAGGTCAGGCTTGTTCCTATACATCTCAAAGATACCTTACAATTGATCTAGGTTTATTAGCTTGTTTCCTAGGTTCCTCTCAGAATGATATTAACAACTTTTGGGATAGAAGTCTCTACATTCTTTTTAGCATTCTCATCAATAACCCGATGAGTCACTAGCACTCTCAAAACATCATTATCATTCTTAACCTCTTCCTCACATTACAGTTTGGGAGGACCATATTCAAGATTAAGATCTGAAAGTCTTCTAGACTGTATGAGCTAAATCTATACCGAGGTGAATGAACACCTTAATTGGTGGAGGCACTATATTATAACCCATACCAGACTTAACTTTACTATGTATTTGAGCAATCCAAATTTTATCAATTGACTTAGACTGATAATAACAGGTGTCAACTTGATTAAATTGACATCTCGTTTATCTTCTTAAGTTAATCAAGCTCTTTTTGGAAAGCCTCATTCACAGCAGTCGTGATGTTCTACCTCTTCTAAGAAAAATCATCTCATCATTATATTTAGACTCATTTTCCTCCCTCTAGTTGTTTTTCTAATACAACTAAACTTCTCCTAAGGTTTGTCACAACATAATTAGCAATCAACTCGTTCTTTGACTTTCATAAGATTCATTAAGCCTTTCAACTTCTCTAGCAGCCCTACATGTTGTAGAACAACTTTCAAAGTTTTGTACCTCGCAGTCGAGAAAGCCATGAGAGCAAATTCAATAGCAATAAGAGACATCTGAAGGTTCTTCCCCTTGATCATCACCATGAAACTCCAATCATAGCTCACACCATCAATAGCCAACATTGCCTTTGGTTCTTCCACAGTTGGTTCCTTATTTTGCTTGTACCAAGTAACGTCGTCCTTGGTCTTTGGTCTTCTACATTCTCTAGCAAAGTGTCCCAACTTGTGGCGCTTAAAACACTCCACTTTCTTCTTATCAAAGCCCTAGGTTTCACCACCATTGATGTAAATAGGCTTGCCAGTGTTCTTGTAGAATTTCCTAGCCCTCATGCTAAGAAGAGCTATTTGCCATTTTATATCCATCTCCTCCAAGTTATCTTCATCAATTTGCTCTATGTCTTCATGAGTTAATATAGAGCCATTAACTTGAGTGGAGATAAAAGCATAAAAGGTAGGATCTCCAATACTAGCAATCTTCTTCTTTAAACCTGCGGTGGTAACACTAACATTACCAGTGGAAACTTTAGAACCAGCCGTGGCAACATCATCATCACTATCATCTTCAGAATCATCACTGTCAACAGAGGTTGACAACAATGCCAAGCTACTAGAGCTTGTACCAAGTTTACCTGCCTTCTTCAACCTTTGTTCAATAAGTTTGAAGTTGTTGTAAAGATCATTGAGCTTCATTGTTTCAATGTCTGATTTGTTTTCCCGGACAGTAACATTAGTTTGAAACTCTGAAGGCAAACTTCTTAGAAACTTAAAATTGAGGTCTTCCTTTTCTGGAGTTTGGTGAAGATGCTATTAAGTGAGTCATTGCTTGAAGCAGAGAAGTTTTCATAACTTTGCTTCAACAATGTCTTTTGTGTCTTCTTTGCAGCATCATTACCACCAAACACAGAGCAAATCTCTTCAAAGAGTTCTTTAGCAGTCTTGAACTTGCTGAAAGCTATGATATGGTCTCTAGGAAGAGTCATCAGCAACAAACTTCTAGCCTTTTGATCATTCTTCTTCAGTGCTTTTTCAGAACTAGATTCAGGCACATAAACTGTCACCACATCTGTGTCACCAACCATCTGTGTCTTTGTCACAGGCTGGAAAGAATCACCATTTAAGATGATCTCCCATAGAGCATAGTCCTGTATGAGAAAGTATTGCTCAATCAGTATCCTCTACATCTCAAACTCATTAAGTTTGAGCCTAGGTAGCCTTGGTGTAGTAGAGTTGGATTGGTTCTTTTCCATCTCCATTGAATTGAGTGAGTAGGTTAAGCTTATTCCTTGAATCTTCTAAAACAAAATATCAGAACCTTTGCTCTGATACCACTTGATGGATCTGGACACAAACCTTGTGTCAATGATATTTTGTATAATATTATTAAGCACGCGGAATTTACTTAGTAATACTTAGAAGACGGATTGTGTGATGTATTGTAAGTAAACACAGATTAAACACATAACTTAAGCTTCAATATTATTAATGAATAATACGAGTGATCTTTGCTTATCACTAGGGTTACACCTTGATGCCTTTGTGAGTAATACGTAGGTAATTAGACAAGTACCTAAGACAATAACCCATGCCCTCCTTTTATAGTATAAGGTGTCCTTTACAAGATAAGTATAAAGCTAACAATATAGAATATACACAAGATCTATTCTATACTTATCTAGACGCGTTCTTCTAACCATTATCTAATAGCAGTGGTGGTAATGTAGGCAGAAGTGATAATACGTTTCCACTGCTAGTGTAATCCAAGCAATGTCTTCCACAACTATCAGTGGTAACAGATTATTCCCAACAGAAAAGTATGGACGACAACGCTCGTCTCTCCTCATATAGATATAGCAACACTAGAGAACCCAGCTATCTTCTTTTAAGGAGGTGAGGTAGTACCTAATCCTCTCCCTCCGGCAAAGTGACTTGCTCCAATAAGTTAGACCTCACCTTTGAACTCTAGCTCCTTACCTTCTTTCCACTATGGCACTTCTTTAAGGAAAAGCGCGATTGGAAAAACTAAGTTACACAAATGGACTTCTTCACACGTAAAGGAAACCGTGTGCTTTAGGAAATGCTAATTTCCATCTTTCCAGACTATGGCAATCGCCACGCACCCACTTTTCATCTATCACTTCCTAGAGCTGAGAAAACCGACCTGGATATGCTTGCAGTGTATCATCTCCAGACTAATGGCTGAAGTAGAGAAACCATTCGAACCCTATTAGAACACGTAGCGTGCCTATCAAGTTTGGAAAAGAATGGGATAGACACCTTACATTACTTTAGTACCTATCACTTTAGTACCTCCAAGGCACCGAAAGAGATTCTTTATGGTCGTAAGTGCCGATCCCAATTGTTGGGTAGAAATGGAAATACCTAACCTACCAACTCTGAACCTATTCGAAACGATACCAAGGAAACCGTTCTAAGTTGAGATGGATATGTAAGTTACTCACAAACCATTTGGAGGCATAGACAACGTGAATCTCTTGAACCCTCCGAGGTAACCTAGAATTTAGCTTTTGAAGCCACCATGAAATTATGTGAAGCGAATAGTAAATGTGAAAACTTAATCCCCACTATCTCAATCTTTTAGAAAATCCTTGCTGGATTGAGACCAGTAGCTCAAAGGTTTGAGCTACCATCAAGACTCAGTAGAGTTCCTAACATTTCGTGTGTAATAGGAAGATAAGACTCGCCGATAAGGCAATTGTAATTCCTAGGGAAATCCTAAACTTTAGACGTTTAAACTTCGTTGACCTATCGAAATCATAGATGATGAAACCTAACAACTTAGTAAAGTTTCCTCTCTGTCTTCGAAGTTCATAGAAACTTGCAGTAAGATCCTTGATTCACCTAGAGAACGTGAAGATAAGCCCTCGTGATTTTGCACTCACCCCTTCTAGACTGTAAAGGATGACTTGAATTGAATCGCGAGGACGCGATTCCTTTTAAGGAGGTGAGGCTGTGAAAACTCGTAAATTCCTCGATGCGTCGTAATTGGAGAAACGTCGATTAGAGCGATCGTTTGATTTAATTGAGTTAGGAGTCGTATTTTATATCGTTTTTATTGGAAATAATATTTTAAGAACATTATCGTAACTCCCGAGTCATGAATCATTCGTTTACTAGGCTAAACAAGTCCCGGACCTTAATACTAAAAGATTAGAGAAGTTTCACCTACGGTCCCTATAAATATTTACATAACCAACCCCTTTAGTTCCACTTGTTCAAGAGTAGTCCCTCGTGTGGGTATATATACCTCTAAACCACCCACCTCTTCTCATTTTCCACCCAACTTTCTCTCTCTTAAATTTCACACACCAATACTCTCTCTCTCTAAAATATTATCCGGCCACCCTTAGGGTTCCGGCGCCGCTGCCGGAGTCCGGCCAAATTCCGGCGAACCCCAATCAAGACACCGCCTACCCCATCTTGTAGATCGGGCCACGATGGTTCTATTTTTGCAACTCACGCGTGTTCAAACTCAATAACGCGCCTCATATCTCAAACCCTAGTTTTGTAAATGAGTGTTTCGTGGTAAGAACGTGTATAATGGTTTAAGGATCGATGGCTACGGGTTGTACCCATTGGAGATGCCATCACAACCTTCGTTTCTCTTCTTTTTCTCACGGTAAACACAATCACATCTCATGGATATTTATTTTCTTTTGTTTTATTCGTACGTAAATTATGTGTTAATTTTCGTGGATATGAGAATCATAGAACAAGTTTTAAAATGAGTTGGTTAATATTCAAGTGTTAAGCTTTCATTGAAAATGGATTATAAACGGTTTGGTAATAGTTTTGTGTGGTAAACAAATTATAAAACTGTTTTAAAAACGTTTTGGTAATGATTTCGTGTGGTGAACCTTGTGAACTACTCTTGATGTCGAGTATGGTGTTGATTATGGGTCGAAGCCCGTATTGAGTCTCGACGTTGTTTCAGCAGCTTATTGTGGAGTTTTCTTGAAAAGGGGAAGTATTATTGTAGTTTGGTTTTGTACTTGTGGGGTTCGGATTCGTTTGGGTCTCGATTTGAGATTATGGTCAATATTGGTGGTTGTTACCGAGTCGGAATAGAAAACTCAACCGAGTTGGGTGACTCGGTGAGTCTGGTTAGCAAACTAAGGTGGGTTAGTAAATCGGGTCGGACCTCCGGGTCACTTTGGGTGATTTGTTATACTTCGGATCAATAAACTACGTTGGGCCTAAGGTCCATTTGGCTAGGTTGGTTGGGATGGTTAAAACCCAAGACATGATGTGGTATAGATTTGAGAATATAGGTCGCGTTAGATGTGTACGTTGCGCTCGGGTCACGTTTGACCCGGATAATAACTTAAATTATAATTTGGATATACGGTACTAGTGAAAATAAGTTACGGGTTCAATTCACGTAGACACGGTAATTGAAATAGGTCATAAATGATGTTAGTAAGGAATATTGAAACTAATAATATGATAACTTGTAATATGCCAATGGACTAACTTGAAATGTGTAATGATTTAGTTATTAATCGATACCGGAACGAGGGAAATAATTGGACATTATGAGTCAAACGGTTAACGTGTAACGAGTCGACTTGTAAATTGGAGAACTTAACAAAGTAAATATATAACGATATTGGACTATAATGATTAATGAAATAAAACATAAATAATAAGAGGGATATCGTATATTTCGAATTTCATTATAATATGTAGGGATGATATGGTTTATAAATTAGGATAACATTTCTATACGAAAGTCACATTGAATGTAAGATATGCTTTATGAAACATTTTGGAACTAAGAAAATATAATGTGTTAGACTCAACACGAGTTTAAGATATATTTTGATTTGCAATAATACTAGAGATTCTATCTTCGCATTTTTACTAATAGTGAAACGTATATCCATCTAATATCGACATAGATGGTTTTCATTATGAACTACGATATTAAATCGTGTCTTATAAATATGTAATACCATTTATAAACTTGTTGATAACATTTATATTAACTAGTGCGTTGTACTCTATTAAAATTTTGGTTTAAATAAGATGGGTATAATTGCTTTTGCAATAAAGCTAAATATTCTGTTTTCACATCTAAGCTGCTATTGAATTATATAACCATATATATATATATATATATATATTATGGACGGATATGGTTTAAACTATCATAAACCCTTATTAAATACAATGGTAACTCGTGTTTTCTAACACATGTTAGCTTTTATAAGCTTGTTTGGAAATATTATTTTGATAAGATAACTTATTAAAGTCGTAATGGTTGGGAATAAACGAATGTGTCATTTATAGTACACTATTTACTATACCTTATATGAAGTAATTTCGGGTAAACTTGTATAAATATGTGTAACGATTGAGAAACCCTTATTGATTGAGCGATAAATGGAGACTTATCTTATATAATAAACATGTACATTGGGATCATGGGGAAATTATCGAAAGTTCACCTATTTATCTTATATAAATAGTTGTCGTCGTTTCCTAGTCTTTGACTAGCCTGAGTATTGTCGGTATTTCTTAACTTGGTCAATGTCTCTTCCCATTTTAGTGTGAGTTAAGGTCTGTGTGTCTCGATCTTGTCGATGATTGCTCTTCTTTTGCGTGAGTTGAACATCGCGTCTATGTTTCTTACCACCACACGAAACGTTAAAAACTGAACTTTGAGATATGAATTATAAACTTTTGAGAATGATAATGCGCTTTTGAAAGTAATGACATGAATGATCCACGAAAACTACAACACATTACTTTCTATTGATTTCTTTATCGTATGAGCCGTATTCTAAGAATATCGTATACGCATTAGGTTGCGTCACAACTATTCTATTGTACTCATCGTACAATCTTTTGGATGCCATGGAGATTAACCTTAGATGACAGTCGTGTCAATAGTGAATAGTGCATTGCTGTGCCGTGATTACCTGTTATCTTCTGCTAGTATTTATTCGTGCATTGCTGTGGCAAAGGTGAGTTTCATAGCCCCACTTTTATCTATGAACTCACCAGTGTAAGCTGACCTTTTAGCATGATTTCTCATGTGTTTGAGAGATATTTGGATAACGTGATCGGTGGAAGCTTGGCAAGAAGGCGGGTTCAAGGATCATTTATGACTCTGATAAACTTTGGGGACCTATTTTATAAAATCATGTTTTGGGCCTAATATTTATACTTTTGGATTAAACGTTTCGAATACTTAAATTTGGGATTGTATTTTATTGTTAAATGACCATCTTTTGCTATAATTGTGTGAGATACCAATCCAATAGTAACGCCCCGAAAACTTGATTAAGTCTTCCGTTGTACCGAGATTTGGGGGTGTTACACCAACAAACAAAGCCTATAGTATATGTTGTGGCAAGGGAAAAGTGTTTATCAAACAACCGCCGTCTGCCCCACAGCCGTTGCATGATTTGTTTTATAATGACGATGCTAAGAGTAAAAATTTCAAAAAGAATGTCCGAACATACAATAGCATGTTTTCGTTCACCTCTATGGGTGGGAAGGTGGACGATACAATCAACAAGCAAGGCCGTGCTCCATATATTTTCCGGCTGCTTGGACAAACATACAATAGTATTGGTAGTTTGCTTCCGGAAGGAGGTGCTCATCCTAAATTTGCTCAGCTGTATATATATATGACACGGATAATGAGAATGAGAATCGAGCAAAAGCGTTAAGGTAATATGCGTCACGGGACTTCTGAATTTGTTTATGCATATTCAGTAAAACATTGTTTTTAAGTTTCTGAAGTTAGGTCTAATCACATTAATCTTCTAATTTGCAGCGGTTCTTCTTCGTCGTCTGGTCAAAGCACTTCAAATGACCGTATTGATCGAAACATTATCGTTGTTATAAGAGATGTTTTAGACTCCTCGAGTGATTTGGTTCAAACATTTAGAAGAGCACGTGACCGGTACAACGAAGACAACGAGCAGAATATAAAAATAAAGCTCATTGCAAAGAGAGGCAAAGATGGACGGAATTACAATCTTCCAACGTCAAATGAGGTTCTGTGGTCTTATTGTAGGTGACTTCGATACATGTATAGAAGATAGAGATATTGTGATAGAAAAGCATCGTGAAGGTTTGCAACGTATCAACATTTTCCAACCTATGTACCTTCCTTTACAATACCCTTTGTTGATGCCACGGGCGCAAGATGGTTATTATTTGGGTATACCACATAGAAAGAAAGCTGGCAGACGCCCTGTTCGGTCTTGCAACTCCAAACCGTCCACGGAAAAAACGGACAAAATAGTCACTATGAGGGAGTGGTTTGCTTTTCAGATTATGGATCGCCCAAATCTAGAAAATTTATTTACACATGGAGGTCGTTTGTTTCAAAGAATTTCTTGTGGATGGTTACACTATGGTTGAGACAGAGCGTTTGTTTTACCATCGATCAAAATAGACAAAACTTAGATGTGATACGTACTCAAGCATTCGTCAAAGTGTTGCGTCTGGTAATAACTGTTGAAACTAAAAACGAGGTAAAGATAGTTTCATGATCGTTTGTAAGCCTCTAGGGTTTAACAATAACAAAGATATAATATGGCACATCGGAATAAACATAAGAACACTTTTTTATTGACACAAGGTTTTTCCACATCTTCCCCAATTATATATTGATCAGAATATAACGTGTTACCTAACTGTAACAGGGATCTAAGCCATCTCAGATCTTAGGGATAACTAGTTCTAGGCATTTACAATGAACGACGCCCTAGAACACACACACACCTTTACTAGACTACATTATGGAAGACTTATCTATTAAACCTACACCCCATGTCCTCTTTATATACTAGAGGATTAGGGTTTACAAAATACTACGAAGGACTAATAAGCAAATCTTCTTTTGCAAGCAAGTCCTTCCATCTTTTTGTAGATTTCTTCTTTGTCACTTTAAGCCCTTGATGTTTCATTCTTTATTGTTTTGTATCATCAAATCAAGAAACCCAACAATCTTCCCCCTATTTGATGATGACAAAACAAACACAGTTCTTATACGAACTTCCCTAGACGAAGTAGCAGAAGTTGAGATAATTAAATCTCACCATGAATGAAACAAATCTTGTCTTCCTTGTCTTCCCCTTAATCCATGCTATCTCTTCTCATATCTTCCCCTTTTTGCTATCAACAAATAGAGAATATAAACAGTAGAAACACTCTAGTATAACAGTGGATTTCAAACAAAGTAGCAGTGGTAATGAGTGAACACTAGCAGTGGTTACGAAAAAAACTAGCAGTGGTTTCGAGAAAACACTAGCAGTGGTTTTGAGAAAACACTAGCAGTGGTTTTGAGAAAACACTAGCAGTGGTTTCGAGAAAACACTAGTAGTGGTTTTGAGAAAACACTAGCAGTGTTTCGAGAAAACACTATCAAAGCTACTTTCTTCCATAATTTAAAGACACCACACAACGTATTAACAACTTCCATAATGAATTAATTCAAAGAAACACGGATTTAGGAAGTTAAATATCCAAGAAAACCCTAAAAATACGATATTGAAAACCTCCTTCTGCAGCAGACTTCGACACTTAATAACTTTTGATTGAGAGCTCAGATCGACAATCCCTCTGGTGAAAAGTTAGATGAATATATAGAGAACGTCCACCGAAACTTTCGTCACGATCCAACGGTTAACGAAAAAGTTATCGCGTTTTTAAAACAGTGCTGCAGAAAAATACGAACATTGTACCAGCTTCGAATTTTTCCATCTTCTTCATCGAAAAACCTTGCGAATCCCTAGGTAACGAGCTCCCCAAGCTCTGATACCAATTGTGGAAACTAAAAACGTGATGAACAATAGTTTCGTGATCGTTTAGGAGCCTCTAGGGTTTAACAATAACATAGACACAATTATGCACAGCGGAATATATAAACAACTATGTTATTGACACAATTATGCAGTTTCAGACTTTGCAATTTTACCTACTACTTTCATACCCACTGCTATCATAACCACTTCCACTGTTGTCACAACTCTCTCTGTATCACCACCTAAAACCAAGGAAGTAGAGAAAGAAGTTGCAAGTACCTTGATAAATCTAAGCAGAACCTCATCTATTTCTACACCTGTCATTACACCTGATTTATCTGTTCAATCTACTGCAACCAAACCTAAAGGAAAAAGTTTAGTTATTGGTGAACCATTGAAGAAGAAAGTGGTTAAATCTGATATTGGGAAAGGAAAAGGGGTTGTTGTACCAGAGCTGAAGTTTAAAAGTAAGGCAGAACAAGAAGCTTATGATGAAGAGTATGCAAAAAGTATTATAGTTGATGATCAAGCAGCTTTAGAGAAAAGGAAGCAAGAAGAAGAGGAAGCTAGTCAGAGATGGTTAGCTATATGGTATGAATCACAAAACTATCTTGAAGCTTCTCAACAAATACACAATGAATATACTGCACAAGAATGGGCACTATTGGATGATGAGGAAAGAGCTAGACTTATGGGTCTATGGGCAAGGAGGATTGGTAAAAACAGGAAGGAAATTATAAGAAAGAAGCCTCCTTCTATTGCACAAATGAGGAATGTTTTTATGAAGATTATTAAGAACTCAGGCATTCATGTTCCTGATAATCTTAGTAAATGTTCATTTGATAGAATTTTGGAGATGTGTATGAGGATTAATAATGATCAGTTATGTCCAATGAATTCCAAGAAGGAAGAAGAGTGGATTCAAAGTAGACACAAGAGAAAGTCTGAGCTTCAGGAGCCATCTGATTCTAAAAAGTTAAAAGTAGTTGAAGATGTTAATCAAATTATTTCTTATGAGTTTAATCTTAAAGATGGAAGTGAAGGAGTGTGGAAAATTCAAAGACTCAACAATGAGGTTTATGAGTATAATAAATTTTCACAGATGCTTCAATATTTTGATAGAGATGATTTGATGAATCTTTGGATACTTTACAAGAATAAGTTTGGTGAAGAACATCCAAATGATTATCATGAGAGACTGGTTTATCACCATTTGAAGATTTTATTTGAACCTACTCATGATGAACCTGAATGGCAAGGACTCTACAATGGTCATGTTACAAGATGGTTTTTATATCAAACTTCTGGAGTTCATGTTTTAACAGTTTCTGGAGAAGTTATTCACATGCTTGTAGAAGGTGATTATCCTCAATTGAATAAGCATCCAGGAAATATTGCTCGGATGTTGAAGCCTGGTTGTATCAAGATTTTAGTACCCTATGATGGTTAAGCTTACAATCTGTTGAAGAAGTATGAAGACATTCTTAAGGCTAGTAAGTGTTTGGCTACATCCTCCAATTCAGATGTTTTGAGCTTAAAGGAAACTTGAGAATTATGTTGGAATATATCAAGTTTAGGGGAGGATTGTTGGGTTTTAGGTTCCTTGAATCAAGAATTACTCTAAGTACTGGAACCACGAACATGTTTGATATAACCACGGACAGAAGAATGTAACCGCTGATGAAGACAAACCGCAGCTAGTAGTATAGTGTAACCACGGATAATATATTGTAACCACTGCTAGTCTTGTTTAGTCGGTTTAGTTTATTGTATTAGATAAATATGGAAAAGATATTTATCTTGTAGGTTACGTATTGTATAATGTATAGGACTCCTTAGCCTATAAAAGGAGGTCCTAGGTTAGGTTAGATATACGTAAGTTTTATATCTAAGGTCGATACACTTCAAGGTTGCAAAACCCTAATACTGTAAGAGTATTCGTATTAATAAATAGTATTGAGGTGTTGAATGTTTACTGTTCTTCTTCTTAAGATTAAGTGTTAAATTCCGCGTAATACTTAATAAGCTTTTGTTCTAAGTCAGTTTCTATATTAGATCGTTTGCTCAACTGGTATCAACAAGTTTTGTGGAAAAACCTTGTGTCAATAACAAAGTGTTCTTATGTTTATTCCGCTGTGCAATATTATATCTTTGTTATTGTTAAACCCTAGAGGCTTACATAAGATCATGAAACTATATTTACCTCGTTTTTAGTTTCAACAATTGGTATCAGAGCTCGGGGAGCTCGTTACCTAGGAATTCACAAGGTTTTATTGGTCGAAGAATGGCGAATAGAAGACACAATTCGAATCTGAAAATTCTTGTATTTTTCTGCAGCACAGTTTTAAAAACGCGATAACTTTTTCGTTAACCGTTGGATCGTGACGAAATTTTCGGTGGACGTTCTCTATATATTTATCTAACTTTTGACCGGAGGGATTGTCAATTGGAGCATTGAGTAAAAAGTTATAATACGTCGAAGTCTGCTGCTGAAGGGTTTTTCAGAAATTTGATTTTTAGGGTTTTCATGCATATTCAACTTCTTGAATTTGTTATACTTGTTCTATTTCTTGATAGAGGTTGTTTATACGTTGTGTGGTGTCTTTAATTTATGGAAGAAGGTAGCTTTGATGGTGTTTTGATTCGAAACCACTGCTAGTGTTTTCTCGAAACCACTGCTAGTGTTTTCTCGAAACCACTGCTAGTGTTTTTCGTAACCACTGCTAGTGGTTTCGAGTGTTTTTCTCAAAACCACTGCTAGTGTTTTTCGTAACCACTGCTAGTGTTCACTCGTTACCACTGCTACTTTGTTTGAAATCCACTGTTATGCTAGAGTGTTTCTACTGTTTATATTCTCTATTTGTTGATAACAAAAAGGGGAAGATATGAGAAGAGATAGCATGGATTAAAGGGAAGACAAGGAAGACAAGATTTGTTTCATTCATGGTGAGATTTATTATCTCAACTTCTGCTACTTCGTTTAGGGAAGTTCGTACAAGAACCGTGTTTGTTTTTTCATCATCAAATAGGGGAAGATTGTTGGGTTTATTGATTTGATGATACAAAACAATAAAGAATGAAACATCAAGGGCTTAAAGAGAAAGAGATGAAACCTACAAAAAGATGGAAGGACTTGCTTGCAAAAGAAGATTTACTTATTAGTCCTTCGTGGTATTTTGTAAACCCTAATCCTCTAGTATATAAAGAGGACATGGGGTGTAGGTTTAATAGATAAGTCTTCCATAATGTAGTCTAGTAAAGGTGTGTGTGTGTTCTAGGGCATCGTTCATTGTAAACGCCTAGAATTAGTTATCCCTAAAATCTGAGATGGCTTAGATCCCTGTTACAGTTAGGTAACACGTTATACTCTGATCAATATATAATTGGGGAAGATGTGGAAAAACCTTGTGTCAATAACAAAGTGTTCTTATGTTTATTCCGCTGTGCAATATTATATCTTTGTTATTGTTAAACCCAATTGTTGAAACTAAAAACGAGGTAAAGATAGTTTCATGATCGTTTGTAAGCCTCTAGGGTTTAACAATAACAAAGATATAATATTGCACAGCGGAATAAACATAAGAACACTTTGTTATTGACACAAGGTTTTTCCACATCTTCCCCAATTATATATTGATCAGAATATAACGTGTTACATAACTATAATAGGGATCTAAGCCATCTCATATCTTAGGGATAACTAGTTCTAGGCGTTTACAATGAACGACGCCCTAGAACACACACACACCTTTACTAGACTACATTATGGAAGACTTATCTATTAAACCTACACCCCATGTCCTCTTTATATACTAGAGGATTAGGCTTTACAAAATACTACGAAGGACTAAATAATAAATCTTCTTTTGCAAGCAAGTCCTTCCATCTTTTTGTAGATTTCTTCTTTGTCACTTTGAGCCCTTGATGTTTCATTCTTTATTGTTTTGTATCATCAAATCAAGAAACCCAACAATATAGTTTTTTATATATTCCGCTGTGCATAATTGTGTCTATGTTATTTTTAAACCCTAGAGGCTCAAAACGATCTCAATGAGTCCTAACAAACTCCACAATAACGGCCCCACTACCCTTAGAAAGCCCGTCATCTTGCCTTCTACTTTTACTGGCGGACTAAGGTTCATGAAACAAAACTATATGGATGCCATGGCGTTGTGTAGATGGTATGGCTTTCCCGATTTATTTATTACCATTACTTGCAATTCTAACTGGCCGGAGATTGCAAGATACATGCGAGACCACAACCTTTCTGCTACAGATAGGCCTGATGTGTTTACAAGAGTTTTTAAAATGAAACTGGACCAGTTAATGATTGATTTGAAAGAACGACGTTTATTTAGACGCGTTCAAGCAGGTAATGTACATAATAATTTAGCATATATATTTATACGTTATCTATAATCAATTTATTATTATCTCACCAATTTTATACATTTGTATTCTTGAAACTAAATGTTACAAAATTTTGCAGTTGTGTACACCGTTTAGTTCCAAAAGCGAGTACTTCCTCACGCGCATGTTTGTTTGTTCTTGCACAAGGACGACAAGGTCCCAAATGCTGATCAGATTGATAAATACATTTCCGCTGAGATACCAGATAAAGACGAGGACCCGGATTTGTACAAGTTGGTTTCTGATTTTATGATGCATGGTCCTTGCGGTGAAGATGATCCAAAACAGGTTTGTATGGATGACGGTAAATGTACAAAACACTTTCCTAAAAAATTTACACAATGCAGTTCCGTAGACGCGGAAGGATATCCCGTTTATAGAAGAAGGGACGACGGAAAGTATGTGGAAAAGAACGGTCATCAAATGCATAACGGTTATGTTATCCCGTATAACGCTATGATTCTCAAACGTTATCAATGCCACATTAATGTTGAGTGGTGTAACCAAACAGGTTCGATCAAATATTTGTTTAAGTATATCAACAAAGGTCCGGATAGGGTGTCGGCACAGTTGTATAAGCCGGGTACCACAGCAGAGGGTGAACAACTTGATAAAGCTGTTGATGAGATTCAGGCGTTCTTGGATTGCAGGTGGAATTTTGAACTCGAATATGATGTCAATTTGGTTTATTTAAAATGACTATACAACTCTTTTAGGAATTCCTAAATTGTTTGTAACAAGTTATTGATATTAAGTCGTTCTTGGATTGTAGGTACCTATCTGCCTGCAAGACGGCTTGGAGAATATTTGGTTTTGAGGTTCATTATAGAACACCGAACGTTGAGAGGCTATCCTTTCATCTTGAAGGCGAGCGGACATTTTTATATGGCGAAAACGCAGGCCTTGAAGCGGTTATTGAAAAGCCAACTGTTGCCGCTTCTATGTTTGATGGTTGGATGCAAATGAATGAATCATATCCGCCGGCAAGGGAATTAACTTATGTTGGGTTTCCTACAATGTTTGTTTGGAATGCGCCAAAAAGAATTTGGACGCATAGAAAACAAGGTAAATCCATCAGAAGAATTCATAGTGTTCCTATAGGAACGGGAGATGCTTACTATTATAGGATGCTGCTGAACAGTGCAAAAGGGTGTCGGACGCACGCCGATATTAGAAAGGTTAACGGTGTCGTTTATCCTACCTACAAAGATGCTTGCTACGCAGCTGGCCTTTTGGAGGACGATAAGGACTATGTTGAAAGTATCAAAGACGCAGCCTATTAGGCGTTCCCTGAACAGCTTCGTGATCTATTTGTCACATTGCTTAATAAAAAGGAACTTACAACGCCTTTGACAGTTTGGCTGGAAACATGGCATTTGCTGGCACAAGATGTTCAATACAAAAGAAGGTAGATTTTAGGGATTCCAGGTATGTGCAATATACATATCACAAGTTTTTTTACCATATTTTTAATCAAAATACATTATGAATCACAAACTGCTTATAAGCTTGGTCCGTATAGTAAGAGCATCCAAGTAATAATCTTTTATCCTTCAATCATCCTTATATACCCTTTTATTTGCAATCGTCCTTCAAGAAATGTAAGATAGTATTAAAAGTCTAAGAGTACCTTTAGTGCACGCTATGTT
The DNA here is from genome assembly GCA_910596185.1 of Chrysanthemum makinoi. Classification (NCBI taxonomy): domain Eukaryota; kingdom Viridiplantae; phylum Streptophyta; class Magnoliopsida; order Asterales; family Asteraceae; genus Chrysanthemum; species Chrysanthemum makinoi. The sequence continues at coordinate 316,166,436 of OU343222.1, read as the reverse complement.
GTCTTAAGCAGTCAATTTTAACAGTATTGCTATGGCTAAAATGTGCAAAATGTTTCAGGGTTCACGATCAGTATTATTGGATCGTGCAAATAGCTCTGTCACAAGTAAATAACGTAAATTCACTTATGAGCTTATTATAACTTGAAAATGGAAAATTAGCTCATAAACTGAGAAGTAAGCTTGAAAAAAAAAGACTTATGGTATATAGGCCGAGTTACATAAGCTCATAAGCCACTAAATAAGAAAAAAAATAAGTCAGTTAACTGGTCCTAAGGTGTTTATAAGTTATGTATAAGTCGTGCTCATAAGCCATGTATAACTTGTCGCAGTGGAGTGTTTCAGTGTTTATTTTTATCATGTTTATGTTTATTTATAATAATTAGAACGAAATGGCGACTTTCAGATTATGCTCTTAGGTCAGTGGAGTGTTTATCTTATCTTTTTGATACCATGTCACGGTCAGTTATGTCTGGATTATATATGCTATATATTCGATACCATGTTGTCCAAAAAAAGTTACAAGTCTAACTGCATTTTACTCTTGCTGGTATATATGCTTTCCAAGATCTTTATAATAAAGTAAACAAGTAAGATGTACGAATTTGATGCTATGAATTCGACTGAAAGAATATCATTGTTCTCGCCCATAACCTATAATACTTATTTTGTCTTTTTGGTCCTGTTCCAGTTGGCATTACTTTAATCATGCATATCAAGTTACAATAAATTGTTTCGTACTCAACAACATACATGTAGTGATGTTGGTATCAAAGAAAATTGACAGGTCTATGATATGGAATGACAAGTTTATCAGTTATGTCTGGATTATATATGTTATATATTCGATATCATGTTCTTCAAAAGACTTGCTTTTAACTAACAACATCACATTAAGAGTTAGTGGTCTCTACATGTCACAGTCAGGGTATCTACATGTGTTGCTATAGAATTTGCTTATCTTTTTTAGTCTTATCAGTCTTTATAGGTAAAGCCATTTGTTAACTAAATAGGTAAGTACCTCTTTTTTTTTTTACTTACTTCATTTATAACCTTGATTGTTGTATAATGTTACCATATACATGTGATGCGTACTATTCATTATATCGGTAGAATTGCAATCCTTTAATTCACAGTATTGCAGTATCAATTAAACATCTTTAAGTTGCTTTAAATTAGACTTAGTAGTAACAACAGATTCCAAACGCCCCTTTAAGTTGGTTTAAGTTAAACTTTAGTACTAACTGTTGGAATCATTCCTAAACCATAATCAAGTGTTAGTAATTAATATGTAATAGTTAGCTTTATTATGGCCTTTATGTTTGTTATTAGCCTTAAGCTTATGTAGAAGGCCCATGAGCTTAGGCCCAAGCCCATTTAAGAAAGGATGGAAACTAGGAGTGTTGCCCTAGCTTTCCTCCTATAAATACTCTTGTAAACCTTCTTTTGAAGGTTGGTTGTTCAAGTTTTTCTTTCATTCAAAAAAAATATAAAAACAACAAAGGAAGCAGACACCACCTAAGGTCACAAAGAGGACTGTTCCGTCAGGAGGAACTGAACGAAATGATCGAAGGCTACACGAAAAAGTACCTTCTGGAGTACGTTCCTAAGGTCACAAAGGAGTTGTTCACCAGACAACTTTATCCAAATCTGATGCAGATCGCCAAGCAAACTATTCGATCAACACCCTTAACCGTCACAATCAATCCGACCGATCCGGTCGTGTTCTCGAATAATGAATTGGTAGCCAAGCTTGTGACACAAATGTCGCCACGATCTGCAATGTTCAACTCTGGAGAAGCAAAATTGTATCAAGCATTGCTTGACTACCAACTTCAAGAAGCTTGTAGATTTGAAGGAGAAAAGCTGAAACGTCCTAGAGACGATGAAGATAAGGATAAGGATAAATACTCTGCACCTAAACGTCAGAAGCAGTCTGGTGAATCTTCTTCGATGACACCTCCTCCTCAAAGGACTCATGTTCAACAAAGGTCCCCTCCTCGTTCTTCAACTGAAAAACCTCAAGACGATTCCGAGTTACCACCCCTGACTCAGAAAACCGGTGATCACTTTGAGTATACGGGTGGTGACGATGAAGAGGTCTGATTGGCTCCCAAACGGTCAGTTTTATTACACAAGTCAACCACTTGTGAATGGTCAACCGTAATAAAAGCCAGACAGCTTGAGAACGCAATGCAATTAAGTCCAGAGGAGTTTAGTGTTTCCCCGGGTCGTTAAGTCCCAACGAGGTGTGAAAACTGTAATACAACGAATCTGTGATCGGGTGATATTGAACAGGAAAGGGGTTATGATTGATTACACTAAGGAAATTAAATCTAATAAAGACTTTGAAGTCATTTTAATTCTATATTTAAAATCGATTAACGATTAAAACCCAAAACGTACGTTTAAATAAAATTACGTAACATACGAAATAAAACGTAAAAATAAAGAAGTAAAATACCTACGGATATCGAAAATATATTTTTACAATCCTAATGATGCAAGAAAATTATTGGAAAAATAAAATTATTTTTATGACTATTTATTTAATTATTATTAATTAAAAACTATTTTTAACTATTTAATAATACCCTAAAATATAAGAAAATATGAAATAAAGCTAGAAAAGTGAAATTATGACTTAGAAAAATCTAAAATATTATAAAAGTTATTTTAAAACTGAAAATATATTTTTTAGACTTTTTAAATAATTATTATTAATTTAAAACTAATTTAAACTAATTAAAATTAAGAAAAATAACAAATGAACAGTAAAATTATGAGACTTTACAGGAAAATCTAAAATATTATTCTAAGCCTGGGAAAAATATAAAAAGTTAAATAAGCCCACTAATAAGCTGAATTGGGCAAATAAGCAGTTCAAATAAGCACTTGAAATAAGCCAAAAGCTAACTATAAGCTACCATAAGCTACTAAAGCCTAAATCTAACCTAAAATGAGCTAATGCAACTAATTGGGAAGTAAAAAGCACAAGCTACAGAAAAAAAACTCGCGACCAGATTTTAATAACTATATGCCAAACGGCCTCTAAGGCCCTACTTTAAGCACTATATTAAGCTATCTAGAAAAATCACAAAAATAAACTAAAAATACCTAGCTGTAGATCACCAACCAAAGATCTTGTATCCAAATTTCAGCTGATTTGAACTAAAAATGAATCTGTGAAAATTTCACAAAGTTTTGCAAAAATCACTTTTTCCATTTTTTTTTTCTTTTACTCATTCAAGCTTATAACTAGGATGAAACAAAGTGTTTTTTATGAAATCTTCTTTTATGAAAAATGGTAATAAGTTATGAAATACTCCCCAACAGATTATCAAAAGATTATAAGCTAAAGCAATACTAAAATAAAACTAAAGAGAACTAAAAGCAACTAATTCATCCTAAATAATCATGGAATAGCTATCTAACAAGCAAATAAGCTAGCAAAAGGAGAGGGAAATAAGCACTAGTATAAGCACTAAATTACCTAAAAAGCTAAAACATATTAAATAGATACTACAAGGGACCTAAAGTGAGCACTAGATAAGCTTAATGAACCAATAAAGGGCTACTCTTAGCATGCTGTTTGCTGCAGCCGTAACAGGCCAAGAGGAGAATTGCAAGCCAAATTTTAAGCTATCTAAGCCAAGTTAAAACTTCTAAAAGCTATCAAATGAAAAAGTTCTTGGACTTGGCTATCTAGAAAAACTAAATTGAAATCATAAGAGCTTATAAGAGCTCTCAAAATTAGCTCAAAAGGTGAGCTTATGAGGACAGCAGTCTGCTGTTGCAGTGGTGTCAAAACAGCCCCAATGGGCTTATTCAAGAGCAAATATAAGCTACTAAAAGCTACCTAAATTACATAATAAGCTGAAACTTAAGATCCTAATACTACTAACTACTTGCAAACACCACATTAAATCCTAATTATAACTCTAACTGGTCTAAATCTAAGCTACAAAAAGGATGGCAGTTGGGACAGAACTGAGACAGGAATTAGCTAAGGGATTCGCATACCCAAAAAAAAAACTTATCTTTGAAACTTGACTACTTGTAAAGACTAAAATATTGCTAAGAACATTTCATAAAACCATTTTGAAATCCAACATGGGTCAAAACTAGGGTTTTGACCCATGAAACATGTAAATCCAAACACCATCTTAATTCAGAAATAGACTTTTTGAAACTGTGAAACTCAGGAAAGATTTGAAAACTAAAAAAACAAACAAACTTGCAAGCTTAAACACGAGCTTACATGAGCTTAAAAACACACTTTAACAACTTGATCAATGATGCTCTTCAAATAAAAAAAATTGGCAGGTTCATAAAATAAATTGCAAAACTGAAATTAAAAGAGACTTTAAATTAAACTGAAATTAAAAGTACATGGAAGTTAAATGACAATAATAAAGTGGACATAGAATATCAAAATTCTAGACTGGAAAAAAAAACTAAGACTCTCTATATCAATGGCATACATGACTATTTATACTACTAAATGCTATATGGTCTTCTTTTTCTTCTCTTCCTTTGGCTGTGAGATTAAACAAAACCCAACTTGTGCTTTCTTCTGACAAAACTCTGCCCTGGGTAGCTTGTGACTCTGTCTTGGGTGATGGGTTGAGAAGCAGGCGTGGGAAACAGGGGATCGGAAGTTGAGTGTTGCAGGTGGTATGGAGGTTGAGTGTCTGGGTTTTAGAGAAAGCAGGAAAAGAGGAGGAAAAAGGGTAGAGGGTTTGGCTGGGCTGGTGGGTTTTTTTTAATTTGTGTTCCTGGTTTGGATTATTAATAAAAAAGGATCCTTTTGGCTTAGTAGTTATCACAAGGACCAATTGTGTAATTTCTGAATTCTCAAGGACCGAACCTGCCAATTTTTCAAAGTTATTCCAAGGGTTAATCTTGCCAAGTTTCATTAGTACAAGGACCATAAAAGATAATTTTCCATTTTTAAAAATCCCGGGGACTTGTTTTGCCATTTTTTTTGAAAGATGGGGGACTGAAACTGCCAATTATGCAAACTTTATTCGTTTTTCAACTTTTTCAATCATTTTGCACATGAAACAGATAAAAACATAATCCACGGATATTTTCTGTATTTTGAAGCATTTCTGAGTGTTTTTAAATGTTTTTGCAGTTTAAATGGGAATAAAATGATGAGTATTTAGACACTCATCAATCCCCCACACTAAACTATTGCTAGTCCCTAGCAATCTTTTTGAAACTTTAATGGATTTAAGTCTCTTTACCAAAAGCCATTACTTCTGGAGTAGCCAATTGTTTCAGTTCAAGTAAGAACTATGGTACACTGATAACCATATGATTTTGAGCAAATCACCAGCTTCCAACGTATTTGATTTGTCTTTACCGTAGCGTTTGCTTCGGACTAGCCAACTCTTAGATAAAATATCTTTGGTGAGTCGATTACCAATTATGGTTTTCCAACCGCCTTTACCACAAGCCATAAACTTGCGGGCTAGCCAACTCTTCACTTAATTAAAGATATGGTGAAAGTGAACACCATACAATTTTGGGCAAATTGCAAGCCGTCCACGGATTTGATAAATCTTTACCAAGAGCCGTTTGCTCCTGGATTAGCCAATCCTTTTGTTCTTTAGACATGGCGGATTGATAACCATAAGCTGAGTAAGTGCAAAACACTTACTCCAAAAAAAATTTTTGGCCAAAATGGGGAATTGGCGGTATAATTACATGATAAAATTCATGAGAATTCCCTCCCACACTAGAAATGAATATTGCCCTCAATATTCAAAGTACCGGCGGTTATGCCGAAACTGAGAACGTAAAAGGGAAATACTACGGCCATTATTTGATTTTTTTTTTTTTTTTTGAAAACTTATATACAATGGGGGCAACTCCCCACACTAGGGTGGTACACACGGGTGAAAACCCATGTTTAACTACTGTTTTTGATTACCAAGTCGCTAGCTTGACTCGACCCCGAATTAATTTGTTCATGGGGAAGTAAGTGGAAGAGACAATCTCCATCGGACTTTCATTCAAGATGTTTGTATAAACATTTGAAGCACGCGAAAGTTCCACACCGACGAGATATACATAGACAGACTCGGCTCACAAATGGTACATGGAAATGCCGGGGTCAAAGATGGTATCTTCACTCCCGAATGAGTGAAGAAGAGAAGAAGTCACGGGATAGGTGAAGAAAAGAAAGAAAGTCATGATGAAAATCATGACTAACTCATCTTCATCCATAGGAGAATCCATAATTTCAGTATTATGAATCTCATCATTTAAGCACACGTGATCAAGACAAATCCCGGGTGTGTCATGATCAAAGTGGAAGTTGATATGAGTGAGTTCACCGGCGAACTCCTCGTGAAGAGAATCAATCACAAGATGTAAATCTGTGAATTCTTGTTCCACTGGAGACTCATCACTATCCTCAATCTGAGTATCAAAGAGTGGATTCTCAGAAATTAAAGTGAATTCAGAGTCGAATTCAAATAGAGGATTAGTGATAGTTGTTTTGAACGCCAGAACAAAGTGATCAACATTCTCTATTGGACTGTTGGGATAAGAAGTGAGTGAACGATCATTATAAGGGAGACTTTCAATCTCTCCCAGATCGGCTTCGAAATTAAAGAGACCATCGTCACTTTCTGATGAAAGTGGACTGATGTGAGTGAGTTCATCGGTGAACTCCTCAAGAAGAGGATTAGACTGTGGGAGTGATGTCTCAACATACTCGATGTTTCCATAGGAAGCACAATCGTCGCTAAGATCAGAGAAAGTTTCAAAATGATCTTTTGAACACTCAAGAGGGAAAAGAGAATCACACATATGATCGAAGTTCCCCGTGACTCTCGGATTGGGACAAGGTTCTCAACACTAGACTTTATGAATTCGTCCGATTCCTTTTCCGGAACAGTGTCAAGATGCTCGTCCCCCATGTTCAGAGAGTGAGTGGGAATATCGGGTGTGATAGCAATTGTTTGAGAATGAATCTCAACTGCTGGGATATCAACTGATGAACTTGATGAATCTTTATAGAATTGAAGGATATCAAGGTTATCCTCATCATCACCTGTCATCGGAATAAAACGAAATTGAGAGCTAGATCTGGCTGCTTTTTCTTTTGCAATTGATTCCCTAATAGAGTTTTCACTGGCAATCTGGGAATCTAATTTAGCGGCCTGCTCTTCAGCTAACAATTCTTCCATGGATTTTGGATTATCTTGGGAATTTTTACATTCCTTCAAATCTTTCACTAAATCCAAAAGATCAAGGAGAAGATTTTGAGGAAGTGGCTCAGGCTGAGGTGGTGCCTGATTCATTTGGTACTTTAGAGGTTGGTCATGATCTGAAGAGTCGTAATTGTTACAAGGAAATGGATTCCTTGTTTGACAATCAGAGCTAAAGTGTGGACCTCGACAATACTCACAACAGATAAAACTGATGTGGTCGTGAGTTATATGTGTTGTAGTCATAATTGTTATCGGAACCGCTCATAGACAAGCGTGTTTCCCGATTGACAATCAGAATTGTAGTGTGAACCACCACAGTACTCACTACAGTAAAACTGCTGAGTCTCATAGTGTGGTAGCTGATGGAATAAATCAGTTGTGTTATGGTAGGAATAGGGATCCTGGTTATAGACAGACCCATTTCCTGACTCTACCATGCTAAAACTGAGACAATTATCATCATTATGAGGGCCACCACACCATTGACAACCAAGAAGGTGAGGATAAGACATAGAAAGAATCAAAGGGTTCCAGAGGGTAAGAAATGAAGAATCAAAAGGGTAAGAGGGTAAAGAGGAATATTTTTGGTATTTTTGAAAAACATGTTGTAAATATAAGAAAGAAAATCTTTTTGGGTTTTTGTGTTTGTTGAAAACTGATTTTAAAATGTTTTCGGGAACCGTTTTGCTTTTATATGATAATAATAAGAAAATATGAACAAGGATGGTAAATATACAATGGGTGTATATTCAACAACACTGATGCTTCAAATTCGTAAAATCCAAAACACCTCCCCGGCAGCGGCGCCAAAATTTGATTGGCTCCCAAACGGTCAGTTTTATTACACAAGTCAACCACTTGTGAATGGTCAACCGTAATAAAAGCCAGACAGCTTGAGAACGCAATGCAATTAAGTCCAGAGGAGTTTAGTGTTTCCCCGGGTCGTTAAGTCCCAACGAGGTGTGAAAACTGTAATACAACGAATCTGTGATCGGGTGATATTGAACAGGAAAGGGGTTATGATTGATTACACTAAGGAAATTAAATCTAATAAAGACTTTGAAGTCATTTTAATTCTATATTTAAAATCGATTAACGATTAAAACCCAAAACGTACGTTTAAATAAAATTACGTAACATACGAAATAAAACGTAAAAATAAAGAAGTAAAATACCTACGGATATCGAAAATATATTTTTACAATCCTAATGATGCAAGAAAATTATTGGAAAAATAAAATTATTTTTATGACTATTTATTTAATTATTATTAATTAAAAACTATTTTTAACTATTTAATAATACCCTAAAATATAAGAAAATATGAAATAAAGCTAGAAAAGTGAAATTATGACTTAGAAAAATCTAAAATATTATAAAAGTTATTTTAAAACTGAAAATATATTTTTTAGACTTTTTAAATAATTATGATTAATTAAAAACTAATTTAAACTAATTAAAATTAAGAAAAATAACAAATGAACAGTAAAATTATGAGACTTTACAGGAAAATCTAAAATATTATTCTAAGCCTGGGAAAAATATAAAAAGTTAAATAAGCCCACTAATAAGCTGAATTGGGCAAATAAGCAGTTTAAATAAGCACTTGAAATAAGCCAAAAGCTAACTATAAGCTACCATAAGCTACTAAAGCCTAAATCTAACCTAAAATGAGATAATGCAACTAATTGGGAAGTAAAAAGCACAAGCTACAGAAAAAAAACTCGCGACCAGATTTTAATAACTATATGCCAAACGGCCTCTAAGGCCCTACTTTAAGCACTATATTAAGCTATCTAGAAAAATCACAAAAATAAACTAAAAATACCTAGCTGTAGATCACCAACCAAAGATCTTGTATCCCAAAATTTCAGCTGATTTGAACTAAAAATGAATCTGTGAAAATTCCACAAAGTTTTGCAAAAATCACTTTTTCCACTTTTTTTTTTCTTTTACTCATTCAAGCTTATAACTAGGATGAAACAAAGTGTTTTTTATGAAATCTTCTTTTATGAAAAATGGTAATAAGTTATGAAATACTCCCCAACAGATTATCAAAAGATTATAAGCTAAAGCAATACTAAAATAAAACTAAAGAGAACTAAAAGCAACTAATTCATCCTAAATAATCATGGAATAGCTATCTAACAAGCAAATAAGCTAGCAAAAGGAGAGGGAAATAAGCACTAGTATAAGCACTAAATTACCTAAAAAGCTAAAACATATTAAATAGATACTACAAGGGACCTAAAGTGAGCACTAGATAAGCTTAATGAACCAATAAAGGGCTACTCTTAGCATGCTGTTTGCTGCAGCCGTAACAGGCCAAGAGGAGAATTTCAAGCCAAATTTTAAGCTATCTAAGCCAAGTTAAAACTTCTAAAAGCTATCAAATGAAAAAGTTCTTGGACTTGGCTATCTAGAAAAACTAAATTGAAATCATAAGAGCTTATAAGAGCTCTCAAAATTAGCTCAAAAGGTGAGCTTATGAGGACAGCAGTCTGTTGTTGCAGTGGTGTCAAAACAGCCCCAATGGGCTTATTCAAGAGCAAATATAAGCTACTAAAAGCTACCTAAATTACATAATAAGCTGAAACTTAAGATCCTAATACTACTAACTACTTGCAAACACCACATTAAATCCTAATTATAACTTTAACTGGTCTAAACCTAAGCTACAAAAAGGATGGCAGTTGGGACAGAACTGAGACAGAAATTAGTTAAAGGATTCGCATACCAAAAAAAAAACTTATCTTTGAAACTTGACTACTTGTAAAGACTAAAATATTGCTAAGAACATTTCATAAAACCATTTTGAAATCCAACATGGGTCAAAACTAGGGTTTTGACCCATGAAACATGTAAATCCAAACACCATCTTAATTCAGAAATAGACTTTTTGAAACTGTGAAACTCAGGAAAGATTTGAAAACTAAAAAAAAACAAACTTGCAAGCTTAAACACAAGCCTTCATGAGCTTAAAAACAAACTTTTAACAACTTGATCAATGATGCTTTTCAAATAAAAAAAAAATGGCAGGTTCATAAAATAAATTGCGAAACTAGAAATTAAAAGTGACTTTAAATTAAACTGAAATTAGAAGTACATGGAAGTTAAATGACAATAATAAAATGGACATAGAATATCAAAATTCTAGACTGGAAAAAAAAACTAAGACTCTCTATATCAATGGCATACATGACTATTTATACTACTAAATGCTATATGGTCTTCTTTTTCTTCTCTTCCTTTGGCTGTGAGATTAAACAAAACCCAACTTGTGCTTTCTTCTGACAAAACTCTGCCCTGGGTAGCTTGTGACTCTGTCTTGGGTGATGGGTTGAGAAGCAGGCGTGGGAAACAGGGGATCGGAAGTTGAGTGTTGCAGGTGGTATGGAGGTTGAGTGTCTGGGTTTTAGAGAAAGCAGGAAAAGAGGAGGAAAAAGGGTAGAGGGTTTGGCTGGGCTGGTGGGTTTTTTTTAATTTGTGTTTGGTTTGGATTATTAATAAAAAAGGATCCTTTTGGCTTAGTAGTTATCACAAGGACCAATTGTGTAATTTCTGAATTCTCAAGGACCGAACCTGCCAATTTTTCAAAGTTATTCCAAGGGTTAATCTTGCCAAGTTTCATTAGTACAAGGACCATAAAAGATAATTTTCCATTTTTAAAAATCCCGGGGACTTGTTTTGCCATTTTTTTTTTGAAAGATGGGGGACTGAAACTGCCAATTATGCAAACTTTATTCGTTTTTCAACTTTTTCAATCATTTTGCACATGAAACAGATAAAAACATAATCCACGGATATTTTCTGTATTTTGAAGCATTTCTGAGTGTTTTTAAATGTTTTTGCAGTTTAAATGGGAATAAAATGATGAGTATTTAGACACTCATCAAGGTCCTTGAGCCCTAACAACAACCCACCTCTCCCAAACAAGTACAGAAACCAGAATCATCATCTAGGCCTTCGAAAAAGAAGAAGAAGAAGACGCCGACTACTGACGTCGTATCATGGCTACATGACGATAAAACCGAAGACTTTGCATGGTTCTCTACACTTGTCAATCAAACTCCCTACTTTGATGAAGGTCAAGATCTGGTCGAAGGTTCTACATTGGAGCATGCAAAAATCTTGCAAGAAAAGTTCCATGTGAAGAAAATGACGAAATCTGAGTTGAGGCGAATCAAGAATGAAGCATTTCAACTTCTAAAAGACACCTCTGAAAGTGCCATCGAGGTTGAATATCACCTTGAGAACATTGCTAGAGCCATGTCTAACAACATGGATTGGCTCAACCCGGAAGCAAACATTGACTTCACAAAAAGGGACAACCCCCCATACTACACCGATTGGACCAAACCTCTACCGACCATTGGCCAACCATATGAACCACGGATTCCCTTCAGATATTTCTTCAACAAAGACCTGGAATTTCTTCTCCATGGTGGCGATGGTTCAAGGAAATATGCTACATCCTTGACACTTCCATTCCCTGCAGCTATCTACTCAAACTGCATTGCCATTGAGGAACGTGCCAATCACTTGTTCTCCAACACAATGGAAGCATACGACCGAGATGCATTATATGGGATTCATCACTGGCCCTGAGCGACGAATCTACTATAGAAGCCGTCAGTTCAGAAGTCACAACATGTCAGTGTTTAGTACTAAAGACATCGTTGCCATCCAACATGTTGGTCTTTCATCCAAATGGGACTACACCTTTCTCAAGAAGATTGTGGTCAAAAGACAGGGTGAAAGGGATTATGCATTATGTGAAGCTGACTTTGAGAATTTGTCTCTCAACGATATTGAAGACATGTACCTTGCCAAAGTACAGGGTCGCATGAGACAATTTTCAACCGAAATACAACGAGAATTCATCAAGTCACTACTCATCTTCATCAGATGCATAGTCATAAAAGAACGTGTTGAAGATCTCCAGATTGCCGTTGAATCATATCAGAAACGTGTCAACTTCACTCCACCTGTTAGGAATTAGAAAATTCCATGTGAAAGTGTCGGTCACCCCAATTATAGTCTAGCATATGTTAGCTCGTAGACATGTCATTATTTACGTTATTTGTTAGTTTATTAGTCAGTTATTAGCATAGTTTAGCATAGTGCAACACCGTGGAAGAAGGACGGGTCTTTACCCACTGTATCCCTGATCCACAGGCCGATAGGAGGTCGTGTAGTTTGTAAGTATAAATACCCCTTCCATCCATGGAAGGGGTGTGGCTTCTTTGAATAAACCTTTCATTTCATATAGCAACTCTCTTTCAAGAACCTCCTCTCAACTCTCTTCATCTCTCAAAATAGCTTTCTTGTTTAATCACAATCCTAGACCACCCGAATCATCTAACAACATAAATATTAACGATCCTACAATTGGTACCAGAGCCAAGGTTTTGTTGTTTGTGTTGATTCTCGTGGTTTATTTCATGGCTTTATACGATTTGTTCATTATTTGATGCGGTTTGTGTTGTTGATGTGGTTCATTATTATTGGTTTGTGGGTTTGTTGTTGCAAAACTGGTTTTACAAGTGTTGTTATGTGGTGTTAAAACATGTCTTATGTTGCTGTTTTATGATGATTTAATCTGTTTGTTGCTGCTGGTGGTGCTTATTGAATCTAGTTTTAGTTTTCTGGTGACTATGATGATTCATATAGGCTGTTTATGGTCATGTTCTTTGAAGCGAGTTGGTCTGTTTCATACAAGCGAGTTGGTACTTTCTTTTGGAGCGAGTTGTGTTTATGCTGTTTGTCTTAACTCGCATTTTTGAATGCGAGTTGCTTTTGTGTCCAGATTCTTTGAATGTATTATTGCGAGTTGCCTTTGGTCACATGCGAGTTACTTAACTCGCATTTGGTTCTATTGCACTAGCTTTTTAGCGAGATGCTGAATGCGAGTGGGTCATGAAGCGAGTTGCATATTCTGTCCTGATACATTGCATATACTGATGCGAGTTGCAGCTGCTTTTCTAAAGCGAGTTGGGTATTGCACTCTGCTATTGAGCGAGTTGCTATTGATTTAATGTCAAAAGCGAGTTGTCATGCTGCTCAAATGCAAGTTGGAGATGATGCGAGTTAGAAAGAAAGCGAGTTGTTGACCATATGACTCACGACCACAAGACCAAAGCGAGTTGTTCACTCATTGACCATAGACGCAATATACCAGACTCAAAGACTTCAGAATCACATCATCAGTCCAAGTCAATCAAAACATTCAACATCATCCAACTTCCATGCCCCAAACTTAGACATACTATACCAACCTACTCGACACATGCATTTACAAAATCTGAAAAGAAAAACTCAATCAAGAACCTATCTCAGATTTGTACTCGTGAGTATTCAAAGTTATACCCAAACCATTTCAGGGTCTCACGAAACAATCATCACTGACTTTGTTTTATATACGAATCTGAACAAGAAAAGTGTTATAACAAGGATGCTACAATCTTTATCTTGGTTCGTTTAATGGAGTAAAACATATCACAGCCCTCAAGATTTCAGAACCCTCGCTTGTTATGCTCAAATGATTATCTAATCTTGAATAGTCAAACACACAAGCGAGTAATCATCATTAATCTAAAACCCTTTGCTAATATCCGAAACAGAAAATGAAAAGAATATAACAATTATGTTACATTTTTTTTCATTAGTTCGTTCAAAAGAATCTAATTCAGAAACTCAAACAAAAGGGTATATGTTATACCTACCCGAGACCAATACTGATATTGAAGCCGTTTGATATTGAAGCACATCCATGACTTGCTAAAGCCATCCCTGTGGCGAGGTCATCATGCCTAGTAAAATCATACTCGATCTGATTTGAGTTCGTGGGATAAGAGAAAACGTGGTGATTGAAAAGGTTTGTGAAACCTTAATCTTGTGTTGGAGCGTTTTTCTTTGGTGGAGACTGAATATTGAGAATAATTAGTGTTTGGTGACTGAGAATTAGGGGGGCGGATATTCAGTGAAAACGTTTAGGGTTTGATAATAAAATTTTGTGGGATGCTTCTGAGATAAAGAGAGGCGGACTATCATTTGTGAGTGTAATTAGGTTGGATTGTGTTATTAGTGGAGTTTTATAGTCCCATGGATTTAGGGTTATGAGATGTGTTACCAGCTTGAGTATGGGCCCTCAAAAGGAGCTATGATGGGAATGTATATCATTTTGGATTTGATTCATGTGTTGGATTTCTTGGACCAAATTGGTATAATATTTTGGGACTAATATTTTGGGAACCGATTGGTATAATGGGCTCATGTTGGATTTGAACCGAGCTTTAATTCATTAAAATCTGATATCATCATTTGACTAAGATGGGGAGTATTATTTGGACGAAAATGTGTAATGCGCATATTAGTACTCCGTCATTTGAGTTTTGTTGGATTTTAATGTTACTAGGCTCTAATTGTTGGATATGGCGTATAAAACATTTTCTAAACAATTGGACTGTTTATTTGGATATATTAAATGGATCAGGGAAAATGTTTGCAATTGAATCTAGTTCAAAGTTGCGGTATGGCCTCTCACAACTGGTTGTTGAAGAGACTTGACGATGAGATTTGGTATAATGCTGAGATTCGTTATGTCATGTGGGTTGATACTTTGGCATATACATTTTCACATAAGATATTATTTCACGGCTTGAATTGATAATTGAATAAGGATGACTACGGGGCTGCTTGTATTCGGTATTTCTTATGTGGATTTGAAGTGAGGTTTTTTTTCGGGCGCGTTTACTTATTTCATCTTCTTTCTTTCTACCCTTCCGTGAAGATGACTTGTTTGGGCGTTTATAGAGGGTGATAAAGACTTGACTATCTAGTTATTGTTGTGATTCGTTCTCGCTTAACCCACAACATAGCTATCACTTCGGTGTCTCACGTAGTTGAGGATACGTCAAGAGGTTTTGTACATTGGGTACACCGTTTCTTCTTCACAAGGATTAGTACAAGTTTAAGTAACGAATCTGGGGAATTTCATTTCATGATCAAGTTTGGCATATCGGGTTTACCTCACCATGTTGTCACAGCAACAGCCGACAGAATGCGTGAATGATGTGTTTACCAAAGTATTTATTAGATGGTTGATAATGTTGATGATGTTGGATAATGAACCGTTGATGAACCGCTGCATGTTCCCCTAAAACAGATATTCACCGAAACCAAGGTTGTCATAACTCATTCAAGCTGACATTGTTTACGGTTTTGTCTTGATTTTGTAAAATCCCGCGAAAGAACCTATTTCTCGGTTTAAATCATAGACTTGTAAAATCCCGTGACAATGAAAACATCCTGGTTAAAGCAATGAGCATTTCTGGATCTATCTTACGGTTTATTCTTGATTTTGTAAAATCCCGCGAAAGAAACTATTTCTCGGTTTAAACTATAGAATTGTAAAATCCCGTAATGATGGATTCATCCTGGAGAAAGGAAAGTGTATTTTGGGATCATATCTGATGCTGCTGCTACGGTTTCTGCTTCGAAGAAGGGATAAAAAGGGAGTACTTCATGAATTGGATGTGTGTTTGGATATTCGTCATGGCAGTTTGGTTATTACATGTTTTTATGGGGTTACGTGCTTTTAACCATGGTCGGGATGAAACCATTATCAAAGTTCATTTAAATGTCAAAGAAGGCTTGATTTGAGCAGTTAACCAGAAGATGTGACAACGGCGTTAATTCAGTATTATTTATTTGAGGTTGAAGTGAATTATCACGGGCGAGTGTACTTAGTATCTGAAGATATCAAGGGATGGATGGATGAAGATTCTTCATGATCCTTGTTCAAACTTATTATCAAAAGCGAAGACTTGGAAATCTAGTTATTGTTGGGTGACTTTTACCTTTTCTTTTACCACTTGGGGGAATTGGGCTCTTATCACCTCAAAATAACTATCACTTTAAGGAGTTACGTTGTAGTGCTCAGTGTCACATTCAATTGTGGATTTTCAAGAGGTAAAGTATGTTTATTACTTGATGGTTGGTTGGATGAAGAGTATAGAGTACTTAGAAAGTACTTAGAGATGCTAGTGGAAATCTGCACCGCTCTTTGTTACATATGTGAAAGTTTAAGTCACGAGCTCGGGTTAGTTTACTTCAGGGTCAAACTCATCATATTGGATTATCTCCATCAGTTGTCACTACAAAGAGCCTACTGAATGATAATGGTGATGATTACATGTTTTGCTAAGAGAGTTGAAAAGAGAGAGATTATGACGTCTGTTCACATCAGTTCAGGCCTCGTTCTCTAAAGAAAAGAAAAGTGTACGTTTCAGTGCGCTTTATCTTTAAAAGAAGAGAAATCTTCTTATGACGTTTGAACACTTCAGTTCAAGCCTCGTTCCTCAAAGAAAAGAAAAGTGTACGTGTCAGTGCGCTTTATCTTCTGAAGAAGAGAAATCTTCTCAATTATGACCATTCTCATCAACATGCTTCATACTTTTTCCATGTGCTTCAGTCTTCAAGTGAACCGGGCTACCACTGATTGTTTTCTCATTCCACTTGCTCGATTATAATGAAGATGGCGACATCACGTGCTTATTTTGCGGGAGAGAAGTGTGAATAGAACATTCGGATGATTTTCACTTATTTAATCAAGAATGGCATCTCCGTATGCAATTCTTGAGGGGGAGAAGAAGTGTGAATTTTTTGCATTGTTGATTGATATTTGAGAATATAAATGGTCATACGGCTCAAAACTCATGTAAGAACCGAGCTTCTTATTATCGGGTCATATTCACATGGAGTTTTTCTCTTCTAAGAGCCGCTGGTTGACATCTTCACTTGGATTGATGAGTTTATCGACAAAGTGCTTCCGGTTAATGCTTCACGTATACATCAACATGATGATTCCGAACAATCTCTCTGTTCTTGTTTGATGTGATTGGTAGTTTGGCGTTACCATCTTGTGTGTTCGTTGCGGCCTTATTGCTGATTTCCTTGATGAACATCTTTCTGTTCTTGTTTGATTGGGAGAGATTTTAGTTAAGGGGATTTGCAAGATGTAAGTTAATTGGGATGCTTTTTGGTGGGATGCTTTTTGGTGTGAGTTGAAGATGTTAACTATCTACTCCCAACCTGAACAATCTTGAAGAAGGTCGAGTCTACATGCATTTCTACATTTTCTGCTACATGTTAGAAGACTAAAGACGAGTTGCATTTAACGATCTAAAGACTTCTTCTTAATCTTGGCATCTATCAAACAGATTGTCGGTTTAGGGGAGAGCACTAATTGGGGGAGATTGAAATGCCAAATTTAATCCCTAATTAGACTTGCTCAAGTCATTCTGCAGCAAGTTGATTCTCACAGATAAATCTGAGCTAATGATGTTCTTCTCAAAAGATTTCTAGTTTCTGGGCTTAAAAAGAGTTGCTGATTCTGAAGTGTCTAAACTAGCAAGGGGGAAAGGAGACACGCATCTAAACGCGAGTAAACTTGATGAACTTAATACTTCTAAGTAATTGAAGATGTCCCAGGAAGACAAATGTTATTACCGCAGAGAAACTCAAGGTTTGACTCATGGCGAGTAAACTTGATGAACTTAACTCTTCTAAGTGATTGAAGATATCCCAGGAAAACAAATGTCATGACCGCAGAGAAACTCAAGGTTTTACTCATCAAGGCATTTAGTGTTCTTATTCCAACTATGTGGGGGAAGAGATGTAAGAGTTAGTTTCTGAAGATAAAAGAGGTACACAAGTGTGTGGTGATTTCGATGGTATCGCAATGATCAGGGGAGAGAGATTGTGTACATTGGGGATGCTCAGCTATTTCACTTGAGTGCTTAATCAGTGATTCAGAGATATAATCACTTATTTTGGAGTTGACATCCACAGAGATTGTCGCCCGCAGAGATAATCAGTGACTTGGCCTGCTTCTTCAATGTTATCAGTTATTAATTCCTTGTGTATTGGTATGCTTCGGATACTTGAGCTTCATACACCGATCATCGTGGAAGAAAAATGTGAACATGGGGAGGTGTTTTCATTTCCCTCATGATGTGTATTCGGGAGAGCTCTTGGATATTGGTGTACTTCGGGTTCTTGAGCTTCATACACTATCATCAGGGATGAAAGATGTGAACATTGGAGAGGTGTTCTTCATTACCCTCATGATGTGTATTCAGGGGAGTTCTTGAGCATTATACAAAGAGGCTGACTGCATCAATTCAACTACTTGGGGGAATTGTTCTCTTGACACCTTTTGGAATAGATCACTTCAGACTTCAGTGAAAAAGAAATTTGAGAAGATTATTTATACGTGGGATGATACTTTGCTGTTATTCTATTGGATGATATAACCCCGAACGAAGAATCTCGATTTTCGTTCTTAAAAGGAGCAGCGGGATTGATGATAATGGTGTGCTTCTCTGTGCACCTGGCTAAGGCAAACTTGAAATAGAGCTTCAATCTGCTCATCAATGGGTTTTCGGTTTGGGGAAGTCTGCCAAAGTCTCACTTTCAAGTGGCTCAATTTCTCTCTTCGATTCAAGAGTCTTGGAAGCTTTGGTGGTGAAAGTTTTAGGGATGATGACTTCTATCTTCTACAACGGGGGTGTTCGATATCCTTATCTCGGTACTCGTATCATCATCTTCTTTAACTATATCATCTATTCTATCTTTGTATATATTTTTCTGAAAAACAAAATACAAAAATATAAAACCAACAAAAAGAAAATTGAAAAATATAAAACCAATAAAAACCCATAAAAATCATAAAATTTTAAAAAATACCAAAAATATGTTTTCTCTTGACATGTATTCTAGTATCGATAACATCTACGGTCTTAGAAATGTCATTCAATAATGGCACGGGACTTTAGATGAAGTTCAAATATTCTTTTTCAAAACATGTCTCAAATCAAATGGCTTACAGTTATTTCAGACTGTAACCCGGGCTTCAAAAATATGGCTTACAGTTATTTCAGATTGTAACCCGTGCTAAACCTATGGCTTGCAGTTACTTCAGACTGTAACCCGTGCTTAAAACTATGGCTTGCTATTATTTCAGATAGCAACCCGTTCTTTTAAAGGAAGGAAAGTGTTGTGCTAAACCTATTTTCAAAAATATTTCGTGCACTTATCCTAAAAACAAAACAAGGAAAGTATGTCGAAGGACTGCTGTTCCTACACAAATGTTTTTCCGTCTAAAATTCTTCAGAAAAATATTTGGTGTTTTCTAAAATGGTGGTAAATGAGTTGCTTTTAAAACAATCAGAATCAGAGTTTTTATTAAATCTGCAAACTCAATCAATGACTTCAGCACTTTTAAACTTTTCACAAATTGAGTCATTGATTGAGGGGGATAATGTTTTCAAATCTATATCATCTAATGGGCTTTCTTAATTATCCTAATATGCTTAATTAAAAATGATGTTAACCTATGTTGAAGGACTAGATGCCTAGGATATGATTGCTAGGATTAGATGATTAGAGTTTGATGTACACATTATTCCCATACATTTATATGATTTGATTGATATGTTACATTGACTTTTATTAGTCGATTGCTGTTTGGGTGATGTTGACCACCATATATCTGTATGTGTGTTCACTAACGTATGCAGGTATATTGGTTATAAGAATGTTCCCGATCCGGATCCCACAATTGAAGATGATTGGATGCCGAAAGGAAAGGGTAACTATTTCTTGGGTTGACAAATGAAGAAACAGAGCTTAATTGGACTTCAATGGAGAGTTGGCATAAATGCAACATAAGAGGTCTCACTGCATCAGCAGATGGCTTTCTTCAAAGTGATTGAAAAAACAGAGCTTAATTTGACCTCAGCTGGCATTCAAAATGCAACGTAAGAAGAAGTCTCACTGCATCAGCAGATGGTTTTTCTTCCAAACCCTACAACAACAACAACAAAAGCGGCTCAACCACCTAACGAATCTTTGTGCAGGATACCATTTTTAAACAATTTTTGAGTTAAATGAATTAAATTGTTTTGAAAATGGAAAAATGTTGTTTTGAAAATATATTGGACTTAATTTTGAAAATCACCGGACTTCATTTTATCAAAACTTAAGTCACTCAATTATCGACTTCGGTCATCGATTGAGGGGGAGAGTGATTTAATATAAAATATTTTCAAAACGATATTTCTTCACAAAAAGTTCCGTTTTGTACGCTAAAATGTGGTGATCTAAAGATTTAATGTTATGTCATGGTATGGTTTTTCTTTAAAACTCAAAGATCTGTCAAAATGAAATTTTTTCTGTTCTTGTTTGATTGTGAAATTGTTTTATTTTACTTAAAGATCTCTTAAAACAATCATACCTGACACTAACAATCTTTAATGTCTAAATCTGGTCCTTATCTGTCATTTTTCAAAATTAAATCTTGCCACGTCTTTCCCTAAAACTTTCTAAATGATTTAAATCAGATGGGATCACAAATCTCAAATGGTTTGATATTTTTGATCAAGGGAGAGATCGTGAGTTAAATCTCTTATCTGTTTTAAATGGAATTGGTTTTAGTCCTTTAAAGGCACTCCTGCCTCCATGTGCCAAACAATTTCAATATACATAATGCACATGTTGAGGAGGAGGATTTATCCAAAAACCAGATGAGTATTTAAACAAGGCCACAGTTTCTCCCATGTTTTCTAAACCTAATTAAATCACTTGGGATCCAAAATCTCAAAGGGTTTGATATTTTTATCGGGGGAGAATTTGTGATTTAATAATGAAATTTGATAAAAGTTGATCGTTTTGATTCAGTTGTGCAGGCTGCTCTCTCATATGTGCTAAACGCTTTCGAATCTCGAAGCATATATTGAGGGGGACCATTTTTAAAGAAAAGAAACTATCAAGGTGCAAATGCTTTTATGTTTTAACATAAAGTACCTTGATTGAGTTTTAAATGGTTTCTTAATGGCTTGTGTGATCGTGGATGTGCTTCAAAAGAACTCTTGCCTCTATGTGATAAAATGATTTCAAATATCCTATGCACATATTGAGGGGGAGAATTTACCAATGAAAATCAAATGGCTTTTTCTATGAAAATTGTGATCAAAGAAAATATTTCAAAGTCCTCTTGCCTCCTTGTGCTAAACAATTTCTAAATCATATGCACATGTTGAGGGGAGGTTTTCTAAATGATCAAAACTATTAAGGGTACAAAATGCTTTGATCTCGTATCACAAGTACCTTGATTGTTTTTCCAAATGATTTTTCAATTGGTTTCAAGGAAGAATGAACTGTACCAAAAGACTGACCATTTTACTTTATGCATGGAGTTATAAGGATGGTGAGGTTAGGTATTTGTTCCCATGATCCGCCAGAACCGGAGGGATCTTCCCAGGGACAATCCACTAGATAGTGTAGAGTCCTTAGGTATGATGAAAAAAAAGGAGAAAAATGAGAAA
Organism: Chrysanthemum makinoi; assembly: GCA_910596185.1. Classification (NCBI taxonomy): domain Eukaryota; kingdom Viridiplantae; phylum Streptophyta; class Magnoliopsida; order Asterales; family Asteraceae; genus Chrysanthemum; species Chrysanthemum makinoi. The sequence goes on along the minus strand of OU343222.1, from coordinate 316,144,820 downwards.
TGGGAAGAGTGCGGACTGAGACAGAGCTAGTACTAGAATAAACCCAACAAGGTTCTAGTTATGAAGTCTCGGTAAGCACTGAAGGGGTTGAAGAATGAAAAAGAAATTGAATGTGAAAAGGGTGAAAAGAAATAGCCCTCCATTAATTCAACCTTAGGGCAAGAACCGGTTCAATACATATGCTATGGTGTTTACTAAGGTAACACCTGGTATTGAAGACAAGACGTCATGGACCCAAAGTGACGACCGCACTAAACTTCCCAAACTACTCAAGTTCCTCTTAAAATGGCTTGTTTCATTCTCACGGGGAACCGACATTATCTATCGACTTTCTCTTAGAGATTGTTGATATTGAAGAAGGAGACCCTCTCCCTAGTCTCTAGCACAGGAACCAAATATGCACTATTGAGTCTAGAGCCAAGAGATCATCCACAATATCTCATTAGGACACTAAATTCTTGAAGACTTGCTGTTTCACACAATGTGGAAAGTAAGTATATATTAAGAGTCCTACGCATTATCCTTGTGGTGTTGCCAGAACATCTGAGTGGTATGTAAAAGTATTCACGATGAAGATGGAAATCCTTCTAGAGCCAACATCAAACAAGCTCTTGGTTGGTGACATGTGAGATCTTCTCGTAAGATCAAGCTTGTGACAACTGGATAGAAACGATGGGGAGATTCATTCTTGAATCAACCTTGGTCCAGGAATGGAATTGACGAATACTTTTGGAAAAACCGTTCGATGTGCAAAGCTTCTTTTCTCTAGCACGTCGAATGTGTATTCATTTCAAATTCAAAAAGTATCTCTGATTGAAAAATACTTTTAGAAAAACCGTTCGATGTGCGAATCTCTTCTTTTCGCTAGCACGTCGAATGTGTACTAATTCTCTAATACAAAAAGTATTTTGATTGAAAATTGATCTTTCTCATAAAACCTTCGTCGTATTGCAAAACTCTTTCTTCAAGCAATACGCGATTGTTTTTCAAATCATTTTTCATCAATCGGTGAATCTCAATTGTCTTTGCTTCACTCACTCCGTGTTGTCTTCTTTGAAACGTTCCGGTTTGAGAACAGCTAGAACACTGCGAAACCCTGTCAAGGAGATTCTTAGGAATCCTACCTGATCACAGGCGGTACTTGTACGATCAACGGGGACCGTGGGCGTGTACCTCAATTCAGCGAAAGTGATCAAAGACACTTTCGTGTGTTTTTATTGCTAACTGTCGATGCGGTACACTCGGCGATTGCATTTGATCGTAATTGAGGAGTCAATCCAAAGCCGCATGTTCACAGCAACCACACTTAATTGAAGAAATCAGGATGGTGCATATCTACATAACCACGGTTCGATATTTTTATACTATGCTTCTGCTACGCTGCTGCAAATGTCATGAACCAGTAAGGCTTCCGCTACTCTGATGGAATGATGTCATGATTCAAAAGTGTGAGCATGTCGGTCGGAAAGTCACAACTTCACATGATGGCAACACAATAAAGGGTGATCCAGAGATTTACTGTGGCTGATGATCTCAATGAAAGCTCAAAGATCATCAAAGATGTGGATCAGTTAAAGGCCTCCACTAAAAGTACAAATCAATGCAGACTTTGAATAATCGCTACTAATGCACAAAGATTGAGGAACTTGAAGAATTGAAGTCTACGAGCTCAGAACTAAAGTCAAAGATAGAATGCTAGGATGCAAAATGTATTTCATGGGGTGACCTCCCTTAGGGGAGATTGTTAGGAATTAGAAAATTCCATGTGAAAGTGTCGGTCACCCCAATTATAGTCTAGCATATGTTAGCTCGTAGACATGTCGTTATTTACGTTATTTGTTAGTTTATTAGTCAGTTATTAGCATAGTTTAGCGTAGTGCAACACCATGGAAGAAGGACGGGTCTTTACCCACTGTATCCCTGATCCACAGGCCGATAGGAGGTCGTGTAGTTTGTAAGTATAAATACCCCTTCCATCCATGGAAGGGGTGTGGCTTCTTTGAATAAACCTTTCATTTCATATAGCAACTCTCTTTCAAGAACCTCCTCTCAACTCTCTTCATCTCTCAAAATGGCTTTCTTGTTTAATCACAATCCTAGACCACCCGAATCATCTAACAACATAAATATTAACGATCCTACACCACCACAGCTTGATCTTCCCGATATCAACCAGCTATCACAATTAACGCTCATCAAAGAAACCGTTTGGTGTCGTTTATCGTAGTGAACTTCATCGCAACTGCTTGATGGCGTGTAATGAGCTTCACAAATTTGGAGATCATACTTTGAAGATGGTTAGGGATGGACTAGCTTATCGATTGAAGGATATACGTGAAAACATTGGGAACCCTAAGCGACGGAATTCTCAGGATCGGAGGAATGTGAGAAGGATCATCACCATGATTGATGAACGGTTGTTCATAAGGGATCAGTTCAGATGATTGGAGAGCTATGTTGGTGGTCGACCCATGATTAACGTAACCGGCTTTCAACGCCCTATGCGCACTCCTGGAAACATCACTGCACTTCCTGGTACCCCTTGAATTGTTTCCTTCATATAAATTTGGATGGGTGATCAACTCTGTCTATGGCTTGTGCACACATAACAGTGTACAACCCGTAATTTACATGAAAGGACCCTGTGGTACGCCTCAGTGCCACAATCCTTATAAAAGGAGCGAAAGCTTCTTACTTTTGAGTAAAACCTATCAAACCTTTCACTTTTCAAGGTTTTTGCTCAAAAGAACAAGTACTTCCCCATATGATTTTCAAAACCTCAACCGTTTATATCACTTGTTGAGGGGGAGTATTTGCGTTAAAACTTTGTTCACAAATTGTTCATAGTGGTCATCTTCCCGCAACACTCGAAATGGTCATATTTGTTGTCAACATTTCAAAAATAACATTTTATATGCCATTTTTGAGGGGGAGAAAACTGTGTGACAAGAAATATGTTGTGCAAAATGCAAATGAATCTATGTACTTCAGACATAACCAACGAATTGACGGTACTAAACTGTTAGTTACTCGAAAAGACTTGTCCTGGGCAGGTAATAATTTCAAGCTAGTTCGCTAGTAATGTAAATGTGTCTCGCAAAGGACTTGTCCAAGTAGAAAGTACCATTCGAAACACTCTTGGTAGACATGAACTCTGATGGGTATGACAACCTTTCGAGGTTTGTCTACACCTTCAAGGTAGTTATTAGAGCTAGTTGTCACCTAAAAGCTGACAATGTAACTCTTTAACTATGCAACGTAACCGTGTCTCGCGAGGGATTGTCTATCTCCAGTGGATCAATTCAAAATGTGCGCGCTCTTTCCTCACTGTGTATTTAAACCATTAAAACTCTTAAGCACATGTGGAGGGGGAGTATTTATGCAAAATCCTATCTCTCACAGTGGTTCAAACATGATTTTCATTAACAAACCCTTTGAGAGATTTTTCACAAACAGTGGTTTTAATGGCAACATAGGTTAGTCATGGAGTTATAAGGTGACTAAGGTTAGGAATAACCGTCCTATGATCCGCCAGAGCCGGAGGGATCTACCTAAGGACATCACCAATAGTTAGTACTTAGAAGTCCTTAGGTATGATTATAAAAAGGAGAAAATGAGAATCGGAGAAAGAAGGAGTTGAAGAATCAAAAAGAAATGCAAAGAAAAGGATGAAAAGAAATAGCCCTCCAGATTATTCAACTTAGGGCAGACACCGGGTTCAATTCATATGCTACTGGTTGTCACTTAGTGACGCCGGTATTGAAGATTAAAAGTCGTCATGGACCCAGTGACGCATGCACTAAACCTTCTTAGCCACTCAAGTTTCTCTCAACAGAAGCTTGTTTCATTCTCACAGGGAACCCTACGTAAACTATTGGCTTTCTCTTAGAGATCGCCGGTATTGAAGAAGGAGACCCTCTCCCTAGTCTCCGCTCAGGAAAACCAAAACGCACTATTAAGTCTAGAGCCACGAGATTCATCAAAAGATCTCTTAGGTACACTTGACATTTTATCACTTGATGATCAACAAATAAGATTAGCAGTGGTTCATATCGAGTCCTTCACAGATCTTAGCAATCTGTCGAGAACATTTATGAGAGGTTCACATCTGTGATCCTCAATGATTGAATGGAAACTCCTGCCAGTGTCAACATCAAACACGTGACGGGTCACTTTGGTAACTCCCCGTGAATTACGCGGCGTGTGTCTCAAACGGTCTACAGTCGTGAGATGATGCTTCGGTGTACCTCAGACTCATCTGAACAGATGTACTTCGGTACATCGCGTTATCTCACTTGTGGGACTCCAGTTCAGAAACGGCCTTTGTAAGAATTAGAGTTGTGTTTTCACACTATGCTGTTAACACTCTCGAAGTTCAAACTTGTAAGTGCGGAATCCGCTTATTACTAACCGTTTAAATGTTTTCTTCTTATGGAAGCTCTGGAGCGGGATGATCGTGGCTTTGATTCTTCTCATGCTCACGCAACATCATCACTAATGGAAGTTCTATCCAACAAAGAACAACAGTCAAGAATGATTCTTCGTCAAACCAAAGAATCTACAAAGTTAAAGACTTAAAGAACTTCATCAATATTGAATTCCAACGTCAAAGAGCGTGTGAGCATATTGAAGAATGATGTGGAGACACTGGAGCAGCGAAGCAGACCTGAGGCAGATTTGAAGCTGACAACAACATACTATCACTTTCACCACAAAGAACAATAATCAAAGAACAAAGTTAAAGATGACGTCAAAGTACAACTGTTCAAAGTCAACTATCTCTCTACATTGGGGAGATTGTTCGAATCAAGGCAATTCTTCTCACAAGAAAGAAGAATGTCAGAAAACGTCAGAGCTACTATTACCTCAACGCCTTCACCGTTCATCACCAACACTTGAGGGGGAGATTGTTGGAATCACTCCTAAACCATAATCAAGTGTTAGTAATTAATATGTAATAGTTAGCTTTATTATGGCCTTTATGTTTGTTATTAGCCTTAAGCTTATGTAGAAGGCCCATGAGCTTAGGCCCAAGCCCATTTAAGAAAGGATGGAAACTAGGAGTGTTGCCCTAGCTTTCCTCCTATAAATACTCTTGTAAACCTTCATTTGAAGGTTGGTTGTTCAAGTTTTTCTTTCATTCAAAAAAAATACAAAAACAACAAAGGAAGCAGACACCACCTATACTCTACATGTTAGGATCGTTTCTATGGGTGATATGGTGAATCGGGAGGTCTTGGAAGATGGAAGAAACCCATCTTCAAGTTAGAGAGAGAGTAGAGAGAGAAGGGAAATACTATGTGTTTATTGATGAAAGGAAAGGTGAATTACACAAAGAGATATCACCCCTCCATGGAAGTATGGAGGGGTTTATATACCCAAACACATACATCTATGGGTAATTGACATAACAAGCCCATGTGTTTAAGGTAACAAAGATAGAAACAGTAATCCCGTCAATGTCGTTCCATTTACGAGTTAGGAGCGATTCCAACAATCTTCCCCCAATGGGACGACATAAGGGATTACTTACAACATTTACTACAAATATAGAAAATAAATAAAGAAAGGTCTTCATAAGCTCTTCAAGTGCAGAGGATGATGAAAGGTTACGCTCTTTGTCTTCTTCTGGTACCTTGACTTGAGAACCGTTTTCTTCACTTGTAGACAAATGATGTAATATGCATAAATTGAATTAACTTCCCCCCAATTCATGCCGCATGTCTTTAGCAGCTTCTCCATACACTCCTTTTTGGCGAAGTTTCTGAATCAGCTTCCCCAAACGACAACCGTCTTGGCAGATTCGAAACTTTGATGTAGTGAAAATTTCCTCTAACTTTTAACGTTTTCGACGCGGCCGGAATTTGTAGATGAGCAGTAAACCACACAAGGTAAATCTGACTTATTGCGGAAAATCCGTTCGGGGGTAACATGCAAGAAATCAACCAGATCTTCTCACAAATATAGATGCTTCACACCAAACAAACTACGAAAGACGAAATGAAACGACTTCCCCCCGAATGTTGCGGTCTATCGGAATAATAGTTACCAGTGAATCTGCAATTACTCGATAAAATGAACGTGTGTGAGGCATCATAACATCCTATTTAGGTAACTTCATGCACGATAACTCTGTGAAAGTGAGACGATAACACCAAAGTGAGACGTTTAAACCACAAATCGTCTCATTTCTTCCCCCTGATTGAAGAAATTCATGAAAGGAGAGGGTTTTCGTAAAAAAATACAAAAACAACAAAGGAAGCGGACACACCTATACTCTCTTCCCCCCGATGTTTTCAATGAATCAGAATCATACACCCCGTATGTTGATGATGAAATTGGAGACATCGAAACCATGTATGTTCAATTAATCGAACAAGTGTGAAGTACCATAAATATCTCGCGAGAATCAATTGCTGATAAAACTTCTCTACTCGAGTATACTCTTCTCAGCTAACTCTTTACCGACCCCATTATCATTCTGACGGCTTTTGTAGTGACTCTTGATGGAGAAAAACCCAATATGATGAACTCGAGACTGAAGTATTATAACCCGAACTTGTGACTTAAACTTGCACTATTGTCAGACGAAGAACCCTTTTTCTTAACTCCATCAAAAAAGGTAAACTTAAAGTTTCTCAAATTATCCACACCTTAGTGTGACACTTGAGCACAACAACGTAACTCCTTAAAAGTGATAGTTATAAGCTGTGAGCACAACAACGTAACTCCTTACATCAGGTTCAACTAGATAACTCAAGTCTTTGTCATTCAAAATGGCTAAAGCTCGAACAAGGATCTCAAAGAATCATGCATCCAACCAACCCCGATATCTTCAAGATACTAAGTACACGCACCCGTGATATCCCACTTCAACTTCAAATAAATAATATTGAATTCACGTCGTAGTCACATCTTGCGGTTAAATGCCCCAAAAAATAGCCTTCGTTAACGGTTTAAATGAACTTGTTAATGGTTTCCCGATCTTGTCAAATAACGTATCCCCGTGAAAAGATATCATACCAAAATACCATTCAATTTACCACAAAATAAAATTTGTATCCAAAAATTTTGTCATAAAAATTCGGATAACAAATTCTATTACTTGTCTGCGTCCCATCATGGAGTCCAAAGTGCAAGACACAGTCCATAAATCCATTCATCAAATCCAATAAGAAGACCAATCACAATTCTAATACACGTTCTCAGTTGGGCCCTATCATCCGAATCGCAACCCAAGGCCCAATGGAAATTACTTGTCCTATCCTCTGCACAAGTTTTAACCGTGTATGAATGTATTATAATTCACTTAACCTAAAAAGTATTGTAACCCTAACACACATAAAGTATCCGCCTCTTTCCTCCAATATTCTCTCCCACATAACTCTGCTTCTCACATCAAACGCCTATCAACATAAACATACGCTTCAATTACCAAATATCTCAATCTCATCTCACATCATTACACAAACACAAACGTACCCTACTTGATGTACTCGATTTATAGAAATCATAAAGGCTTCAAGATCCTAATCGTGGGTCTCGGGTAGGTTTAATTGTTGTTACTTTTCGTTTTGTTTTTTGGTCATAAACGAATCAATGAAATAAAAGTAACAAGCTTGTTATATTTTATTTCTTGTATGATTCGGATAGCATCACACACAAGAGATCAATGATGAGAGAAGTTCAATTAAAAAATCTTTAGAAAGATTAAAAAAATTGAACGAATCTGAGATCTTGAGTGGTATTCTTTTCGATTTGATTCTTGGTAAAAGTGAGGAGTTGATGTTGGGATTAGGATAGTTTGGAATTTAATTGTTGAAGTTGGATTTTGGATGGACTAATGATGTCATAATGAAACTGAATTCTAGTTCCTTTTTGGCATATGGTATGTTTGTGGTCGTGGTCCATTTTACGCGTAACTTTTCTTATCTGCTCATTACTTTCTTACGCGTAGCTTCTTACTTATGCGTAGGCATACGCGTAACATCTTATGCGTAGCCCATTCTTACGCGTAAGCCTAGGCTTATGCGAAAGAGCATATGCGTAACTTTACATACGCGTAACTTCACAGCTACGCGTAACACCTTTGAAGATTCCCCTTATGCGTAAGTTTAGGGTTTTGACCCTTTGACTTTTTCCGGCGAGTTTTTCGACCAGTTTTCATACTAACCCAGAAACATCATAAAAAATGCTTCTTTTGACTGTTTTGACCACTGAATCTGACGGATTGACCACTTTTGTTTCACGTTATTTGGTACACAAAAGCATATAAGTGACTGTTTGGATAAGACCCAAGACAGATGTACATGATCTTTTTGACCAAAACAAGGATACCACACATGAATAAAAAATAACCTGTTAACCCAAAAAGGTATGAACGGTTAAGAATAAAAAACAGATTTTTAACACAAGATTTTGACAAGATAACATCACCAAAATCAACCATAAATAACAAGGGCTCTTAGATACCAATGTTAGGATCGTTTCTATGGGTGATATGGTGAATCGGGAGGTCTTGGAAGATGGAAGAAACCCATCTTCAAGTTAGAGAGAGAGTAGAGAGAGAAGGGAAATACTATGTGTTTATTGATGAAAGGAAAGGTGAATTACACAAAGAGATCTCACCCCTCCATAGAAGTATGGAGGGGTTTATATACCCAAACACATACATCTATGGGGTAATTGTCATAACAAGCCCATGTGTTTAAGGTAACAAAGATAGAAACAGTAATCCCGTCAATGTCGTTCCATTTACGAGTTAGGAGCGATTCCAACACTAACAAAATTGCAGGACACATTACTTTGGTTGTATTGTTAGAAGAGTCGAAAACAAAATTAAATAAGGGAGGTTCACAGTCAATGTGACCGAGTATACTCCTAATTAACAACGGTACAAAAAGTCTCCATGATATGTAATAACCGTCTTATGCATATAATTGTCGAGTAAACACTTAATAAAGAAACCTTAATGATCAGTTACTCTAAAAAGCTTATATAGTAGTTCATGTATGTGAATAATTATTTGTTACATGACGTCTGATTTAGAGCTTATTTAGTAGCTTTTTGTTTGACCTTCAAGAAGCCCTTTAGGCTGCTTCACCACTGTTACAGCAGTCCCATGAAGCATTTTCTCAAGCTTATTGCAAGCTTGTGAAAGCTCCTCATGAGCTACATACTGGGGCAAATGGTACTTAGCTTCATGAACTTTAAGATCCCATAAGCCCATAAGCTTATTTTCACTATAGATGAGTTTGTATTACCTTCATTAGCACTAAATAGGGATGTGTTACCCACTGTTAACGCAACCTCATCACAGCAGCCCCACTTTAGGTTAGAGTTAGGATTAGATTTTGATGCAATGAGTAGTTATACATATAGTGTTCATGTTTTTATGCTTTGGTTAGGATTTAGATCTTATTTGGTAGCTTTTGTTTGCCCTTCAATAAGTCCTTTAGGCTATTTCACCACTGTTACAGCAACCCCATGAAGCCTTTTATCAAGCTTATTGCAAGCTTGTGAAAGCTCCTCATGAGCTACATAATGGGCAAATGATAGTTAGCTTGGTCAACTTTAAGATCCCATAAGGCCATCAGCTTATTTGTGTTACCCACTGTTACGACAACCTCATCACAGCAGCCCCTTTTCACTTTCTCTTTAGCTTTTTAGTGTTCAAATTTTGTTTATTAGGTTCCCTACATTGCTTATTTATTGTTGTGGATTAGTTTATAAGGAATTAAATATTAACATGTCATTTTTTATATGCAGATTTGAAAGTTAGCGATGAGGAAAAAAATACCGCTTTGAACTACATTGAAGAACTTATGCGAGCGAGAGGAAGTAGTTTGAGGCGTTGGCCAGAGATGCCTTACCCTGATGACAAATACATCAATGGATTTGGAAACCAACTTATATATGATGAAAATGATTATAACCCGGTCGAGATGGAATCTGAATATCAACGTTTGTATGCCTTATTGACAACGGAACAGAAGGGTGTGTATGAAATGATTGTGAAATCCGTTGATAGTGGAACAGGGGGTATCTATTTTGTTTACGGTTATGGAGGTACCGGTAAAACATTTTTATGGAAAACACTTGCAGCCGGCATTCGAAGAAAAGGTGATATAGTTTTGAACGTTGCATCAAGCGGTATTGCATCTTTGTTAATGTCAAGAGGGCGAACTGCTCACTCCAGGTTTCATATTCCAATAAACGTTGATGAGACCTCCACTTGCTCAATAAGTGCTCAAAGCGATTTGGGAGCAATGTTAAAAAAGTGCAAGCTTATTATTTGGGACGAAGCGCCTATGACGAATAAGCTTTGTTTTGAGGCTTTAGATCGGTCTTTGAGAGACATAGTTCGTAGGAGCCGGTATGACGCGTGTTATCAGCCTTTTGGAAACATGACGATGGTGTTTGGCGGTGATTTTAGGCAGGTTCTTCCAGTCATTCTGAAAGGATCACGCCAAGATATTGTTGGTGCTTCTTTGAAACAATCATACCTATGGGATTACTGCAAAGTTCTTAAGCTAACCGCTAACATGAGGCTTACTGTTGGTTCACGACCGGAAGATGTTAGCGAGATAAGAGAGTTTGCAGAATGGATATTGAATGTGGGAGACGGCAAGCTTGGAGGACCAAATGAAGGAGAGGTTTCTATAGATGTGCCGAAAGATATTCTAATAGATACTGCTGATGACCCCATAGCATCTATTATTGACTTTACTTATCCAAACATGTTGGATAACATACATGATCCGGCCTACTTCCAAGAAAAGGCAATTTTGGCACCCACAAATAAGTTAGTCGACACTATAAATGAACATTTGTTGGCCAAATTTCCAGGAGAAGAAATGGTCTACTTAAGTTGTGACAACGTGGATAAAAGTGTTCAAAACCACAGGCTATTTTCTCGCCTGAATTCATAAATGAATTGAAGTTCTCAGGTGTTCAAAACCACAGGCTTGCTTTAAAAGTCGGAGTGCCGATTTTGTGTCACACCCCCAAATTACCTGTTTTGCAGCGGAATGGAATTCCTGGGAGTTGACTGTCATAGCATCACAATCATAGTTATATTGAACGACCTAAAGTGTCGTTTGGAAAACACATCGTTTGATTTAATAAAACAATCAGAGTTTACAAAGTATAGGTCCCAAATGAAATTAGACATGTGCAGAATTAAATTTGTTACAATCCAAACGATGTTTTAAAGTTCATAAAACCCAAGTGAGACGCGTCGTCACCGCGACTCTATGATATGTCCACATGCATGCCATGAAGTGAATGCCTTAGATACCTGAGATAAAACATGCTAAAAGTGTCAACACAAAGGTTGAGTGAGTTCATAGAGTTTGCGTTGCCATGAAGAAAACCTTTAAAGAATGTGCATGCAGCAAAGGCATTGCAAATCCACTCAGTTCCAAGTTCTGCCCATACAAAACTTGCAACCTGTGTGTTTACAACCCACTGCCAAAATGTGTATAGTTTATGTTCAAGTGCATGATGTCAAATGAATTCTCATAATAGTACATTACTTAATCTATCAATATTCAATCGATATAACACATATGAGTGTTGCTTCAAATAGTTCCAAGACCATTAGTTCATGATTGTACCAAGACCGATAGTTCATGATATTACCAAGACCGCTAGTTCAACCTTATACCAAGACCGCTAGTTCAATGATTATACCAAGACACTTAGCCCAATGATTATACCAAGACCGCTAGTCCAATGATTATACCAAGACAATTAGCCCAATGATTATACCAAAACCGCTAGTCCAATGATTATACCAAGACCGCTAGTCCAATGATTTATGATATAGAAATTCTAAATATGGCAAAATTGTTACTTCGTATGACTAAACATTCAGTTCAGATAAACATATAGTTTGCAAATAGTCATGAATGTCATAAAAGTTGTTGAGCATGTATCTCCCCCAAAAGTAGTATAAAAACAATTGAAAATAGGGCTATGGAACTCACGGTAATCCATAAAAGTTTAGAGTAACTATGAAAGTAAATGAAAATAATTGAGCATGTATCTCCCCCAAAAGTAATTCAAAACGTATAAAAGTAGGGGCTATGAAACTCACTTGGACAATGATGCGATGGCAAAAGTGGATACACTTGAAATGAGGCGCAATCTCTAACCGTGTCCTATTATGAATGATATGTTCTATAATAAGTCATGATGTAATGTCATGCATGCAATTCGTATGATATCTATACCACTTGTGAATTTTTGAAAATAACACTTATCGTCGAAAAATAATCTGATAACGTCTTGACAGTCTATAAATTACTTTACAAGTATTTTTGTTGAAATGACATCCTACGATAGTTATTTAATGATTTATTTTGGAATTATAACTTTTTGTCGTAAAATAATGTCATTTGACAATTTCAGGAAAGTGACTAAATAGCCTCGAAATGCTAGTCGTAAAATGGTGCACATCGAGTGTTAGGAAACAAACTCAATGGTTTTGGAAAGCTTGTATCATTATCTCAAATTTTTAGCTTTAAGTTTTTATCATAGAGGTCTCGATCATGGAGAAAAATATAGGTAAAGTATGGTACTTGTATCCAAAATATTGTTTAAGGGTGGTTTTCGGCAAAGTTTAAGTGACCGTATTTTATTCGTTACAACTCCGCTTGACGAACGGTTGGACATTTTGGAAAATATGCTAGGCGAACTTACTTTTACTAGAAGAAATCATGCTATAAAAAGTACTACATCAATGTTGAAAACGAACCTCAACATGGTCATTTGTGGCCGTAATGTTTGTCTAATAGAAATATATTAGTTTTGCTTATTTAATATAGTTACGGCAACTTTATTTAAACGCGTGTAATTTAATCGTTACAAGTCCGTTTTCTACGTTTTATATGTCCTTAGCTTCGTATTAAAGTATACTAATATATTTTTGATAAGTCGACACATTTTATAACGCTTAAGACCCATTTTTGACTCGTAAAAAGGTAAAACAACATGCTGAATTTTCGGAAATTTATAGTTTTCGTCGTCAAACTTGAAAATAACATAACTTCTTCGTTATAACTCCGTTTTAACCTATTCAAGCGGCCACATTTTCATTTTAAAGTATATTTTCCAAATATCTAGCCCAAAAATTTTTACAATCTGTCGAAAATTCCAGAATTCAAAAATATGATCAGACCTTTAAATAAAGTTGTCGAAATGAGTTTTTCTCGCGCAAAACCTATTCTAACCAATTCAAACAAACGCCGAAGCTATTCTAATCCTACCATACACCTTCTTAGGGTGTCATGGGTTTCTAGACATCACCAAAAGTGATATGTTTCAAGGAGTGATTATAGGATGACGAATATATATTTATAACACTTAAAAACTATAAAAAGTGGTATAGACATCAATATGACTTGCATGTTTTTCTCAAACATGATGAAATGAACATAAAATGAATATGTGTCACACCCCCAAATTATCTGTTTTGCAGCGGAATGGAATTCCTGGGGATTGACTGTCATAGCATCTCAATCACAGTTATATTGAACGACCTAAAGTGTCGTTTAAAAACACGTCGTTTGACATTTATATAAAACATCCAAAGTTACAAGATAGGTCCCAAAAGTTGATAAAGTTTGCGGAAAATATAAGTATATTACAAGTCCAAACGATGTTTTGAAAGAAAATGCCATAATATACAATGATATAAGTCGACGCCGCGACTCTAAAAGGGTTCCTTATCGTGCCATGATGCGTATGTCTAGTTACCTGAAAATACATTGCTAAAACGGTAAACAATAATGTTGGTGAGAAATCATAGGTTTATGAAAATGAATTATACGACTACACAAGTATAGATAATGTATGACAATGTTGCCACAAAAATGATGTTACAATTGCTATAAGTCCATGACATCGAAACTAGACTGATCATGATGTTCGCCCCAACAGAGTGTTTGCCAAACAACTCAAATAATGTTATTAAATGATATGCATCCGTATGACTAGTTGGGATCCACCAACCCGGATGGAGGAGTCACCCTCGATAGATCTATCCACTCACCCTCGCTTCTATGAAATTAACTGCTCATGTTATATAATGGGGACATTCAATTGGCATGAGGTAACTTAAGCAATGTAAAGGAATTTGATATACTTGGTATCGTAATAAAAATGATGTGCAATGTATTCTCCCCCGTAAGTTTGAAAACAAGTATTAAATGTATACAACGGGGCTATGAAAACTCACTTGAGGAATTGAAGTGATGACAAAAGTGAGTACACCGAAATGTAGCGTGATCTCGAAACTGACCTATTATGAATGATATAATATGTAATAAGTCATGATGTAATGTTATGCATGCGATTCGGATGATATTTATACCACTTATGAATTTTTGAAAACAATACTTCTCATCGAAAATAAAATCTTTTAACGTCTTGACCATTTTTAAATTACTTCACATGTATTTGCGTTGAAATGATATCCGACGATAATCATTTAGTGATTTATTGTGAAAATATTACTTTTCGTCGTAAGATAATGTTATTGAAATTTCCATGAAAATGACAAAAACGACCTCTAAAAGCTAGTCGTAAAATAGTGCACGTCGAGCGTTAGGAAACGAACTCAACGGTTTTGGGAAGCTCGTATGATAATCTCAAAGTTTTAGTACATGAGTTTTCATCCTAGAGGTCTCGAACATAAAGAAAATAGAGGTTAAATATGGTACTTTTAGTCCAAATATAGTTTAATGATGGTTTTTCGGCAAAGTTTGAGCGACCGTAATTAATTCATTACAACTCCGCTAAACAAACAATTGGACATTTTGGAAAGTATACTTGGCGATTTCACTTTTACTAGAAGACTTCACTTCATAAAAGTTCTAATTCAATGTTAAAAACAACCTTTTACTTGGTACTAGTTTTTGCCGCAAAACTTGTTTATTAGAAATCAAGTTATAGTTTTTCTTATATGAAAATAGTTACGGCAACTTTTGTAAACATGTGTAATTTAGTCGTTACAAATCCGTTTTCTACGTTTTAAAGATCCTTAACTTCGTATCGAAGTATACTAACATATTTTTAACAAATCGACATAATTTACAACGTCCAAGCTTCATTTTTGACTCGTACAAAACAAATATGTTTTGCTGAAATTTCCTGAATTTTGTATTTTTCGTCGCCAAATTGAAAAATTCATAACTTCTTCGTTATAACTCCGTTTTAATCCGTTCAAGCGGCCACGGTTTCGTTTTAAAGTATATTTTCTAAATATCTAGGCCAAATATTTTTGTTCACTGTCGGATTTTCCAGAATTAAATTTTAAGGACAGACCCTTTTCAAAACGTGTCGAAATGAGTTTTTCTCGCGCCAAACCTATTCTAACCCATTCAAAACAACTCCGAAGCTATTCTAATCCTACCATACACCTTCTTAGGATGTCATGGGTTCCTAGACATCACCAAAACTAAAATATAACAAAGAGTAATTATAGGATGGATTATATATATTTAACACATAAAACCTTAAAAACCTTTAAAAATGGTATAAACATCATGAGACTTGCATGTTTCTCAAATAAAATGATATGACCATAAAAATGAATGTGAAATAAAAATATGAATATGAATGCTTACTAGTGATATGATGAGGTTTATGGACAAAAGGTTTTTCCTAATCACTTGAGGTTTGTATTACAAAACCTTAGCAACAAATGATACTAGTGTGTAATTAAACTTGACTTGAAAACTTGGAAATAATCCTCCTTTTGATCCCTTGGCTGCCGAATATTTTAAGAGAAAAGGGAAGACAATTTTTGGTCTAGCTTTGCAAAGTGAAGTGAATGAAAGAAATGAAGTAAAAAAAATAGTATAATACATGTATCTTAGATATTTTGCAAATATCACTTGTGTGACTCACCCCTTGTGTCGACAAGGGGTGTTTGTCATACTTTGTTTATGTTTTTTTTTTTTTTAAAGTGTATAAGTGTAAGAAATTGTAAGATATTTGTGAATTTAAATGAGTTAAGTGGTAAGTTGTAGCATTTGTAAATATTTAGGGTAGCGTTGAATAAAAATAAATTTTCACGGGTCAAGATAAAATATTTTTAGGTCATAAAAATTATAAAAATACATTTCTTGCAAAATTTGAGTGATATAATAATAATCGTGTCGAATTTAAGAAAAACGTCGTAATTATATAAATACAACAATTTAGTTACAAAATAAATTTAAAACACTGTGTAAACTCATAATATTATTTTATAAACTTAATATGAGTATAAAAATATATTGGAATAATTTTTGGAAGTAATGGATCAATTGTTCAAAATAATTAATTACGCGATAACGTTTATTTAATATGAAAATTATACGTTTAATGTAAATGCAAAACCATGCATGAACTAATATGATGAAAATGATGTTAATGAAATGTAGACTAAACTTAGTCTATATGAAATGACCTCGATGATATGATCATGAATTCACAGCTAAACCATTACGGTTACGTGAATTTGATGCTCGTAAACCTAGTTCACGATAAATGATAAATAATGAAACATGAGTAATGTTTTGAGAATGACCTGAAAATACGAATTGTCACAATATGAAAGATGAATATGAACATGAAATGCTTACTAGTTACTTGATGAGGTTAAATGAACAAGGGTTAATCCTAAACACCCTAGGTTTTTTTTTCAAAACCTTACTTAAGAGTGTGCCTAGATTGATATGAACTTGACTTGAAGAAAAAATGGTTTCCTTGTGCTTGGTCTCCTATGGCCAGTTCTTGAGCAAGAGGAAGAGAGGAAACTTTTTTTTTCACACTTGATATAATAAGAAGTATGTATTTAGTAAATATAAAATGAATATAAGTGAAGTATAGGTTAGATATTTTGTATTGAAATGGTGTGAGTCATCCCCTTGTCTACAAGGGTGTATTAGTAGAAGACTAGCACATTTTTTTTTTGTATTTAGTATTTAAGTGTAGTATAATGTGTAATTATTTAAGGGTAATTAGTAACTTGTATACATATTTAAGCATTTAGGATAGCGTTAGCTAAAAATAAATTTTAACACATCAAAATAAAATATATTGAAGTCATAAAAATTATAAAAATACATTTCTTACAAAAATTGAGTGAAATAATAATTATCGTGTAGTATTTACGAAAACCGTCGTAATTATATAAATATAACAATTTATATACAAAATAAATTTAAAAACCGGGTAAACTCATAATATTATTTTTATAATCTTATTATGAGTATAAAAATATATCGGGATAATTTTTGGAAGTGTCGGATCAAATGTTCAAAATAATTAATTACGCGATAGCATTTATTTAATAGGAATTTATGCGTATAATGTAAAATGCAAAACCATGCATGAACTAATATGATGATAATGATGCTAATGATATGTAGACTAAACTTAGTCTATATGAAATGTCCTTGATGATTGTTCATGAATTCGCAGCTAAACCATTAAGGTTACGTGAATTTGATACTCGTAAACCTAGTTTACGATAAACGATGAAATAGTGAAGCATAAATAGTGATTTTCTCCGGGAATGAATAGTGTTTTGTGAATAGTAAAATTTCAAATACGTTCTCAAAATATTACTTCGACTCCGAAAATGATAAATAGTAAAATGATGAATAGTAACTGATGAATAGTAAATTCCTGAGATGAATAGTAAATTTGAGAAATGACCTGAAAGTACGAGTTGTCACATTATGTTGTTAAGAAACATAGACCAATCAAATGGTTTATGTAATTGTACAAGACTTTAAGTACTTAAATTAACAAGAACCTCTATTCAGGCGCAGATCATTAACGGAACCAACTTCCGAAAAAAGGTGATTATTCCAAGGTTGAGGATTACTCCGTCAGATAAGCGTTTGCCTCTTAAGATTGTCAGGAAACAATATCCGATATCAGTATCTTTTGCCATGACAATCAACAAAAGCCAAGGGCAATCGCTTTCTAAAGTTGGTTTGTACTTGCCCCGTCCTGTGTTCACACATGGACAACTGTACGTTGCCGTATCAAGAGTAAAAAGCAAGCGGGGTTTGAAGGTTGTCGTTTGTGATCAGGATGGTAATCTCTCCAAAACCACAACAAATGTCGTGTATAAAGAAGTACTTGAAGGTCTTTGAACAAGGTTCATGTATGTATCATTGGTGTAATCACGTTATATCTTCATTATTTTTAATGTTACAAGCTTTGATACCAACTTAAATTTTCATTGAAATCACACATCATTTTATGTTCGAGTCAACCTATTTTATTTTGGCAACGCGATGGTTGTAAATCGATTGTGACTCAAACATATTTTAAATTTAACAAATTTACATTATTACTTTTATTATTATCTCATTTATCTATTTCTTTAAAAACTAACCCGGTGTTAACGGGTCTCTAAGCTAGTATATATATATAATACAACTAATCAAACTTTAGCTTATTATAAGTGGTAAGATCATATTTAGGACAACTGATAATGATTCAGTTGTTAGTTGTATGCATTCAGAGCGTAATGTATGCATACCTCTTGTGATGATTCAAGATGATCTATCCACTCGTGAATCATGAATTGAATCCATGATGCGGCAATCAAATTTAATTGTTTTCAGGTGTCTATGAATTGTTTGCGTACTAGAAGCTTTGTTGCCGCCACCATAGGATTTGGCGTTAAGAACTGCAGAAAGATAAAACTAGCTCTAGTAAGTTTATCTGGATATTTTCTATCTTTACAAGTTGTCATTTCATATCATAAAAATACAAAGTACACTCTAGTCTCTTTGTAATTTCTGACCTATCTATAAATTATAAGAGCTTCAAAATGGTCCCCTGTTCTTTTGTTAGACACTGAATAGTTCATATGGTTTTTAACTTTTTATTGCTATTTCTCACTGTTAAAAATAGAAGATAAAAGTTCCAAGAGTAGGTACATCAGGGTCCATTACGCCTAGTAACATTACATTTCTAATCCACCAAAAGACATATAACAAACTACTAGTATGCACTAACTTTCTAATCTAACATAAAAACTTGTCGACACTATGTCACACACACATAGAGAGACTTTTATCTAATGGTTCTCGCTAAGTCAGAAATTTTGCACAACCTAAACAATTTACTAGTATCCACACAAACAAGTCTCACATGTTTCATATTTAATATTAAACGCGCTTTTAGGGGTTTTATCATGTTTACTAGTTCTCGTTAACACCTATTTCTACTAGATGCTACATAATCTATATATTCGGCACTTAAATACAAATATACAATTAAATCATATATACTATATTAATGTATATTTTGACTATACGAGTACACGACTTGAGTTAGGCATATCATCAAACACTTTACATGCATCAGGTTCAGCTAATCAATTATCAAACACCGTACAAGCAACACTTGATGTATATCATAAACTAATTTGAGTTAGGCATAATCAATTATCAAACACCGTACAAGCAACACTTGATGTATATCATAAACTAATTTGAGTTAGGCATATCATCAAACATCTTATATGCAACAATTAACGCAATTAACCAATTTTAGAGTTCAAATTCAACGAATCACAACTAAATACTTGTAACTATAAACCTCTAATGAACTAATTACCCAAATTCACATATCAAACACCACCATTTCGGTTCAACAACAACGAACCACGACCTCTATTGAAGTAATTAACTAACAACGAATACTTGAGCAGGTTTGTTAAGCGCAGGTGAGAGAGTTTTGTTGATTTTTATGTGCGGAAGATGTGGACGCTTGGTGATTTTGAGCAGGTGAGTTAGAGCGCTTTAATTGGGGTGTATTGCTTATTTGAATGTTTATAAAAGGTTTTTTAAATGGTATGTATAATGTTTATAAAATAAAATCATGTATATCAAGTGTATATGAATCCGCATATAAAATGAATATGCATTTTAGATGAAATGATGAGATGTTATGATAATGTAGTTATAGTCTAGGGTCAATGATGCAACCTAGTTCTCTATAACTGAAGCTCTGATTACCAATCTGTCACACCCCCAAATTATCTGTTTTGCAGCGGAATGGAATTCCTGGGGATTGACTGTCATAGCATCTCAATCACAGTTATATTGAACGACCTAAAGTGTCGTTTAAAAACACATCGTTTGACATTTATATAAAACATCCAAAGTTACAAGATAGGTCCCAAAAGTTGATAAAGTTTGCGGAAAATATAAGTATATTACAAGTCCAAACGATGTTTTGAAAGAAAATGCCATAATATACAATGATATAAGTCGACGCCGCGACTCTAAAAGGGTTCCTTATCGTGCCATGATGCGTATGTCTAGTTACCTGAAAATACATTGCTAAAATGGTCAACAATAATGTTGGTGAGAAATCATAGGTTTATGAAAATGAATTATACGACTATACAAGTATAGATAATGTATGACAATGTTGCCACAAAAATGATGTTACAATTGCTATAAGTCCATGACACCGAAACTAGACTGATCATGATGTTCGCCCCAATAGAGTGTTTGCCAAACAACTCAAATAATGTTATTAAATGATATGCATCCGTATGACTAGTTGGGATCCACCAACCCGGATGGAGGAGTCACCCTCGATAGATCTATGCACTCACCCTCGCTTCTATGAAATTAACGGCTCCTGTTATATAATGGGGACATTCAATTGGCATGAGGTAACTTAAGCAATGTAAAGGAATTTGATATACTTGGTATCGTAATAAAAATGATGTGCAATGTATTCTCCCCCGTAAGTTTGAAAACAAGTATTAAATGTATACAACGGGGCTATGAAAACTCACTTGATGAATTGAAGTGATGACAAAAGTGAGTACACCGAAATGTAGCGTGATCTCGAAACTGACCTATTATGAATGATATAATATGTAATAAGTCATGATGTAATGTTATGCATGCGATTCGGATGATATTTATACCACTTATGAATTTTTGAAAACAATACTTCTCATCGAAAATAAAATCTTTTAACGTCTTGACCATTTTTAAATTAATTCACATGTATTTGCGTTGAAATGATATCCGACGATAATCATTTAGTGATTTATTGTGAAAATATTACTTTTCGTCGTAAAATAATGTTATTGAAATTTCCATGAAAATGACAAAAACGACCTCTAAAAGCTAGTCGTAAAATAGTGCACGTCGAGCGTTAGGAAACGAACTCAACGGTTTTGGGAAGCTCGTATGATAATCTCAAAGTTTTAGTACATGAGTTTTCATCCTAGAGGTCTCGAACATAAAGAAAATAGAGGTTAAATATGGTACTTTTAGTCCAAAATATAGTTTAAGGATGGTTTTTCGGCAAAGTTTGAGCGACCGTAATTAATTCATTACAACTCCGCTAAACAAACAATTGGACATTTTGGAAAGTATACTTGGCGATTTCACTTTTACTAGAAGACTTTACTTCATAAAAAGTTCTAATTCAATGTTAAAAAACAACCTTTTACTTGGTACTAGTTTTTGCCGCAAAACTTGTTTATTAGAAATCAAGTTATAGTTTTTCTTATATGAAAATAGTTACGGCAACTTTTGTAAACATGTGTAATTTAGTCGTTACAAATCCGTTTTCTACGTTTTAAAGATCCTTAACTTCGTATCGAAGTATACTAACATATTTTTAACAAATCGACATAATTTACAACGTCCAAGCTTCATTTTTGACTCGTACAAAACAAATATGGTTTGCTGAAATTTCCTGAATTTTGTATTTTTCGTCGCCAAATTGAAAAATTCATAACTTCTTCGTTATAACTCCGTTTTAATCCGTTCAAGCGGCCACGGTTTCGTTTTAAAGTATATTTTCTAAATATCTAGGCCAAATATTTTTGTTCACTGTCGGATTTTCCAGAATTAAATTTTTAGGACAGACCCTTTTCAAAACGTGTCGAAATGAGTTTTTCTCGCGCCAAACCTATTCTAACCCATTCAAAACAACTCCGAAGCTATTCTAATCCTACCATACACCTTCTTAGGGTGTCATGGGTTCCTAGACATCACCAAAACTAAAATATAACAAGGAGTAATTATAGGATGGATTATATATATTTAACACATAAAAACCTTAAAAACCTTTAAAAATGGTATAAACATCATGAGACTTGCATGTTTCTCAAATAAAATGATATGACAATAAAAATGAATGTGAAATAAAAATATGAATATGAATGCTTACTAGTGATATGATGAGGTTTATGGACAAAAGGTTTTTCCTAATCACTTGAGGTTTGTATTACAAAACCTTAGCAACAAATGATACTAGTGTGTAATTAAACTTGACTTGAAAACTTGGAAATAATCCTCCTTTTGATCCCTTGGCTGCCGAATATTTTAAGAGAAAAGGGAAGACAATTTTTGGTCTAGCTTTGCAAAGTGAAGTGAATGAAAGAAATGAAGTAAAAAAAATAGTATAATACATGTATCTTAGATATTTTGCAAATATCACTTGTGTGACTCACTTCTTGTGTCGACAAGGGGTGTTTGTCATACTTTGTTTATGTTTTTTTTTTTTTTTTAAAGTGTATAAGTGTAAGAAATTGTAAGATATTTGTGAATTTAAATGAGTTAAGTGGTAAGTTGTAGCATTTGTAAATATTTAGGGTAGCGTTGAATAAAAATAAATTTTCACGGGTCAAGATAAAATATTTTTAGGTCATAAAAATTATAAAAATACATTTCTTGCAAAATTTGAGTGATATAATAATAATCGTGTCGAATTTAAGAAAAACGTCGTAATTATATAAATACAACAATTTAATTACAAAATAAATTTAAAACACTGTGTAAACTCATAATATTATTTTATAAACTTAATATGAGTATAAAAATATATTGGAATAATTTTTGGAAGTAATGGATCAATTGTTCAAAATAATTAATTACGCGATAACGTTTATTTAATATGAAAATTATACGTTTAATGTAAATGTAAAACCATGCATGAACTAATATGATGAAAATGATGTTAATGAAATGTAGACTAAACGTAGTCTATATGAAATGACCTCGATGATATGATCATGAATTCACAGCTAAACCATTACGGTTACGTGAATTTGATGCTCGTAAACCTAGTTCACGATAAATGATAAATAATGAAACATGAGTAATGTTTTGAGAATGACCTGAAAATACGAATTGTCACATTCGCCCAACCAAAAAGGAATTCAGTCCCTGAATTCAGTCCTTGTTGGGTCCTACGGTGTTGTCGGTGAAAAGATGAGGATATTTGAGGCGAATCTGGTCTTCCCGTTCCCAAGTAAACTCAGGACCTCTTCGAGAATTCCAGCGAACCTTCACAATAGGAATACGACTTTGTTTCAACTGCTTGACCTCGCGGTCCATAATTTCTACCGGTTCCTCCACGAAATTTAGTTTATCGTCGAGTTGAATTTCTTCCAATGGAATAATGAGTGATTCGTCCGAAAGACATTTCTTCAGGTTTGAAACATGAAACGTGTTGTGTACATGACTAAGTTCTGATGGAAGATCAAGTCGATAAGCTACAGGACCAACTTTGCTCAAAATTTTGAATGGTCCAATGTACCTCGGGTTCAATTTCCCGCGCTTTCCAAATCGTACCACGCCTTTCCAAGGCGATACTTTCAACATCACTTTGTCGCCAATTTGAAATTCCAACGGTTTGCGCCTAACATCTGCGTAACTTTTCTGTCGGCTTCTGGCAGTTCTGAGTCTATCTCGAATTTGAACTATCTTTTCTGTTGTTTCCCGTACCATTTCTGGACCAGTGAGTTGTGCGTCTCCAACCTCGGCCCAACAAACAGGTGATCGACACTTTCGACCATAAAGTGCTTCGAATGGTGCCGCCTTTATACTGGTGTGATAATTATTGTTGTACGAGAATTCGATCAATGGCAAATGGTTAGCCCAACCATTCCCAAAATCAATCACACATGCTCTCAACATATCTTCCAATGTTTGAATTGTCCTTTCACTTTGACCATCGGTTTGTGGATGATATGCTGTGCTCATGTCTAATTTGGTTCCAAATGAATCTTGTAATGATTTCCAGAAGTTTGAAGTGAATCGACTATCTCTGTCGGAAATGATAGAAATTGGCGCTCCATGCCTCGAGACTATTTCCTTGACATAAAGTCTAGTAAGTTGTTCCATGGAATAAGTCTCTCTAATTGGTATGAAATGGGCTGATTTGGTAAGGCGATCAACGATTACCCATATAGCGTCGTAACCTCCCGATGTCTTAGGAAGTTTCGTAACAAAGTCCATTGTAATGCGTTCCCATTTCCATTGTGGGATTTCAGGTTGTTGGAGTTATCCTGAAGGTTTTTGATATTCGACTTTTACTTTAGAGCAAGTAAGACATCTGTTGACGTACGCGGCAATTTCCGCTTTCATGCTCGGCCACCAATAAAGTTTCTTGAGATCCTGATACATCTTATCAGAACCTGGGTGAATAGAATACTTTGACTTATGCGACTCATGCATAATCAATTCTCGTATCCCGCCATACAATGGTACCCACATTCTATCCTTGAAGCATAAAATTCCATCTGCTCTCTTTACAAAGCCATTTGCATTTTCCGGCATACCATAAAGCTTTTCACTTGACCGGTTTTCCTCCTTGAGTGCCTCTATCTGTGCCTCAAGTATTTTTGATGGTAAAGGTGAACTGATCGTCATTCCTAATGATCGTACTCTTAAAGGTTTGGGTCTTTCTTTCCGACTAAGAGCATCAGCCACAACATTGGCTTTTCCTGGATGATACTTGATTTCACAATCATAATCGCTGAGTAATTCCAACCAACGACGTTGTCTCATGTTAAGTTCCTTCTGATCAAGAACATATTGTAAACTCTTGTGGTCAGTAAACACTGTGCACTTTGTACCATAAAGGTAGTGTCTCCAAATCTTTAGTGCAAAGACTACGGCCCCCAACTCAAGATCATGTGTGGTGTAATTCTTCTCATGAACCTTAAGTTGTTGTGAAGCATACGCTATCACCTTCTCATTTTGCATTAAAACAGCTCCAAGCCCTTTATGTGAAGCATCGCAGTATACAACGAAGTTCTCAATTCCTTCGGGTAGTGCCAAAATTGGCGCACTGCAAAGCTTTTGCTTCAACAACTGAAAAGCAGCTTCTTGTTTCTTTCCCCATTCGTACCTCTTGTTTTTTTGTCAACTTGGTCAAAGCTTTAGCTATCTTTGAAAAACCTTCGATGAATCTTCGGTAATACCCGGCAAGTCCTAGAAATTGTCGAATTTCTGTAGGATTCGTTGGAGTAGCCCAATCTTTCACAGCTTCAATCTTTGCAGGGTCTACTTGTAATCCTTGACTATCAATGACATGACCAAGAAATTGTACTTTACGGTTCCAAAAATCACACTTCGAAAATTTGGCATACAACTCCTCATTCTTGAGTAGTCCTAAAATCGTTCTTAAATGCCCTTCATGCTCTTCTTTGCTCTTTGAGTAAATCAATATGTCGTCGATAAACACTATCACAAACTTGTCCAAATACAGTTTACATACCCTATTCATGAGATCCATGAATACTGCAGGTGCATTAGTTAATCCAAACGGCATTACTTGAAACTCATAATGACCATAACGTGTTCTAAACGCTGTTTTTGGAATATCCTCCTCTCGCACTCTAAGTTGATGATAACCTGATCTAAGGTCAATCTTTGAATAAATACTAGAGCCTTGCAACTGATCAAACGAGTCGTCGATTCTGGGAAGTGGGTAACGATTCTTCACCGTTAACTTGTTCAGCTCTCTATAATCTATACACATTCTGAAAGATCCATCTTTCTTCTTCACAAACAAGACCGGTGCTCCCCAAGGCGAGGAACTTGGCCTAATGAATCCTTTGTCTAAAAGTTCTTGCAACTGATTAGACAACTCTTGCATCTCCGATGGTGCTAATCGATAAGGTGCTCGCGCAATTGGTGCAGCTCCAGGCACTAAGTCAATATGAAATTCTACTTGACGTGCCGGTGGTAGTCCTGGCAAGTCTTCAGGAAAGACTTCAGGAAATTCTCGAGCAATCGGTACATCCTCAAGTCGCTTCTCCTCCGACTCCTTCTCGGTTATATGAGCTAAGAAAGCAAAACAACCTTTCTTTATGTACTTCTCCGTTTTGATGCATGATATAATACTGAGTCTAGTTCCACTTCGTTCCCCACGAATGATCAAAGTTTCGCCATTATAAGGAAGATGAACAACTTTTTCATCACAAATGATTCTTGCACGATGTTTGGATAACCAATCCATTCCTATGATGACGTCGAAACTACCAAGTTCTACAGGCATAAGGTCTATATTGAAGGGATGATTTAGAAAATTGAGTGTACAACCACGGACAATGGTGTTGGTGCTAATTAAGTTACCATTAGCTAATTCAATGTTGTATGATGTGTCTAGTGTGGTTGGTTTGATATTGAGTAAAGGTGCAAATGCAGCGGACACAAAACTTTTATCTGCTCCCGAATCAAATAAAACTGATGCATAACGATTATTGATAAGGAACGTACCCGTTACAACATTCGGGTCCTCCCTAGCTTCTCCACCTCCTATGACGTAGGCTCTTCCTTGTGCCATTCCGCCTTGATTCTTGTTTCCTTGGTTCCTTCCCTTTTGACACTCACTCTTGTAATGTCCCCTTTCTCCGCACCCAAAACATGTTACTTGTTGTTTCTGATTTTCCCCCGTAGTTGGCATCTTGCAATCCCTAGTTTGATGTCCCGTCTTTTTAGAATCCCCACATGCATCTGGACAACGTCCCTGTTTGTGATGACTTGAACACTTCTCACATTTCGGTAAAATTCCCGTGTACCCCTTTTTCTCTGTTGGGCCTGCAACATAGGCCTTTGCAATCTCCTGTCTCTTAGGTGGTCGTTGCGCGACATTTCCACCTCGATTGTTGTTGTCCCACTTTCGTTTGCTGTTATTATTGTTGTTGTAATTGTTTCGGTTATTGTTGTAATTGAAACGGTTGTTGGTATTGTTGTTGTTTCGGTTGATGTTACCGATTTTGCCTCTCTTTACCACTTAAGCCATGAGCTTTTGCGACACTCGAATGGACTCCTCAATCGTTTATGGATCAAACGAAATCACATCTCCTTGAATAACTTCGGGAATTCCCCCGATGAAAGCCTCCAGTAGCTTCTCGTTATCTGAAACCATAGATGGGCATAACGCTGCTAATTCTTGGAACCTTCGAACGTAAGCATCAATATCATACCCAATAGTTACCAACTCATAGAATTCGGTCTCCAACTTTTTCACCTCGGTACGCGGACAATACTTCCTTGTTAGCAAACTCTTGAATTGCACCCATGTGGTCCTATACGCATTTTCCATTCCCATTGGCTGAGCATACGAATTCCACCACGACATTGCTCCGTCCAGTAGTGTACTTGTAGCAAACTTAACCTTGCTATCCTCCGGGCAATTACATAACAAAAACACAGATTCCATTTTCTCGAACCATCTAACCATGGCAGTTGCCCCTTCAGTACCCTTGAACTTAGTGGGATCCCCACTTTTGAAATCCTTATACGTACAGCTTCTAACCCTGGAACCTCCTGCATTACCTGCAGCAGCAGCAAGTCTAGCGGCCTCGGCAGTTGCCGCAGCCTCAGCAGCAGCCGCCACCGATGCTCTCTCGGTCCTTAATGCATCAGCTATGCTATCATTCACATACTTCTGCATAGCAGCTTGAGTCAACTCAGGTGTGGCTTTCTTTGGCGCCATAATTCTTCAAAACCATAAGATGAAACAATTATGAGAACTCGCAAGTAGAAACAAACATTATACATATATATCCACAACCACAACATGTATAATATAAATGAAATCACAACGGAACAACCACGAAATATCACAAATAAAATCACAACACACGTGGATAATATACATGAAAATTTCGGCCTTCGTGGACCGATATCATAGATAGTAAAACCATTCCTACATAGTTGAGTCAATACTTGATATTTTGTTTGTACAACAACCAAAAGACAGCAAGTTCTTTAAACTATGTCACACACCTTGTGACTAGGATAACAGTAAATAAAAACTATACATGATAAAGGTCTACACTATGCACCTCCTGGTGCTCCGCCAGCTCGATCCTGAAGATCTCGGACCTGTGTAGTCAAGCTCGCAACCAAATCCCTCAACTCGCTAATCTGAGTCTGTGCGGTAACCATGCTCTGACGAGCTAGTGCCAACTCCTGTGTATGACGCTGAAGCTCGTCCTGGGCCATCTCGGCTCTGTCATATAACTCAGGTATTTCCTGCCTCAACTCAACAATATGCCCCCTGTTCTGTAACTGTCTAGATTCTAAACCTTGGTGTGCCAAATCAATCGAAACTCTACCTATCACGAGGCCTTCAACCTCCTCCTCAATGTTCTCCACTCGCTCTAATGACAGTTCCTCCAACTGTCCTAACATCCTATCGATCTGAACCTGTTGGCTATCTATACGCGCCCCTAATGTCTCAGTGGAAGGCTGTCTAGCAGCAGCAGCTTTTGAGCACTCACCTATCTCGAACCTAACTGGTGGTTCGGGTTCTGTAGAGGATGATGCAGGGATGTCAAAATGTGCTCGCTTTTTGAGCGGCAAGTCCAGTGTAGGTATAGGCTCCCTAAGATAATATGATGAAGATGATGATGATAATAGTGGTGATGGTGGATGAATCGGGGCATGTGTAGAGCTGGCAGGTGGTGTAGGTGCGACTTCGCCCTCCTCAAAGGGTTCGGTCTCCGTGTCAGTCAATATAAGTGGAAAGTCTAAAGTAGAGCCAATAGAAGATACAATTATAGTGTTGGATAAGGCATCGTTCATGTTGGTGTCGGATGAGACATCCTCCATGTTCGTGTCAGATGATATAGGGATAGTGTCAGAATCTGAAGACATCTCTGTGACAACCGTTGTAAAATAAAAGTAAATAACTCGAATAAAAATGTATATGAATCCGAATATAAAACGAATATGCACTCGTGATGAAATGATGAGATGTTATGATAATGTAGTTATAGTCTAGGGTCAATGATGCAACGTAGTTCTCTATAGCTGAAGCTCTGATTACCAATCTGTCACACCCCCAAATTATCTGTTTTGCAGCGGAATGGAATTCCTGGGGATTGACTGTCATAGCATCATCATCACAGTTATATTGAACGACCTAAAGTGTCGTTTAAAAACACATCGTTTGACATTTATATAAAACATCCAAAGTTACAAGATAGGTCCCAAAAGTTGATAAAGTTTGCGGAAAATATAAGTATATTACAAGTCCAAACGATGTTTTGAAAGAAAATGCCATAATATACAATGATATAAGTCGACGCCGCGACTCTAAAAGGGTTCCTTATCGTGCCATGATGCGTATGTCTAGTTACCTGAAAATACATTGCTAAAATGGTCAACAATAATGTTGGTGAGAAATCATAGGTTTATGAAAATGAATTATACGACTACACAAGTATAGATAATGTATGACAATGTTGCCACAAAAATGATGTTACAATTGCTATAAGTCCATGACACCGAAACTAGACTGATCATGATGTTCGCCCCAATAGAGTGTTTGCCAAACAACTCAAATAATGTTATTAAATGATATGCATCCGTATGACTAGTTGGGATCCACCAACCCGGATGGAGGAGTCACCCTCGATAGATCTATCCACTCACCCTCGCTTCTATGAAATTAACGGCTCATGTTATATAATGGGGACATTCAATTGGCATGAGGTAACTTAAGCAATGTAAAGGAATTTGATATACTTGGTATCGTAATAAAAATGATGTGCAATGTATTCTCCCCCGTAAGTTTGAAAACAAGTATTAAATGTATACAACGGGGCTATGAAAACTCACTTGATGAATTGAAGTGATGACAAAAGTGAGTACACCGAAATGTAGCGTGATCTCGAAACTGACCT
Organism: Chrysanthemum makinoi; assembly: GCA_910596185.1. Taxonomy (NCBI): domain Eukaryota; kingdom Viridiplantae; phylum Streptophyta; class Magnoliopsida; order Asterales; family Asteraceae; genus Chrysanthemum; species Chrysanthemum makinoi. Next base: position 316,114,837 of record OU343222.1, on the reverse strand, counting down.
ATTATGAATGATATAATATGTAATAAGTCATGATGTAATGTTATGCATGCGATTCGGATGATATTTATACCACTTATGAATTTTTGAAAACAATACTTCTCATCGAAAATAAAATCTTTTAACGTCTTGACCATTTTTAAATTACTTCACATGTATTTGCGTTGAAATGATATCCGACGATAATCATTTAGTGATTTATTGTGAAAATATTACTTTTCGTCGTAAAATAATGTTATTGAAATTTCCATGAAAATGACAAAAACGACCTCTAAAAGCTAGTCGTAAAATAGTGCACGTCGAGCGTTAGGAAACGAACTCAACGGTTTTGGGAAGCTCGTATGATAATCTCAAAGTTTTAGTACATGAGTTTTCATCCTAGAGGTCTCGAACATAAAGAAAATAGAGGTTAAATATGGTACTTTTAGTCCAAAATATAGTTTAAGGATGGTTTTCGGCAAAGTTTGAGCGACCGTAATTAATTCATTACAACTCCGCTAATCAAACAATTGGACATTTTGGAAAGTATACTTGGCGATTTCACTTTTACTAGAAGACTTTACTTCATAAAAAGTTCTAATTCAATGTTAAAAACAACCTTTTACTTGGTACTAGTTTTTGCCGCAAAACTTGTTTATTAGAAATCAAGTTATAGTTTTTCTTATATGATAATAGTTACGGCAACTTTTGTAAACATGTGTAATTTAGTCGTTACAAATCCGTTTTCTACGTTTTAAAGATCCTTAACTTCGTATCGAAGTATACTAACATATTTTTAACAAATCGACATAATTTACAACGTCCAAGCTTCATTTTTGACTCGTACAAAACAAATATGGTTTGCTGAAATTTCCTGAATTTTGTATTTTTCGTCGCCAAATTGAAAAATTCATAACTTCTTCGTTATAACTCCGTTTTAATCCGTTCAAGCGGCCACGGTTTCGTTTTAAAGTATATTTTCTAAATATCTAGGCCAAATATTTTTGTTCACTGTCGGATTTTCCAGAATTAAATTTTTAGGACAGACCCTTTTCAAAACGTGTCGAAATGAGTTTTTCTCGCGCCAAACCTATTCTAACCCATTCAAAACAACTCCGAAGCTATTCTAATCCTACCATACACCTTCTTAGGGTGTCATGGGTTCCTAGACATCACCAAAACTAAAATATAACAAGGAGTAATTATAGGATGGATTATATATATTTAACACATAAAAACCTTTAAAACCTTTAAAAATGGTATAAACATCATGAGACTTGCATGTTTCTCAAATAAAATGATATGACCATAAAAATGAATGTGAAATAAAAATATGAATATGAATGCTTACTAGTGATATGATGAGGTTTATGGACAAAAGGTTTTTCCTAATCACTTGAGGTTTGTATTACAAAACCTTAGCAACAAATGATACTAGTGTGTAATTAAACTTGACTTGAAAACTTGGAAATAATCCTCCTTTTGATCCCTTGGCTGCCGAATATTTTAAGAGAAAAGGGAAGACAATTTTTGGTCTAGCTTTGCAAAGTGAAGTGAATGAAAGAAATGAAGTAAAAAAAATAGTATAATACATGTATCTTAGATATTTTGCAAATATCACTTGTGTGACTCACCCCTTGTGTCGACAAGGGGTGTTTGTCATACTTTGTTTATGTTTTTTTTTTTTTTAAAGTGTATAAGTGTAAGAAATTGTAAGATATTTGTGAATTTAAATGAGTTAAGTGGTAAGTTTTAGCATTTGTAAATATTTAGGGTAGCGTTGAATAAAAATAAATTTTCACGGGTCAAGATAAAATATTTTTAGGTCATAAAAATTATAAAAATACATTTCTTGCAAAATTTGAGTGATATAATAATAATCGTGTCGAATTTAAGAAAAACGTCGTAATTATATAAATACAACAATTTAGTTACAAAATAAATTTAAAACACTGTGTAAACTCATAATATTATTTTATAAACTTAATATGAGTATAAAAATATATTGGAATAATTTTTGGATGTAATGGATCAATTGTTCAAAATAATTAATTACGCGATAACGTTTATTTAATATGAAAATTATACGTTTAATGTAAATGCAAAACCATGCATGAACTAATATGATGAAAATGATGTTAATGAAATGTAGACTAAACTTAGTCTATATGAAATGACCTCGATGATATGATCATGAATTCACAGCTAAACCATTACGGTTACGTGAATTTGATGCTCGTAAACCTAGTTCACGATAAATGATAAATAATGAAACATGAGTAATGTTTTGAGAATGACCTGAAAATACGAATTGTCACAATATGAAAGATGAATATGAACATGAAATGCTTACTAGTTACTTGATGAGGTTAAATGAACAAGGGTTAATCCTAAACACCCTAGGTTTTTTTTTCAAAACCTTACTTAAGAGTGTGCCTAGATTGATATGAACTTGACTTGAAGAAAAAATGGTTTCCTTGTGCTTGGTCTCCTATGACCAGTTCTTGAGCAAGAGGAAGAGAGGAAACTTTTTTTTTCACACTTGATATAATAAGAAGTATGTATTTAGTAAATATAAAATGAATATAAGTGAAGTATAGGTTAGATATTTTGTATTGAAATGGTGTGAGTCATCCCCTTGTCTACAACGGTGTATTAGTAGAAGACTAGCACATTTTTTTTTGTATTTAGTATTTAAGTGTAGTATAATGTGTAATTATTTAAGGGTAATTAGTAACTTGTATACATATTTAAGCATTTAGGATAGCGTTAGCTAAAAATAAATTTTAACAGATCAAAATAAAATATATTGAAGTCATAAAAATTATAAAAATACATTTCTTACAAAAATTGAGTGAAATAATAATTATCGTGTAGTATTTACGAAAACCGTCGTAATTATATAAATATAACAATTTATATACAAAATAAATTTAAAAACCGGGTAAACTCATAATATTATTTTTATAATCTTATTATGAGTATAAAAATATATCGGGATAATTTTTGGAAGTGTCGGATCAAATGTTCAAAATAATTAATTACGCGATAGCATTTATTTAATAGGAATTTATGCGTATAATGTAAAATGCAAAACCATGCATGAACTAATATGATGATAATGATGCTAATGATATGTAGACTAAACTTAGTCTATATGAAATGTCCTTGATGATTGTTCATGAATTCGCAGCTAAACCATTAAGGTTACGTGAATTTGATACTCGTAAACCTAGTTTACGATAAACGATGAAATAGTGAAGCATAAATAGTGATTTTCTCCGAGAATGAATAGTGTTTTGTGAATAGTAAAATTTCAAATACGTTCTCAAAATATTACTTCGACTCCGAAAATGATAAATAGTAAAATGATGAATAGTAACTGATGAATAGTAAATTCCTGAGATGAATAGTAAATTTGAGAAATGACCTGAAAGTACGAGTTGTCACATTATGTTGTTAAGAAACATAGACCAATCAAATGGTTTATGTAATGGTACAAGACTTCAAGTACTTAAATTAACAAGAACCTCTATTCAGCCTAGATCATTAACGGAACCAACTTCGGAAAAAAGGTGATTATTCCAAGGTTGAGGATTACTCCGTCAGATAAGCGTTTGCCTCTTAAGATTGTCAGGAAACAATATCCGATATCAGTATCTTTTGCCATGACAATCAACAAAAGCCAAGGGCAATCGCTTTCTAAAGTTGGTTTGTACTTGCCCCGTCCTGTGTTCACACATGGAAAACTGTACGTTGCCGTATCAAGAGTAAAAAGCAAGCGGGGTTTGAAGGTTGTCGTTTGTGATCAGGATGGTAATCTCTCCAAAACCACAACAAATGTCGTGTATAAAGAAGTACTTGAAGGTCTTTGAACAAGGTTCATGTATGTATCATTGGTGTAATCACGTTATATCTTCATTATTTTTAATGTTACAAGCTTTGATACCAACTTAAATTTTCATTGAAATCACACATCATTTTATGTTCGAGTCAACCTATTTTATTTTGGCAACGCGATGGTTGTAAATCGATTGTGACTCAAACATATTTTAAATTTAACAAATTTACATTATTACTTTTATTATTATCTCATTTATCTATTTCTTTAAAAACTAACCCGGTGTTAACGGGTCTCTAAGCTAGTATATATATATAATACAACTAATCAAACTTTAGCTTATTATAAGTGGTAAGATCATATTTAGGACAACTGATAATGATTCAGTTGTTAGTTGTATGCATTCAGAGCGTAATGTATGCATACCTCTTGTGATGATTCAAGATGATCTATCCACTCGTGAATCATGAATTGAATCCATGATGCGGCAATCAAATTTAATTGTTTTCAGGTGTCTATGAATTGTTTGCGTACTAGAAGCTTTGTTGCCGCCACCATAGGATTTGGCGTTAAGAACTGCAGAAAGATAAAACTAGCTCTAGTAAGTTTATCTGGATATTTTCTATCTTTACAAGTTGTCATTTCATATCATAAAAATACAAAGTACACTCTAGTCTCTTTGTAATTTCTGACCTATCTATAAATTATAAGAGCTTCAAAATGGTCCCCTGTTCTTTTGTTAGACACTGAATAGTTCATATGGTTTTTAACTTTTTATTGCTATTTCTCACTGTTAAAAATAGAAGATAAAAGTTCCAAGAGTAGGTACATCAGGGTCCATTACGCCTAGTAACATTACATTTCTAATCCACCAAAAGACATATAACAAACTACTAGTATGCACTAACTTTCTAATCTAACATAAAAACTTGTCGACACTATGTCACACACACATAGAGAGACTTTTATCTAATGGTTCTCGCTAAGTCAGAAATTTTGCACAACCTAAACAATTTACTAGTATCCACACAAACAAGTCTCACATGTTTCATATTTAATATTAAACGCGCTTTTAGGGGTTTTATCATGTTTACTAGTTCTCGTTAACACCTATTTCTACTAGATGCTACATAATCTACATATTCGGCACTTAAATACAAATATACAATTAAATCATATATACTATATTAATGTATATTTTGACTATACGAGTACACGACTTGAGTTAGGCATATCATCAAACACTTTACATGCATCAGGTTCAGCTAATCAATTATCAAACACCGTACAAGCAACACTTGATGTATATCATAAACTAATTTGAGTTAGGCATAATCAATTATCAAACACCGTACAAGCAACACTTGATGTATATCATAAACTAATTTGAGTTAGGCATATCATCAAACATCTTATATGCAACAATTAACGCAATTAACCAATTTTAGAGTTCAAATTCAACGAATCACAACTAAATACTTGTAACTATAAACCTCTAATGAACTAATTACCCAAATTCACATATCAAACACCACCATTTCGGTTCAACAACAACGAACCACGACCTCTATTGAAGTAATTAACTAACAACGAATACTTGAGCAGGTTTGTTAAGCGCAGGTGAGAGAGTTTTGTTGATTTTTATGTGCGGAAGATGTGGACGCTTGGTGATTTTGAGCAGGTGAGTTAGAGCGCTTTAATTGGGGTGTATTGCTTATTTGAATGTTTATAAAAGGTTTTTTAAATGGTATGTATAATGTTTATAAAATAAAATCATGTATATCAAGTTATGTTAAAGGGAATAGACGTCAAGTTAACTTTATATATGTGATAATTAGTAATTTATAACGAAAATGAAAAAGAACCATGCCAAATGTTATTTTGTGAATTTAATTCACATAACTTTTTTACATTTATTTGGTTAAGAATTAGTTATAGTTTAACATGTTGGGATTTTATATTCTAGTTAACCAAGTAACGCAACGAGTACGCAGTGAAATATGGATCTAGTTTACGCAATTAGGTTAACACGTAAATAATAAACTATAATGAATAAAAGGTAAAAGAAAACTAACCTTTGATGTCAACTGCAAGCTATCAAACAAACAAGAAACCAAAGAAACCAAGTATCTAAAATAGATACCTCTACAAGTATCACACACAAACACTTAAACCAAGTACGTTCGAATAAACGCTAGTCAAGAACGTTTAACCAAATCAACACCTTGATAACTTGAATACCACGAACAAAGAAAACCCAAGAGACAATCTTTATCTTCTGTCGGAGAAACTAACACTTCCCGAGAACCTTTTCTGTGTGTTACCTGATATCAGACAAAACATGTCTGGTATTCTTGTACCTTTTTCTATCCGAGTACCAATGAACATAAAACAAAACCCCTTGTTATTAAACCACGTTCAACCTGGAACAAATAACAACAACTCCAAAACTACAAAACTCTAATACCACATGGATCAATAAATCAATTCAAGGTTTTGAGTTTGAATAAGCCATACAGAAACCCTATTAGGATGAGATAGATCCGACTGGATATAAAGACTGAATTGGTGAATCGTTTTTGGCTGTGCATGGGATAATAAAGTCATCAGTTAGGGATAAAAACCATATATCTTGAGTTTTTATATTACGTGTATATATAGCCTGTGTAAACAAGTTCCACTTGGGCTCAAACTTGAGCTCCAAGTCTCAAGTCCAAACATCAAACGACTATAATTTTGACTAGGCCCAAGGCGTTCCAAAATCCACCCAATTAGAAAGAAAAAATTGTCCAATGGGTCGTGGGTATAATCGGGTTGCATGCTTAATACGGGTCGAGTATATCAAGTATTTAAAACGTTTGTCACGTACTCTCGTGTTTAACGTGTGTGCCCCTATAGGCTCACACACTTCTAGTCGTTTATGTGTGTTTTAACTCCCACAAACCAACAGCTCCCACTTGGGAGATGGAGTGTCGAATGACACACAAAACTAACGATGGAAACGCCTAGCAACGCTCTCACTCACTTTTTAACTAAAAGTGTCTGAGATATAGTTTCATAAAATCTTCTCAGTAGCATGGTTATTAATGTCTTGCTTTTAATCATCCTTTGTTATAGATACCGTTAAACCATGGATATGGATCCTAACTCATTCCATATAGTTTAACCATTTAGAATATCGTTATACAATTTAATTAGATATACCAAATGTAATCAAGTATCATCTTGAATTACCCTTTAGGTTCGGTCAAACAATTATCTGATTATTTCTGGAGAGGGCCCATGGTATCTTTTTGCGCATATCAAGTGGAGTAACAAACCCTTTGTTGACTACAAGTGTTGTGGATGCTGCTTCACATCACTCCGAAATATAGCTTTTATAACTACCTTATTCAGATAGCGTTTTGCTTATACTTACAAAGAGTGATATCCACACATAACAGAACTTGCTTGCATCTCAAGTCTAAGGACGATTTTAACAACCCATTTTCAATATTTTACTTATGACAAGGATCCAAAAGTAAATGTTTGAAAGTTGGGGTATCCAATATGCATCCCTTGTGAATACATATGAGTTTGGTGGGAACAATCCACATTCTCGTTAAAATAAACCAACACTCACATTTGCCTTACATAACAATATTCCCATATTGTTAACTGACAATGGACATATTTAGAACATTAAAATCATTCAAGGATTAAACATGCAAATATAGGATAACAATTACTATATGAATGAATAACAAATACCAAGTATCTTTATTCATCATAAAGTAAAAAATTTCTTTCAATCCCAATTATCCAAATACTAAAACTGATATGCATGAAACTAATTTAGTAAGTTAAAGTATAATGTTTCCAACATTCTCACCTTTCTTTACAAGAAAAAACTAAATAGTTATCTGAGTAAACTTTTCGAATACTTGTTTCAAATTTCACATATAGTGAGGGATTTGAGATATAAGATGAGTGTCTTATCTCATATTCTCATATTGTTGCAAGATTTATAGTATGGAGATGTCGCCCTACCTTGCATGAGGTAGTAGAAGTCAACAACATACTAAAAATCATCTTTACAGTTTATAAAAGTGTAAAGTATTCTAATTCCTTAATGTGTAATGCAACAATGCTCTATGTTGAGCATATCTAGTTAGCAGATTTATCATAAAAGATAAGATCCTACTTCAACTAGTATTAATTAACCTATAGCATCATTGGTACTTATACAACACTATGCTTCATAATTCGTAAACATCTGTATTAACAACAATCTATACACTCTCAATTAGATATTGTTGTTGTCAGCACATCCTGTTCTTGTACAAAAGCAACAACTAATCCTATGCACAATATAATATATACATGATAAATCCTTAGTTAAAAACATAAGGTTTCCATCCACGTAATAAATTATTCCAAGTGAAATATACCATTTAAGACTTGCTTGAATGTATATTGCATTTGTGTTGGACTTAATTTTTCGCATTTGTTTTATTCTAGATAAACATTTATTTCAAGGTTGTTTGTTTTATTCCCTAAATTCCAAGTGAAGTTTCATTCCAAGCTTAAGGCTCAATATCTAGCTTGAATGGAATGATATCTTCAACATATAAATTTTAAGGAAAAACAAAATGCTCCCACTTAATGTCAGATGTACTCAAGAGTTATCTTAATTCAATCAGAATCATACTGTAATTAAATTCAAGATCTCAGCTCCGAGATGCATGATCCAATCCAAACTTGGATTGCATTAATTTTGTATACTACATAAAGATAATATAGATTCATAACCCTTTTGATTACACACCATCCTCGCAAAAGGTAATCATAAAGAAAGAGTTATAAAATTTGAATTGCCATATTCCACATACAAGGAAACATGCATGACAATTAATTATCTTTATATAATTAATACATGCATATATAATAAAATCTAATCATAATCAATTGCTTAAGTATGATTAAAAACTTCTTATTAAATGACATGCATTAACATGTATACAATTTTGTCCTTGTGAGCCTTTCTTCAAAAGAAACTCATTCCAACCTCATAGGTTAACAGTTAGGCGAAATAACAATCAAGCTCAAAACTTGATTTGCCTTTTAAGGACTGCATCTTATCATTCATAGTTCTAAGATATTTATCAGATTCAAGATGTGATAATGTATTTTAGTAGTTAGCTGATTTACAATAATCTTCTAACTTATATCCCTCATCATTGATATAAAATATCACTCAAGTGATGAGGCATCCTTTCGGATTTATGAATGAGATTAATCATTATACTTTGGTCGACACTTACATGTTTAACCTTAGTATGACATTAATAAGTGGATTTTAGAAGGTTAAGTATTTTGTTCTCAAAAACTTTGAGATTTGTATATGCTTCCACTTACTTTTGTAAGTAGAGACAATTCTCTAAATACTAAGTATTTAAGCAACGATAAATTGTTCTTTATTGGGAACCACAAAATATAGTTAAAGTTCTCATCTCAAGATTTGTTAATAAAATGCTTCATAAGATTTTAACAAATTCAGAACTTAAATCAAGACATAATGGAATTCCTTCCAACAACACTAATTAGGGTTTGTAGAGAAACTCTAATTTTGGTATCACTCTTTAACTAAAAATCTAAGCAACAGTTTTGTGTTTCGTCGAGCTAGGAAGAACATCAAAACTAAAATCTTCAAGCTAGAAAGTGTAGAAAAATCAAAAATCCAAAAGGATTTAGGATTTGATTGGTTTGAGTGGAAAACCTATAATCCCTAAGTGATTAGGGTTTTCAGTTCTGGGTTGTCTTGAATACCTTCTTGGTTTTAACTATATTGAGTGTATCCATGACACATGCAATTTTCTAACCTTGATATGTTTTAGAGGTAGAACAATTAAAGTTATTATGAACCAAACAATATGAATAAGGTTTGATTCAATACATTAGACATACCATAATTAAAGTGGTATTAGAATTGTGAAACTATATCAGAATTTCATAGATAACATTATTCTCTTTGGACCAAATACTTGTCAATTGGGTCGAGCCAAATTGCATATTAAGTATTTATGAACCAAGTGCATTCTATAATGTATATTCATTGAACAATACAAGAACCTTATGTTCATGTGTTCACAAGAAGACATAACTGTTCAAGAATTATATGTTCATGTGTTTACAAGAAAACATAACATGTCAATAATACATTATAAATCTTTGAATAATTTAAAGGCCTCATATTTATGTGTTAACTAGAAGACATAACAATTTTACTATATATACTTTATGTTATAAGTCATTGATTAATTCAAGGACTTTATAATTATGTCTTAACATGTAAGCATAACTATACTAACAAAAGTAATCATGAACGCAAACTCTCGAGTTCTATAGTAATTTCAAGTTAATTTTATACTTCAGATTATGATCATTATCATATAACCATAATTATGTTGACTAAAACAAGTAGTCAAATGTTGAAGTATTTTTACACTATATCATGACATTTGAATGTAGTAGGGCACAAAACATCTTGCATGTTCAAGTCCTAGAGTAGTAGGGCAATAAACAACTCGCGTGTTTAAGTCCTAGTAGAATTCTTATTAACATGTAGTAGGGCAATAAACATCTCGCATGTTTAAGTCCTAGTAGAATTATTAGTTTTCTTTACCATGCGGTCAAGAGATACCAATAATATTGTTGTTCCTTGCACACACTTTGAGATTTCTCCCACTTGTGTAAGGCACAACATCATATTATGAAAAAAAAACAACATGTGATTGTTTTGTATAAACAATATGATAATGTCATAGATATTACAAGTAGTTTTAGAACCATAACCTATAATAAGGAATTGTGGATTATTATTCTATAGGTAACTCTTTAGAGAGCAACAACAGAAAAGCAACGAGTTATCTTATAAAATAAAATGCAATTTTCCTTTAAGCAATGGTCGTTCATATTCGGAAAGTAATGAATTATTTCAAAGCAAGTTTGAAATGATATGGGTGACTAACAAGGAAATAAATCCCGTAACTCCCACTGAAATTGACAACATTATAGGAATGTTATTTTAGTTATAAAATGCAATTGCTCCCAATGGATTTGTCAACATTGTAAGTGTTACATTTCCAGTAGAAAGCATACAATAGTTTTATACACTTTCCCATTCTCTTCGAATGCCTATGAGTAGCAATGTACTTAGGTGTTGAACAGAGTATATGAAGTCCTACTTATATTGATAATGGACTAGCCATTCATACTTTCAATTAACTTGAATCTTTAGCATGCAATTCTTCCTTTATCGTCTACATAGCTGTTAGGATTTACAATATCCGGTAGTTAAAGAGTCGGTCACCTCAAGTATAGGTAATCATTAGAAAGCTCGTAATTGTAGTCATTTAGTGATAGCTAGTAGTTTATATGTAACACCGTGGAGGACAGACCGGTCTTTACCCAATGTATGCCTGATCCACAGCCCGAAGGAGGGCATCCCATGCATGTAACTATAAATACCCTTTGCCTTGCATGGCAAAGGGTTGGAGCTTTTCATAATACATTTTTCTTTGTCTCACTAAAGTTCCCAACTCTCTTCCACTTTCTGTCTCTAAAACATATACCATTCGACCCATATGTATGTGTGATTATGTGTTAGTGAAAAACAATATGTAACAATTGGTATCAAAGCCATGGTTTGATCATCTACCTTACATGTTCTTGGATTATTAGTGGTTTTCATAGGTTTTTGGGTTTGAATGAGTTTTGAGTTTTTTTCATCATTTTGATCACTTTAAGTGTTAAAGTTTGAATTTTGATAGTACCTTTGTGTTTAGAATCATCATAAGTGTTTTGGTTTTGGTTTGGAAGGCTTGAATCATCGTGGTTGGACTGTTTTTGGATTGAAAAGTTTAGCTTTTGATAAGTTTCTTTCAAGCAGTTTGTCTCTCAGACCTATTTCTTGTATGCGGTTTGTCCCTTGTTTCAAGCAGTTTGATTAGCAAATTAAGCGGTTTGTCTCTCGGGTTAAGGTTTGTGGTAGCGGTTTGTGTGTTAAGCGGTTTGTCACATTAAGTGGTTTGTGTGTTAAGCGGTTTGTGTGTTAAGCAATTTGTCACTTTAAGCGGTTTATGTGTTAATCAGTTTGTGTGTTAAGCGGTTTGTCACTTTAAGCGGTTTGTTACTTAAGCGTTTTGACACTTAAGCAATTTGACAGTGAAGCGATTTGTGTTGAAAGCGATTTGACAGAAGCGGTTTGTGAGTTGTGCGATTTGTCTTTTGAGACTTGTCATTTCTTCGTGATATGTTTTACGGTTTTCTCTTGATTTAGTAAAATCCCGTGAAAGAATCTATTTCCCGGTTGAATCAAAGAGTAGAAAAATCCCGTAGAATTAGAAATCATGTCTACAATCACTTCTTCTGTTGCTGATGACGTTCAAGTTGCAGGATCCGATACTCATCCTCCCATGCTTGAAAGAACCGATTATGACTCGTGGGCTCAAAGAATCAGATTGTATTGTTTAGGAAAAGAGAATGGGGCTAACATCCTTAAGTCTATTGATGAAGGACCATTTCAAATTGGAACGACTAGGGACATTCTCGAAACCGGAACTGATGGAGATGTTACATTAGGGTTGGATAGACCAAGAATGTACGATGAGCTTGATGATAAGGAAAAGAAGAGACATGATGCTGATATTAGAGCCTCAAACATCATACTTCAAGGTTTACCAAAGGACACTTACAAGCTAATCAATCACAACACTGAAGCCAAGGCTGTCTGGGATAATGTCAAGATGCTTCTCTCTGGTTCAGAACTAACTAAGGAAGATAGAGAATCTCAGTTGTATGATGACTTAGAGAACTTTAAAATGAATCCAGGAGAAAGTGTTACTGAATATTATGTGAGATTCCACAAGCTTGTGAATGATATGAGGAATATCAAGATGACAATGCCAAATATCCAGCTCAATTTGTGAACAACATAAGTCCCGAATGGCATAAATTTGTCACTGCAGTCAAACTAAACAAAGGATTGAGGAACACCAATTACGAGCAATTGTATGCTTATTTGCTCCAAAATGAGAAGCAAGCTGTATTTGAACGAATGATCATGGAAAAGTTCAATACCAATGCTGGAGATGCAAGTTCTTCTAATGATTCAACTGAATTCTACATAAATGTTGGAATCTACCAAAGCATCACAAGTCATACTTACTGGGGATGGTAATCAAAAACTTATTCCGGATCCAGGATATAAGCCTTCAGACTCATTCATGGAACACCTTGTCAATCAACTGGCTCTAATGGTTAAGCAAAACATGAACCTTACTCCCCACACCAACAATCATCTCAGAACTGCATCTAACCTACACAATCATGATACGGTTAAAGATGGAAGGGTAGTAGTGAAAACGTTCAAGGAAGGCAGAATGCTTATCTACGACATAATGAGCAAGGAAATGTTGGGGTTGGAGTTGGTTATAGGAATGCATGAGCCGGTGCAGGTTATGTGGGAAATCATAATCGAGGAAGGATTGCGGCTCAAGGTCAAGGGAAGCCAATCAAGTGCTAAAACCATGGAGGGGAAGGACACATTGCTAGGAACTGCACTTAACCAAAATGTCCACAGAATGTTGAGTACTTCAGAGATAAGATGCTACTAGTGCAAGCTCAAGACAATGGAGCAGTGTTGGATGAGGAAGAGTTGTTGTTTCTTGCTGATGGAAATGCCAAAACTTATGATGCAGATGTGGATGAACAACCAGTGCATGGTGTGGCCCAGAACAACCCCAATGTCTTTCAAGTGGCAGATTGTGATGCATTTGATTCTGATGTAGATGATGAACCAACGGCACAAACCATCTTTATGGCTAACATCACACCAATGGTCTCTCCACCTCAACAAGCCAGTCCCTCCAAGGAATCCATCACATCAGAGGTATTAAAACTATACGATGTGGTTGATGTACAAAAGATTCACAACGAAGTACAATTAACTGAAACAATTGAATCAGATATTGAAAATATGGGTAATAGCAATGTTGTCCCATATGATCAATATGTGAAGCAAGATGAAAGTGAAATTGTACCAAGTGATGCATCTTCTGCTGTCAATGATGACTATATTTTTGATGAATACACTGCATATGTCCCAAATGATTCCATAGCCACTGAACTAAATGCCTATAAGGAACAAATTGCTATATACGAACAACGTTCTAAGTTTGAGTTGACTACTCGTGAGCAGGAAATGGATAACCAAATGCTACACTTAACAGAAAAAGTAATTTTAGGGAAGAAATATTAAAACAAGAGTTCAATTCCTTACAAGAAAAACTTAATAAAACTATTAAGCAAAAACAAGAACTGCAAGAAAATTTAAAAGTGCTTAAACATGAATTTAATGTTAAAACCTAAAAACTTTGAAAAGCAACTCTTTGAAAATTTAATGTTGGATGAGGAAGAGTTGTTGTTTCTTGCTCCAACCTAAAAACTTTGAAAAGCAAACTTGAAAACAAGTTGTACATACAAGGGAACACCATTCAGACTGCTCACTTGATCAATAAGCATAGAGTGTTAAGCGATGAGCATAGTACTAGTCTTGTAGAGGAACCTAATCCTGAGGTTGGTAAGAAAGCAAAAGCTGCTCAAAAGGTGATCTATGATGGAAATGAAATCCTTAAGCCTAAACAAAAGCCTACTTGTGTAGAAAGCACTGAAGAAGATAGGAAATTAGAAGATGCCTCTAGGGAGAAAAAGAATAAGAAAAACTGGATTATGCTAAGGAAAACTGGATTGCCTTCAATAAGTTTAGACCTCAGACTAAGTTGACCCCTGAACAAGTGTTTTGGAAGAAAGATATGGATAAGCAAAAAGTTGATGATCTTGTTGAAAAGAATCCTCCTTGTAGGAAACTGCCTCCAGCTACTGTGTATCCTTCAAATACACCTATGCATTTAGTGCCTAGAACTCTTCCCACTCAAAGAAAAACCTTAGTCAGCCTGTATGCAGTTACCAACTATTTGTTGCTTTGAAAGTCTTCCACGATCGTGTCATTGAGCTTGAGACCACAAATTCAAAATTTCATGATAAAATCAAAAGGGATGATCATGATAACATGGTCAGACAATTTTCTAAATTGGAAGTTGAATATCTTGCTTTGCAATTAAAATATCAAAATCTCAAAGAAAATGTTAAAACCTCGAATGCCAAGACATCCTTGGATGCTCCTGAGTTTGATACAGTTTTTGAATTAAACAAACAAGATGAACAGATTCGAGCTCAGTGCCACACGATCAAAAGGTTGAAAGCCCAAATTTCTCAATTGAAGGGAGAAAAAAATGAAGTGACTGGCTCCCATATGCCTCCTCCTTTAGATTCTCATAATTCTCAAAATTTTTATCTTCAAAACATCATTAATGAATTACAACATGAAAATGAGTGTATTCTAGCAGAAAATGAAAAAGTTAAACTACATTTCAAAGAATTATATGAATCAATTAAGGTCACTCGTAACAAGAACAATGAAAAGATAACTTCTTTGCAAAATGAAATTGAGAATCTGAAGAATCATGTAAAAGGGAAAATGCCAATTACCAATGGTGAGAATATTGCACCAAAGGTGCCTGCTTGTACTAAATATGCTATGACTATGAAGTATATTCCCCCTCATCTTCGAAACAATGAACTTGCATATCAAACATAGTTTTCGTACCTTAAGGATAGTCTAGAATGTCCCCGTGAGATTGTTGAAGAGGATAAGATAGAGAAACCAAATGATAATGCGATTAGGGATGCATGCTTATATGCCAAAAGATCTCAGGAGCTTTTAGAATGCTTAATATCTATATGTCCTAAAACTGGTACTAGGAAATATAGTGTCGTTATGCCATGTTCTATGCCAAAAGTCAAGCATGTGACCTTTGATGTGCCTCCTAGAATCTAAGATCCCAACACTTCTAGACCAGGAATAAAAAAATAGTGAAACCAACTAATGTTCCCATCATTCCTTCTACAGGAGTAATCAGTGACACTAAGGTAAACGGGTCAAAGCCACCATGCAATACAAAGCAAGATAGGACCTCGCAAGCCAAGAGTGATCAAGGGAAGAAAGTAGAAGACCACCTTAGGAACAATAAGTTTGAGTTGAATAAGACGAATCGTGTTGATTCTAGTATTAGCTATAAGCGTACTGTAATTAATTCGAATTCTGCTACTATTTGCAAAACATATAATGAATGTTTGGTTTCTGGTATTTATCATGAATGTTCTGTGAATGAGTTGAAAAATGTTGTTAAATCCCCAATCAAAAGTGTTAGAATTGCTAAACAGGTTAAGGGCACCAAAAGTCCAATGTGGAAAAAGGTTAGAAATTATTGGAAACCTACAGGGAGAAAGTTCAATAATGTAGGTTATTAATGGAAACCCACTGGCCGGACATTCAAAGTTAACGAATTTTTTCCTAACAGGAATAGATCTATACCTACTAAGGAATCGAAACCTACTGGTAGGATCATCCCGTTAAGAAGTAGTCATACTACACATAGGCCAAGTGCTTCTACTAGTCTTGCATCCACTACTAATGATGTCATAGCTTCTATTTCTGATGTGAGTGTTCCAATCTCATTTACTAACCAAGTGGAACCCATTCCTACATGGGGATCCAAATTATCCAGTCATCCATACTTGTCTGTGTTCAAGTACATGTCATACAAATCGTTCTGTGGTATTTGGACTCAGGCTGTTCAAAGCATATGACTGGAGATCGCTCACGGCTCATGAGTTTCGTGAATAAATTCATCGGGACTGTTAGATTTGGGAACGGCCACTTTAGGGCAATTATGGGTTATGGAGATTATGTATTTGGTGACAGTGTAATCTCCCGGGTATATTATGTTGCAGGGCTTGGTCATAATCTGTTGTCTGTTGGTCAATTATGTGACTCTGATCTTGAAATGGCCTTCAGAAAACACACTTGCTTCGTTAGAGAACTAGATGGTGTTGAAATTTTAAAAGGAACACGTGACACTAATTTGTACACCATCTCTATCAAAGATATGATGAAGTCTTCTCCAATATGCTTGTTGTCAAAGGCTTCTAAAACAAAGTCATGGTTATTGCATCGTCGTCTCAATCACTTGAACTTCGGGACCATAAATGATCTTTCTAGAAAGGACCTCGTAAGAGGCTTGCCCAGATTAAAATATGAAAAATATCATCTTTGTTTAGCATGCCAATTGGGAAAAAGCAAGAAATATGCCCATAAACCTAAACCTGAAAACTCAATTATGGAAGTTCTACATACTCTTCATATGGATTTGTACGGACCCATGAGAGTACAAACTATAAATGGGAAGAAATATGTGCTAGTCATGGTTGATGACTACTCTCAGTTTACTTGGGTTAAGTTTTTGAGGTCAAAGGATGAAACACCAGACGGAATAATCAAACTTATTAAACAGCTGCAGGTTCGGCTTAATAAAACAGTCAGAATTGTCCGAACTGACAATGGAACTGAGTTTGTAAACAAAGAACTAAGTCAGTTTTACAAAAGCATTGGAATCAGCCATCAAAGAAGTGTTCCATGTACTCCTCAATAGAACGGTGTAGTTGAAAGACGAAATCGAACTCTTGTAGAAGCAACAAGGACTATGCTGATTTATTCAAAGGTTCCAATGTTTATCTAGGCAAAAGCCATTGCCACTGCATGCTACATCCAAAACCGCTCCCTAACCGAAAACCGGATATTTCTTTTTTACGTGTGTTCGGTGCCTTATGCTATCTTACTAATGAAGGTCAAGATTTGGGTAAATTAAAACCTAAGGCGGACATCAGAGTTTTCATTGGTTATGCACCAAACCGGAAGGGTTACCGAATCTACAATAAAAGAACCCAGGACATCATGGAATCTATTCACGTCACCTTCGATGAGATGTCTGAGCATATGGCTCCAGGACAATCCAGTTCAGGACCCGCTTCTCAACCATTATCAATTAGTCCCATTAGTTCTTCTCTTGTACAGAATCACTCCCCTATTGCTTCATATGTACCTCCATCAGAAGAAGATTTGAAGAAATTGTTTGATCCGATGTTTGATGAATATTACGAACCTCAGACTAATGACAATTCTAGACCACCAACTACAGCTGCTTCCAATCTAATCAGTATGGATGGTCCATCCATTTCAATGACTCTATCTCAAGAAGCGCCAGTTGTCGATCACTCATCATCACCTTCGAATCCTCAATCTTCAACATTTCATCATGGAAATGTAGCTGCTAACTATAATGGAGATAACCCCTTTGCTACCCCCGAAGATGCCCCGTTTTAAAACATATTTGCCCCTGAACCAACACCTGAGTCATCTTCATTAGGGGATCCAAATTCTGCTACATCAGTTCCTCATCATCAACCACATGAATATCTCAGAAAATGGACACATGATCATCCACTGGATAACATTATTGGGAACCCTTCTCGTCTAGTATCAACTCGTAAACAACTTGCCATTGATGCCTTATGGTGCTTCTTCAATTCTGTATTATCAAAGATTGAACCTAAAGATGTCAAAACAGCAATGTCTGAGGACAGCTGGTTTAGTGCTATGCAAGAAGAAATCCATGAGTTCGATCACCATGATGTATTGGAATTAGTACCTGCTCCAGATTGTGCTATGATTATTGCTCTTAAGTGGATCTTCAAAGTAAAGCTTGATGAGCACGGTGATGTTCTGAAGAATAAGGCAAGGCTAGTGGCTAAAGGATACCAATAGGAGGAGGGTATTGAATTTGAGGAATCTTTTGCTCTGGTTGCATGAATTAAGGCTATCAGAATCTTCCTGGCCAATGCTGCTAGCAAGAACATGGTGGTTTTTCAGATGGATGTAAAGACTACTTTTCTTAATGGAGATCTCAAGGAAGTGGTTTACGTTAGTCAACCCAAAGGTTTCGTGAATCCAAAGCATCCTACCCATGTCTACCGCTTGAAGAAGGCCCTTTACGTTTTGAAGCAAGCTCCAAGGGCATGGTATGATATACTGTCAAAGTTTCTCTTGACAAAAGGATTCAGCAAAGGAGCAGTTGATCCCACATTGTTCACCAAAAATTTAGACAAACACTTAATTCACGTTCAAATTTATGTTGATGATATTATTTTTGCCTCGACTGACCCAAATGAATGTGACCGATTTTCAATGGATATGGGCTCCAAATTTCAAATGTCAATGATGGGACATATGTCATTTTTCTTGGGATTACAAAATTCACAAAGTCCCGGAGGGATTTTTATTAATCAATCTAAATATGCAAATGAAATTTTAAAGAAATTTGGATTTGATTCTTGTGACCCTGTTGACACTCCCATGGTGGAGCGCACAAAACCGAATGAGGACCACTCAGGGATTATGGTTGATCAAACAAAATATCGAAGTATGATTGGATCCCTGATGTACCTCACAGCCAGTAGACCTGATATTCTGTTCGTTGTATGCATGTGTGCTAGATACCAGGCTAAGCCTACCAAAAAGCACCTTGAAGCAGTTAAATGGGTCTTTCAGTATCTCCAAGGAACCATTAACATGGGACTTTGGTATCCGAAGGACACCAATATGTCACTAACAACATATGGAGATGCAGACCATGCAGGGTGTCAAGATACACGTCGAAGTACGTCAGGAGGTGCTCAGTTTTAGGAGATAAGTTAGTAAGCTTGTCTTCAAAGAAACAAATGAGTACATCTATATCCTCTACAGAGGCTGAATACATAGCCATGTCATCTTGTTGTGCTCAAATCCTATGGATGAGATCCCAATTATCTGATTATGGCTTTGTATTCAACAAAGTTCCTCTATTTTGTGATAATAAAAGTGTCATTGCTCTCTGCTGCAACAATGTTCAACATTCAAGAGCAAAGCACATTGACATTTGACATCACTTCATCAGGGAACAAGTGGAGAAAGGTGTGGTTGAACTATACTTCATAATGACTGAATATCAGCTGGCGGACATCTTCACTAAAGCTCTTCCTAGAGAACGGTTTGAGTTTATCCTTCCGCGACTTGGCTTGAAGAGCCTACAACCTGAGACACTCAAACGTCTTCAGGAGGAAGACGAGGAGTAAAGGTGTTTCCTCATCTAATATTTGTACATATTTTATCAAAAAGCAAAATACAAAATTATAAAACCAACAAAAAGAAAACAGAAAAATATAAAAATTTCAAAACCCATAAAAATCAGAAAATTAATTGAAAAAGTCCAAAAAATATTATTTTTACATCATGTTATCAGGTTTCGATAACATCTACGGACTTTGGTTTGTCATTCAAAAATGGCACGGGTCTTTAGATGAAGTTCGAACTGCAATAATAAACATTTTATTTTCATTAAAAAAAATTGAGATGGAGAAAAATGTAGGTTTATTGTCATTTCTGGCAGTAACCCGGTTTTTTTTAAAAGAAAGAACAGAGCCATGTTTTATCTAGTTTTGAAACCTCATGCTCTGATTCTAAAAACAAAAGTTCATACGGAAAATTTGTCGTCAAAAAAACAAATTTTCCTCACAAGTATTTTTCCTTCAAAATATTCTTCTGAAAAATATTTGTCATCTAATGAAAACTAAATTGCTTTGAAAATAACTCTGACTTAATTTTGAAAATCATCTGGACTCATCATTTGTCAAAATCTCTATCACTCAATCAACAACTTAGGTCATTGATGGAGGGGGAGAATGATTTCAATCAAAACAAAAAGGTTATTTTTCAAACAATTGGCACGTAATCGAGCAAGGTCTATTTTTCGATAATCAAAAGGAACAATTTTTGTACAATTAGATCCAGACTAAGGCTAATATTGTGTTTTCGTAAGATACCTAAGCATGTTTAATCATTGGAATTTAAAGTTTCATAATCTGATCCATATCAGTTAAATGTTTTCATAAGCAAGTCACACCTCTCCTCAAAAAGCTTTAAAAAATAATTTAAATCAATTGAGATCACAAATCTCAAAGGGTTTGAAAATTGTGATCGGGGGAGAATTTGTGATTTAAATTGTATATAAACTGATAATTCAATGAGTGGTTTTAGAAATATAATAACAAGCACTCCTCCCTTCATGTGCCAAAAGATTTCAAATTTTCCATGCACATGTTAAGGGGGAGCATTTATCTTAAACCAAAAAGGATTGAAACATGATTGATTTGTCTCTAAGTGCATGTTCCCTCTAATATGTGCAAAACACTTTTGAATCTCGATGCACATATTGAGTGGGAGACATCAAAAGAAAACCTCATCCTTCCCTCTAATATGATTATTTAAGAAAATGTTAATTAAGAATTGTATTTGTTTTCAATCTCAATCTAAAATTTCAAAGTCCTCTTGCCTCCATGTGCTAAAATGATTTCTAATACTTGAAGCACATGTTGAGGGGGAGCATTTCTAAAATATCAAAAACAATTAAGGTACAAAATACTTTGATTTTATATCACAAGTACCTTGATTGATTTTCAAATGGTTTTCAATTGGTTTCGAGGTGGAATGAGCAATACCAAAAGACCGACCAATTTATTTTATGCCTGGAGACATAAGGATGGTAAGATTAGGTATTCGTTCCCACGATCCGACCAGAGCCGGAGGGATCTACCCAAGGACAATCCACTAGATAGTGTAGAAGTCCTTAAGTATGATGATAAAAAGGAGAAAAATGAGAATATGGGAAGAGTGCGGACTGAGACAGAGCTAATACTGGGATAAACCCAACAAGGTTCTAGTTATGAAGTCTCGGTAAGCACTGAAGGGGTTGAAGAATGAAAAAGAATTGAATGCGAAAAGGGTGAAAAGAAATAGCCTCCATTAATTCAACCTTAGGGCAGAAACTGGGTTCAATTCATATGCTACTGGTTGTTACTAAGGTAACACTGGTATTGAAGACAAGACGTCATGGACCCAGTGACGCACTACACTAAAACATCCCAAGCTACTCAAGTTCCTCTTAAAAGGACTTGTTTCATTCTCACGGGGAACCTACATAATCTATCGACTTTCTCTTAGAGATTGTTAATATTGAAGAAAGAGACCCTCTCCCTAGTCTCCGGCATAGGAAACCAAATATGCACTATTGAGTCTAGAGCCAAGAGATCATCAATAAATCTCATTAGGGCAAAATTAATGAAGACTTACTGTTTTACACAATGTGGAAAGTGAGAACATATTTTGAGAGTCCTATGCATTATCCTTGTGGTATTTCCAGAACATCCGAGTGATATGTAAAAATGTTCACGATGAAGATGGAAATCCTTCTAGAGCCAACAACAAACAAGCTCTTGGTGGGTGACCTGTGATATCTTCTCTAAAGATCAAACTTGTGACAACTGGATAGAAATGATGAGGCAATTCATTCTTTAATCAACCTTGGTCCAGGAAATGGATTGACGGATACCTTTGAAAAACCGGTAGGTGTGCTCAACAACTCTTTTCTCTACCACATCAACTGTGTATTAAGTTTTCAAAATATAAAGGGTATTTATGATTGATAACTGATTTTTCATAAAACCTTTGTTGTATTGCCAAGACACTTTCCATTAAGCAATTCACGATTGTTTTTCAAATCATTTTTCATCAATCAGTGAATCTGAATTCGCTGGTTCACTCACTCCATGTTGTCTTCTTTAAGACGTTCCGGTTTAAGAACGGCTTGATTAGCTGCGAAACCCTATCAAGGAGGTTCTTCGGAATTCTACCTGATCACAGGCAGTACTTGTACTGATCAATGGGGAACCGTGGTTCTTGTAACCCCATTCAGCGAAAGTGATCAAAGACACCTTCGTGAGCTTTATTGCTAAATTTTGTTTGCAGGGACACCATAGCCGCATGCTCACACAACACAATCACTTCAAAAGAAATCATGATAAGTGCATATCTCCATCAACCTGGCTCTGATATTTTCTATCCATGCTTCTGCTACGCTGCTAAAAATATCATGAATCAACGAAGCTTCCGCTACTCTGATGAGAAGATATCATGACCGAAAATGTGAGCATGTCAGTCCAAAAGTCACAACTTCACATAATGGCGATACTATAAAGGGTGAGTCAGAGATTTGTTGTGGCTGATGATCTCAAAGCTAGCTCAAAACTCAATCACGTGGATCAGTTAAAGACCTCCACTTGAAAGAACAAAACATGCGGGACATGAAGAATCAATGTCTACGGGCTACAGAGCAAAGAACTTAATCAAGAATCCAAGAACACCAAAATGTAATATCTGTTTGTAATTGAGGTGACCTCCCTTAGGGTGAGATTGTTAGGATTTCCAATATCCGGTAGTTAAAGAGTCAGTCACCTCAAGTATAGATAATCATTAGAAACCTCGTAGTCGTAGTCATTTAGTGATAGCTAGTAGTTTATATGTAACACCGTGGAGGACAGACGGGTCTTTACCCACTGTATGCCTGATCCACAGCCCGAAGGAGGGCGTCCCATGCATGTAACTATAAATACCCTTTGCCTAGCAAGGCAAAGGGTTGGAGCTTTTCATAATACATTTTTCTTTGTCTCACTAAAGTTCCCAACTCTCTTCCACTTTCTCTCTCTAAAACATATACCATTCGACCCATATGTATGTGTGATTATGTGTTACTGAAAACCAGTATGTAACAATAGCCCCAAAGGTATTTAGCACTTTAGGAATAATAAGAGTCCAAAAAAATTACCTAGCGAATATTCTAGTAATTTCTTTACTCTTTGCGGTTTAAACTCATACATCGTGACAAGTGCAAGATGTCATTTATTTTGGTCGCTATAAACAAAATGTTTTCTAGTTACACAAAATATTCTATTTTTCAATTATTTTCTAGACCTTAAAAAGGTAATGAAAGATCATAAATGAGTTTAACAATTTGTAATCATATCTTAGTTTGTCAACTAAGGAGAAAAGATAGGAATAAGTCTCACTCTTCTTACCAGGAAAAGAGACTAAGTATGTCTTTTTAAGAAAAAATAACTTTGTTTAGGAATTACGTTGCAACAACATAATTTTATCAGAACATAGAAAGTTCAATTATAGTATTTTAGATAATTACATTCTTAAAAGAATTAACTACCCAATTAATTACTAATTAAGACTAAGATCCATCTTGCACTCCCACTTATTTACCAAAGGTCGACCATGAGTAACTAAGTAGGACAAGAGGTAGTCGTAGCCGTTAATTGCATAATGCAACTCTTAGATTTATGAGACTGATCAAGACATTAGTAGATAAGTAATAATGTCATGAGCATGTTTAGTTCTCATCTTATACCTCGGGTTCAAGGTCTGACCAAGCCAACTCGAAATAAGTCGACCAAGTATGAACTTGCAAAAATAACCAAAGGTCTGACATAAGAAAATAATCACAATGTGTTGGAAAGGCCCTAAGGTCTGACCAAAGAAGTCAAGTCAATCCAAATGCACGTGTTCATAGTTGGAAGGCATAGACTTAAAATTAACAAATAGGTATGCACATAAATGTGGTAAAAGTCGTGTACAGAGAAGCATGCAAAATAACTTTGTAACACTTATTTTAAAATTTTCTAGTCATGACACTGCAGTGATCATCATGATTCACGGTAGCTCCAATCGAACTCACAGGGAGACGGAGGACCAGGTCAGCGCTAGGCAATAACCGAAAATCCTTTAGGTATGTGATAACGCTACACGCGTCGTTCGGGGTCAAGGAAACTTCCTTTTCTTCGAGCAAGTTTTATAACACCCTTGGCAGTGAACCTAATCGTTAAAAGTGTAGTAATTAGGGTAAGCCACGGTATTGATATCGTTCTCTCTAGGAGAATAGGAATGCTAGTAAGGAGTTACTACGCTAAGGTTAGGGTTGAGGAAGATTATTTTTTATCTTTTTATATTTTATGAAATGGAAAGGTAGCGAATCTCGGTATTGGATTTGGGGGTTGGTATTTCTACCGATTACTCTACTATTATCTACTTATCTAAACTAAGGTTGTGGGAGTCTACGTCTAATTAATGTGTGCTCGTATGATAGTTTAAAGATGTGTTTACTTAAGTTGTATTACTCCTTAATTATCTCCTATTGATGGTTGAGTTGTCACGTCCTTATTCTTAGTTGCGTTTTGTGTGTCTAAAGTTGTAGGGTATGCGTTTCTCCCTAACTCTTTGAACTTACCAAAGGGTCTTGTCTACAAACCCACTAGGGATGATACACTCCTACTCTAAGGCGCTTTGGATGGTTTAGCCTACAACTACTCAGGTAATTATATTCTAAGGTTCACAAAGATGAATCAAGCATTAAGTACACAACGAATGACCTATCGCATTACTAGATCATATATCAACCAAGATAAGAAAACAACCAATCATTATTCAATAATTAAGTTTCATACTTCCTAAGCAAACACACAAATAAATTAGCCGGACATGGAGAACATGCAAGCATACACACAAATAATCAAAGACATAATTGAATTAATGAAGTAAAGACTTATCTTGATGTAAGATAGGGTTTAAAACAATAAAATACTGTACAAGACACCTTAGGTTCGGTTTTAGGTTTTTACTCCAAAAGACTCTCTCTAAAACTGAAAAATTCGGATTCTATATATAAGATTACAATGCAACTTGCAGTCACCTTATGTTTAGTGACGCCGTCGTGTCGCCGCCATTAGGGTTTCATCTTGGCCACGTTAACCTTGCGACGGCGCACCTTGTGTCCGCGGACCCGCCCTTCAGACTTCGCGTCGTCTGGATTGCATCTAGGCCGCCCGGTAGCGACGGCCTACTCTTTGCAACCGGACGTTCCGTCGCTGTAAATACAAGTTTTGGGTTCCGGCCCGTCATAACATTTTGGGACGGCGTCGCCAATAGCACCCGACGCCGGTCCCCATCTAATTTTAGCGGCTGAAAGTGTCCCTCGATTCGACTTTGGCCATTTTCTTCATGTATTCGGCCTTTTCGACCAAATAAGTGCCATTCCATTATTTTGCCTTCACGAGACCTAAAAAGTGAAAAGGAACGATATTAAGCAATAACGGATACAAAAGTGATCAAATAAGGACTTAAACGACCCCTCAAAATGGTATCTTTTAAAACCTTATCAAATATCCCTACACTTGTTATTTGCTTGTCCTCAAGCAAATGTGCTTTTAGCCA
This sequence comes from Chrysanthemum makinoi, assembly GCA_910596185.1. Taxonomy (NCBI): domain Eukaryota; kingdom Viridiplantae; phylum Streptophyta; class Magnoliopsida; order Asterales; family Asteraceae; genus Chrysanthemum; species Chrysanthemum makinoi. The sequence goes on along the minus strand of OU343222.1, from coordinate 316,088,879 downwards.
ATTAATTTATAAGTTAGGGGTCATGAAGCATTAATTCAAAACGATCCACAACACATATAAGCCCCCAAAAGTCATAACAAGCACGGAAATTACATACTAGCACCTCACATGGGGTGTTTGGTACTCACATTTCTCTCGGGTGTATATATGAAATATAACAAATAGGAAATGGAAGATAAACACTCATTAACCGGTCCTAGTACATAGATTACCATAAGCTTGAGAATAGATCAAACCTCCATCGCTTGGCGATAGCACCTAGGAAAGACTATCAAAGAGGTCTTTGAAAGGGTTGTAATGTTAGGCTTACGGTAGGAAATAAGGTTTTGGTGGGATAGGCTATTTAGTGGTGGCAAGTCAAAAATCTCTATGTTAACTGCATATGAAGAATGGCGTTGCTAAGCCAAGACTCGACACTCTAAACTCTACATAACTAAAATAAATAAACATAAATTTTAAGATAGATGTAGGATGGTAGCCCGTTTTTTTTATTCACTCTATATTTTTTTTTTTTCTTCTTTTTTTTTTTTTCATACACTTTACTCTACCATCCTCTACGATAACATCAAAATACTAGGGATTTATAGGCATATCCCTACACTTGAGTTTTTATTACTCTAACACTAATTTGACCCGATTTGAAAAGATCAAAACACTTGGGGTACATTATTACGCAACCAAAGGGAATTTGAATTTTTAACGTCCCTTCCGTCATTATTCATAAACTTTAACTTTTCCCATGAATCCCAATCGTCCCAAAACCGTATACAAAGGATATGACTCGACTTAGCAACTTATGCAAGCAACTAGATAATTAAACTAAGGGTTTAGGGTGATAACAAACATTTGCACTAAAAGTGAGTGCATAAGGGGTAGGCTAGGCATTTGGTTGTATATTTGGGGGTGGGGTGTAAACAATGCCTTCATTGATATTCGAAAACCTCAACATCACGAGAACCCAAAAGGATAGGCTCTGAGGGGTTAACTAGGGGTTCGGGTACTAAAGATGAGTACAACGCAAAAGTGTGGGGAATTACTCAACCGATGTGGAAGAAGTAATTATATTACGAGTATCAAACAAGGGTTATCCTAATGCCTCTTATCATTTAGTTATTCTTAACTACACAAGTGTAGCCTCACTTGCGATCTCGGAATGCATCACAAAACAAGTTCTAGAATCTAATATACTACCGGTTCACACTCTAAGCATTAAAGATGAATGCTTTAATTCCTACTAATCTAAGGGTGATCCTCACATTTTGGTGGAATTTGGGTGGTAAAGGGTTTTTGTGCTAGTCATGCAACTTCCTATCCATGAGACGCTTTTGTTAAGACTAATGGCCCACTCCTATATGTCATAAAAATTTAAAATTTGGTGCCAAAATTACCCTAACCGACATTTTCTCATGGTTTATTACACAATCACAATTGGACAAAGCAAATAGTCAAGGATAAGCATAGTTTCAAAGTTCCCATTTTATTTTCCCTCCTACACTTAACTGAACATTGTCCCCAATTTTCCCCGAAAGTATCAAAGTTATGATAATGGAAGGTAATTAAAAACGAAAGAAACTAATACTCCCCCGATTAGCTCGGTAGGATCCGTGTAAAGTGGTGGTTAAATCCTTTCCAAGAAGAATTTATGCGTGAAAAGCTCCTCAATCTTATGTAACTTCTTCTTGATAAATTAAACCTGCACACTTGAAGAAAACAAACGAAACCTTTGGGTAAAATCGTGGTAATAATATATATAAGACTCGATTTAAACTAGGATATAATGCTTGTGGAATGGATGTTTACAGAATTTCTAAGAAAATTAAGACCTGGAAAATTCCAAAAATTTATAAGTAGCTCAGAAAACGAGAAAAAAGTAATCGATGTTTTACTCCTTCTGACGCCAGTCAGGTTGCAATCCGACCGCGTCAGTTATCCTGACAAAAGCGTGCGATTTTCTCAAGGAAAAATTCTGGAAAATTTACAACTTTAGAATCGGAAAAATTTCGCAAAAACATCCATTATGACTCGATACAAGCATTTGACTCGAACAACAAACATATATATCTTTTAGTTAATTGTTATTCTCATGTTTACGTTTCTTTTGAAAGCGTGTGTAATCCTCCCTACACTTATCCCTTATGTAAAATACCTTTATATGCAATTAAGACGAAGTTAAAAACAAAATAAAGCATTTTTACAAATTTAAACATGAGGATAAACAATTAATAAAAGATATATGACACTAACAAGCAAACAATTAAACATGGGTTGCCTCCCACGAAGCGTTTTTCTTTATTTAAGAGTCTTGTAGCTAGACTCATAGTCGTGCTCCTACGTTTTCTCATTACCACCCTCTTGACCCTTTATTTTCCCTTCATCGAAAGGGTGTAGACGCTGTATGCTCACCGTGGAATTCCTTGCCACGCTGTCAATTATGGCGATGGTTTTATCTTTTAAATTGGTCTCCTTAACTGTGAAAGGCCCAAACCATCTTGGTTTGTTTCTTCCTCGTAATGCCCTTATCCGAGATCTATACAAGAGCACTTTTTCTCCCTTTAGAAATTCCTTAGGGTTCTTTTGTACCTTAGGTATTGAGGTGGGATTGCTTCCTAAATTTTTTCGGTTTCCACAATGTCGCATACAATCCTTGAACCATAAAGTCTCTAAGCCCTTTTTCCCAGTCATTCATCTTCTTCTTAATATTGTTGCCCGGGGCTTTTGATTTCCACCCGTAATCATTTCCATGATCTTAAGAGGGTATCTTGGGATGATGGGTATCCTAGCGTACCCCTTCCCGCTTTTGAGTATCATGATGCCTTCTCCGCATTTGATAGTTGCCTTGGCGGTGGCGGGAATGGTGTCCCAAGAATGAGGGGTACGTTTTTATCTTCCTCAACATCAATGATCACGAAATCCACTGGATAAACGATGTTAGCCACCTCAATTAGAACATCTACAGCGATTCCTACGGGGTGGACATAAGTATGATTTGCTAAGGAAAGTCTAAGGCGGTTTTGTTGGTTTCATTTTAGTTTAACTTATTATAGATTGACAATGGCATTATGTTCACATCGGTCCCTTGATCGGCCAAGGCATTTATATTGTCCATGTCACCGACACTAACTGGTATCCGCAAATTCCTTGGTGTGTCGTTTTCTGTTAACGTTTTTTTAACCAACTCGTAACAGAGAGGTTCCATAGGTAAGGCATCGATTCTTCCTCGCTCATTTTCCTTCAAGAGCTTCCCTAAGAACTTCATTGTACCTAAAGTTGTTTACTTGGTTTGCAATGATTTTCTTGTTAATTTCGTGGCTTAAGTAATACTCAATGGTCTCGGGTTCATCATTAGGCGCAGACTCATCCTTCGTGCTTTCCTCGTTTCCACATCTCAGCCCTTGCATTCTCGGGCATAATGGAAAAGGCGTTTACAAATGAAGTGGAGGGCAATCGTTGCTTCTTACGAGCATTTTTCAGAACCCTTTGTTTTGGTAAATTCAATTACCAAATCCATCATTTCTTTCATTTTTGCTTGCATTTCCTCTCTCTGCCTATAAACCTCCTCTTCAAATCTGGCTAATCTCTCTGTATGAGCTGCCATGTACTTCCTCATTTGATCCTTGAAGCTTGGTGAAAGTGGTATTGGGGAAGTAGAAGTAACGCCTCTTCGAACTTAGGTTTTGCTCGCGACTTGGGGATTCCGAAGAGGTGAGGCGGTTGGTGGAGTCGGCGGTTTTGACGACCTCTTCGAGGAATTTGTATGGGTGCTCTTTTCTTGCCTTGCCATAAGATAATCAATTCCTCTCGATGGCACTCAATTGCTCTTCGAGTGTATCGGAGGATCTGAAGGAGTGGATATGGCATTAACCACGCTTAATCCGAGTTCGTTGTGTGATTCACTCCAATCTTCGTAGCTTTGATTAGCAAGTTCCTCTATAATATCCCGTGATTTCTCTGCATTAAAGTCGCTGAGTCTTCCACCGCGTCTCGATCAATGGATCGTCGAGTGATGAAATCGGTATGATCATAGAAGATTTGGATTTGAAGCCAAAGATCAATGCCATGGTGTGGAAATCTACGGAGTAGTTCCTTAAATCGAGTCCATGCTTGTGTAAAGAGCTCACCTTGGAGCTCTGGAATGTCAAGATGTCTCGCCTAAGCAGTGGTTCTCCCCGTGGGAAAATTGAGCAAGGAAGCAAGAAAGTAGAACATCCCAACTTGAGATGGAGCCGGCGGGAAGTCGCTCAAGCCAAGTACTAGCTTGGTCCCGTAGAGAAAATTGGAAGAGACGCAGGCGCGTGGTCTCCCGTGTAGTAGCATCAAGGTCGATGGAATCGAC
>OU343222.1:316052696-316084446 GCA_910596185.1 Chrysanthemum makinoi | reverse complement strand
TTTGTGAATGGGCGGTATTCGCATCGCAAGTTGGATATCCTTGTAAACCGTCCGATTTTAACAACCATACAACTCCCTGTAATGTTGGATGGTGAGTGGTTTTGTGATCAGAAGTTCTTTGAATCTTGTGGTTGTTTACTTCTTGTTTGCAAGGATTGTCCTGATTCACGTCAGTTGAATATTTTTGAGATGAAGAATGGGTATTCCGAATGGTCACTGAAGTACCTTATTAATCTTGATGACTTTATAATGCCATTTCCTGAAAACTGGGGGATTCATTCGAGTGTATGGTGTGTCGTTTTGGGAGAAAGAGAAGAGGATTCTTTTATGGTCCTTGAATCAAATGAAAAGGTGTTACAATACAAGATCGTGCTAAAGACTGTTCACACGCTCTTTGAATTGGAATCAACTAGCCCTCATGAAAGCTTTCCGTTCATTGCATCTTTTGCTCATGTGTGATTCTAAATTCAGGTATGATGTTATAATGTTACTGCAAAAGATTATATGCTCAAATTTCTTGTTATGATATTGTGGTACCTTCTAATTGCTTAGCTATACTGTAGATGCATCAAGTCCTCTGTCATGACTGACAATTGACAACCCATTGAATATTGTTGGTACACTCTAATTGCTTAGCCAATGTATCTGCTTCTATATCCAAGCAGTTCCTACACATGGAAGATGTGTGCTTCAACTACTAATGTATCCCTTTTTTCCTTTAGTACCCTAAAAGGGTGTTTGGCTTGTAGGATTTTTTCGATCTGGAATTGAAACGCAGTCCCATATGTAATTCTATAACGTGTTTGGTTAGGAAAATGGTAGAATTACACCTCCTTAATTAGTTGGACTTATAAAATTCTTGCCTCTATGCAAGGACTTATTAGAGTCTGTTTAGATAAACATGCTTCTGATGCACATCGAATTCAATTTTGAACCATGATCAAAACTTGTTTTTGAACTACTATTTATGAACTATGCAGGGCTTTTTAGTTTGTTACGTATATGTATACTTTTTATGAAGTCAATTTTGTATTAAGCTTACTGATTAATCTGCATTTCAGGTTCTGAACATTAAGGTACCTGCAGTAGAGGAAAGTGACTAATTGCCATCTATGGAATTTTTTTGTCTATCATTCCTATGTGACTGTGTTCATGATGAGCAAGGAACAATTATTTTGAGTTGTAACTAAGAGTGTTGTACACTCTACTCGTAGTAGTGAATTAGTTATTGTATCTCAAATTTGTGTTTATAATGTATAATAATTTGTAGATTTGTATAATATTACAAAAATTATTAAGAAATAAGATTAAAGTGAAATCTTAAGATCCCGATCCAATCTCAAGATCACGATCTTGTAAAGACGAAAAAGATCCTAGGTAAGATCCCGATCTTGAAAACCTTGCAACAAATAACGTTATTTTTAGCTTAGGCTAACTTTGTGGGATATGTGGTGTAATTTATTTTAAAAAAATGGTTTAAAAAGGCACCCAGCTTGTCACTTTTTTCTTTTGTAGGCATTAAACTTTTAATTTTTTTTTATTGTAGCATCCAACTTTTCTTAATTTTCCTATTAGCGCAAAAAAGTGAGGTGACAATAGAAAAATTAAGGATGTTGGATGCCTACGAATACAAGGACTAAGCAAGTTGGATGCATACAATAGGATGATTAAGAAAGTTGGATGTTACAATAGGAAAATTAAAAAAGTTGGATGCTATAATAGGAAAATTAAAAGTTTGATGCCTAAAAAAGAAAAAAATGTCAAGTTGGATGTATTTTTAGATCATTTTCCAATAAAAAATGTCATTTAAAAAAAATGAAAAAAAAAAAAAGAAAAAAAAAAGAAAGCTTAGATGGTCCTTCTAATTTCATGTTCTATTAAATTCATCTTTTTCATATTCCACACACAAACAGTAACACATTCGGATCCCACCATCACCCTCCACATCACTGGCCTCCTATAGGAAAAATTGTAATGTAAAATTTTTTAAATATCTAGCTATTTTTGTAATTTTCTCCCTAACGAATTGATTTGTAATGTAACTTATGAAAATTATAAAAGTTTGTCTCATCGGCCATAACTATCTAGCTCCCCCGGCCACCATTTCCGCCACCACTACCTCCATGTCTTTACTTGTTTCACATGAAATCGAGATCACTGGAACAAAATCACTAGAACAATTATTACCCACAATATAAAACACACGCACATACACACACACAAAAAAAAAAAAAAAAAAACAAACAACTATGAGCGTGAACCAGAAGCTTCGGCGATCAATAAAGTGAAATAGTTAACTCACTTTTCCCCGACAAACGGTTCATAAATACCCTTTTTTCTAACATTCCTCTAAAAGCAAAAGAAAAATAAAAAAATTAATAAAAATTCGGACGACACACAAATGAATAACTCAAGTTGGCAATGGTTTATACAATTTCACATAATATCCAAAATAAATTGTGCTTTGTTTTTCTTTTGAAGTTAACTAGCTAAATAGGCAATGGTCGTAAATTCGTCGGATTCTATACTTTTAAAAAATCCATGAACCAAACGCCTCTTAGCCGTTTAAAATCACAAAGAGATACATGTATAAGTAGTGAACGTGCACCTAGCAGTTCCGAAGCACAAGAATAAAGAAAACTTTCATCAACAAGAACCCAAATATTGCTATCAAAAGGCAAATATAAACAAACTAAAATGAAAAGATTACTTATTATATGTAGATGAGCCATATTTGAGATACAAGCACTACTACGAGTCTGTGTAACACTCATAGTTAAAACTTCTAATAAACCTTCTTTTTTTTTTTTTTTCTCATCATGAACACAGGTCACTTTCCTCTACCGCTTCTACCTTCACGTTTAGGACCTGAAATGCACGTTAATCAGTAAGCTTATAAGCCTCATATAATTCTTAAATAATAGTATACTAACATATTTTGAATGTGGTTATAAATTGATTTAAAAATGTTATTACAAAATTATATGAGGCTTATAAGCTTAATCAAATTTCAAAGTGCGCAAATCAATTCCCTAATCGAATATAAGCCTCAAACATTCGATTAAGCTTATAAGCCTCATATAATTCTTGAATGAGCACAAGAATAATAACCCTAATCGAATGTTTGATTAGTAAAGTAAGAATGAAGAAGTACATAACCCCTTTATAGAGATGAGGGGGAAGAAAACCAAATCCAAATTGGACTTGGAAAACCATACGTGCCAGTTGGAATACCAGCTGTGAATACAAAACAAAAATGAAACGTGTAGCTTAGGACTTAAGCAAACACCAACTGACCCTTATGCTATTCTTATTTGACTAATGACTAAACATGACACATAACCCTCTGGACTTTGACTTAAGCTAAAATAAATGTTAGGGTTTAAAAGGGATATTCATGGGGCACAAGACCAGAGCATAGTAGCAGAAGCGCAAAGATCAGAACATGAGAGCAAACTAAGAACAGGTACAAGAACAATAGCTAAAGACTGGTATTTTATTAGCAAAATCATGAAGTGAATATAAAGTCCTATCTACTATTCTTATATATAAGAGAAACTGACGTACAAATACTTAAGTCTAAAGTATCTTAAAGCTTAAGATACTGCCCAAAATGACCAAAATACCCTTACTACTAATATTACCAAACTGCCCTTAGGAGGTGAAGTCACAAATATCTAACAATCTCCACCTTGAATTCAACTCCTCCACCTGCTTCAAATAAAAAATTCAAAGTTCCAAACACTAGAGATACTAGCCTAATTCACATCAAATGATCGATTCCCAAAAGCAATCCAAAACCAAAATCGATCCAAAGCAATTGCCGATAACTTCAAAAAATGAAGAATCATATGTTAGCCGAAAAATAAAAAACGGCCAGCTGAACAAACAAATCGGATCAAACGATCTTCAACAGTGACAATCGAATTCGGGCAATAAACTTCAAAGAGCCCGAAAAACGAAGATCCAAATTTCCAAGCTGACAAATTCCAAATGATCAGGCAAAAATTCAAATGACATTATTATAACCAAGTCTTCAAACACCAAATCGATCTTCAAATGCAAATACCAAATTCAAATTCTAATGACCCACTCATATAATAAGAATTATGGTCAAAAACATTCAAAGCATCCCACATTCTGAACCTGATTCGTCTTTAGCAACAACCGCTACTTAACATTTTTCCTTAAGTTTAGGACAATTGTGCTTCCAATGGCTTTCCTCTTTGCAATAATTACAAATATCTCGAGGATTGGGACCTCGAAAACTTGATGATGCTCCACCTTTATCTTTACCCTTTTCAAATCGATATTGACCCCTATCACGACTTGGGGTTGATAAGTCGGCGGGCTGAGAATCTAAAGTTCCCGATGCTTGATAACGAAGCTCTCGGGAATACAAACCGGATCGTACATCTTTGTAGAACTGTTTATACACGTTGCACACACTCAGACCTTGAAAGATCTAGCACTCGTGGATCGTTAGTGTTGCCTATGTAATCATAAGCAAACTAATAGAAAATCTCTACAACTCGTGTTCTAAAGCGGAATGTAAACACAAGTTGTTATTACTAAGAACACTTAGATCCTCTATGGATCTTTTTATTCACTGAAACTCTATGTTTCAGATGTGTATCTATTACAAACTATATGGTTCCTTTTATAAACAAGGAACCCTAATCTCTTACTGATCGACTAAACATGCAAGCATGCATTTAATGACTAATACACTAAACTATATTGAGCGGTACAATAAAACCCATGCTAACCTCGGGCCGTTCAAAGATAATAATAGTTAGCATTTAATACGATAGCGATGTCGATCCTAGTGCTTTCACCCTTCATAGAATACCCGGCAATGCTTGTACTCTTCAAGAGAATCACTTCTTCAAGAGATTCTGCTTCTACTTCGCAGAAACCTTCGGCAGAATGACACAGTAAATCCTACTTCATATAATTCCCAACAATCCTCCCTAAACTGAATTTGACTTGGTTAAGTTCCGCCTCACCTGAAAGATCTTTGAGACTTCAGATTAGAGGATTGTTTTCACACATCAAGAGCAAAGAACCAATAACAAACTCATCTCTATGATGATCAACCTTGAAACTCCAGTTTGCAAAGAACACATGACATAATGTACATCAATACTTATCGGTTGCATACTATTCTCATCACATCCGTGTGTTAACATCTCGAGAGAGTGAATCATTGAAAATAATGGATTTGATGTCTCTTTACCAATAGCCATTACTACTGGAGTAGCTAGATGTTTAAGTTCAGAACTATGGTACATTGATAACCATCTGATTTATGAACAAATTAGAAACTATATAAATGGATTTGAGGTGTCTTTACCAGAGTCGCTTTCTCAGACTAGTCAATTTTAATTGGTGAATTGATAACCAAATATGGAGATAGTTGCCTTTACCACAATCCATATACGGGGGGCTAGCCAATTTGGATTCCAAAAGGAATAGACCATGGTGAATTGAGGACCATACAACTCTCAGCAATTGAGCATGGGTGGTTGCGCACTATGATTTGAGCAAAACCATTACTATCAACAGATTTGACATGTCTTTACCAAAGCTGCACTTTTGGACTAGCCAACTCTTGATGCACACAAGGCATATCTCGTGAGTTAATAACCTCAACTTAAATACAATAAATGCAAAGAAAGTTTTTTTTTTTTTAAGAAATTAACAATACAAACCAAAACAAAGTAAACAAATAAGACCAAATATAACTCTCTCTTGAGGCATATGCCTCCCCTGAGGCCTATGTCTCCCCTTAAACTAGGCAGTTAAGGGTTAAGCATCCCAATATTGACCACTAGGTGTTGAAACCTTGGTCTATCAAAAGCTTTAGTTAATGATGCCACATTATCATCTCAGAGAATTTTAGCCACATTTATCAAATGTTTTTCATATGCATCTCTTATAAAGTGGTGCCTGATTTCAATATGTTTTGTTCTATTGTGAAAAATCGATTTTTGACAATGCATATGGTACTCTGATTATCAATAAAAAGAGTTGTGTTCATGAAGCTATACCCATAGTCCAGAATCGGTTTTGGATCCATAGTACTTGCCAATGCCAGTTTGCAAGAACATACTCGCTTCAAAGAGTTGGTAGCCACAACGTTTGTTCTTGCACCGCCATGCAGATCAATTCCTTCCAAGGAATTGATACCCGCCAGGATCTTCTATCCAGATTTGCACCAAGATAATCACTGCCACTATATGCTTCCAACTTAAAAAGGAGACTTTAAGTACCAAAGGCCCAAAGAGGTTGGCCTTTGAGTACTAAAAGATCTTCTTGACAAAGATTGAGACGGGAAGGAGTGACTTGATGTCAGAGCACACACTTACAAAGAAAGGTAATATCGTGCCTTGAAGCCGTAGATACATTTAATGAACCAATCATAGATCTCAGTATAAATGAACATTCACATGTAGATCTGGATCATTGTTGTTTTTGTTTTGGAGCTTCATAAGGTGTTATGGCAGCCCGATACCTTCCATGCCTAATTTCTTCAACATGTCCTCACTTATTTATCCCGACTGATAAATATCCCATCTTGTTTTCACAACTTGGAGACCCAAAAGAAAGTGAGCTCCCCATGGCACTCATCTGAAATTCTCCCTTCATTAGATCCTCGAATTCCCTACACCAAGCTTTTAGTGGATCCGAAAATAATGTCATCCACATACACTTGCACAAGTATGATATCTGTCGAAGTTCTTCTTCGAAAAAGAGTTTTATCAATGGCACTCTTCAGAGCCATGCTTCACAGAAATGATGAAAGTTTGCATACCGTGCCCTTGGTGCCTAATGAAGTCCATAGAGAGCTTTAACGACTTTGTAAACATGATTAGATGATTCGGTCTTCAAACTTTGGGTTGTGTGACATAAACTTCCTCTTCAATCTCTCCATACGTAGAAGGCTCCTTTAACATCCATCTGATATAACATGAAGCCCATGTAAGAGGCATATGCCAAGAAAATTCAAATGGCTCTACTCTGCAACAAAAACACTTCATCATAGTCAATCCTTCCTCTTGTATGTAACCTTGAGCTACTAATCTTGCTTTGTTTTAATCACCACACCCCCGCATCTCTTTTGATTTTCAGAATCCATTTAGTTCCAATAGCATATTTCCCATCTGGTAAAGGTACCAAAATCCAAACTTGTTGGTTCTCAAACTCATTTGCATTTGCCTTGCATTGCCTAAATCTAGCTTGAGTCTTCAAGAGCTTGAGAGACACTGGTTGGTTCTACTTGGGAAAGAAAGCATGCAAACAGACAATGCTTGTAGTCTGTGGATTGTCTCTTTGTCGATTGAGACATAGGAAAGAAAAGCAACCTCATCAAATTTAGGGCTAGAGATAGCCTTCGAGTTCTAACAGAGCTAGAATGTCTCCAATGATATTGATCGAGGTGAGAAAGGTTGATTCTTTAGTAGCAAAGGGGGTTACTTCAATGTGTAGGTTCAAGATTTGACACAGTTGGTACAAAAGTGTCATAGGAAGAAGAGGAGAAAATGCCGATTGTTGATGATTTCCAAGATCCGAAGGACTTGGAAAGCGAGTATACGGTTCCCCAAAGTCTGTGGACACTCTAGTTGGAGTAGGAGTAGTATGTGTGACGAAGCCGCCAGACGATGACGATGGGAGAGATCATGATCGCTGTCGCCAGAAAGATGGTTTCCACCGACAAATTTCATTGCAAGCTCTTCCCTACCACCTTTTCGCCTTCAAGCTTAGCTTCAAAATTCTGAGTCTGAAGCTAGCAAGGTCCTCAGATAGTGTGATTCATTCACGCTCGCCAGGAAGTATCTCTTGAAGAGTTACCGCACATTGTTAGAAAGAGGCACAAGTATGGGATGTTCATCATCTTCAAATTCACTTCCAGAGTCAGATCCAAGGTACCGACAGTTGGATATTCTTGAGAGCTTGCACTTTGGTTAGCATATGTCTAGTATACCCGTGATAATCATTAGGTAGTCGACGCCAAAGACCACACATGACCCTGCCTTGAACGTTGGGCTTATCCTCCGTGTATTCGTGTTCAACGCTCCTCGATCTTCTTGGCGATAAGTTGTACACTCTATAAGCCTTCTATTAGTCAATAACCCACAATATAGCCATCATCACCTTTCATCAACTTCCCAACGGATCACCGGTGTTTAGAATGGTCACTTGACAACCAAAAGGTTTGAGGTAATGAATGACATGAACCTTCCCAAAGAGAAGTTCATATGGTGTCTTGAGGTGAGGTCTAGTAATGGAGACCCTGTTAAGCACATAGCAAGCCGTACAATACCCAAAACATAGTAGCTTTGGAGTCCGCAAGCATAGATCTTGCAGCCTCAATCAAGGTCCTATTCTTTGTTTCAGCCACCCCATTTTGTTGCGGGTTCTTGATTGCTATAGTCCCTCTTATCCCTTTAGACCTACAGAGTTCTATAATAATGGCATTCTTGAACTCGGCCCCATTATCACAATCCAATTCCCTTAACCTTCTTATTAAACTGATTTTCAACGAGAGTGATGAAGTCTTTCGCACAGAGTTGTTTCATCTTTAGTTCTAGAAAGAACACCTAGCAAAATCTGCTATAACCATCCTACTTGACCAAACAATAGAACTTGTGATCAATCCTTCTGACTTGAGTTGGACCAAATAGATCCATATGTAACACCAAGAGGTTCTGTAGATGATGCTCAATGCAAGGAAAGCTTTCAGGATGCTCTGTGTTGCTTCCCTTTTGTTGCATGCAACACAATTATGACATTGAGAACACTGTGGGAAGACCTTCGACAAACATCCCTTTGAGAGAGTGTTATAGTTTTGAAATTACATGAGCCATTCTCCATGCCATTTATTGGACTCATCCAATGATGCTTTAGCCAAAGAAACGTGAGGTTACCATCGTGAACTTCATTGAGGTTGAATGTATAGATTGTGAGTTCGGTGGACTCTCGCCAGATTGAGGTATCTTCTCTCGAAGCTTGAACTCTTTAGAAAGCACAAGACATTCATTTTCATAGAAGAGTACCTTGTTCTTGGTGTCACAAATTTGTGGACGAGAGAACAAGTTGAAGTTCAAGCTCCCTAACATAGTACACACATTCTCAAAGTTCTAAGAGGTGTCTTGATTGTGCCTTTTCCAAGTAATTTACCATCACTTCCACCAAAGGTCACATTTCCTCCTTCTACAATAGGAACAAAATTGTGCATCATATCTCTATTACTGCATACTACCTTGAACGTACCACTATCAACAATACCAATATCTTTATGTTTAAGGATGATCCTATAAAACAAACATATATACAAATGAATGTTAGTATATCGAGGAGGCCAAGTCTTCACGACTGAACCCCGCCTCAGGATCATTAGATTTAGGTTTAGCAAAAAGAGTAAGATCCAACCATTGTTCTTGGGTTTCCATTGATAGTTAGGTCTTTATTATTCCAAGAACAACTCAGCTGGAGGACTTGACAAATAGCCATTTCAACATCCTTTCCCATTTTTCATAGAGTCAACATATGCAGCCAATAACCATGTTTTTAAAGTATGGGCTACTGGTTGCACATAAAAGTCTATTAGAGATTTCAGAAGGGTCGGCTTCTAGCTTGTGGGACATGTGGTGGAATAATTTTAACATTGGTCCACACTGTCTTGGTTTCGGCCAAGAGCACATGCACCGATTCTTGCTCATGAAAGTCACAACTTAATTTAAATGAAACAAGTGATCTTAGATGTTACGATAAAACTAAAATTAACAGATACAAGTTATGCAAAATTGCTTCGAACTTTCGCGAATATCCTGGCAGATATTCAAGCGTAAGGTTCGACGTCATGACTTAGCTGATCCGAGCGGAATTATCACCGTGGCCGAGAAAGAGACAAAATCATAAGATGAAGCATCGTTGTTCAGCAAGTCTTTTGACTTTTCGCCATACGCATGGTGTGATCCATCAAAGTCAACAAGATAGACAGTCAAGTGGGCATGAATTCACCTCTAATAGGTCCAGGACAAAGATGCAACTACCTTCCTTTCTAAAATGTTCTAAGCACCGCAGTGTAGATTTTACCATCATCCCTAGCCCAAGCCTCATACTTTTGAAAACCTAAACCTATTCCAGAGTTCACTGACTGACTACTATAGATTTCTTTAGCTAGATTGTCACCTGATATCAACCATTGTTTATGTCTAGCTATTTCCTCAGTAAGTTTCTCTTTAAGCTCTAGATTCTCGCATTAGTATCGCTTTTTCATTTTCGTATGCTTCAAGTTAATGTTTGCAATATCTAGATCAAATCGCACTTTAATCTTTTTCTTCATAAGCAATCTGATTCTTTTGAAACCAAACCTTTTGTCTTTCTAATGTTTTTAATGAAAGTTTATAGGCTTCATTATCAACATAGCATGCATTGTATCTAGGTTTCATAGTATCATAAGCTTTTCGGGCCAAAGATATCTTTCACTACAACCAAATATACGCCGGTTGTAACCAGAAAGACCCACGAAGGCAACCTGATCATGCCTTATCTTCTCGCGTACCTGCCGCCAGCAAGCTTCTCAGACGCTGTAGCTTCCACATTCACAAAGTTCATGAGCAACCCGCTTGACTGTTCATCCGGTAATTTGAGCTTAAGGCTACAACTTTTCTGATTCTCAGCAGGTATTAGCCGGTACTCTCCACTCTTTTCCTCGCTTTGCATTTCCCTGAGAAATGACCCATCCTGGCAAGAGAAACACTTGACCTTTCTCCCACAAATCCAGCCGATCCTTTCCTTGAATCCAAACTTCCTTCCTCAGCTTCTTCAAACCTCTTGATATCCATCAGCACGGCCACTTGCTATTTCCGCCTTCATTCTCCATCCTCAAGTGGGTCCACTTGATCAAAGTTCATATACCGATGTCACGAAAGTGTCATAATCAAGAACAAAGGAGGAAGGACATCCTCCAATATACTTCCTAGCTCAAGGATGGGGAGTGGGATGATAGGATGATGATGGTAAGATGACTCAAGCATGCATCATCATATTCGAGTGGGATGCCCCAACAAAGGCCGAATGACCGAGGAGGTTGCATCGTAGGAGATCCGACATCAGTTCAAGAGATCGAGTTTGTTGTAGCTCTCAAAGCGAAAGCATGTCCAGCCCACCTTTAGCTTTGTGGCTATACTTACATGCAACCAAGACTGAGGCAAAGATCTAAGGAACTCTAGAGTTGCTATCATCATTGTCGGCTTTGCATTCACCGTTTAGTGACTCGTAATGTCGTGATCCTTTGTGGATACCCCTACTGAAATATTGAACCTTGGAAGTGTTGTCTAAGCATGGACTTCATTCTTCTTCGACTCTTCATTACCACCAAACCTAGCTCTTAAGAGCCATCCGTGATGTCCTTTGCATCAACCATGTGGTGAAAATCACCTAAGTGATCTTCGTGAATAGATTGAAGGAGGATGGTTCTACCTTGTGCTCTTTTGCACGCCCAAACCTCTTCAGCTAGCTTTGGAGAGAATGCTTAACTTCACCATCAAGATCCGATGGTTCTCTTTAGGTCGTTGCCATTTTTTATTATCTCCCATAGATTCCAATCAATATTGAGATCCAGCTTGTGATCTTCATTGTCCAATAAAAGATCATATTCCTTCCTTCGTGATAAGGAAACTTGCCTTACCGTTGGAGAGACTAAGTTTCACAGATGTAGGTGTTTTTGATGATGTTGTTGTTGTCGTGTTTGGTGACATCCGATTCATCACCGCCTTGCATTGTAAATAAGTTTTT
Source organism: Chrysanthemum makinoi (assembly GCA_910596185.1). NCBI lineage: Eukaryota > Viridiplantae > Streptophyta > Magnoliopsida > Asterales > Asteraceae > Chrysanthemum > Chrysanthemum makinoi. Next base: position 316,072,641 of record OU343222.1, on the reverse strand, counting down.
GGTTGTATGGGTGAAAATAAGGTTCTCAGATCGTAGAGACTCTCCCAGGCTTTGAAACCACTTGCGTAATCCCATATACACGTTGCATACACCTCGCATCTTGGAAAGATCTAGCACTGTGGATCGTTAGTGTCAGCTTGCAATCATAAGCAAACTAATAGAAATTCTGCCAACTCGTGTTCTAAAGCGAATGTAAACACAAGTTGTTATTATTTAAGAACACTTAGATCCCTCTATGGATCTTTTATTCACAAACTCTATGTTTCGTATGTGTATCTATTATTAAACTATATGGTTCCTTTATAAACAAGTAACCCTAATCTCTTACTACCCATCGACTAAACATACATGCATTTAATGACTAATACACTAAACTATATTGACAAGATAATAAAACCCATGCTAACCTCGGCCGCTCAAAGATAATAATGAGTTAGCATTTAATACGTAGAAGTTTATTTATCCTATTTTCAATTCTCAAAGAAGATAACACTAATGCTTGTACTTTTCAAGAGAATCACTTCTTTCAAAGAGATTCGCTTACTTCAAAGCAGAAACTTTCTAAATGACAGTCCTACTTCACATAATTCCCAACAATCTTTCTAATGTGATAGTTGTCTTTACCAACAACTTAAGAAGTAATCGTACAACAATCCATAAGTAATGATGCATATTCTTCGCTGACGGAGAAAGATGACACTTCTCCCATTCGTGACCAAGACTACTCAGAACTTAGTATTCACCGCACTTCTTGGCATGATGATGTTGTGTTTATCCAAATCATTGATGATGTCTGAAAATTGATGATGATAGGACTTCTGTCTCCGTGTTCAATCATGAAGTGTTCATAGCCAAGTGGGATTCCAAATCCTCCCTGATGAGTAATGATCCTTCCATAAGAAGATCTAATATGATCCCACATTTTTTGTGCAAATTTTGAGCATCAACACTACTTAAGAATTGGGTTTGGTAATCCTAAAGAGGATGTATTCCATTGCAAGTTCATCGCCTCCATAGAAGTTCTCGCGGGATTTAAATCAGCAATCAAAGAGCGATGTTGGTTTGTTCATCTTTGGTGGAACAAAGCATTTGATCTCCCAGACAATTGACAAGAGGCATCTCAAATGACCTTCCAAGATGACCTTCTTTAAGAACTTCTTCCATGTGGCTTTTAGATCACAAAACCTAAAGAACCTTATCACCCATTGATCAGTTTCGATGGAGCATCGGAGGTCTATCAAGTGATCCAGCCTCATGAATTGATTGTTGGTCGCTAAAGCTTCACACATCTTTGCAAACCAAGTGGGTTCCTTTATAGTCTTTCTTGATGGATGTTGATTGATTTCATTTGTGTAATGAAGCTTGAAGACTTAGTGGTGGTGAACCATTTCGAGGTTGTGGATTCGCAGCCAAGTTGGGAGTATGTTGTTGGATTAAATTGTTGTTGATAAATTGCTTGTTGTTGATTCCATTGTCGATGTTGTGGACTCTTGTTGTTGTTGCTGAGGATAAGTGTAAGGGAAATAGTTGAAAGTATGGTGGTCGACATGTTGATATAAGTTGTGTTGGCAATCAATCTTGTAGTCGAATGAACCTTTGTTGATGAAGCGTCATTAGGCTTAGAAAGACAAGAACCAAGTAGCACTATGCTTAAAACACCAAAAGCCGTAACAATGAGGACACGTTGAGGTTTTAGCTACGCGTAGTGAGGTAAAAGCACTAAAGTTACAGACAAAAGTTAGGCGAGAAAGTTAGGAGGATTACCTTATACGTAGACCGTTTACGCCAGAAGAATCTTGGCGCGTGAATTTCCGTAAGTTTATGCTTATGCGCAATTTTAGGTTTTGTTCAAATGATCTTTACACTTCACAAAGGCAAAAGATATCCAGGTCGACGTGATTTTCTCGACTTATCCAAGTAAGAAAACACGAATAACTGTGAAAATGAAGATCAAAACCAAGGAAAATCTTAATGCTAATTTTAGGGTTTTGATACAAAGATTACTCGTAATTTTGATTTGTCTAAAGTTGTTTTCTAAACCAGCTTTTTGTGTGATGAAATAGAAGCTTCAATAACACCCAAAATACCACAAAAGTGTGAAACTTGATGATCCAAAGCACCAAAACGCTTATGCTTAGGAACACACAATTAATAGAAACTAGTTCAAAACAATGATCCACTATGTTTTGAAACTTTGCCAAAAACAAGTATTTAAACACCTTAAAACGCTGAGTACAAGAATCTTGATTAAAGTAAAAACAAGTTTTAAAAAGAGCTAAAGAATGTTAACTTTACGCTTAAGACCCAAAATCAAAAACTTAAAAAACAAAATGAGTACACCTAACTATTTACATTGATACCACTGTTAGGTCACTAGTTTTACAAACACAAGTTATAGAGAAAGAGATGAAGAAGAGAGGCGGATGAACAAGCTACACGAACACACACACACGCGCATAATAATACGGTTTAAGCAAAGAGTATGAAAGAGTAAATTGAACAACCAACCCTCAAGTGAGGGTTATTACATGGTTTATATAGGCAAGGAGCTAGGGCAACACTCCCTATCCTTCCCTATTCCTTATTGGGCTTGGGCCTGCTTATGGGCCTTCTACATAAGCTTGACCTTAAACAAACATAAAGGCCATAATAAAGCTACCTATTACATATGAAATATAAATACTTGAAATACTGTTTAGGAGTAATTCCAACAATCTCCTCAAGTATATATGAATGTAAACGGTGAAGGCGTTGATGTAATAGTAGCAAGGACGCCTTCGACATTCTTCTTCTTGTGAGAAGAATTGCCTTGATTCAACAATCTCCCCAGAGAGATAGTTATCTTTGAACAGTTATGCTTTGACGCCATCTTTAACTTTGTTCTTTGATCATTGTTCTTTGTGGTGAAAGTGATAGTATGTTGTTGTTCCGCATCAGTCAGCTTCCACGCTCAAAGGTCTCCACGCCATTCTTCAACATGCTCACACGCCGACGCTGGAAATCAATATCGATGAAGTTTTTAAGTCTTTGACTTTGTAGATTCTTTGATTGATGAAGAATCATTCTCGATCTGTGTTGCATTGAGATAGAACTTCCATTAGTGATGATGTTGGCGTGAGCATGAGAAGAATCAAGACGATCATCCCGCCCGAGCTTCCATAAGAAGAAAACATTTCAAACGGTTAGTAATAAGCGGTTTCTTACAAGTTTGAACTTCGAGAGTGTCAACAAAGATAGTGTGAGGACACAACTCTAATTTACAAAGGCCGCTCCTAACCGGAGTCCCACAAGTGAGATAACGCGATGTACCGAAGTACATCTACAGTTCAGATGAGTCGCCGAGGTACACCGAAGCATCACCTCACGATCGTAGACCGCTTGAGACACACTCCGCAGAATCCACGGGAGTTACCAAGTGACCTGCCGACAGGTCGTTTGATGTTGACCCTCGGCAGAGTTTATTCAATCACCGAGGATCACAAGATGTGAACCTCTCATAAATGTTCTCGATGACATTGCTAAGATCTCGTGAAGGACTCGATATGAACCACCGATGATCTTATTAGTTGATCATCAAGTGATTAAATGTCAAGTGTTCCTAAGAGATCTTTTGATGAATCTCGTGGCTCTAGACTCGATAGTGCTCTTTGGTTTTTCCGAAATGAGACTAGGGAGAGGGTCTCCTTCTTCAATACCGCCAATCTCTCTAGAGAAAGCCGATAGTTTACGTAGGGTTCCCTCGTGAGAATGAAACAAGCTTCGCTGAGAGAAACTTGAGTGGATAAGAAGGTTTAGTGCCGCCACCGGGTCCATGACGACTTTAATCTTCAATACCGGTCACTAAGTGACAACCAAGAGCATATGAATTGAACCCTGTCTCCGCCTCTAAGTTGAATAATCAGAGGTCATTTCTTTTCACCCTTTACTTTACATTTCTTTTTGATTCTTCAACTCCTTCTTTCTCCGATTCTCATTTTCTCCTTTTATAATCATTCCTAAGGACTTCTAACACTAACTAATGGTAGTGTCCGTGGGTAGATCCCTCCTGCTCAAGTGATCATAGGACGGTTATTCCTAACCTTAGTCACCTTATAACTCCATGACTAACCTATATTTGCCATTAAAACCATCAGATGATAAAATATCTCTCAAAGGGTTTGTTAATGGAAAACATGTTTGAACCATTGTGAGAGATGATGTTTTGCATAAATACTCCCCTTCCACATGTGCTTAATAGTTTTAATGGTTAAATGCATAGTGAGGAAAGAGCGCGACTTTTTGAATTGATCCAATCAAGATAGACAATCTCAGCGAGACACGGTTACGCTGCATAGTTAAAGAGTTACATTGTCAGCTTTTAGGTGACAACTAGCTCTAATAACTACCTTGAAGGTGTAGACAAACCTGGGAAGGTTGTCAAACCCGTCAGAGTTCATGTCTATCAAAAGTTTCTAATGGTACATTCTACTCGTGACAAGTCCTTATGAGACACGCTACATCACTAGCTTAACTAGCTTGAAATTATTACCCGCCCAGACAAGTCTTTTCGAAGTTACTACAGCTTAAGCATCACATTGCTGGTTAAGTCCGAAGCATACATTCATTTGCATTTTGTACAACATATTTCTTATCACATATTTTCTCCCCCTCAAAATGGCATATTAAAGTGTTATTTTTGAAACGTTTGAGAATAAATATGACCATTTCGAAAAGTTATGGAAGAATGACCATCGAGAACAATTTTGAACAAAGTTTTGAATCATACTCCCTCAACGAAAGTGATATAAACGGTTGAGGTTTTGAAAATCATATGGGAAAGTACTTGTTCTTTTGAGCAAAACCTTGAAAAGTGAAAGGTTTGATAGGTTTTACTAAAAGTAAGAAGCTTTCGCTCCTTTTATAAGGATTGTGGCAATCGCCGCACTCACGGTCCTTTATTGACAATTACGGGTTGTACATCCGCATGTGTGCACAAGCCATTAGACATATTTAATCACACATCCAAAATTATATAAAGGAAACAATTCAAGGTACCGTAGTGCAAATGATATCCCCTGTGAGCGCATGTATGCTGAAAGCCGGTGATGTTTCTCCGGTCGCATCACCAACATAGCTCTCCATCGCTCAATCGATCCCTTCAACAACCGCTCATCAATCATGGTGATGATCCTTCTCACATCCCTCCTTTCCCGAGAATTCCAAATACTTAGGAGACCCAACTTTCAGATATCCTTCAACTCGTACGCTAATCCATCCCTAACCGACTTCAAGGTATGATCCCATTTGTGGAGATCACTACACGCCATTAAGCGCTTTGAAGTTCACTTTGGTAAACAACGAAAGGTTTGCCGATGAGCCGTATATTGAGAGAGCCGGTTGAGATCGGGAAGAGTAAGCGTTGGAGGAGTGAGGTTGACACGCGTATGATAAGATTCAATAGCCCATCCGGATATCTTCAACACGCTTCTTTGATCAACGATGCGTCTAATGAAGATGAGAACCGACTTGATAAATTCACGTTGAACTTCCGGCTGAGAATTGTCTCATACGACCTCAGACTTTGGCAAGGTACATGTCTTCGATGTCGTTGAGGGACAAGTTCTCAAAGTCAGCCTCGGAGAATCCATAGTCCTGTTCATCTTGTCGCTTGACTATGATATTCTTTAAGAATGTGTAGTCCCACTTAGACTTGAGATCAATGTGTTTGATGGCCACGATGTCCTTAGAACTATACACTGCATTTTGAGACTTCTGAACTGCAACTTCAGTAGTAGATTCTTCGGCTCGTGCCAATGATGAATCCCATACAATGCATCTTGGTCGTATGCTTGCACGCTGTCAGAAAACAAGTGATTTGCACGTTCCTCGATAGCTATGCAGCTTTGAGTAAATAGTCACGGGAATGGAAGAGTCAATGATGTAGCGATTTTCGCGAACCATCGCTACCGCGGTAAGAGAAAATCCGTGTCTCTGTTAAAGAAGTATCGGAAGGGAATCCGTGGTTCGTCTGTTTGGCCAATGGTCGGTAGGGTTTGGTCCAATCGGTGTAGTATGGAGGGTTGTCCCTTTGTGTGAAGTCAATGTTTGCTTCCTGATTGAGCCAATCCATGTCGTTAGACATAGCTCGGCGATATTTCTCAAGATGATATTCGACTCGAGGGCGCTTTCAGAGTCGTCTTTAGAAGTTGAAATGCTTCATTCTTGATTCGCTTCAACTCAGATTTCGCCATTTTCTTCACATGGAACTTTTCTTGCAAAAGTTTTACGTGCTCCAATGTAGAACCGTCTACCAATTCTTGACCTTCATCGTGGTAGGAGTTTGATTGACAAGTGTGGAGAACCATTCAAATTCTTCGGTTTTATCGTCATCTAGCCATGAGACTACCAGCCGAAGTCGTCTTCTTCTTCTTTTTGGAAGGCCTTGATGATGATCTTGGTTTCGCACTTGTTTGGGTGAGGTGGTTGTTGTCGGGCTCAAGGACCTCTTCATCGCCACCACCCGTATACTCAAAGTAATCACCGCTATTTTATGAGTCGTGGTGGTAACTCGAATCGCCCCGAGGTTTATCGAGAGAAGACCGAGGTGGAGGAGACTTTGTTGAGAAGAAGTTCGGGTGGAGGAGGTGGCATAGAAGTAGATTTACCGATTACTTCGACGCTTAGGTCTGTAGTCCTTGTCCTTATCATCGTCATCTTGGTCGCTTGGGTTGATCGCAATGACTCCTTGCATGATGATCTCGAGTTGAAAATCAAGTAGATTTTCAAAAATTTAAAAGCTTCATCCGGTAAACGCTCCAGATCGCTTTGACATTTGTATCACAAGTTTAGCGATTAACTCAGATTCAGAGATCAGCTTCTTTGGCCATTGTATGTTTAACCAATGCTAATACGATGTTAGGGTGAGTTGTCCGAAAATACTTCTCTAGTCACACCGGGACAGGTCGAGAAGAAACTTGTGAGTATGATCTCTTCTTTGTCGCTTTCTCCAGCCCTTTTGGACTTTAGGAACGATATCCTGAAGGTACTTGTTAGTGTAACCTTCGATCATTTCGCTCAGCTTCCTTTTACGATGACTCTTCATGAACTTCAACAAATTCCTTTCTTTCTCCATCTTGTCTTTCTCATCATTTAAGTATCGAATGTCGTCAAAGAAAGAAATTTAGCTTTTGAAGTATGTCCTTCTTTCGACTTGTTTGGCGGCTTTGTGAATCTTTTATGAGCTTGAGAAATCCAAGATTTAGGTTGTTTCTTCACGGATTTGGATGATGATCTGGTTGATCTTTTGATGGTGGTGGTGATGAGTGAGATGAAGAATCTATGAGGAGGGACATGAGGAGATTCGGTCCTTTGGAGGTGCGTAAGTATCCTCCTTGGAACGAGTTGTTGATCGTTGAGAAGAAAGTCATCATAATCTTCTTCGTCATCATGTCCGGATTTAGCCTTTTCTTCCGTGCAGACCTTAGCTTCTTCATCGAGCTTTCTCTTTCGGTCCTATTCTTTTTCCTCAAAGTTAAGATCAGTAGACTCCTTCACAAGCGCTTGTTGTTGCACAAGAGTGGTGGCACCAGATCCCTTATCGGGTTGATTAACCGCATCGGGACTCGGTGAAGAGTGGACAACACCACTTGATCCTCCCGGCCACCCATTTGATCTTTTGCAAATTCTTCAACTTTTTGAATTTGTCTAACTAATTTAAACTTCTTCCTGTAGATTGATCCAGAGCTCTTCTTCTTCTTCGAGCTTTCATCATAAGACTCAAGTATGAGTCTTTCCTTTTCCATGTTCACTATTGGACTTGTAGGTTTAGCTGCTGGAGGAGGAATGTTGCGCGATCGATTCGAGTAGGTAATCTCTTCATCTCGTGTCGCAAGACTCTTCGTGAGCTTCGCCCACAAGTCTTTGCGGTTCGGTTTGGGAATTGGGATGGGGCAGCTTCCTTAGATGGAACAATCCTTCTTTGAGGGAGGGTTCCTCTTGGGAACTTCCTTGACTCACAGACTTGCCGCACTTCGCACTTCCTCTTTTGGTTCTCCTTACAGTGTTCCGAAGATTTTTCGTCGAGATGACCAACTTTGCCTTGTCTCGACCGCTTCCGGATACCTTTTATGCGATTCGAGTTTCGACATCTTCGCTAGAAGGAAATCGGCAAAGACAAAGACCTTGTTTCTTTGTAGACGTTTCCTTGATTCTGACAGATAGAATGGGTTCCGTCAACATGTCGGGATTGTCGGGGTCATTGAGCCTCTTGGGAATGTCAGGATGAAGTCCAAGTGCTCTCTGGATCAACAATTTAGTATATCCGATGTAGGGAATCTTTGAGCCAAGTTTGTTGAGAAATGACATCATGTCATCCCAAATCGAGCCGATAGCGATGTGTTTTCTTGTTGACCAATGCCCGAATATTTGCGCTCCATGAGCTTAGGTTCATGCTAGCATACCGCCACCAGAAACGTGACTTGGTGATGATCATGTAGAGAGTTCTCCGTGGTTGAGGAATACTCTTAAGCTCTACGTGAGAATGCTTGGTGATTATTCCAGTAGCCTCGTCATAACCGATATTGATTAAGAATTGGAGAGTGAGCTCTTCGTGGTGTGGCATATAGTTTGGTTGGATCGACATCGTGAATTAGGAGAACTGACCGTTCTTAAGTCTCAGCGTGTGTAATGGTGACTTGTTTGTGATTCGAGTCACCGCCACAGCAGAGTTTGTCCTTTGACCCTTTCCATAGTGTTCGAAGCTGTTGGATGTAGATCTCGTGAGTTGCAGAGTGTGAAAGCATGTTCGATACGGATGAGTCCTCGAATGTCAATAGCAATTAAACAAGAAGATTCGAGCAAGTGAGGGTGTCAAAGTCAACACGGAGATTATTCTTTCCTATCTTCATTGGATAGCCATGAGGATAGATATCAGGAATGGAGAGAACTTCAGGTGCATCCATATTCATTTGTTCGACCATGTCGGATGCGAAATAACATTAGCCAAAAGAACCAACATATCGAAAGACATAATGTTAGTCAACGGAAGGTCTTATTGTCTAGTTATTGAATGTAAAGTGTCAATGATTGTTACGAGTCCTAAGTCACTTGTATATTCAATAGTCCAATGGCGTCGTGAAATGTTTCGTGAGTTAGTTAACTTTAAGTTTTAAAGTTTATTTTATCACTTATTGTTCACAACATATCAAACGATTTCAGTTTATTATTGACATTTTAGGATTCTGATGATATGATTAGTTTATTTACAAGTTTGTACACGTAACAATTCATAACGAAGGTATGATCTCGGCTTATGCGTAGGAATGGTAAAGTTATGCGTGAGCAGGAATGATATATGCGTGCTTAAACTTACAGCGTAGGGTCTTAACTTACGGCGTAAAAAGTGTTCGCACGCGTAGGAAAAGAGGACCTTATGCGTAGAGCTTATGCGTAGGCATATATTAACTTTACGCGTAAGGCTACTCGTAAGAGTTGACCTTATCGCGTAGAGTCATCAAGCACGCATATCCTTCACGGGATCTCCGTAGTCCCATATGTAGAACCTTATGCGTAGAAGCTACGCGTAAGACTAATCTTACGCATAACAAGCTACGCGTAAGGTGATCCTTATGCGTAGATTAACAACAACCTTGATTCTGAATATTACGTGTTGCAAGCCTGAAATAAAGCATCATATCAACAAAGTTAAACACATAACATTCATTTTATGATAAATCAAAACACATTTGGACAGCTTTATGATTGCGTAGAAGCTGCATACGCGTAGTCTAAACCCTAAATCTAGGCGTATGAGATCTAGCCATGGAATATGCACCAAAGTTTTTCTGGTATATCATAGATGTTGTGAGAGCATGTAGACCAAGTTTTAACACTTTTTATGCGGTGAATCAAAAATACCCAATTTTAGAACATTAAACCCTAATTCCTAATTCTGAATCAATTAAGGTTTCTGGGTGGTTATAAGGCATGGATATCATCAATTCATCATCACATAAGCATAACACAACAATCTTTTTGACCAAAACACTTCACATTCGAAAATCCCCAAATCAACACATAAACCCTAGTTTTCAAAAACCTTTAATTTGTGATTCTTGGTATGTTTAGGTGATGAAATTGTGTATATTGATGTACAAGAAACATTTTGACACAATGTATATAACCACAAACACCATTCTTGATCATGTGTTCATACGCTATATGCGTAGAACACTAAATCAACATAGATCAAATCGACCGTTGGTTTTGTATAAAATCAAAACCTATGTTTGTAAACATGTTAAGATCATAAAACCACTTACAAATTGATGATCCAAAACACAAAAATCGTGAATGAATCTTAGGTAGGATGTGTTAGGTTTAGAATAAATGTGAAGAGTAAAGGTTAGGTGGGGAGGTGTTTTATTAAAATAACTTTAAGCATTTAGGACAGTTTTGGTCCCTCCACCTTTTCCTTTTTCAAACAAAGCCTTTTAACTTCCATTTTGGTTACCAAACAAAGATTTTTGGAAAGAAGCATGACGACACTCCCCCCCGACTTGAGAAAATAATGAAAGGTTATTAATTTAAGTCCGAGGAGTGTCTTTGAACCATAAAATGTACCACCATTTGTAAAAGAGTCAACCGAGATATGATAACATGAAAGTACATAGATGTTTTGAAGCAGTTAATAGATTATTTTCTCCCCCTCAACACTTGATCGGAAAAATATTGAATTTTGAAAGATTAAAGTGTTGGGAAAAATGTACTTGCAATGTTGAAAGAAATATAGATTAGAAGAATATTTTTGTTGTTTTATCGGATTTTATATTTTTGTATTTTGTTTTTGAAAAATATTTACAAAAAGAAGATGTTTTGGTGTTTGATGTGTTTTAAGACTGCTTTTGAGAGGTCATCCAATTCCTCTTGAGTCAAACACCTCATACCAATCCGGTGGACCAACTCATTAAACCTAGCGGGAGGCAAGGCTTTGGTGAGAAGGTTTGCCAATTGGTATTCGATCCACAAAATATAATTCAACGGTACCCTGCTCCACGTGATCCTTGATGAAATGATATCGAAGATCGATGTGCTTTGATTTCGAAAAGTCTTGAACGAGTTGCACGAGATGGCAATGGCACTCCGATTGTCGCAATACATCGGGATTCTGTCAAATAAGTAACCATAGTCTTTGAGTTGTGTTCTCATCCAAATGACTTGAGCACAACATGCAGACATGGCTACATATTCTCGCTTCGTTGATGACAATGATGTACAATCCTCGCTTCTTTGATTGCCAAGACACCGATTTATCACCGAAATTGTAGCTCACAAGTACTTTTCCTTGAGTCTAAGCATCCTGCGTGGTCATCGCCCGCCTCAAAAGCGATTAGTTCAAAACCGTAATCCTTCTGGATACCGGATCCCCAAGTTAATGGTTCCCTTGATGTATCGGAGGATTCTTTTAGCCTCGAGAGGTGGGTTTGGTTGGTCGCGATCGATAACGGGAGCATAGATAAACGGCAAAGACAATATCAGTGGCTAGTCGTTAGATACATGAGAGACCCAATAATACTATGGTATTTTGTAGGGTCCACCAATTTCCCATGTAAGTCAGCGTCTAATTTCTTGGTATGAGCCATTGGTGTGGCATAGGTGTCACAGTTTTCATTCCAAATTTGTTTAACAATTCAAGGGCATATTTGGACTGACTCAAGAAAATACCACAGGGTGATTGATGAACTTGTAGTCCTAGAAAGAATGTAAGTTCACCCATCATGGACATTTCAAAATTTTTCTTCATTAGTTTTGCAAAAGCGATTGAAAACTTTTTATGTGTAGACCCAAAATGATGTCATCCACGTAAATTTGAACAATTAAGATATGTGCCCCGTGATATTGTATAAAAGAGTTGGGTCAACCGAGCCTTTGGTGAAATTATTGGCAATGAGGAAAGATGATAGCTTATCGTACCATGCCCAAGGGGCTTGTTTGAGACCATAAAGAGCTTTGTTAGTTTGTAGAACATGGTTCGAACTCGGGATCAACGAATCCATCGGTTGGTGACATAAACCGTTTCTTTAAGTTGTCCATTGAGAAACGCCGTTTTGACATCCATCCGATAGACCGTCATATTCATATGAGCAAATGAACGAGAAATATCCAAAAGCGACCTCAAGACGAGCAACGGAGCAAAAGATTCTTCAAAGTCTATTCCCTCTTCCGACGATAACCCTTAGCCACTAGGCGTGACTTGTTTGGATAACATTTCCTTCAAAGATCCAATTTGTTTTCCAAATCCATTTTGAACCAATGACGTAGACCCTGTTGGTCTTTCAACCAGTTCCATACTTCAAGACGTTTGAATTGGTTGAGTTCTTCTTGCATGGATTCAATCCAGCTGTCTTTTGTCATTGCGTCTTTGATGTTTTTAGGTTCGATTAAGGCATTGCGGTGAGTGCATAAATGCAATGTTCACCGTCTGTGAAGACGCGTTGTCTCGTGAACATCGCGGTTGATTGGGTTGCCAATAATGTTTTAGCCGAGGATGGTCTTTTGTCCATCTATGTGTGGAGGGTTGATGTTGGTATACATTGTGCGTGATTCTCGAGGATTCAAATGGTTTGTTGAAGATTCAGCGACATCAGTGCGGCAAATCTCATTAGCAAACGGATTGAAGAACGATTTGGATCAAAATCTGCAGTGGGGGTATTTCATTCAATATCATCACCGGTTCATCATTGTTGGAAGCGGTGTGTTCAAGCTGTGTTGGAGTCAACCGGGTGTAGGTGCATCTTCAACAAGTAGTTGTTGTAGCAGTGTATCGTATAGGAATATTATCGGGTTGTCGGTGACAAAACAAATGGCGGATACACCGAGCACGCTCATCAATATCGTCACGCGAACAGAGGAGCAAATAACCTTTCCATTTGTTGACGAGTTAGGTGAGGGCTTTCTTCGGTGATGATGGGGTTGAGGGAAGTTTGCGGTTGTGACCGGGTTCTAAGTTGTTATACTCGAAGCCATTTCGTGAGTTCATCGAAATGAGCATGAATCGCTTCCATCACCTCCTTTGTTCGACGATTCCATTCGAAACCTTTAGAATTATCACAAGATCCAATAAAGACTCCAATGTCACCTTTGGCTTTGAGCTTTCCAAAATCATCACGATCATTATTCGGATAGCAAAGAGATCCAAATACATGAAAGTGTTTGAGGTTCGGTTTATGGTTGTGGACAAGCTCGGAAGGTGTTTTGTTGTGGCGTTTTGTGATCATAGAACGGTTTTGAGTATAGCATGCGATGATACGACACGCCCATAAGTAATCTGGAAGTTTAGCATTGATTAACATTGTTCTGCGGCTTCCACTAACGCTCGTTTCGTCTTTCAACAACTCCGTTTTGTTCAGGTGTACATGCAATAGATGTTTGATGTTGAATTCCCACTTTCTCATAGAATTCACGAAGGGTTTTGTTAACAAATTCAGTTCCTTTGTCTGCATTCGATGATTACGGTGTTTGCCGGAGCTGAACTCCTGTATTTTTGTGAGAAAGGTGATGATCATTTGTGGAGCTTGGTCTTTGCTACTGAAGAAAGTAGACCCAAGTCCATCGTGAGTAGTCATCAACAATTACTAAGATGTAGCGTTTGCCATTGATCGCTTGCACGCGCATCGGGCCACACAAATCCATGTGAAGAAGATGAAGCACATCTTTGAGAGTCGTGTTCCACCTTTGAAGGAAAATGAGCACGAGTGCTTTTCCCTTGTTCACAAGCAAAGGTGATCTTTGAATACCGAATCGTGGGAGTCCTTCAACTAGTTTGTGTCAAGCAAGGTTGGTGATGGTTTGAAAGTTTAGATGTGAGAGACGGCGGTGCCATAGCCAAGATTTTGTTGATGTTGCCTTAGAAAGTAAGCAAATGGGAGAGGAAGCAACCATGTCTTGCATAGAGATAGTGAAGAGACTAGAATTACGAGCCGCATATAAGGTCATTTCCTTGTAGATCACTTAATGAAACAAGTTTTCTCCCTAAAGCAACCTCCAAATCTCCATCACAAAATTGACCTATCAAAACTTGATTGACATGACCGAGGCCTTCCACATAGTAAACCCTGCTGATTTCGATGTTCCCATTGACATAGTCTCCGTAGTCCATGATAGCTGCGAAGTGATCATTCCGAACTCGACAAAGGCCAATGAACTTTGCAATAAAGTTTGATAACGCTTAAGATTGCGCCGTCATGTGTCGGGAACATCCGCTATCAACAATCCAGAGAATGATCTCGTATCATTGCATTACACACAAAGCGACACACGCATCTAATGATGGAATAGAAGTAGATTTGGAACCCGAAATGTTAGAGGGTTCCATAGCAATTATAGTAGATATACACACATCAATAGCTTTAGGTATCCACTTAAATCCTAGTGTGTTATATATCCATTTCCGCCATCTATAACTACTCTTTGCTTTAGTCTTAGTGAATTCACTAGGTGGTACTACTTTCCTAGGAGGTGAAACTCTGGAGCTACAGGGACAGCAATGCGTTTCTTAGAATCTAAAGATGGCGGTCTACCAAGCACATACTTAGAAAGATTAGTGGGCCTAGAGGTATTCGGTTCTTAGGATTCCTTAAACGAGAGATGATAGCTTTAGCAACACATTTATCATGGCAATCAGAATTCATACTTTTACGACAAATATCACAAGGTGCATCAGACCGAATATCAAAAGTACTTAACGGTTTAGCATTCGCTACATCACTATTTCTATTACATTTGCCGGACGCAATATCTATAGTGGAGGCAGCGTGAGTCTTATTCATAGTCCTAGGGTGTTCTTCTACTTTAGCATTCTTGATTGATCTTTTCTTAGGTCGCAACTTCCTATTCTTCGATTGAGTGCTCCTAGGTTGTGAAGTGCGGACGTTTGGAAAAGGCTCAACTATTCCTGTTTCAATAGAAGGAAGCACGTTAGCTACTTGTGATTTGGCAGGAGAGATTCTAGGTGCATGAGTACTAAGTGTTACGGGGGCTAATCTCTTAATGATTGTTGGCGGAAGTTGTTCATACTTTCCTAACATTCCTCTTAACTTGATGATAGTGTGCATCAGATTTTGATTTTCGGACCGTAATCTAACATTTCAAAGAAAATGCATAACTTCTTTAGTGTGTGCAAGATAATGATCAAGTTCATTTGATGCTTCATCACGAGTCTTTTTGAGTAAATCAAATATGACACCATATTCCTTTTAACTTTTACAAGTTCTTGTTCATATTTTGAGATTTGACACTTAAAAGACACGTTTTGATCATCCAGTTACTCAATTTTAGGATCGAAGATTTTGCACGAATCGGTGATTTTGTGTTGAAAAGCAATTTGTTGATCGTGAATATCTTTTGACACCAATTAAGACGACGTATTGCATTTGAAAGTTCGTTTGACAATCGTTTGTTTTCAACTTTAAGGACTCGACCAAGCACATTATCGTTGTTCTCAACATTTACCACGAACAACAAGATCGCAGAGATATTATCAAATGCATATGACAAAGAATTCAATAACACAACATTTTGAACATCAGCCGTGATAACATCTTCCAAGAGTCGATCAACATCTTTTCTCAACAGTTTCTTTTTACGCTTAGTATTAGAAATAGATGTTTCGCTTTCTCAACGCGTTTTTCATGACCCCAAGTTCCTTATGAAAATCCTTTTCCCAAGCAATTGCACAACTTTTCAAGTTTTTAACATTAGGTAAAAGATTTTTCTAAAAAATGTCTCTTTGTTCTCGCCGAGGCGATTGAAAATGTTCAACTTTGATTTTGAGCGATATTCTATCTCATGTTGTAAAATTTTGAGGTCAGCCATGAAAATGTCAAAATATCGAAGAATTTTTCGATTTTCGGGTTGTGAGTTTACTTCACTAATGGAAGGTAAAGGACCATAAGTTTGTGCAAAGTCTGCTTTGGGATTAACAATAGAAGACTCAAGTGTTTTGATGATAACCCTTGGTGTGTTTGAAGAATCCGTTGGTGTGACGAAAGTGACCGGTTTTGAATAATTAAAAGGTTTGTTGTAAACAACAGCTTTTAATTTTGATCGACTCTCGTCTTCTGCATCTAATTCCTCTTGACGATGATATTCAACAACATTCATAAATGTAATTATCAATTTTATATTGTGTTGGAAACTTCAGATTTGGTTTGAATGCTTTGGTTGAAAGCTTAGGTTTGTAATCAGCAAGATTCGGTCCATAACCATTTGGATTGGGTTTTAAAGTAAACTTTTCAATGGCCATGACCGACTCGCCATGTTTGTAAACAACAGTTTTAAACTCTTTAAGTTTGTTTTGCAAGCCGATGATTTCTTCAAGATGATCATCTATTCGCTTTGTTGAATGCTTTTTGTATGCAGAGAACTGTTTTTGACAATTTAACAACTTAGCCTTAGCTTTTTGATTTTCCAAGGTGAGAGCGTTAATTTGCTTTTTATGTTCATGTTTGATTGTTCTATTTCGACAACAAAGCATTCTTCGGGCTAGATCACGATCTGTCGCTTCTAAATATTTTTCGCTTTGATAAGATTTGGCAAAGGTCGCTTCAAAACCGTTTTCACGTTTTTCTTGAGTTTTGAAAAAGTTGAGTTGCTTTTGTAAACATTCAAAATCCTTTGTTAACAGTGCATTTTTACTTTTCAAGTCCCGATTAATTGCACGACATTCTTCCACTATGGTTTGTTGGTCTTGTATTAAGCGAGCAAAATCGGATGAGGCAAAAGTTCGGCGTGTTCAACGTGAGTCACAACATGATCATTACTGAGATCCTCAAGTATAACCACCGAGTCAATTTGATTATCAAGGGAAACCGTTTGGTCATCTTGATCGTCAAATATAACTACGGGTCTAGTTGAAAATCGTCGGAATGAGATGTGGACGACTCATTTTGAACATTCGAGCCTTGCCTTGGATGAGAATGTTGGCGAGATATGAGATCGAGATAAATATGGTTTGTTCGGTACCGAGACAAGCCATCGTCATACACCGGGCCTGTGTCACTCTGTGTAACTCTCGCATATTAGCCATCAACATAATACGCATTGGCCGCAAGTCCTCCATATCATCATCGAAAGTCGGCATTTGCCATAAAGCTCTGTTCTTTGTCTGTGAGAGTTCCACCGGCTTCATCCTTAAGAGCCAAAAGAAGAGCCTCTTTGAAATAAGCACCGCCCTTAGTCCTTGGCTTTGGGCATGCATTAGCCAGGTGTCCCTTCTCATTGCGGTTGTAGCATCGAAGACCATTCAACCCATTTTGAGCATTTCCCTGTTCCACCACTTGAGCTTTATTGTTATTCCTACCCACGCATTAAACCCTTGACCACCGCCCATCGACACGACCATAATCACGATTCAACTTCAACACGCCCATTGTTCACAACTTGAGTCCGGTGTTAGATGAGGAACGAATACGATTGTTGGATTTGTTGGTATAACGGCTAAAAGCATTAGCAATCATCACAAATCCTTGTTGCAATGCTTGAATGGATCGATTCCTCATTCGCTTCACCGACATATGCTTGAGCATTGTTGTTGTATGGAACCAATTGATTTTGTTGAGGTTGTTGTTTAGAAGGTGTGTTTGAAGCATTGGTTGAGTTCTTTGGTTGAGAGGGATAATTCATTGAGCATATAAGGCAAGTTGTTGATTTTCCGGTGATGTGTGTGGAGCAATTTGAGCACGGAGAATCCTTTCCGATCAACTTCCTTTTCATGAGGCTTCAAGTAATCGTACAACAATCCATAGGTAGAATGATGCATGTTCTTCGCTTGACGGAGAAAAATGACATACTTCTCCCATTCAGGACCAAGACTACTCAGGAACTTAGTATTCAATGCAATTCTTGGCATGATGATGTTGTGTTTATCCAAATCATTGATGATGTCAGAAAATCGATGATGATAGGACTCTAGTGTCTCTCGAGGTTCAATCATGAAGTGTTCATAAGCCAAGTAAATTTTGGATTCCAAATCCTCCTCGATTGAGTCAGATCCTTCCATAAGAAGACGAATATGATCCCACATTTTTTGTGCCGTCTTTTGAGCATCAACACTACGAAGAATTGGGTTTGGTAATCCTAAGAGGATGTATTCCATTGCAAGTTCATCATCTTCATAGTGTAGAAGTTCTGGATTTAAATGCAACAGTAGCAATGTTTGTTTGTTCATCTCTTGGTGGAATGGCATTTGGATCTCCGGTACAATGATAGTAGGCATCTCAAATGGACCTTTCAAGATAACCTTCTTTAAGAACTTTCCATGTGGCTTCTTTAGATCACAAAACCTAAAGAACCTTATCACCCATTGATCGTAGTTTCCAGGAGTGAGCATTGTAGGTCTATCAAGTGATCGACCTCATGAATTGATTGTTGGCCGCTTAAAGCTTCACACATCTTTGCAAACCAAGTGGGTTCCTTCATAGTGTTCCTTGATGGATGTTGATTGAATTCATTTGTGTGCGGTTGAACTTGAAGACTTGGTGGTGGTTGAACCATTTGAGGTTGTGGATTTGCCGCAAGTTGTGGAGTATGTTGTTGATTAAATTGTTGTTGATAAATTGCTTGTTGTTGATTCCATTGTCGATGTTGTGGACTTAGTTGTTGTTGTTGTTGAGGATAAGTGTAAGGGAAATAGTTAGAGTATGGTGGTTGTGACATGTTGATAAACTTGTGTTGGTAAAATGGATCTTTGTAGTCGAATGAACCTTTGTTGATGAAGTGTCCTTAGGCGTAGAAAAGACAAGAACCAAGTAGCACTTATGCGTAAAACACCAAAAGTTACGCGTAACAATGAGGAGTTACGCGTAGGTTTTAGCTTACGCGTAAGTAGGATAAAAGCACTAAAGTTATTCGTAGACAAAAGTTAGGCGTAGAAAGTTAGGCGTAGGATTACCTTATGCGTAGACCTAAGTTTACGCGTAAAGTGAATCTTATGCGTAGTATTTCTATGCGTAAGCTTATGCTTATGCGTAATTTTAGGGTTTTATCCCAAGTGATCTTTTACACTTCACAAGATGCAAAAGATATCCAAAGTCGCGTATTTTTTGACTTATCCAAGTAAGAAAACACGGAATAAACCAGAAAATGAAGATCAAACCAAGGAAAATCTTACGCGTAATTTTAGGGTTTTGATCTGGCGTAGGATTACTCGTAATTTTGATTTTGCCCAAAGTTGTTTCTAAACCAGTTTCTGTGTGATGAAATAGCTTCAATAACACCAAAATAACACAAAAGTGTGAAACTTGATGTTCCAAAGCACTCAAAAGCGGTTATCGCGTAGAAATACACACACGAATAAAAACTAGTTCAAAAACAATGATCCACGCATAAAGTTTGAAACTTTTGCCAAAAACAAGTATTTAAACACCTTAAAACGTTGAAAGTACAAGAATCTTGGATTAAAAAGTGTAAAAAAAACAAGTTTTAAAGAGCTAAAGAATCGAACCTTACGCCAGAAGACCCAAAATCAAAACTTCAAAACAAACGAGTACACCCAACTATTTGGCGATTGATACCCCTTGTTAGGTCACTAGTTTTACAAACACAAGTTATATAGAAAGAGATGAAGGATTGAACAAGCTACACACACACACACACACGTTAACAATAATACGGTTTAAGAAAGAGTGTATGTGAAGAGAATAACTTGAACAACCAACCCTCAAGTAAGGGTTATTACATGGTTTATATAGGCAAGGAGCTAGGGCAACACTCCTCTCCTTCCCTATTCCTTATTGGGCTTGGGCCTAAGCTTATGGGCCTTCTACATAAGCTTGACCTTAAACAAACATAAAGGCCATAATAAAGCTACCTATTACATATGAAATATAAATACTTGAAATACTGTTTAGGAGTGATTCCAACAGAAGGTGATTTGCATGTTGTCCCTGGACCTATTAGAGGTGAATTCATG
>OU343222.1:315944318-316052596 GCA_910596185.1 Chrysanthemum makinoi | reverse complement strand
CATGATGGGCTTTTGCAAATTATCAACGATGAATCATTTGATAAATACCCGGTCTTGCATATTTGGGAAGATGACCAAGAAAACTTTTGCAAATCGTTTAGATAGGGCTTCTGATCTACTTGGTGTGATACATACTGACGTATGTGGACCGCTAATACACGTGTCAAGGAAAGGTGCTAGCTACTTCTTAACCTTTACGGATGATTTCTGTCATTATGGTTATGTTTACTTGCTTAAACATAAACATGAAGTCTTTGAGATATTTAATGTTTTCAAGAATGAAGTAGAATTGCAACTAGGAAAGAAGATTAAAGCTCTTTGATCTGATAGAGGTGGTAAATACCTAAGCCAAGAGTTTAAAGATTATCTTCTGAGTGTGAGATTGTCAGTGACTCACTTCTCCATATACTCCACAACAAAATGGTGTATCTGAGAGAAGAAATCGTACATTGCTAGACATGGTGTGATCAATGTTTAATCTTATAACTCTTCCTTTATCCTTTTGGGATTATGTTGTAGAAACTGTTGTTCGCATTTTAAATATGGTTCCAACTAAGAAGGTTGATAAGACTCAATATGAACTATGGTATGGAAAATCTCCCAACTTGTCTTACCTACAAAAAAGATCTGTTAAGTGTATCTTCGTATGATACCCAAAGGAAACTATGGGTTACTACTTTTACTTTCCACCTAAAAACAAAGTAATTGTTGCTAGATATGGAGACTTCCTTGAAAGGGATCTCATATCTCATGAATTCAGTGGGAGAGTTTACGATCTAGAAAGATGATCATGAAGATACATCGCCTTTTGAAAACACTAGCCAACCTCAAGTAGAACCTGAAAGTCTGAGCGTTCCACCTGAAGTTGAAGTGGTTCCCATTTGTAGATCTGTAAGGACTATGCGTGCACCTGAACGTCTATGTCTTAACATAGAAGTTGGGGAAATTATGTTAGGGGATCTTGGTGAATCTGAAAACTATAAGGCTGCTTTAAATAATGCTGAAAAGGGCAAATGGCAAGTCACAATGAATGGGGAAATGCAATCCATGAGAGATAACGAAGTCTAGATTAAAGTCGACCTTCCTCCCAATGCTAAAGTCGTTGGAAGTAAGTGGCTATTTAAGAAGAAAACTGACATGGATGGCTATGTATACACCTATAAAGCTCATCTGGTAGCTCAAGGGTTTACTCAAACTTTTGGGGTGGACTACGAGGAGACTTTTTCTCCTGTAGCAGACATTAGAGCTATTAGGATTCTTATAGCCATAGCGGCGTCTATGACTATGAGATATGGAAAATGGATGTAAAAGATCCATTTATGGATTGAAGCAAGCATCAAGACAATGAAATAAGAGATTTGATGAGGAGATCAAGAAATTCGGTTTCACTCAAAATCTTGATGAGCCATGTGTATATCACAAAGCTAGTGGGAGTAATGTTACTTTTCTTATCCTATATGTCGATGACATATTGATCATGGAAAAAGACATTCCAAGTTTACAAGATGTAAAGTCTTATCTTGGAAAGTGCTTTTCTATGAAGGATTTAGGGGAAGCAGCATATATTATAGGAATCAAGATCTACCGAGATAGATCAAGGAAGTTGATTGGATTAAGTTAAAGCACCTACATCGATAAAATATTGAAGAGATTCAATATAAAAAATTCCAAGAAGGGATATTTGCCAATTCAAGTTGAACATGGCTTAAGTAGTGATTATGCGCGTCAACACCTGCTGAGGTGGCACACATGAAGAAAGTTCCTTATCTTCGGTTGTAGGATCTATCATGTATGCGGTAAGATGTATAAGGCCTCATGTGGCATTTGCACAAAATATCACCGGTCGATATCAACATAATCCAGGTGAGAAGCACTGGCATGCTATTAAGAACATTCTTAAGTAGCTAAGGGCTACTAAAGAAATGTTTCTATTGTATGGTGGGAATCCAGATGCAGAACTTGATGTTATAGGGTTTTGTGATGCGTCTTTCCAAACAGATAAAGATGATAAGAAGTCTCCGACGGGATATGTCTTTGTCATTAATGTAGGAGTAGTAGACTGGAAGAGCAAGAAGCAAAGTACGACTGCAATGTCTATTACAGAAGCTGAGTATATACCTGCTACAGAAGCTGCAATGGAAGTTGTTTGTATTAGGAAATTCATTTCGGGACTCGGAGTTATACCCTCAATCAAATTACCTTTAAATGTGTATCTGTGGTTAGTATTTGGATAAAGGATGTTATGAACGAATATTACTTTAATGAAATATAATATTGGTTATGTTTGTTTTTTATTTTCTTAATATTATATCCTATAGTTGCATGTTTAATCCGTGAATGACTTATGTTATTTTAAATAGTCCGTTGTCGATCAATGATGTGGGAATGTCATTGAATTAAGACAAATCTGAGTTTTTGTAGAATATACTTAAGTATATTGATGCGTGGGACATGCCAAATTCACATGATATTCAATGAATTGAATATAGCACAGATCCCAACTTAACATGATTATACTTTATGGATCTTTGTCATTAAGTAAATCATGAATGTTTATCATCAGACTTGAGTTACCAGATAACTGTTATGAATGTAGCACACTTGTGTGAAATAGTCTAACGCTATCCGTAACTGGTAGTAATAAGGGTTGTTTTCAGAAGTGTTGAAAAGTTCATGAGTTTTGCTTTATGGATCTTTGTCATTAAGTAAATCATGAATGTTTATCATCAGACTTGAGTTACCAGATAACTGTTATGAATGTAGCACACTTGTGTGAAATAGTCTAACGCTATCCGTAACTGGTAGTAATAAGGGTTGTTTTCAGAAGTGTTGAAAAGTTCATGAGTTTTGCTTGTAGTCAAGAGAATTTGTTTCTTTGAATTTGTTTCAAAGCATAATACTATTTTGGGCCCCTCGTAGGGTTGACAAGATGTTTGTATGGACATACCCAAGATCTATCTGGAATACGTTCAGATGATTTAGTAATCTTGTTCAATCAGATATAACGAGAAACATAATATTAACTTATGGAATGACTTGATCCATATCCATAGTTAATGTAGTATTCGTAGCAAAAGGATAAGAAAAAATGATGAATCATTAAATGGTTTTTTCCAGGAGATCATACTCGATTCGATCTGGGAGCATTAGCGTGTTAAGCTAGACTAAACCAATGTCATTATTGTATTAAGAAATATCCAAATGGGAGCTAAAAGGTTTATCGATACTTTTAATGTACGTATGACCGGAATACTCGAGACTTCGGGATTGCATACATTACGTATGAGAATTAATGTTAGAATAATATATATATATATATATATATATGTTTATTAATTATTTGATCACGAAATAAAACACTTAACGAGAGTTATTATTTAACGGGTTTTGGTTAACGGTCGTTAAATGTAGTGTTAAAGGACTAAAGATGAAATTAGTGATCGGGAAGGATCTAGAACCCCTTTGGGTTTAGCATGGCCAGTCGAAGGGTATCCCAAACCCAATCCTACCCTAACTTGGACTCCAAGATTGTTTACCTATAAACACAAACCCTAGTATTCATTAGAAACTAATCTTGGTGACTTGCAAACCCAATTTCTCTTCTCCTTCTCCTCCCTTTTGTGTTAGGCCAATCGGTTCCACCCTAATTCCCTTAGGGTCAATTTTTCATAGCTCAAAACATTGGTGTTTGGTTTGTTTGTGATCAAGAACCTAGCTTGTCACATTAACTCTCTACTAATACGTGTGTACAAGAACGAATAACAAACACACTTGTGTTTGGTGTTATTGGGTGATCGACTAGGGTATAGTCGAAAATAGTAAACCCTAATTTTTAGGGTTTAGGGTTTCTTGGTTCTTTGTTAGTTGTGGTTGCTAGATTCGCAAAAGGTACGCATATACTTTTAATTCGGTCGGTTAATTTACAAGTATTAATTCTATTCTTCCGATGCATTCTTGGATGATGTTTATGTGTTTTTAATACTTGTTATGTTTAGTAAAACCCCAACAAAGAAGACACTAAAATCTTATATATGAATTCCATAAATGCCTACTTTAAAGTAGCTCTACTCATGCTATTCACCCTTTAATTAGTAGTAGAAAATAGGAAGAATAGTAATTTTGGGTTACACAAAATACAATTTTTTTTTTCAAAATGGCCGCTTATGCAATCCAGTTCCTATCAAAAATATAATTTTGTCTAAGATAATCCCCTGCTCTTACCATTGAAAAAGCTAGGGGCTAGTAAGACCTAAAGAATAGCTCCTGAAGGGCTTCCTTCTTTATCTAGTGACTAATAGGCTTGGGTGGCTAGGGCACATGCTATCGAGGTTACACACCTGGTCCCAAAACCACAACTGGCAGATGCGATTCCTGGATGTAGTTGATGTGAATTTCCATTCCTTTTGATGAGCGAAAAAGTACATGTCATGCAACCTTAAGCTTGATCATTCTTACCTAATTTTTATGTTTTAGCTTATAAAGTTTTTTGTGTGCTTTCAGTAAATATTTAAAGGTTCAACATATAAATAAACTAAAGCTTGGAGAGACTAGAGTTGATATTTTACCGGGTGGAATACCCTTTACCCAAAAAAAGACTAGAGTTGATATGAAAAGATTTAGGAAGCTGAAGGACTGAACCTATACACCATTTGATTAACAAACAATTTTGTATTTTATCTGATTATGAAACTCAGTTGTTTATATTTCTTATTCTAAAAGTTGTTGATCATAGTAGATTGTAGATTAGAACAGAAATTTATGCATCTAACAACAATGTATATAAACAAACAGAGGTAAAGAGAATAACCTTGATTCTGAAAGAGATTTCCATTCATGTGGACAACTGTTTTTGTAAGAAAACATTGATGCTGAAACCATTTCATTTCTTTCTCCAATACCATCAAATGACAGCAACTGTTATACAACAAAAAAACAATTTAGACTCAATGTTATGATGTGTAAATGCATGTGTTATTTTGAATTATCCTAATAAACAAAAATACATAGAACAAAGGAAGCACAACATAATATAAGGGAAGTGATACTCACACCTTATTTTTTAATGCACACACAACAATTATGCATATATCATGTTGTAACATGTGCATTAATGATGTAACATTCTGGTGTGTGCATCAAAAAGAGTGGTGTAAGTATCACTTCCCATAATATAACTGTGATTTGAGAATGAATTGGTTACCACTTTGTCCTGTTGAAAGAGAATTCCTTTAGAAAAGATATTGTAAAGATCCTCCTTCTTGATAGTAGAATAATCTTTAGGGCATCTTGACATCTGGATTATATCTTTATAGTCTCTAGGAAATTTCGGCTCCCATATCTCATAATCCTCCTGCACATGAATATAACAATTAATAAGCTCCTATTCATACAATTACATTTCTACTAAACATGCGCAACACATTAATCTTGTAGATTTCTTGTTTTTTTCATTTGGACATTTAATTTATTTTTTGGTTTGAATGACATAAAAAGATTGTCTCTGTAAGACATATATGTTGGGATCTTACACCCAAGATATGGCTAATACAATTGAAAAAAAACACAACACAACAATTAACGTGGTTCGGCTCCTCTAGCCAACTCCACCAACAACTTCACTATATAATAAACGGGATTACAAGAAGGGACACTACACTCAACACTTTTGAATACCCACATCACACACTCTCAATGGTTTATATAAAAATAATGGAGCAACAATCAACATTAATGAATATATCCGGAGACACACACATGTGGACGGAGGGAGACTATCATAAAGCCTCTCTTTCTCTCCCCTTCACCAAATTACCTAGTTAATGAATCATATATATAAGAAAGCATTTGTTTGTTCATCAAGCAACTTCTATTAAAATAGGTAATACATAACTTTCCTAATTAGGATGATTCCAAATTAACAAAATTTATTTAAGGAATGTTAACGAGTGAATCAATATAATTAATATATTTTTTCATCATAAAAACCGTTGTTAGAACAATATATGTCCACAGTTTATTTTAATATCCTTAATATAGTTTAGAATTGTATATGAAACGAATGGTAGGCTAATTTGAAATAATTATAAAAACTTACTTGGAATTCCAATGCTTTCTTAAGTTGTATTATCACTTCACCTGCCATTGGCCGTCTCTCTCTCTTGTGATATAAACATTGAAAGGCAATCCTTGTAAATGTAATAAATGACTGTGGCACAATTTGTTCTTTGATACCCTCAAACACTAACTTATCAAGTTTTCCTACATGATAGTGATATTTTGCCAAAAAGGGTAAATAAAGATACTCATCATCTAGTTTTTCAGACGATAGTTTCCCGCACAATATGTCAAGTAAAACTGCACCCAGCGAGAATATATCAGTTTCTTTGGTTAAGAATCCTGTTTTTGAGTATATGGGGTCACAATAGCTGATTGTGCATGTAACATTGTCAATGATTGTATCTTGATTTAGTGGGCATACCAAGGAAAGCCCAAAATCAGCAATTTTTGCTTTCCAATCATCAAACAGTAGAATGTTGCTCTGTAAATGTCCCTATGTATCACCCTTTCTGGACTTGAAACAGTTCCATGAAGGAACTCCAACCCGATTGCAATATCGATGCAAATTTTGAGCCGCATCACCGACGTAAGACAATTATCGCTCAAGTACCTATCAAGACTTCCTCTAGATGCGTACTCATAAACAATAATCTTTTCATCCTCTTCGTCAGAGTAGCCTAAAAGACCAATGACATTTTCATGTTTATACTCCATAAGGATGTTAAGCTCTGTCATGAATTCAGCTTCTCTTTCAGCAGACTTCCTATTCAATCGCTTTGCAGCAATGATGTTATGTCCATGAGTATGACCTTTGTATACATTTCCAAAATTTCCATGTCTAATGATATTGTCTTGACTAAAGCTTCGCGTCGCCAACTTTATGTCTTCAAGTGACAGTTTAAGGTTGTCCTTGTGGTTCTCCTGTGAACCATACAATCAATTTGATAAGTCAAAAAGAAAAAAGAAAAAGAAAAAAAAGAAAATGCATTTTAGTACCCCCCCCTCAATTTGGCAAGGTGTGGAGAAGAAAATGATGCTTATGGGATTTAGGAAAAGGGAATTATGCAAAGTTAACTTTATACGCTCATGTAATTTTGCACCTGCTTGGATCTAATGGATCTAATAGAGTAATTTAATGGTCATCATAACTAGAGATCATTTTTGTTACTAGTTCAAATAAAGGTAACGTCAATATGATAAAAATAATAATAATAATAAGGATCCTATCTCTAGTTTGGCATATACCTGGCAGTATATCGCTTTTTTAAGTTCGTTGATGACAACTTCTATTGTTGGTCGTTGTGCTTGAGTTTCTGCCACACATCGAAATGCAATTCTTGAGAATATGTCCAAAGACTCTTTATCAGGTCCTTTACTAAGAGAAAAGACACGTTCATCGGTTTCTTCCTTTATCTTGCGGTCAACAATTTCCATCAGTGTTCCCTTTTCATAATGATCTCTTGCAATGGGTGCAATTCCCTTCTCGTTCACTTTCATGTATACAGGATCATAGGCCAAACTCCCGGTCAAGATCTCAAGTAACACTACTCCAAAAGAGTAAATGTCTGACTTTTTATTTAATCTTCCATACTTCTGATATTCTGAATCCAAATACGTATTTGTACCTGCGATCATATTGGTATTGATAGTGCTGGCCTCTTGATTTGCTGGGTGGAATTAGAGAGCCCAAAATCAGCAATCTTGGCCTCCCATTTATCGCCCAGCAGAATATTCGCGCTCTTGATGTCACGGTGAATTATCTTTTGTTTGTCCTGATCCGTGTTGGTGTGAATGTAATTCAAGCCATGTGCAATATCAACACATATTTTCAAACGTTGCATCCAAGTAAGATTAGTCATCTTATCACTATTTCCCAAATAATCTTCTAGACTTCCTTTAGAAGCAAGCTCATAGACAAGGATCATGTGATCACGACCTTCTTCGCAAAAGCCAAGAAGAGAGATTATATTATCGTGTTTACAACTAGTCAGTATTTCAATTTCTGCAATGAACCCTTGTTCTCCTTGTGTATTGAAGATTCGTTTTATTGCTACAGTGCTTCGTTTCTTGGGAAGATCACATTTATTCTCCACATCTATCGATGATGATTTACTGCTCTCAAAATGTTCAAGTTGTGCCTTGTATACCATACCATATCCGCCTTCCCCAATGCAATATATGTCGGCAAAATTCTCGGTAGCCAACTCTATATCATTAAGTCCAATCTTCAAGTGTTCCAAGTTCTTCCACTGCAACATTAACAGCATAAATGCTAGTAAGATATGGGAGTGAAATTATAAAGAAATTGGTTTTATAACTGAAAGAAATCTATAGAATATGTGAACATTTCAATACAACACTCATTGAAAGAAAATATAGATGATTAATGATTCAAAAATTTTACTAATTCCGAATTTGTGATGTTAATTATTACAAAAAACTCTTAGTCCCCAATATATCCTTAAACTTCAATATATACCATTAACGGCTTGAAAATGATTCTTGATTTGCGAGTGTGACTATGTGTCAGGTCTATGATGTAGTTGGCTCAGATGGTGTTAACGGTCGTTATCATTTTAGACTGCCAGGATTATGAATATGATACATGAGAAACGTCTTTTCTAATTTCTTCATAACAGGGGTCAAATGTGAAAGGCCTCTTACCATATGTATCATTCGTGTAATTTACTCTTTTGTTTATTAATTAGGATGACCATCCTTAACTAAAACACAAAAAATATTACCTTCAAGTGATTAGATGATGTACCGTCAACTGCATTCTTTGGAAGTTCCTGGAAATGATCAGTTGATAATATAACAGTTATTATTACATAAAGTTGATAGATAGAACAGTAATCTTAAAAAATTGATAAACAAGTTGATTTTCTTACTGGATTTTCATGTTTCCACTGAAGTTCCAACGCTTTATCAAATCTTTTGACAACCTGGTCTATGTACGGACGCTTTGCCCGTTCCTCTTGTAAGCAGTAATATGTTGTGTCTGAGAAGATTCTGAATGATTCTGGGTCCATCTGTTTTCGTAAATGCGGATCTACCATATCATCCAAATGAGATTTTTCCAGTTGACTAAATAAACCCTCTTCCAACTCATCTATTGCACTCCGTCCGCACAAAACTTCCAATAACACAACACCGAATGAATACACATCTGACATGTGGGTCACACCGCCGGTCTTATTATATTTTGGGTCCAGGTATACGTTTTTTACAATATCACGAGTAAGAAGAAGATGTTGTCTCCGAGCTACTGTATTTTTCAATGAAAGTTCAAAACCAGATAACTTGGGTTCCCATTTGTCATCTAGTAAAATATTCGAGCTCGTGATGTTGCAATGTATGACACTAAAATCTCGTCCAGGATCATAATGGATGTAACTCAATGCCTTCGCAACACCAACACATATCTTCAACCTTTGCATCCATGTGAGGGTCTCGTCACCTAGATATTTTGCGAGACTTTCTGTGGCCTCCTTCTTGTATATGATAATCTTGTCATCCTCCTCATCATAAAAACCAATAAGAGACACTAGATTCTTATGTTTGAGACTAGAAAGCATCGAATCTTCCGTCCAAAACCTTTTACTCTCCTCTTTTACATAACATAAATAGAACCTCTTCACAATAATATCGATGAATCGTTCAGAATGTAAGAGACGGCCTTTAAAAATTATTCCATGCTTAAAATATTCGATAAGATTCTCATCGGCTAAACTGTTGGTTGCTGATGCTATATCTTGAAAGGTGAGTTTTAAGTGAGAAAGATCTTTAAGGAAAGACTTTTTCTTGTTGCTGACATGGGACTCAACGTGTGTAGATATGGAGGTCAGTGATCCCTATATGTACCAAGCAAGACAACATTACCAAGTGTTCCAAAATGACATGTGTATATAGGGAGGTCATGTTTCTAAAATTCTAGTGACTTACAAAAATAGTAAGAAGTAAATAATTACCTTGTCATGATTGGATGATGTATCTTCAACTTCGGCCGCAACTATTGAGTGTTCCTTTAATATCAAAATACAGTAATAAGTAAATAATTTTACCCTATATTTGTAATAAATAGAGATTATTTATTATTAAAGACAGATGAAAGAGAAAACAGTCTTACATGATCCATTTGAAGTTTCAACGCGCTCTCAAGTCTTGCGAGAATCTCATCTATATTTGGGCGTTGTGAGCGTTCTTCATTTAAGCAGTCATACGCTGTTTTTGCGAAAACATTGAATGATTGCGGATCCATCTGTTTCCATAGATCCGCATCGATTATATCATCGAGTATTTTCTCTCTGTAATGGAAAATGGCCGTTGGAGCCAAATACTTATTATCTGGGTGGTCAATCTTTGATTTCCTACCACAGAGTAGTTCAAACAATACTATCCCAAAGGAGTAGATATCCGACTTGTCGTTCACAGTGTTAGTCTCTAAACATGTTGGGTCTACATATCCCTCCCTATCCCAAACTCTAACTTTATTATTATGGTCAGAATGGTGCCTTTCAGATGCTTTATTCTTCAAAGAAAGTTCCCAATCCATTACTATTGGTTCCCAGTCATCTGGATTTATCATAACTGTGGCACTGCATAATTTCCGGTGTATAACACTAAAATCCCATGGCTCATGATGATACATGTAGGTCAATACTTTGGCAAGACCTACACATATCTCCAATCTTCGCACCCATATCAACATTGGGTCACTTAGATGATTGCTGAGACTTCCCCGAGACGGTTCCTTGTAAATGATGATCTTCTCGTCATTTTCATCACAAAACCCAAGAATAGAAACCATATTTTTGTGTTTGAGACTAGAAAGCATGTAAACCTCCGTCCAAAACAGCTCGTTTCTATCCTCATGTTCTTTCTTAAATCTCCGAGCATAGATAGTAATAAACTTACCGGACTGCCAGAGACCCCCAAAGTATGTTATTGCATATAGATGTTCTCCCCTGACATTATATTCAGCAAAGTTTTCAGTGGCGGATAGTATATTTTCATGGGGGAGTTTCAGGTGAGCAAAGTCATCGGGTGAAAACATGATCGATGTTTCTAAAAGAGGGCGAGGTGGTTTAGGTTACAAAATGAGCTGAAAGAACAAAATACACAGATCAGAGGAGTGGTGGACTGGTTCAATAGTCAATAAGGAGTGAAGTAGGTAGCGGTTGGTGATATTATAAACATGTTTAGGTGCGTTTTGTATATATGTGGTTGGTGATATCAAGGTGTCTTTGCATAATCTTTATCTTTATATATAATAAAACAACACATTTTTGAATGCCACAAATCCCCTTTCTGACGTCATAATCTTACGTCATATTAACACCTGGCAAATCTTATCTCATACAATTCCATCCTTGAGTAACTGTTGCTATTCAACACCTTTATTCAACCAAACATCACCCTCTTATTCCATTACAGCTTCAATCACGATTTGGTCTAACTGTTATACATTACACCTCAATTAATAACATTACTGTTAGAAACTTCGAATGTGTTTTATCTTCTAATGTGTTTGAGACAGAAAATACAGGAACAAGTATGCTATAATATCAGTAATTGAATTTGTATAAATCTTAATCTTTATTGCTGTAAAATATTGTTGTTTCTGTGATGATTACAATGAGATACATGATCCCTATTTATACTAATCTAATAGACACCTTCTAACCGTCATAACTCTTCAAGGAAAAGTCATGACCTTTTGATGCATCTTGATTAGCCTCTTTCCGAATCGGTATGTCCTCCTGGAGGTGTCGATTCCTTTTGATAGAGGTTACCATCTTTGTTCTTGTCACAATGCACCCTCATACTAATCTATACTTTCTAAATACATATTAAACTTAAATACAACTTTAGATAATGACACCAAGACCCCTATACTAGACTATATTTGGTTTAATATCCAATACTCCCCCTAAACTAAATATAGTTTAGCCAAGGCCTTCTGGTTCCTTCAAGATCCGGTTTGCCGTTAGAGAAGTGTTGGTTCGTAGTCTACATTCCAGATCAGGTTTACCTCCTCCTTCTTTTTCAAATTTGGACATTCATGCTTGAAGTGTCCAAGTTTATTACACTTGAAACATCTTATATGATCCTTATTTTGTTGGAGGCGATTCCCATCTTTATTTCTCCATGTCTTCCAATTTTCACCTTGGCCACATCCTTTGTATTCTTTAGTTGAACTCTCATGACCACATCATTCACATTTATGTTCCTTTTCTTTTTCCTTCCCATCTTCTTTGGTAAACAGAAGTTTACTTGACATGTCTTCTTCCTTAGATTGCTTCTTGGTGCGTTCCTCAAAAGCCTTCAATCTTCCCACGGCTTCTTGGAATGGCATCGTATTAAGATCACAAATTGTTCGATTCTGCAACACAATCTGCATAAACTTTTCTGGTATAGAACCTAAGAGTTTCCTAACCAGCCTTTTATCGTCCACCGTATGCCCTAAACTTTTTGCTTGTGTTGCAATCTCACTTATCTTCCCGGCATACACATCTAGCGACTCATTGTCTTTCATCTTCAACTGTTCAAACTCCGATTCTAGTGTTTGAGCGCGCCTTAACTCTATCAACTCCTATGTGTCGAATCTTTAACGCATCCCAAATTTCTTTTGCCAAAGTAAGGCTTGCAATTTGCAAAACCATATTTTCTGGAATTGCTTGGTATAACATTGCAATTGCCTTGTTGTTTTTCTTTTTATCAACTTCAGTGTCCGTTGTTGGTTCAACTGCTTCCCAAATTTCATGGACATTAAATATTGCTTTAATCTTTACTGCCCAAATCGTGTAATTTGTAGAGTTGAGGATTGGGCACTGGAAGTTCATTGACAATCCTCCTTACTTCGCTTCATTTTTCTTTGACGAATCCCCAGACATCTTTCTTGTCTTCTTTTTCCCAATTGTAACAATCTAACTTCGTATTCCACCGGTTTCGGATCGATTTTGATTTCAACTTTACTAGTATCGGATCAAATCGATATCAACCTTTAACTATGATTAATTTGATATCAACTCTTAATAGTTTCGGATCAAATTAATCAATCTTCTTACAATAACAGTATATGGGTTTTTCGGTCGCAAAGTGAATCAAAACCAACTGTTAATACACGGGTTTCTCTAAAACTAATTGTTTCAATACCAACGGTCCACTGGTTTTTCGGTCGCAAAGCGAATCAAAACCAACCGTCTTAACCAAGAATAGTAAAGCAAGTTTTCGGTTGCAAGGCAAATCAAACCAACTATTCTAAAACACAACGGTATACGGGTTTTTTGGTCACGGAGTGAATCAAAACCAACCGTTACTTCCAAGAAGAACAATAATCCCCTTTATTCTTAAAAAAAGTCAAAAAATGGTTCTGACCTTTTTTTCACTTCGATGGATAGAAAGAATAGAACAATCTGGGCGTGCAAACTTTCTGATCAATCCAATTGATAGAAAAAAAAACAACCACTACGTTGACTTGTGTTCTTCTTCTTCCCAAGAATGATAACCGCTCTGATGCCACTGTTAGAAACTTCGAATGTGTTTTATCTTCTGATGTGTTT
This sequence comes from Chrysanthemum makinoi, assembly GCA_910596185.1. NCBI lineage: Eukaryota > Viridiplantae > Streptophyta > Magnoliopsida > Asterales > Asteraceae > Chrysanthemum > Chrysanthemum makinoi. The sequence continues at coordinate 316,038,974 of OU343222.1, read as the reverse complement.
GAGACAGAAAATACAGGAACAAGTATGCTATAATATCAGTAATTGAATTTGTATAAATCTTAATCTTTATTGCTGTAAAATATTGTTGTTTCTGTGATGATTACAATGAGATACATGATCCCTATTTATACTAATCTAATAGACACCTTCTAACCGTCATAACTCTTCAAGGAAAAGTCATGACCTTTTGATGCATCTTGATTGGCGCCTCTTTATGAATCGGTATGTCCTCCTGGAGGTGTTGATTCCTTTTGATAGAGGTTACCATCTTTGTTCTTGTCACAATGCACCCTCATACTAATCTATACTTTCTAAATACATATTAAACTTAAATACAACTTTAGATAATGACACCAAGACCCCTATACTAGACTATATTTGGTTTAATATCCAATAAGGAGTGAAGTAGGTAGCGGTCGGTGATATTATAAACGTGTTTAGGTGCGTTTTGTATATATGTGGTTGGTGATATCAAGGTTCCTTTGCATAATCTTTATCTTTATATATAATAAAACAAAACATTTTTGAATGCCACAAATCCCTTTTCTGACGTCATAATCTTACGTCATATTAACACCTGGCAAATCTTATCTCATACAATTCCATCTTTGAGTAACTGTTGCTATTCAACACCTTTATTCAACCAAACATCACCCTCTTATTCCATTACAGCTTCAATCACGATTTGGTCTAACTGTTATACATTACACCTCAATTAATAACATTACCCTCTTATTCCAAATCGAAAATTTATTACTTTCATGAAGTTTGTAACACGATTTTTGGCTAATTATGCTTTATTGTTTCAGGTATGTTTTATTTTTTTATACCCTAATCATATTGGGGGTGTTTATTATTTCGATTCATATTAGGGGTTTTGTTATGGTTCTTCATCTTAATTATAAATTTGAATCAATTTGTATAAACCCTAATCAAATTGGGAGTTTTGCCTAAGAGCTTGATATCGCTGATTTTGTTTCGGTTATTAATTTGTTGATAATTTATATTTTCAATACCCTTTATGTGATTTTAATTTCGGATATATCCGTGAAATTAGCATATAATGGATGCAACAATTGTTTTTTACATAATGTTTCATTAAAACTAATTTTAAAAATTTTCCACTGATCTTATCAACATGATTATCCGAATTTTTTGCTAACATTTAAATTTTAAAAACATCTGTGTCAATCTAAAAAACGCTATTCACGACCCCTATTTAAGGATCAACTCATTTGTGCTATACATCCCAATTTCATCTCTTCTTAGAAAAGTAGTAATATGGATAGCAAGATAACAAAGGTTTCTGAACTGACTCCTTTTAGGGATGACTGGAAAGTTAAGGTTCGGGTAATCCGATTGTGGAAACTTCCTGATTTTAACAACCCTTTGGCAACCTACTCAATCGAAATGGTTCTAATGGATGAAGAGGTACTACCTTTCTGCCTTTTAATATTATCAATTCCAATTTTTTCAATTCCTCTAAAATATTATGTATCATTTTATTTTGTCCAGGGTTGTAAAATACACGCGTCTGCCAAAAAGGGGTTGGTTTCTAAATTTGATTTAAAACTGGAGCAAGGACAATGCTACTACTTGTCCGATTTTGGAGTGACTGAAAGATTTGGAAAGCACCATGTTGTTGCCCACAAGTATCGAATTAGTTTTTACGAGATAACCAAAGTCGTTAAATGTGATGACATTGGTGGCTCATTGTTTTGCTTTGACTTTTAGCCCTTTGAAATTGTTCGTAACGAAGCTCGGCCATCTACTGTAGCTTATGGTTAGTTTGTTAAATGAAAAACTACATTAGTTCTAATACAAACAGTTTGCTAAACAAGTTTTCAGTTACTGTTAACCTAACATTTACTAATGTTTATCTAATTTTATAGATGTGATTGGTGAAGTTGTTTCATGTGGATCTATTGATTATCCGATAATTGAAGGAAAGCCGGTTAAACAACTTCGTTTCGAGTTACAAGATACTATGTAAATTATACCTACTTTTTAAATAGTTAATTTATACTAATACAAAAAATTCATTTGTAAACAAAGCTAACTTTTATGTAACAGGGGAATTAGGCTGTCAATCACCTTGTGGGGTGCGTATGCGGAGCAACTTGATGCCGCATTAGGAGATAGGACTAAAATGAGTATCCTCATCATGCAATTTGTAACCACCCGCATTTTTAGGTTACTTTTCATTTTCGAGAATTTACTATTCACTTTACTATTCACTTTCACTATTCATCCCGTAAAATTTTTAATCCACATTCTCGTAAGATAAATTATTTTAGTAATAACCTGAGAGTTCGACCATCGTTAGATTATTTTCGCAAAAGTTATTAAGTAAACATCGTTTTAAAGTTTCGTTTTAGACGGTCCACCGTTTAAACATCACGCGCATAACGAAAATCAAATCTAACAATTTTCCTCGCATCAGATAAATTTTTAGATCACTCATGATTAATTTGAGAATTTTTAAGATTCATTATTTTTAATATTACCAAATAAGCCCATACAGAACAAAACTAAACTTACGTTTTAAACAATTCTACTTACATCCAGACTTAACAATTCATGCACTGTGTTTCTAATATGTTTTTGAAACTTTTACATTTTTTGGAAAAGTCAAACATATTTCCCTCCTCCTTTGACCATAAAGGAATTAACCTTGTACGTTCTACATTTTTGCTTAAATCGCGTAACTTTTAAACTTCCCAAATAACTGTTAAGTTATCTCGCGTATGACGAAAACCACATTTTGACATATCATATCACTTTTAGACTAAATTTAGTCTACTCTAAATAAATTCACGGTCGTTTCCCTGAAATTTCGTTATTTTCTGATAAACTGCGAATTACGCGTTTTTGACCCGTATTTCCAGCTTTAAGCAGCGTTTTTGCACCCAATGAGACTTATCACCCATTTTATATTTTTATATGAAGTATAATGATGAGTTTCATCATTCCTACAAATTTCGTATTTTTACGATACCCGGTTTTACGTTTTATGGCTTCGGTTAGCATTTAAAGGAACCAAAACTCACTCCGTAACCAAGATAATACCAAAACTATACACCAAAGTCATCCTATCTTATCATGAACGAAATTAGGGGCATCACCTTGGTGTCAAAATCCTAAGCATGCTTTCTTTAGATCATTACATGTGTAAATTTAACCATGGTTAGTTTTTAACCCAATATATAGTTAACCATATTTCTCTAGCCTATAAATACCAAGCTAAATCACTTCATTTTTCTTGCACCACCCCTTTCTTAACATCTAAAGTCCTAAACCTAAAGGCATTTCTTATAAATCTTGTAAGAACATTCATGTGTTCTTGAAGAAAACTAGCGTTTGATCTTCGTTCTTGGAAGTTTTCAAGAAAGAGTCGTTATAATCTTCAAATATCTTCAAGTCTCCAAAAAGACGTCGTTATAATCTTCTAATAGCCTTGGGTTTTCAAATATTGCAAATTCTACGTCGAAGCTCCGCTAATATTTTATTTTTCCATAATACTCAAGCATTCTATTTTAAGGTAAGTATTTATAAAACTCAAACTTATTTAAATACTTATAAACTTTGTTAGTTTATTTATTGTATTTATAAACTCTTAATATATCATATAATCAAGTAATCAAAAATACATGTTTTACGTATTAAGCACTACAACACTAGGGAACTTCATGTGAGGGGTTCATTTGGGTTAACGGATCGACGAGTTGCTGGATTTACGATTTAAAGTGTCCTAGCTCCTCGAACGTTTTTTGCATGACCTCTGAATTATGATGGCCCGAACGGTAGTACGATATCTATAAACTAAATATGTTTTCACATATTAAAGATCTTTCTATAAACACCAAATGATAATTGACTACATCATGATCAACATAGAAATATATATAGAATGGTTTATGTTTTCCTAAACATTATTCCAAACCTAAGTCGCAATATTCTATTTTAGGTTGCTCGTAGAAGTTCTCACGGCATATCCATCATTCTCATTATACATTTGATATCATTTATTAAGGTGAGTTCATAGCCCCACTTTCTATTACTTAATTGTTTTACAAACCCTTGGGGAGATACATGCTTTATTTTAAACCGAACACATTGCTTTCAAACTATATACTTATCTGATTGTTATTAGCACTAAGTTAACGCATTTGCCAAACTTAAGTCCCTTAATCATGAATCATTAATCACTATGTGAGAGTGGGCGAATATTGTGAATAGATCTATTGGGATTGACGAATCCCGTTTGTGTTGGCCCCGTTAAAGGCAAACAAACGCATTATATTTGAGTAACATTAGGTAAAAATGGCAATTTACCTATTAGGGCACGTACCGACATTTTCACCAATTAATTTTGGAACACGTTAACGCCTTGATTGCATGATGCTTAGTCTAATAATAACTGTTTTGCTTTCAAACCATTGGTGTGAATTTATAACTCACACTACAAACATAATGTGTTCAACCATCAAACAAACTCTATGAATTTCACTCAACCTTTGTGTTGACAGTTTTAAGCATGTATTTCAGGTCCATATTATACGAGGCTGGCACGGAGGAGCATGGATACTCAAGAGGGCTATAAATTTTATTATCATTCGAAAACCAATTTAATGTATTTTGTAAACTTGGAACCATCTGGGACATCATTTTTGTAAACTCTGATTTTTATATAAATTGAATGATAAATCTTTTAAAACGACTCCATTAGAGTAAGTTTTCTATTGTTATGACTGTTGTGCCATGAAGTAACACCCAGTTTGAATTCCGCTGCGTATCACGAAATTTGGGGTGTTACAGATTGGTATCAAAGCCACAGTTATAGAGAAACGGGTCTAATTGAGACTTAAACTATAACCACTTTTTCAAACAAAACATTTTATAGCCTTCCGTTCTCTGTGCCTTCCATCCTCCAGTCGATTATGTGACTTTTAGGCATTTTAAGCTATACAAACATACTAGTATATTGATATATACACTCAACATATTTTCAATCATTTTAGCTAAACGATAGACTCAACATATCTGCGTATGCCTATTCTAAGGCATTACGGCAGAATAATATTTTCCTAATCTCCCAATCATGCATCTACTCGTGCATTTTAGGATTACGAAACTTTATCCAAGACATTGTAACTGATTACAATGGTCTTTCCTACTTCCCAGACATTGTGAGATACAATGGTCTCATTCATCTCTCAAACACTGTAAATCCTACAGTGGTCTCTATTACATTTTCAGACACTGTAAATCCTACAGTGGTCTCCATTACATTCTCGGACACTGTAAATCCTACAGTGGTCTCCATTACATTCTCAGACACTGTAAATCCTACAGTGGTCTCTATTACATTCTCAGACACTGTAAATCCTAGTGGTCTCTATTACATTCTCAGACACTGTAAATCCTACAGTGGTCTCCATTACATTCTCAGACATTGTAAATCCTACAGTGGTCTCTATTACATTCTCAGAACACGAAATCCTACGGTGGTCTCCATTACATTCTCGACATTGTAAATCCTACGTGGTCTTAATTACATCCCCACACACTGTAAATGAAGCAATTAACAAATTTATTCCTTAGACATTGTGAGTTACACAATGATCTCTCCATCATTTCTTCAAGACATTGTGAGTTACACAATGATCTCTCCATTATTTCTCAGATATTGTAAGTTGCACAATGGTCTCAACTACTTCTCAGATATTGTAAGTAATACAATAGTCTCTAAAAATTATCTTATAAACATTATATGATATTGTTTTACATGAAACCCGTCACAGTCTATCAATTTCCCTAATGGAAATTCAAGAAATAGGATTTCTGAAGGACAAAGTGACTCATCATCTACAAAAGCTGAAGTTCAGCAACTTTCTCTACCTTCATCAAATTCTCTTCTGAAACCTTCATTGTTAAAGGTCCGTGATGCTAGCCAAGTATGGACTATTTTAGAATTACTTAAGATTTCCTTTCCACACGTATCTACCCATATTATATTCTATGCAATGGAATGTGAAAACATAGGTTACAAGTCTTTTATGGCCAGGACTTGCAACTGAATGGTTTGATATCGCCTTTGCTTAGTGGACAATTTCTCAAAAGCTATGAACATATCACAAGTATACCTAATTTAGGTATTTGGAAAATTTATCGAACCTCGGCTAAATATAGCCTAATCACCTATATTTAACCTTGGGATAGTGGAACATGGTCTGATTAACTATGTTCGACTTAAATTTTTCAAACACTCAGAACAGTTATACAAGGGTTATATTCAAGTTAATTTCCTACTTAAACTCGATAAACCACCAGAATTCATTAAAAAGATCTAGAGAAACGATAGTGTCTTACCACTCAGCAAAATCTTAACATCTTATTTATACTACCTAATTTTATTCTTAAAAGTTTTCATTTATGAAATAATCCTAACTACTATCTTGGGATAGTCATCAAATCTTCTCGTCGTTTCTTAGAAGTACTACTAGCCGATTAGGTTTCAAGGATATCTTTCCGCCATATTCCTTTAAAATTCACTTTTGATTTTAAAACAAACTTGACATCTCTACCTACGAATAATTGTAAGCGTACGCTACACTCTTCTAATCGTCAACATATCACATCATTATTTGAACCCCATTATAAGTCGGATTGTAAAACTTCACGAGTATCACGTTTCTTTGAAACACTAGTAGACATAAACACTATACGATATAGCCTTCATCTCGAAACCACCTAAGACATGATCAACTTTAGAAATGGTTTGGATAACCACTTGCCACTAGCAAGACTTTCCCTACTACGACAGTTTTCACATCATTATAAACCATTTCACATCAACAATATCTTACACCTTTGATTAACAATAGTTACCCTAACAACAACAAAACTATTCCATTTTGAGGCACTATAGAGACGAATGTGTTAGTTAACCATTTGTTGGACTAAGGTGTTCAGAGATCACCAACGAAACAACTAAGGAAACCATACAAATACAAATTATGCTCCCACACGCACACTATCACCAAAAACTCCATGTTAGAAATTAAGGTTTTATTGATAGCCTCGATACCATAAGATATGATTCGTTTGAGAATCGGAAAAGCCAAACTTTAGGTATATTGGACTCTATAAGATTTTAACAAAACCCTTTAGGTTATCAACTTAAGCCACATGGTACATAATACATTCTATGACTAGAAACTTGATAACACAAAGATTAGAATTTGGCGTATACATCCACATTTCCCTAGACAATTCAACATCGGGTAACACACCCTGAATTCCGGGACGAAATTCCCATTAAGGGGGTGAGACTGTAACCACCCACATTTTTAGGTTACTTTTCATTTTCGAGAATTTACTATTCACTTACTATTCACTTTCACTATTCATCCCGTAAAATTTTTAATCCACATTCTCGTAAGATAAATTATTTTAGTAATAACCTGAGAGTTCGACCATCGTTAGATTATTTTCGCAAAAGTTATTAAGTAAACATCGTTTTAAAGTTTCGTTTTAGACGGTCCACCGTTTAAACATCACGCGCATAACGAAAATCAAATCTAACAATTTTCCTCGCATCAGATAAATTTTTAGATCACTCATGATTACTTTGAGAATTTTTAAGATTTATTATTTTTAATATTACCAAATAAGCCCAGCGCAGAACAAAACTAAACTTACGTTTAAACAATTCTACTTACATCCAGACTTAACGATTCCTGAACTGTGTTTCTAATATGTTTTTGAAACTTTTATATTTTTGGAAAAGTCAAACATATTTCCCTCCTCCTTTGACCATAAAGAAATTAACCTTGTATGCTCTACATTTTTGCTTAAATCGCGTAACTTTTAAACTTCCCAAATAACTTTAAGTTATCTCGCATTATGATGAAAACCACATTTTGACATATCATATCACTTTTAGACTAATTTTATTCTACTCTAAATAAATTCACGGTCGTTTCCCTGAAATTTCGTTATTTTTTGATAAACTGCGAATTACGCGTTTTTGACCCGTATTTCCAGCTTTAATCTGCGTTTTTGCACCCAATGAGACTTATCACCCATTTTATATTTTTATATGAAGTATAATGATGAGTTTCATCATTCCTACAAATTTCGTATTTTTACGATACCCGGTTTTACGTTTTATGGATTCGGTTAGCATTTAACGGAACCAAAACTCACTCCGTAACCAAGATAATACCAAAACTATACACCAAAGTCATCCTATCTTATCATGAACGAAATTAGGGGGGGGGATTCATCACCTTGGTGTCAAAATCCTAAGCATGCTTTCTTTAGATCATTACATGTGTAAATTTAACCATGGTTAGTTTTTAACCCAATATATAGTTAACCATATTCTCTAGCCTATAAATACCAAGCTAAATCACTTCATTTTTCTTGCACCACCCTTTCTTAACATCTAAAGTCCTAAACCTAAAGGCATTTCTTATAAATCTTGTAAGAACATTCATGTGTTCTTGAAGAAAACTAGCGTTTGATCTTCGTTCTTGGAAGTTTTCAAGAAAGAGTCGTTATAATCTTCAAATATCTTCAAGTCTCCAAAAAGACGTCGTTATAATCTTCTAATAGCCTTGTGTTTTCAAAGATTGCAAATTCTACGTCGAAGCTCCGCTAATATTTTATTTTTCCATAATACTCAAGCATTCTATTTTAAGGTAAGTATTTATAAAACTCAAACTTATTTAAATACTTATAAACTTTGTTAGTTTATTTATTGTATTTATAAACTCTTAATATATCATATAATCAAGTAATCAAAAATACATGTTTTACGTATTAAGCACTACAACACTAGGGAACTTCATGTGAGGGGTTCATTTGGGTAAACGGATCGACGAGTTACTGGATTTACGATTTAAAGTGTCCTAGCTCCTCGAACGTTTACTGCATGACCTCTGAATTATGATGGCCCGAACGGTAGTACGATATCTATAAACTAAATATGTTTTCACATATTAAAGATCTTTCTATAAACACCAAATGATAATTGACTACATCATGATCAACATAGAAATATATATAGAATGGTTTATGTTTTCCTAAACATTATTCCAAACCTAAGTCGCAATATTCTATTTTAGGTTGCTCGTAGAAGTTCTCACAGCATATCCATCATTCTCATTATACATTTGATATCATTTATTAAGGTGAGTTCATAGCCCCACTTTCTATTACTTAATTGTTTTACAAACCCTTGGGGAGATACATGCTTTATTTTAAACCGAACACATTGCTTTCAAACTATAAACTTATCTGATTGTTATTAGCACTAAGTTACCGCATTTGCCAAACTTAAGTCCCTTAATCATGAATCATTAATCACTATGTGAGAGTGGGCCCGAATATTGTGAATAGATCTATTGGGATTGACGAATCCCGTTTGTGTTGGCCCCGTTAAAGGCAAACAAACGCATTATATTTGAGTAACATTAGGTAAAAATGGCAATTTTACCTATTAGGGCACGCAACGACATTTTCACCAATTAATTTTGGAACACGTTAACGCTTTGATTGCATGATGCTTAGTCTAATAATAACTGTTTTGCTTTCAAACCATTGGTGTGAATTTATAACTCACACTACAAACATAATGTGTTCAACCATCAAACAAACTCTATGAATTTCACTCAACCTTTGTGTTGACAGTTTTAAGCATGTATTTCAGGTCCATATTATACGAGGTTGGCACGGAGGAGCATGGATACTCAAGAGGGCTATAAATTTTATTATCATTCGAAAACCAATTTAATGTATTTTGTAAACTTGGAACCATCTGGGACCTCATTTTTGTAAACTCTGATATTTATATAAATTGAATGATAAATCTTTTAAAACGACTCCATTAGAGTAAGTTTTCTATTGTTATGACTGTTGTGCCATGAAGTAACACCCAGTTTGAATTCCGCTGCGTATCACGAAATTTGGGGTGTTACACAATTTGCCAAACACAAGATCTATCGAGGTTATTATTTACAATCATTTCACAACGTGAATGCATTCAATATGATGTTATATTTATGCAATATTTTTTACCTCCTTTATAGGAAAGCCTACATTGTCCAATCTCTATAACTGTACAAGGTTTTTCATTAATGAAGACATTCCCGAAATAATCAACTTCAAGAAAAAGTAAGCACCCCTTCTTTTCTAAACATGATTTCTGATCATACATATTTAAGCTTGGTGGTCTAACAAAAAAAATAACTATGCAGTGTTGTTTCAATTGTTGGTGCGGAATCTTCAGACCACCGTATTGCTCCTCTTGTAACCTACAAAAAAATATCCGTTCATGATGAGTTTTTGACCCATTTGGAAAAAGTTAATCTGGTTGATATTCGGGACATAGGAAAGGTTATTTTAGCACATCGTTTAACGATACTTATTTTTCATAATATACGATTTACTTACATCTTCATTTAATAAAATATAGGTGATGTCATGTGTCATTGTTGGCACTATCAAATGTGTTGAACGTTAGTCCAAGTGTTACTATTTAGGATGTCGTGCTTGCAACTTTGGGGTTGACACGAAGACAGAGGACTGTATGGATGAGGAGTCTGGTCTGGTTAAAAAGAAGACAACTTACACTTGCAAGTCAAAATCATGTGGTGAGGTGACGGATGTTCTTTACAAGTAAGTATTATCTTAATATGACTTATTCAAATAACCTATATATATCCGATCTCAACTCATTTAACATATTTTCCTTATTAAACAATGCATGCTTAAGTACTATTTCCCATCTATATCAACTCATGATTACTTATGTCGATCGAAACTTAGATTTTTCCCACATATTTTAAGTTTGTACCATTGTTTATTAACGAGGGATTGTGCCCGCGCGTTGCTGCGGTATGTTCTATGAAACATGGCTATAAATGTACATAGGTGGCTAAGGCGTTTCTACATTGACATGCCAAATGATGCAAGCAGCTTACACACCACCTGATGCAAGCAGGCTATGCATGCTAGCAAGTCATACATTTTCTCGAGCATGGGAACGGTGAAAGTAATAAGAGCTCAAGGATGGCTTTTGCAAGAAACTGTAGCATAATAATCTTGCCCGACTTTGTAAACCATACATCAGACTCACATGCGCTTATTGGTATAAGATTAGAAGTTTTTTTTGCTATTACATACTACAAAATAGGAACATCCTGCCATGCAAACACGCTAGGTTTTTTGTTTGAGTTTCACCACAAAAAATGCAAAGTTTCTGCAGCCATTTCTGCAGCAGCAATGTCATAACATTGGAAGGATAGCTCCTGCAACAATGTGCAGGGCAAAAACTGCCCACAAACCTCCCCATGACAGGCAATATTATCAATGATTGATCGAGTTCACAATAAGCAAATTAGAATGACAATAGTTATTGCACTAAACACATACTTTTATTCAAAGGCATTTAAGCCACTGAGAAACGACCAACACACATCATATTTGAGTAATGCTTTTTTTTTGCCCTTTTCCTTTTGACCCATCTTTGGCAAATGGCTTAATACCTATCTCTTTAGAAGCTTCCTTTGCAATCTGCTTTGTAGTTTCGTCCATGGTGGCATCAGTTATTTTGGCAAGCTGCTTTGCAAGTTTAACCCTCCTAACATCTTCTTTTTTTGGATACTGAGCCGCAATAACCAGCCAGAAAGTAGCTGCTTCATGGGCTAGGAAGGTCATCAGTTTCTGAGCTTGATTCGGTGCTTGAATTGTGCATGGTACCTGCACATAAAAAAATTGAAATAGTCAGCATGTCTGGTAATGCCATGTCTTCTTTATATCAAGATTCTGATAAAAAAGAAAAACCCTTTTTGCTGCCACAATCCATGCTGTGGTTCCTTTTCGATTATTGTTTGGTGAATCAATGTTTGGTGGAGATGTTTTTTATAGCTGGAATTTTAAATGAAAATGTGGTTTATGAGTGGAATATGTGCAGGCAATGTGTAAGTCTCAAAATCTACATACTTGATTAAAGTTGTCAATATATAGCATGTTCTTGTCACCAAAGCAGAGAACATAGATTTTATATTTCAGTTTTTTGCATCAGCATATTTTGACATTGATATATGCACAGATGTGCAGTCTATGTATGAAGAAAAAAACAGTGAGCTATAGATTTTTATCTCACTAAAAACAACAGCGGCCACATGGGAATGGTGATATTGATTACCTTAATTGCAATGTCAGCAATGTTGGCCTTTCCTAGATGATTTCCACTTCCTGTATAAAGCTGTGACGAAAAGTAACCAAAACCTAAAGACAAATTTAGCATTGTAAATCAGATTTACAACTATAATGGTTTTACTTAGAGGCCACAAATATAAGTGTAACACCAATATTAAGATGAGTGTATAAACTTGTAAGTACCGTGCGTATTTGTTGGTGCCGTAAACTGCAACAACGGCTACTTTAACATATCTCTGGCCTCCTTGGTTTTGTTTATTTTAACTTTTAAATTGAAGCCACTCAGTCGTCAAGCGATGGCTAGAAACTGGGATAGAGTCATTCCCGTGCTGCCACATAAACACCGATATTCTTAGAAACTGATTTTATCTAACTGGCCTATAAAAATGAAGCATCAAGTAGCATGTAACAAAGAACAAACCTTATTCTTGATGCAGTAGAACATACGTCGTTCGTCATGACATGCAAAATATTAAAAGTGTAATTAGCAAAGCATGTATTGAAATCCATAAGTAAGTATCACAAAATTTCATTAATCTTGGTCATAGCCATATAGCAAAAGGAAGTATAAAAATGCATCTAGTGATTAATGGCAGAAGTGTCACCAGGTTATAGATAAAAGTCACTAACCGTAGCAGCCAACAGCAAATGCAGGAAGTTTTGAGCTTTCCCACGTCCTATTTTTTAGAATCTGACCCAGAGCTGTTAATCGGAAAGTAGGCTTTCCATTGCACATGAAGATCAGTGCCTTCTCAGTTTGAATGCCTGCTTGAAATGCAGCTGATTTCTGCACATAAAATAAAAAAATAAAAGTTAGGATGTGCGCTTTGGATATAAAGATTGAAATGACAGAGAGCAAATTTTTTTGTTGTTGGAATTCATGTTGCAATTTCTTTTAGATTACTGTCTAGTCAACCAATGTTTGGTGGAAAATCTTAGATTAGTGGTTGGTTCATGAAGTGTTTAAAGATGCCTTTATCTTACCCTAAGTTTTGTGTAGGGTTGTTTGGGAATATTTCATTGGAATGATAAGTAATGGTATATTGTACCAGTTTGGTTACACTAAGTTACTGCTACAGGCTTATATCTGCCTATATAAGGTGGGTTTTTTGTGGGTTCACATAGCTACCTTTGCACCTTGTGAGTTTTTTTTTTAAATCTGTCAAGAAAATGGCTTACACCCCAAACTTGAATCAACTCAAAGAAGCATGTGGCTCCAATGAAGTCCATAATGCCTTTAAGTTCCTGTTTTTACAGGAGGCAAGTGAAAATGAGGGGTTCATCATGCTGCTTGGAGAGAAATGCGATGATGTTCGTCGTCAACTTGGGAGTAGGACTGAATTGTTACAGGAGGGATGCTGGTTGAGTGGTGATGATGATGCTGCGAGTGACGCTGTTGAATGCTTGGAGGAGGCACAGGACATGGACCATCAGATTCTCGCTGCACTGATTCAGGTCCTTGATCTGGCTAGGAAAGCGCGCATCGAGAAAAGGCGCCATGTGTTTACAATGGAGTTGTATGATTAAGGTAGCATCCCATGTGTGTCTGTGATGGCTTGTTTCATGGTGTTTATGTTTAATGGTATAGTGTTATGTCTTAGATTAACAGGGTGTTGTTAATCTTTGGTGGTATAGTTGTAACTTATGTCGAATATGAATAAAAGTTACGTTTGTTTGTGCTCTAGCAATTTTGTAGATGTGTGTTTCCTTATGTGGTGGAGAAAATCAATGATATGACTTAGTCAATTTTGTTTTATTTGGATAATGTGTAGAGGCAAGTGCAAGTTACTTTTATGGGGCACTGAATATTTTTTTAGTATAGATTCTTTAGGTTTTTTTTATCATTGCAAGAATTATCTGTGGTGTAAATCATGTATGCAGAAGGTTAGGAACAATAAGGTGAGGATAAACTATTATTAGCAAGGACCATTTTGGTGATCAAATTTAATATCAATATGTGTTATCAATTAACAAAAGAAATTTGAAACTGTGGATGTGCATCGTAGTTTATTGCTTAAAGTAGTGGACATTTTTTAAAATTCAAAAACCGGTCAATCCTTTAAATAAAGGTTGGGTGGGAAAAAATGCATGCCAAAATGTGGTGGCTGTTGGTCATAAGTAGACACTGAAAAGAATCATGAACATGCGCTTGTCTAACATGGTCAGTAGTATGATCAAATTTTGAAGATAGATTACTCACCGCAGCATTAAAAGATCTTGGTATGCGATAAGGCAGCCTATGAGCAATAGCCTACCAGGTGGAGCATCCTCAGGCAACTAAAAAATGTCAGCAGCTTCAGCTTTAGAACCAACGCTAGTGCCGTTGGTTGGTGAACATTCATTCACATTCATAGCATGATGGAAAGTGTGTTTATGAATCTAAAAAAAAGGAGCACACAATTAGTAAAAAGAATAATGAAAGAAAACTAACATGTGATGGGAAAACAACTGCAGCCTCATGAACAGGCAAGCATCGTTACTTTTGTAAATTACAGGGTAATGATATGTATGAGGGCGACGTTTGTATTAATTGTCAGAACATACTTGTTTTTATGGTTTCCATGCATGCAAGTCCAACCAGCTTGTTTCATATCGTTTCTTCAGTTGCAATTCAATTTTGCCGATTGAATGACATGTCAGATTTAGGATGATCTATAAATCACACAAATGACCCTATGTTTGACATGCCATTCAATCAACAAAGCTGGATTGTAAGTAAAGAAATGGTTTGTGACGGTTCTGTTGACACGCATTTAAGATATGTTAGCTTTCATTCTACATGTACAGTGGTTAAATTTTGTAAGCATCATGTTTCTAGTTTCCAAAGACCTACCCCTTCCCAAATATTTTATATATATATATATATATATATATATATATATATATATATATATATATATATATATATATATATATATATATATATATATATATATAAATATATAAATTTTTGTTTTTTCCGATATATGGATACATTTTTTTAAAAATCTTATTTGATGGTTTCCTCTTTTTTAAAAAATAAAAATAAAAGCAGAGCTGTGTTTTATGGAAGGTCATTTGAAAACAGTAATTAGCATGTGAAAGGCTTCCTAATGCAGTCAAATCAAAGACCTTTATAACTGATGCACCTTCACACTATAGCAATGATAGTTTAAAGCAAAGTTGAGGGTATTCTGGTGAATGTCACGAAGAAGCAGAACCAAGCATAGGAGCTTTCGTCATTCATTGAGAAGCTTAAGGGGATGGTGTATTGACGTGTTTGTTTTCGGTGTTTTTGAAATCTATTTTAGGTGCAAACAATATTCCAAATCGGTGCGGGTGTTTGGGCATGGTGACCAACACTTGCTAATATTTCTGCTTTTGGATCTTTGAACACTCCTTTTTTTTGTTGTTTTTACTGGCTGATTAATTTAAGTTTTATGGCAGCATATTAATATTGGTGAAACATACCTGCATTTGATATTTACAGTATGTTGTTGTGCTGGCATGTTGATGTTCTACCCATGCAGTGTTTGATTGATCTTGCATGTTTATGACATGTTCCATAGGTAGCTGCCTCTACTGGTGGTGCAATTTGCGACCTCTTACAATAAGCCTGTTGATTAGCAGACATGGTGAAATAGAAACGATTGCATCAGTAACCGATGATAAACAAAAAACAAAGTATAATACATGGTTGTATAAGCATCTTAAATTCCAAACCTTTTTTCAGCACTCTTCACACCTGCTATAAACTTGGTGTAAAAGACAGAGAAAAGTGACACCATTTAAAAAGGAATGTGCTGCACATCTTTTCCATTGTCTTCAGCCAACAAAATATGAAAACCCTGTAATCACACACGTATTATTATCTTAGAACTGCAAATGCAGCAACAACAAAAAAAAGAGCATATGTAATGAGGTAACAGATGGAAAGAAGACGGTAGTACCACTATAAGCAGATTCTGAAAGGGGAGTACTCAATTGCATACAGTCTCTTCTCTTTCTCCGCACATGCAACCAGTTAAGTTTAACACTGAAGAGGCCACGCTGAGTTTCAAGACAGAATTGGACATGTCATTGGGCGTGGCTCAGATGGGCAAATATTCAAGCAAAGAGGATAGACCCACGATCGGTGCAACAGTTGAATACTGGCCTGCCAAGATGCGGGCCATCTCATGTTTGCCAAAGAAATCCCAATTCATCATGGCCTGGGAAAAAGGAAAACAAACGTGGAGTGTCCGATGATAAAGAAAAGAGAAAGTATAATACATAGTTGCATAATCATCTTAAATTTCAAACCTTTTTGGAGCGCTCCTCGCACCTGCTATAAAGTTGGTGTAAAAGACAGAGAAAAGTTATAAAGTTTCAAAAAGAATGTGCTGCACATATTTTCCATTGTCTTCAGGCAAAAAAATATGAAAACCCTGTAATCACACACGTATTCTTATTTTAGTAACTGCGAATGCAGCAAGAACAAAAAAAAAGAGCATATGTAATAAGGTGACAGATGGAAAGAATACGCTAGTACCACTATAAGCAGATTCTCTGAGGGGAGTACTTAATTGCATACAGTGTTTTTTTTCTCCGCACATGCAAGCAGTTAAGTTTAACACTGAAGAGGTGACAATCAGTTTCAAGACAAAACTGGACATGTAGTTGGGCAGGTGGCTCAGATGGGCAAATCTTCAAGCAAAGAGGATAGACCCGTCATGGCTGCAACAGTTGAATGTTGTCCTGCCAAGATACGGGCCATCTCATGTTTGCCAAAGAAATCCCAATTCATCATAGCCTGAGAAAAAGGAATACAAACGTTGTGTGTCAGATGATAAAGAAAAGAGAAAGTATAATACTTAGTTGTATAAGCATCTTAAATTTCAAACCTTTTTGGAGCCCTCTCTGCACCTGCTAAAAACTTGGTCTAAAAGACAGAGAAAAGTTACACCATTTCAAAAAGAATGCGCTGCACATCTTTTCCATTGTCTTCAGCCAACAAAATATGAAAACCCTGTAATGACACACATATTCTTATTTTAGCAACTGCGACTGCAACAAGAACCAAAAAAAGAGCATATGTAATAAGGTAACAGATGGAAAGAAGACGCTAGTACGACTATAAGAAGATTTTGTGAGGGGGTACTCAATTGCATACAGTGCCTTCTTTTTGTCCTCACATTCAAGCAGTTAAGTTTAACACTGAAGGGGCCACAATCAGTTTCAAGACAAAATTGGACATGTCGTGGGGCAGGTGACTCAGACGGGCAAATCCTCAAGCAAAGAGGATACACCCGCCATGGCTGCAACAGTTGAATGCTGTCCTGCCAAGATACGGGCCATCTCATGTTTGCTAAAGAAATCCCAATTCATCATAGCCTGAGAAAAAGGAATACAAACGTGGTGTGTCCGATGACAAAGAAAAGAGAAAGTATAATACATAGTTGCATAAGCATCTTAAATTTCAAACCTTTTTGGAGTGCTCCCCGCACCTGCTATAAACTTGGTGTAAAAGACAGAGAAAAGTTACACCATTTCAAAAAGAATGCGTTGCACATCTTTTCCATTGCCTTCAGCCAACAAAATATGAAAACCCTGTAATGACACACATATTCTTATTTTAGCAACTGTGATTGCATCAAGAACCAAAAAAAGAGCCTATGTAATAAGGTAACAGATGGAAAGAAGACGCTAGTACCACTATAAGCAGGTTTTGTGAGGAGGGTACTCAATTGCATAGATTTCCTTCTTTTTGTCCACACATGCAAGCAGTTAAGTTTAGAATTGAAGAAGCCACAATCAGTTTCATGACGAAATTGGACATGTCGTTGGGCAGCTGGCTTAGATGGGCAAATCTTCAAGCAAAGAGGATAGACCCGCCATGGCTGCAACAGTTGAATGATGCCCTGCCAAGATACGGGCCATCTCATGTTTGCCAAAGAAATCCCAATTCATCATAGCCTGAGAAAAAGCAATACAAACATGGCGTGTGCTAAGAAGCATGGATGTAAACGTACATACATAGTTAAGGTGTTTCTACATTCACATGCCAAATGATGCAAGGAATCTACACACCAACTGATGCAAGCAGTTTACACATACAACTTGTCCTACACATAGTTCCTGCTTGCATTAACCGATGCTAGCAAGTCGCATATTTTGTCGAAGATAGCAGTCGCGAAAGTCATAAAATCGCAAGAATTGCTGTTGCAAGAATTTACAGCATAAAAATCTTGGGAAACCTTGTAAAACATACATTAGATTTACATGCACTGGCCGGTATAAGAGTAGCAATTTTTTATGGCGTCGCATATGACCAAATAGGAGCATGTTGGTATGCAAACATGCCATATGTTTGACCCAATATTTGTAACCGCGAGATTTCCACAATTAAAACACGAAACAAAATACCGGCCATGGCTGTAGTTCCAAACTGCCTTGCCAAGATACCAACACTGACAGATGATGTAAACAAAAGATTGACCCAAAGCGAACGGTCTTTTTTAAAAAAACCACACCAAGACTATTCATAAGAAGGGCCAATGGATACATGTAGTTGATGTGAGTGTATGGTTCACCAAATATCTGTAATGCTTAAATTCTTCACATTCAAAACCCGAAACAAAATACCAGCCATGGCTGCAGCTCCAAACTGCCCTGCCAAGACACCAGTATTGACAGATGCCACAAACGAAAGGTTCACACAATACCCATATTCACCGTATTTGTTCATTCCAGCAGATATCCACATTTGGTTCGAATAGCAGACCCATCCCATCTATCTTGCCCTCTTACGAATAGCAGTGTGGGTTTTTTTAATTTTTTTTATTTGCTTCAGCCTAGCCTAACCGCTGGCTATTCATCTTCACTGGCAACATACGTTTACCTTTTAGATCCAATCAGGCGTGCCTCTAGAAAATTATCCGGCGATATTCTGATCCGAAAATAGTTGCAGCCAAAAACAATATACCTAACATGGCTGCAACGATTATGGGCTAGCCTGCCAGCACGCAAATAATCTTACCTTAAGGCTGAGACCTGCACACGTAAAATCTTAAACAAAAAACTGACCATGGCTGCAACCCAAAACTGCCTTGCCAAGATACTAGCATTATCAGATTACGTGAGACAAATATCCAATTGCATGCAGCCATCATCATCACGTCAACCAAATATTTTATTCTTGCCAAGTCCAACTAATGAAGCGCAACAGTGAACAGGCCACATTGGCCTTCACCACTAAAGCAGGTATGTCATTGGAATGGTGGCTCAGATGGGTGAATATTCAGGGAAAAAGGATGGACTCGCCATGACTGCAAGACCTCTATGTTACCCTGCCAAGCTACGGGACATCTCATATTTACCGAACAAACCCCAATTCATCACAGCCTCCAAAAAGAAAGACAAAGGCGAACTATCAATCAGGATAAACTAACATTTGTTGGGCCTCTTTTGTATTTACAGCCCACAATGATGAAGTGCATGTTTCCGACAACCGCATGTTGCCAGGATGAATGGCAAAAGATACAGGTTATTGGTATGGATGCCAGCTCAGCAAGCCTACCCTGACACATCGTCACCTGAAAACATGGGAAGCCAATAAACATTTGCACATGTTATAACATTTCGGTAAGACCTGATTGACAAAAAATGTTTGTTGGGTCTATTATAGATTTGATAATACAAAACAAGAAGAATGAAACATGAAGGACTTAAAGTGACAAAAAGGGAAACTACAAAAAGATGGAGGATTTGGAAGATTCTAGAAGATATGCTTAAAAGAATATTTAGTTTCCTAAATGTATTATGATTCCTCTTGTAAACCCTAGATGTCTCTAGTATATAAAGAGACATAGGGTCATTAGTTTTAAAGTACGTACAAGATGTAGACGTCTAAAGGTGTGTGTGTGTGTGAGAACCTAGGCGTAGGGATTGGGAAAACGCCTAGGGTTTAGTGGTTTAGTTAGTTAGTGTTAGATCAAGTCTTTGATCTTTATTATAGTTAGTTAGTTAGTTTATGATAATGAAAAACCTTGTTCATAATAATATTGATTCTATGTTTGAATATTCCGCCTTTATTATTATGTGTTCCTAGATATAATCTTAGACCTCGTCTAAGAGCTTACAACGATCTTATCAATTGGCATCAGAGCTTGGGGAGCTCGTTACTTAGGGATTTACAAGGTTTTATGGTTGTCGAAAAAGTAAGCAGATCGTAAAAGAAGAAGATTTGAAAAGATTATACGGTATCTTCTACTTCTTTATTATATGCGGTCAATCGGTTTATTTAAATCAGGTATTGTCGTTTATTGATTGATATATCATGATCCTTAATTGGTCGAATATATTAAGTTTGGTCGTCTGATGAATCACATGGGGTGGTGCACTAAAATTGATAGTGGGTCGGTGCCCCAAACTGTTTTCATGATTGGTGCTATCCTTTCACATGGGTCGGTTTTTGTATTTGTCGTGTACTGAATGAAAGATTAGACTCAATATTAAAATTGTTTTTAGAATTATTCTAATGGGTTTCATGTATATCGAGAATAATAATGAGGACAAAGTCTTTAGTTTTTGGTTCTTAAAGACGATTAACTACACGTGCTGCTACTGGATATGATCACTGCTTGTTGGCTACGTGGTTAGTACTGGTAGTTATTTGATTAGTATTGTTCGAATAATGTTAATACTGGTACGTTTGATAAGGAGTTAATACTGTTTGGTTTCAAGATTAAGTCTGGTATTGTTCATGGTTAAGACGAAAGTACTGCTCGTGTTTAAACGTACTGCTACTCATGTTTTGAAAGTACTGCTGTGTTAAACCCAACGATCCGGACTCAACTAGAGTGTATAGTAACAATGATTGAACATGCACAGCGGAATAATAAGAACACAATCAATGTTACCAACAAGGTTTTTCTTATAAAACTAATGATCCTCTATGGATCTTTACACCCTCTCTAAAGAGGTTTTTCTTGAATGTTTTTATCAAAGAGTGTCTTACAATACAATAGACCTAAGTTCCTTTTATAGATAAGGAACACTATTCCCTTTCTTGGGAAAAGAACAAGCATGCAACTAAAGTACAAGCATGCAACTAAATAATAAATGTAAAGCCCATACGCATGCCCATGCTATCCTTGGGCAGTCCACTAAAGCTAACCTCGGGCAGTACAATAATAAAGATGGGCTAGCATTAAATAATACTCCTCCTATCCTACGTGGATTCACTCTATTAGCATAATCACGATTTACGCTTTACTACTTCAAGAGAAATGTAACTTCGAGAATCCACTTGTGCTTCAGAAACCACGGCTTCACTACTTCATAGATTCCACGGCTTCAAGACTTCAACTGTTTCACTACTTCAGAGATTCCACGGCTTCAAGATTTCAACTGTTTCACTACTTCAAGAGAATAACTTCAAGATAGTTCCTACTTTGTATGTTTATTTTACTTCAGTAAACTCTTCTTCAGCAGAATCCATTGTTTCTCGATCAGCAGAATCACTGTTTCACATAATTCCCAACAATCCTCCCTAAACCTGGAATTTAAATGATACGATTGTAGAAGCCAAGAGGATTGGATCATTTAAGTTCCAGTTTCGGATCTTTAATAATTTCAACTAGAGGATTTTTTTTTTACCAACAAAGCTTCCCAACAATCCTTCCCAACAATCTTTAACACTTCGTAACCGAGGATTGTACTCGAACATCGAAAGAAACAAAATAATTTCATCTCTATGATGACCAAACTTTGAAACGCGAGGTCTTTGCAAAGAACAAATGACATAAGGTACATCAATACATATCAGTTTCATACTATTCTCATCACTTCCAGGTGTGTTAACTCCTGTGAGAGGTGAATCATTGAAAACGATGGATTTGATGTCTCTTTACCAATAGCCATGACTACTGGAGTAGCCAAGTGTTTAAGTTCGAAAACTATGGTACACTGATAACCATCTGATTTATTAGCAAATCAGAAACTATATAAACGGATTTGACTTGTCTTTACCTGTAGCCGTTTGCTCAGGACTAGCCAACTCTTTGATGGAATGCAGTCATCATCATGGTGAGTTGATTACCATTTATGGATTTCTGCAGCCTTTACCACAAGCCATAATCTTGTGGGCTAGCCAACTCTTGTGTCAGAAAGACATGGTGAGATGAAAACCATGAGTGGTGTAGTAATGAACCAACACCAAAACCTGCAATCTAGAATTAGGAGAAACTGAACACATACAGGTTAGAATTTTTTTTTTAACCAAGAAGAAATAGAAATAACCAAAACATGTACAAGATACCATCAAGCCAGCAGTAAAACCAAAGACAATTGTAGTGTCACAGAAACACTAAGCCTCCCTCAGCGTATGAGGATCCAAACAAAGCTGCGAAATGGTTAGACTAAAAATTACAACAATAAGCCTCCCCTTAGGCTTATGCCTCCCCTCAATCAATGCACCTGACACAGACTTTTGTTCTTGGGTACCCAGAATGAACGTTTCCTTTGAGTTTTCCAAGAATAACATGTTGAGGGCTTAACAACATTTGCCACACTAACTCCACCATGTGCCTTGGTCATATGAGATACATAAGGTGTATATGACTGAAAATAAGAACTTTTAGGTCTGTAGGGCAGTACACTAGAGAGAACTGGAAAAGGCCTATTAAGCCTGTCAGCAGAAACAGATGCATACACCTTTGGTTTACCAGTAGGAACTGGTTTACCTGCTCTCACATGTGCAACTTTGGGAACAAATGGAGGAATACTAGCAACATTAGTCCATGTGGGTCTAGAAGTCTTATGGCCAGAAGAAACACCCATCCTTTTCTCATGATAATCACAGTCTTTAATAAGATGGAGTTTACTACCACACACAAAACAAGATTTCTTCTTAAAAGACTTATTCTTAACACAACTTTGTTTATTGCATATAAACTTATCGAAACGTAAGTAGAAGCAAAATTGTGTTTAACATGTAATAAGCAACCTGGCTTTGTTTTGAGCTCATCATCAGCTACTATGGACTTGGGTGTGGTCATGGGTGTGTGCTTAGGTGAGTCAGACTTCTCACTTGAATCACATGAGGTATAGTCAGTGGACTTTAGATCTGATGACTCGTCACTTGTAGAGCAAGAGACAGCGTCAGTAGTTTTGCTACTAAGGTCTGGTAAGTCACTTGACTTTTTTGCCATATAAATGGTGTGATCCATCAAAGTCAACAGAAATGGTCAGGTCAGTGGGCATGAATTCACCTCTAATAGGTCCAGGGACAGCATGTAAATCACCTTCCTTTTTAAAATTAGCTAAGCCTGCTGGTGTTGATTTACGACCATCATTCCTAGCTTCCAATCCTACATACTTTTGAAAACCTAAACCTAGGCCAGAGGTTACAGATTGACTGTTATAGATTTCTAGCCGATTGTCACCGAGATTAACCATTGTTTATGCCTAGCTATTTCCTCAGCTAGTTTTTCTTTAAGCTCTAGGTTCTCAGACAAAGCTTCAGCCTTTGCTTTCTCATATATTTTCAAATAATTATTTGCAACTTCTAGATCACTTTCTAGCATTCTAATCTTTTCCTCATAAGCCACTTGATTCTTTTGAAACCATACCTTTTGTCTTTCTAGTGTTTTTAATGCTAGTTTATGAGCTTCATTATCAACGTAGCATTCATTATACTTAGGTTTCATATCATCATAGGCTGCTTTTAGTTCATTATATCTCTCTTTACAACTATAATCACAAGTATGTACCTGAGAGATGCCCATAAAAGCAATTGGCGGACTGGCAAATCCTTCAAAGATAACCTTCAAGATCAACTTCTTTGCTCATCTTCTTGAAATCAGCCTTTTCACCATACCTTGCTTTGAGAGCATTCCATATAAGATTTCCATCATCCATATGGCGAAAATCGCTACATGATCGCAAGAATAGATTTAATCAAGATAGTTCTCGCCTTTGACTCTCTTTTGCACGCCATGTGTTCATCCGCAGTCGATGGAGGACGAATAATGAAGTTACCATCACGTTCACGTCCAACCCTTTTAAAGCTGTTGCCATTTTGGATCACCTTCCAGACATTCATATCATTATTCATGATCCAGTGTTCCATCTTTTTAGCCCAGACTTCGTACTCATCATCCATCAAATAAGGAAATATAACATCATCCCTATTATTATCAAATTCTGCCATGTTGAGGGGAAAAGATTGCACAGAAATGAATGTAGCAAGAGAAATTCCAAAGAACAACCTTATGAACTTCAGCAGAAACAATAAAATAGTGGGGACCAAAATTTTGTTTAACCTTACGTAAACCTTCAGCAAAGCGGAGAGAAAAATTTGACTACACGTGATCTCATGTGATAGACCTCTACACTTTGTAACCCACGTGATAACCCAATAGACCAATCAAATTAATGATCCACACCATAACAATCATACATCACCCCACATTGAATTTCAGCAGAAATGAATAAAACTTCGTCACCAATCAGGTAACCCTTTTTCCCACGTCAACCAATCAAAACCCTCGTGGGTTACGAACACAGTCAAAGTGTTTATATCATACCACGACAAGTATAAAGACGACACTTTTTGGTCTTTAGTGACACTTTTTGGTGTTACTAAAAACTTGAAAAATTCAACTTACATGATGGTGCCTCGCAGCAGCTTTTCGCACGTGTATCTTTTGACTGAGACCTCAGATCAACAATACCTTCGGTGGAAAGTTAGATGAGTATATAGAGAAGCTCCAGCCAAAATTTCACCGATCCAACGGTTCACGAAAAAGTTATGATCGTTTGAAAACTGTGCTGCAGAAACATTACGAATTTTTAAAGAACTGCGAATTTTGTATCGTCTTCGAAAAACCTTGTAAACTCAAGATCGAGAGCCAACCTGGCTCTGATACCAATTGTTAAACCCAACGATCCGGACTCAACTAGAGTGTATAGTAACAATGATTGAACATGCAATGAATAATAAGAACACAATCAATGTTACCAACAAGGTTTTTCTTATAAAACTAATGATCCTCTATGGATCTTTACACCCTCTCTAAAGAGGTTTTTCTTGAATGTTTTTATCAAAGAGTGTCTTACAATACAATAGACCTAAGTTCCTTTTATAGATAAGGAACACTATTCCCTTTCTTGGGAAAAGAACAAGCATGCAACTAAAGTACAAGCATGCAACTAAATAATAAATGTAAAGCCCATACGCATGCCCATGCTATCCTTGGCATCCACTAAAGCTAACCTCGGGCATACAATAATAAAGATGGGCTAGCATTAAATAATACTGCGCCTCCCTATCCTACGTGGATTCACTCTATTAGCATAATCACGATTTCGCTTTACTACTTCAAGAGAAATGTAACTTCAGCAGAATCCACTTGTGCTTCAGCCAGAAACCACGGCTTCACTACTTCAGAGATTCCACGGCCAGATTTCAACTGTTTCACTACTTCAGTAGATTCCACGGCCTACTTCAACTGTTTCACTACTTCAAGAGAATAACTTCAAAGATAGTTCCTACTTTGTATGTTTATTTTACTTCAGAAACTCTTCTTCGCCAGAATCCATTGTTTCTTGATCGCAGAATCACCGCTTCACGTAATTCCCAACATGCGATTTATGCAAAGTATGCCGGCCTGACGCGTTTTGGTTAAAGTATTGTTCGACCCGAAATCTGCTTGGCGCAAAGTACTGCTTTTAGATTTGCGACAGTACAGCGACAGAAAAAGCGTCACTAATTGCAATAGTGACAGGTTGGTGACGAATTTGTGACAGATTATGTGTCGCTAACAGCAGCTTTGTGACAGTTTAGTGACAGAAAATAGTGTTGCTAATAGGACTGATTTGGAATTAAGGGGAAGTCGAGCATATTGTTATGGTTTTTGGATATCACACACACAGGAGATTGGTCACACACACAAGGAGTTTAGTTTTTGGTTATTTATTCTTAAAGGATTTAAAAGGCTCGTATTTGATTTATTGAAGAATTGATTACGAAGAGGATTATTTATCACTTATTTGAAGGTGAAGTGGAATTACTTGGTTTGTGTTCTTATTATATAAGACTTGCAAAATCTAGTTTTCATAGGTCAAGATGGTGGATGGATGAAGACCTAGTAAACTATCACTTAAAGGAGTTACATTGTATTGCTCAGTGTCTCATACTAGTTGAGGATTCTTGTCAAGGGATTGCGGTCTACTTATATTTGTTGATTTGTATAAGTATGGAGTTCCATGGATAGTACAAGATTTAAGACACAAGTTTGGGAAATTCTACTTCTTCATCAAATTCGTTATACTCGGTTTTCTTCACAAGTAATCATTACATAAAGCCTACAGATTTTGAAGAATCATTGATGTACATGCATCACTCAAGGGGAAGTGTTTGATTTTTACTATTGTTGATCATTATTACTACTGCTAGTTGAAGTTTTCTACTGTTTTGGATCCATTTTTCCTATGGTGCGTAATGGTGGGCGATTTGAAGCATTGGAAGTCTTAGATTGGAAGTATGATATTGATTCGTGGTGGTCAAGATCATTATTTGCATACGTTCCCTATTTGGATAATAACAAAAAGGGGAAGAGATGTTTGAGTGACATGTTTAAGTCAAGGGGAAGATTGTTTCTTTCATGGTGAGATTTAATTATCTCAACTTCTCGCTACTCGTCTAGGAAGTTCGTTCAAGATCGTGTTTGTTTTGTCATCATCAAATAGGGGAAGATTGTTGGGTCTATTATAGATTTGATAATACAAAACAAGAAGAATGAAACATGAAGGACTTAAAGTGACAAGAAGGGAAACTACAAAAAGATGGAGGATTTGGAAGATTCTAGAAGATATGCTTAAAAGAATATTTAGTTTCCTAATTGTATTATGATTCCTCTTGTAAACCCTAGATGTCTCTAGTATATAAAGAGACATAGGGTCATTAGTTTTAAAGTGCGTATAAGATGTAGACGTCTAAAGGTGTGTGTGTGTCAGAACCTAGGCGTAGGGATTGGGAAAACGCCTAGGGTTTAGTGGTTTAGTTAGTTAGTGTTAGATCAAGTCTTTGATCTTTATTATAGTTAGTTAGTTAGTTTATGATAATGAAAAACCTTGTTCATAATAATATTGATTCTATGTTTGAATATTTCGCCTTTATTATTATGTGTTCCTAGATATAATATTAGACCTCGTCTAAGAGCTTACAACGATCTTATCAATGTTTAAACCTAAGGTATAAGAACTAATTCGACCCGAATTAGCAGATGGCACACTCTTCTTTTTATTTGCAACCCGCATTAATGGAAACAACAAGAATAACGAACCTAACCATCAACAATTGTATCCTTGGCAACTGCAGCTAATGAAGCTCAACGGTCAACAGCCGACAATGGGTTTCACCACAGAAGTGGGGATGTCGCTGAATAGGTGGCTCAGATGGGCAAATATTCAGGCAAAAAGGATAGACCCGCCATGGTTGCAACAGGCCGCTGTTACCCTGCCAAGATACGGGACATCTCATATTTACCGAATAGATCCCAATTCATCACAGCCTTCAAAAAGGAACACAAACAATAACCATCTATCATGATAAAGTAACATTCATTCACCCTTCTTTGTTTTTGCAACCCGCATTAATGAAAACAGCAAGAACAACGAACCTAGCCAACAACAATTTTATCCTTGGCAACTGCAGCTAATGAAGCTCAACGGTCAACAGGCGATAATGGGTTTGACCACAGAAGTGGGGATGCCGCTGAACAGGCAGCTCAGATGGGCAAATATTCAGGAAAAAAGGATAGACCCGCCATGGTAACAGACTGTCACCCTGCCAAGATACGGGACATCTCATATTTACCAAATAGATCCCAATTCATCACAGCGACGATAAAAATTAAGCGTATGTTGTGAGTGAAGATGAATAGCAGCAGTTCGCGCAGGGTAAAGCAAATAACCCACGGGGCCCGTTTTAAAAAAAAATACCCACGTTACTATTCCCAAGAGGCCCAATAAATGTAATATAGTTATAATCAGGAATCGGGGATAGGAATATAAAGGAGTCTTTGGCAAATGCGCCTCCAAAGTGCTTGCGGTATTGCCAATTACCCCCAAAAAAACCAACCACTGGTGCATAGCCCACTCCTGTATGACCACTATAATACAAAGGCATCTGTTAGCCTGTATTGCGCATGAGTCGGTCCTGAACAACACCTGCATACGAAAAACCAACATAAGTGTATGAATGTTCTGAGAATAAACATGACAATAAGTGTAACTCTATAAACAACAGACAACAAAATAGGCAGCCTAACCATGCCACAAAGAATGGTTTGTTGCAATGAAAGACCGAGACGCATAGACTTCACAGACGGACACAACGGGTGCAATAACCTCACGCATTCGACATCCAATAAACCCATGTATATTTGCAACATTTTTTTGTATGAGGTTCTCACATGACCGCACGCAAATGTTTTGAGAGGCAGGTATATCTTTTTAATCCATATTTAAAAAAAACAGCGCATAAACAAATAAGCAAGACAGCACCCAAAAAGCAAATCAAAACTATCAACTTTTTTTAAATAGGTATGGCGAGCAACAAAAGAATCAGCAAAAAAATATTTTGGAAACACAGAA
Organism: Chrysanthemum makinoi; assembly: GCA_910596185.1. NCBI lineage: Eukaryota > Viridiplantae > Streptophyta > Magnoliopsida > Asterales > Asteraceae > Chrysanthemum > Chrysanthemum makinoi. Next base: position 316,010,123 of record OU343222.1, on the reverse strand, counting down.
GCTAACAAAAAGGAGTCCCAAAAAAATAGAACAAAGCTAGGACCTATGATCTAACACCAAAATAAAAGGAAACCCCCTAAAACAAAAGCCAAGAGAAGCAACTAACAAAAAGGCAAAAAGCACTTAATGAAGATAGCATTCAACTCCACAGACCCATTAAACCAAAATGCACCCAGAAATCTGCATATCAAGATTCAACAACCCTAACAACGAAACATAACAAACCTAGAATCAAAGGAACTAACATAAAGCAACCTAATACTATAACAACTAAACATAACAAACCTAGAATGAAAGGAACTAACATAAAGCAGCCTAATAACCGTTTACCTAACCCAACAACAAACAGCCAAGTCAAGCGCAAAAAATAACAAAAAAAACACCATAAACCTCGACCAAAACAGCAAAAAATTAAAAGAAAAAACGTCGAACCTAGCATCAAACCGTAAAGAGTGAGGCGGTCTCTTTTTTTCCAACACAAATAATTGATCTACCTAACTTCAATCACAACAATCAGGCAATATAGCAAGCCAAAAAAAAATATGTGGAGGAAAAATAACATGCGTTGTAGCAGGAACAAATGGCAAGAGGCCATCCACAAATTAAACATAAAAAAAGAGTTCCGGTTGATAGAACAGTTGCCCCCTCACAATCACCTGTAGCAAGCAAGAATTTCTCCCCTTTCGGAGCCTCAAATTGCCGGATAATTTTGGGGAGTCACGCCCGATCGGATCTAAAAGCCAAGCGTATGTTGTGAGTGAAGATGAATAGCAGCGGTTCTGGTAGGGCAAAAGAAAATAACCCACGAGGCCCGTTAAAAAAAATACCCACGTTACTATTCCTAAGAGGCCCAATAAATGTAATATAGATACAATAACATAAAATATAATACATTTTCTAGAGCCACCCGCGAAACCTGCGGGTCTATAGTCTAGTTCTATATATTAATAACAAAAGACCGTTGACTTGCGTTTATAAAAAAAACTTCCTGGTGGACTGGTTCAATAGCCAATAAGGAGTGAGGTAGGCGTTGGTCGGTGATATAAACGTGTTTAGGTGTCTTTGCATCGGACCCACAAAAAAATACACTTTTCAAATAAAATGTGTGGGTCCGGATGTCCTTTTTAGTGGGTTTTGCCATCCTTTTTGTGTGCTTAACATGTGCCTCGGGGCACATGTTAGAAAAATCCTTATTATATAAAGGTGCGTTTTGTCTATATGTGGTTGTCGATATCAAGGTGTCGTAGCATGATTTTATATATTTTTAAAACCCGCACACGTTATCATAAAAGGACGGGGGACCCACGAAAAGTACGTCCGGACCCATAAAAAATACACTTTTCAAATAAAATATGTGGGTCCGGACGTCCTTTTCACGGTCCCGCCGTCCTTTTTAGCTAACATTTCGCCCCGAAAGCACATGTTAGAAAAACCCTTTATATATTAATGAAACTTGGTGCAACAGCCAATAAGGAGTGAGGTAGGTACTGGTCGGTGATATAACCGTAATAAAAGGCTGTTGACTTCTGCGTTGTATAGGAAACTTCCTCTATTTGTTATACTACGAGCAGTTCTCTGCAAATGGTAAAAAGAGATGGTTTTTAATTTGCATATGTGTTACTTTGAAAATAAAATATCACTAATAGCGTATATCAACCAACATCTTGACAAAAATTTATGAAAGATGCTTATTATATTCTTTGTTTATACCAAACGAGTTATTGCACCCGCGTGTTGCGATGGTTTTTTTCCCTCTAGTTTTTATGATGCATGTGTTTGGTCTATTTGTATTGTTCAAGCCATAAGATACATAAGTAATCAAAAAATTATTCACTTATATTATACTAGCCTCAAGTCTCGTCTGATGGGCGGCTAGCTCTAATTTTTTTTTAAATAATATATATATATATTAAATTGTTTAATATATATATAATGTAAAATGATATAATATTAAAAACCAAAAAGTTAAAGATAAAATTGTCATTTGCAAAAGATATCTGCAAAGGAACCTAAATAACCTAGCAAACTTATAGTCGTTTGTTGTAGAGTTGCAACAGTTGTCATCTTTGTCGCAGCATAACCCTTTTAGGCCCTTCTTGCTTTTTATACTTGATACGATACATAGAGTTGTGAAAAAACAGGTTGTTCTAAATATAGACCGGTTTTGAGTATGACTGAACAAGATTACCCAAAAATTGATCTGATTTGACAAACTGACTGAAACCTGGCTCAACCGAACTGAATCGACCATTTATAGTTCAATTTCATGTTTTGTATAATTATTATGGTTTTACTCAGTTTGTTTCGTGTCAACACATACTTCTTTGGTTCAAAATAGCTGAACCGATCCGAACTGACCTTATTCGGTTTGGTTTTGGTTTGGATAGCTTTTACTCGATTTGGTTCTCGGTTCACGTTTTACCTTTATTCGGTTTTCGGGTCGGGTTAGGTCGGTCCGGTCGGGTTCGACCCGTTGCTCAGCCCTACTTTTGACTTAGTTTTTCTGTGTAACCTATTGATGTTTTGGTTTAGTTATTTTACTCAAGATGGTAATTGATAAGGATTTAAAACATACACTTTTAAGGGGTCATTTAAGACCTTAATCACCCACTTTTATATCCATTACTGCTTAATTTCGTTCCTTTTCACTTTTTAGGTCTCTTGGAAGCAAAATGCTGGAATGATGCATATTTGGATGAAAAGAAGTGAATATATGAAGAAAATGGCTAACTCAAAATCGAAGACACTCAAGCTGCTGGAATTGAAGCTGACGGCATCACAATCAAAGGGAGACGCCGTCCCTCTATACGTAATTAAATCTGTGACGGTTCAGTAGACTTTTTGCTAAATTACACATGACGGCGTCAGGATTTGAAGAGGAAGGGCATCACGAAGACTTTTCACCCCGCATCGGCCTATATCCGTAATCGACGACGCCACTATCGGCACCGACGGTCACAACCGCAACGCGACGCCCCAACAATGACTTAGCCAAGACGAAACCCTAATGACGACGATCCGACGGCGTCCCACCTATAAAGCGACGTCGTGAATGTAAAATTATATATAGAAATCGAATTTTCATAATTTTAAGAGGTAGACTTGTGGAGTAAAAACCTAAACGATTGTAGTCCGGTTTGGACAAGATCTTAGGGTTCTCATACCCTATTTTACATCAAGATAAGTGTTTTACTTCATTGATTTCATTATGTCTTCGATTGAATGTGTGTATGCTTGCATGTTTAACATGTCCGGCTAAATTTCTTGTGTGTTTGCATAGATCTATGAAACCTAATTATTAATTATTGATTGGTTGTCTCTTAACTTAATTGTAAATGGCTTAGGAATGCACTAGGCTATCGTTGTGTTTGAATGCTTGAGTAATCTTTGTGAACCTTAGTTTATGAATCACTTAGCGGGTTTGTAGTCTAAACATCCAAAGATAACCCTTAAAGTTAGTTTATGAATCCTAGAGAATTTCGTAGGCAATAACCTTAAGGTAATCTCAAAGAGTTAAGGAAAAAAGCATACCCTACGACCTTAGAAAACACAACGCGTTAAGAATAAGGACGGACAATTCAACCACCAATAAAAGATAACTAGGGAGTAATAGTATTTAGGTAGACACATTTTTAATCATCATACAAGCACACAACAATAGATATAAGACTACCCATAGCTTAGATAATTAGATAGTAGAAGTAATCGGTAGAAGTACCAACCCCCAAATCCAAACTCCGAGATTTTACCCTTAGCTTTATAAAAAAATATAAAAAAGATAAAAAAATAATTTTCCTCAACCTCAACCTTAGCGTAGTATACTTCTCACTAGCATTCATATTCCCATAGAGAACGATATCAATACCCGAGGCTTACCCAATACTACACTACAACGATTAGGTTCACTGCCTAAAGTGTTGAAAAACTTGCTCGACGAAAAAAAAGTTCCTTTGACCCCGAACGCGTTGTACGCGCATCAGTAATATTTGTTCTTGAACCATTAAGTATGATTTTTTTTGTTGAAGCGATAAAATATATTAACTCCAAACAATATTTACATAAGCAACATTTAAAGGGTGAAAAACATTCCCAAACACCCCTTAAATACTCAAAAATAAAATAATCCAAAAATCTAAACTCATCAGTCATCCCCATTCCATTATCTTCCACTATCTCTATTTCTTCCCATCAGTTTTTTTTATTTACTCAACCAATATCTACAACATGTATATACAAAAATCTTCAATTTGGAAATACGATCATCTAAACATTCATCTTCTTTTTCAAAAGTTTAAACACCTTTTTAATGTAGCAGTGGTAGGCGGTGGCTAAAATAATAAATGCCAAAAATGTTATCAAAACTCATATCTATAAACATATTAAAAAAAACCTTTAAAACTTGTTTAATAAATATATAGATCTATTTATAAACTCAAGAAAAGCTCAAAATATTAAACCCTTTTATGATGTAGAGGGTTCTGTAGTGGTGTGGGCTTCAGTGGTAGAGGTGCTCGGTGGTGGATTTGCGGCGGTGGTGGGGATTTGCGATGGTGGTGGTGTTGTGGTGGATAAGACGTGACAAAGAACAAAGAGTGTCTTGAGTTTATGTGAGATGATGTGTTGGTGTGTTTATGTATTGTAGGGGCGAGCAAAACCGAGTTACACCCGAACCAAAACCGACAACCCAACAAACCGAACCGAACGGATTCCAAAAAGTCAGGTATGAGTCAGTTTACATATTTTCGGATAAGTCGGGTCAGCTTGAAACCCGACAAAACCGACTTAAACCCGACAAACCGAACCGAACCTAGTCTACCCAAACCGACCTGACTTATTTTCGGTTCTATTTCGGGTTGGTTTTGGGGCAAAGTCGGTTTCGGGTCGGGTCAGTTTTGGGTTGAGTTGGTTTCGGGTCAGGTCGGTTCTGATGTTGATGGAGATGATGGTGCAGCGACTGTGGTGTTGGGGGAGTATAGATGGTGTTAGTCGGATTTTACATGCTGACGGCCAGCTGTAGGAGGCGACGCTATGGTGGTGATGACGTGGGTCGAATGGTGGGATGGTGATGGTTGGCGGTGAGGGTAGTTTTGTCCGGATTGTAGAGGTTGTTGAAGAATGATGTGGGTATTGGATGGTTGGGAGTGTGTTTGTGTATGTTGGTGAAATTGGGACAATGAAGAAGGGTTAAAAGAATTAGGCATAACTTGTTTATAGAGACTAATGGTTTCTTGGATACACGAAAAGACATAATTACCTTTCCATTTGCACACCACATGACCAACTTAACAGTTAAACTAACAGAAAAATTGGTCAAAGGACCAAACCCGATACGGGTCACAACCACAAGGACCAAACCCATTAAAAAAGTTTAGGGACTATGTTTGTTAAACCTGATAGACCACAGGGACCATTTATGAAATTAACTCTTTTTTTTTGTTGAAATGTGTGTTTTGATGTGGTGTTAAAGAAAATGGTGGAAGTAAATGAGGTGGAGGATGATCTTTGTATGTATTAATTTGTCATGAGTTTTTTTTCATAATGGTTTTGAGTATGGCTGAGCAAGGTCACCTGAAAATTGATCCAAACTGACAAACTGACCAAAACCAGGTTGAATCGCACTGAACCGATCATTTTCGGTTCGGTTTTCTGTTTTGTATAATTATTTCGGTTTTGCTCGGTTCGTTTCGAGTCAACACACACTTCTTTGGTTCGAAATAGCTAAACCGATCTGAACCGACCTTATTGGGTTTGGTTTTGGTTTGATAGCTTTTACTCTGTTCGGTTCCCGGCTCACGTTTTACCTTTATTTGGTTTTCAGGTCGGGTTTGGTCGGTCCGGGTCGGGTTTGACCTGTTGCTCAACCCTACTTTTGAGTTACTTTTTACTGTTTTTTTGAATGATGACTTTCATTTTTTGGATAGAGTCACACCTGCCCTAAAGCATGCCCTCATCCTCCACGCATCTGCATAATGTTGTCTTAACCGGGTCCATGCTGGCGTAGTGGGGATTAATAACGGCGTCCACCCGAAAACCGTGCCGCTACTGTAACCTATTGATGTTTTGGTTTAGTTATTTTACTCAAGATGGTAATATTTGTTCTTGAACCATTAAGTATGATTTTTTTGTTGAAGCAATGAAATATATTAACTCCAAACAATGTGTACATAAGCAAACATTTAAAGGGTGAAGGACATTCCCAAACACCCCGCCAAACAACAAATAAGCAGACGTAAACACTTCTATACAAGCCTACCACAACAAAAGCAGAAGAACTAAACAATCTGTATTATTGTCATTCACCAATTATTTACCAATTTCACCTAGTAACTTAGGATATTCCAACACTATGACTATATTTCCTTTTGTATGATTACCTAGACAAACCAATTGCAGTTAACAAACTCACAAAAGGTTGTTAGATCCTATCACAAGAAGGCATCATCATAAGTGTAGAATCACTAAGTGCTAGCTCATATCTATTTAAAACTATATTTCCAAACTCTATCAAGATCATATAATCTACATGACTTAACAGAGGATGGCATAACTTTTGACCGAGCTCTGCCAAAAACTAGAATCCTGGTGGAAACTCTATGGATATCTACAATCTTGAAATACATTTCCCTCTTGCAAGATTACCCTGAATTAGAGGTCCACATCCGAACTGGTTAACCGAAATGTAACCGAAAAACCAACCCCGTCAAAACCGATGGTTTGTAACCAGTTGGGGATTTTGAAAAAACAACCGGTTTGGAGACCGGTTTTTTATAACCGGTTGCAAACCGGTTTTTTGGTATTTTTATTTTTTTTTTAATTTCAAAATTTTGAATTTGAATGTTGAGCGGGAAGGCGTGAAGGAGCGGGGGGGGGGGGGGGATATTAATTTTTTGGGTTGAAAAATTACCATTTTGCCATTGTGTGGTTAATATAAATAGAAGGGTTATGTATTTGTTTACTTAAAACTTTCAAACAACCAAAATACACTTTAAAAAATCAAAACCGAAAGTATTTCACTAATGGCAAGTTCAAACACCACAAACACCGAAGCTGGTTCAACAAGTGCAGCGACGATTGTCCGAACTTTACCATGCGATCGTGTAAAAGATCCATGGGAAAACTTCAACCTCGTCCTAATGTCGGATGGCAAGAAAAAGTCTCAATGTAAACATTGCTTGAGTATAATGTCTGTCGGTTCTAACTCGACGTTGAAGGCTCATATAAAAAACAAGTATTGCAAGACACTCAAAACGGTTCCGGAAGGCGGTCAATTGTCTATGGGTAGAGACGGGAGTATTTTTGTATACGATCATGATGTAGTTCGTGAACAATTTGTCGGTTTGGTTATTCAGCGTGGTTTTTCGTTCAACCACTAATAAGGTTTTAAATGTACCTTTTTGAGGGGTCGTTTAAACCCTTATTTGATCACTTTTGTATCCGTTATTACTTAATATCGTTCCTTTTCACTTTTTTGGTATCTTGAAGGCAAAATGCTGGAATGACACTTATTCGGACGAAAAGGCGCGAATATACGAAGAAAATGGCCAAAGTCAAGAATCGAGACACTCAGGCTGCTGGAACTGAAGGAGACGGCATCAGGCACAAACTTGCGACGCTGTTGGACAACTTTTGTGATGGCTCAGTAGCTAAATTTCCCATTTACAAGTGACGGCTTCAGGTTTTAAAAGAGTAGGGCGTCGCAACTTAGATGACCTAGATTTGATCCGACGACGCCGAGATCGAAGGGACGCGGCCACAGGCATAAGGTGACGCCGCCGCAAGACTAACGTGGCCATGACGAAACCCTAATACGGCGATCCGACGCCACAAATCAAAGGGTGACGCCGTCGCATTTGTAATCTTATATATAGAATTCGAATTTTTTAGTTTTCAGTGTGTAGTCTTTGGAGTAAAACCTAAACCGAACCAAGGCTATCTTGTACAGTATTTTAGGGTTCCATACCCTATCTTACATCAAGATAAGTGTTTTACTTCATTAATTCAAGTATGTCTTCAATTAATTGTGTGTATGCTTGCATGTTTCCCATGTCCGGCCAATTTACTTGTGTGTTTGCTTAGGGAATATGAAACTTAATTATTGAATATTGATTGGTTGTCTCTTATCTTAATTGTTAATGATCTAGCATTGCGAGAGGTCATCCGTTGTGTAGTTAATGCTTGATTAATCTTTGTGAACCTTAGCTTATAGTACCTAGAGTCATTGTAGGCTAAACCATCAGAAGAGTACCTTAGTGTTAAGTTTATAAATCCTAGAGATTTTGTAGGCAATAACATTTGGTAGTTTCAAAGAGTTAGAGATAAACGCATACCCTACGACCTTAGACACACAACGCGATTAAGAATAAGGACATGACAATTCAACCATCAATAGAAGATAATTAAGGAGTAATAAAACCTAAGTAAACACATCTTTAAATTATCATACGAGCACACAATAATTAGACATAGACTACCCACTAGATTTGATAATTAGATAAGTAGAGTAATCGGTAGAAATATCAACCCCCTAAATTTAAACCCCGAGATTCGTACCTTTCCATTTCCAAAAAACATAAAAAGATAAAAAATAATCTTCCTCAACCCCAACCTTAGCGTAGTAACTTCTCACTAGCATTCCTATTCCCCTAGAGAACGATATCAATACCCGTGGCTTACCCTAATACTACACTACAATGATTAGGTTCACTGCCTAGGGTGTTGAAAAACTTGCTTGACGAAAAGGAAGTTCCTTTGACCCCGAACGCGCTGCGTAAGCGTATCATGTTTTTATGGCCACGGGTATAGAATAGCTAGTTAGATTTCCACCTCGTTTAGGTTCCCTTGCTTGATTCCTATCAAGTAAGGTTTTTTCTCATTTTTAGCTTCCTTGTAGTCTATCCCCCTTCTTTGTGTTTGTGTTCATGAAACCCTTTTCATTTGTCGCTATAGCAAGTGAAGTTGCATTTGAATCACTAACAAATGAGGAACAATTGAATTTCGCAGATTGGATTGCTTTTTATTGTTATAATGAATTTGTGAGTGATCTTAGAGATATCCAAAAGGAGACGGGTGTAAGGTTGGATGGATTTGATAAATTTTTTGCTTGTGTGGCTTCTATTCAACGATCATTGTTAGAATCAACTCCTTTTAGTGAGACCCTCTGGAAAAAATTTGAGAAAAGCCTCCTAAGCATAAACCATCAGTTGTCACAACTTGAGGAAATGGATAAGGAGGATTTATCCAACCTTAGGCATCATGATAAAAAAGACCTAGTTTTTAAGAACATGGAACCTAAACCCGAACAAGATTGTGAGATGGTTATAGTTGAACTACCTAGTTTCATTCGTGGGATAGATTTCACCAAAACATATGACACGCGTGAGGAATCCTTTACGCAAATAGAACATAGTGATCAAATTTTTGAGAATGATTCTTATGAATTGGACCAAGAATTTGAAATGGCTAAAGAAGGATTTGAGATACTTAGAAGTGTATTTGGGTTAGATCATACTAAAACACATGATGAACATTTAGGAGATCTAGATATAATGGAGAATGAGGTGGAAACTCCAAGCCCACAAGCCCTACCATCACTTGAGGAACACACATCGCCTATAACTTATCCAGAAGAAGTTGTAACACCCCAAAATCACGGTACAGCGGAAGACTTAATCAAGTTTTCGGGGCGTTACTATTGGATTGGTATCGCACACAAGTATAGGAAAAGATAGTCATTTAACATTCAAAACCAATCCCAATTTAAGTATTCAAAACATTTAATCCAAAAGTATAATTATTAGGCCCAAAACATGATTTAATAAAATAGGTCCCCAAAGTTTATCAGAGTCAGAAATGATCCTTGAGCCTCGCCTTCTTGCCAAGCTTCCACAAACCACGTATTCCAAACATCTTTCAAATACCTGAGAAATCATGCTAAAAGGTCAGGTGAGTTCATAGGTTTAAGTTCAACAAAATCATAGTGAACCAAGAGGAGTTGATTTGCTATGCAAGACCTAAGATAGATAAATACCGATCCTACCCGGATCACCAACCAAAAACATGTCCCGCATCCAGGACTACTCGCCCATGATTCTAGTCCAAAGACTGCCGTGGCAAACTCTAGAATAATTACCAACCCCGGACTAGGTCGAGGTAGAAGTCTATTCTTAGCTAGGCAACAATTATAGCAATTAGGATTGCTACCCTAGTCTAAGGCAACAACTACCGCACATCTATATAAACAGTCAAACATATAAGAAAATCCAAATAGTTTTCACGGTCCGAAAACAGTAGCATGATTCTCACCCCAATAGAGTTAAAACGTAGATAAAAGTGGGGCTATGAAACTCACCTCAAGCAATCACGTACGAATAAACACTAGCAGAAGATAACAGAAATCACGGCACATCAACTATCGACTCGGCACAACCTATTAATGTAGACCAAACTTAATATATATATTCCTCGAAATCAATGTTATCTACCCCAATGTATTCCATTTCGTTATTTCCAAAAATGTCTCGTTTCACCATTTAATCCTAGTGTTTGGTATTCCTCATGTGGGTGTATCGACTCAATATGATGCTATGAATGCACTCAATCAACCAATATATAACTCAATGCAACACAATGAGACCCCTAAACGATAAACTCCATAGTCCAATAAGTTTCGGAATAAATAGTAGACCTTATCGAATTCGTCAACTCGATAAACTCATTTATTTACTCGTGTCGCTTATTATCCCATAAATCAATCGTATCCTAAAGAGTCATAAGGATAATTCACCCATTAATAAGGTTACCCAACGTACCTAGCGGGCTCTTATTAGATTCGTCAACCTAATAAGTCCGCTACCCACGTGGATCAACACTATTAACGTTAGGTTATCCGTAACCCATGCACACAACGTAAGCAAATAAATACTTAACTAATATTAAATGTCCACAATTGACATTTATTGATAAAAGTGTACTCGAAACATTAATTACTTATTTATTTCAAAACATTTCCGTTTTAGTCGTTAGTTTCCATTTAAAAATAGTAAATAACAAGATAAAACTCGTTATCAACAATTTTGATACAAAAGCCCATTTATTATGTATATCTCATAGTTTATTAGCATTTTCATGTATATATATACATTTCGTCAAATTCCAATATTAATCTCATATCGTTATTCGTTTCGAGTCCACAAGCACGAGTCATAAGTTCTCGGCTTTTAATCAATCAATAGTCCAAATTATACTAAAGTCCATGTTACGGCTTTGTCGGAGTCAACTATTGACTAAAAAGTCAAAGTAACGCCGACGTAGCTCAAAGTCAACAATATATATATCAAGTCCAAATTTAAAAGTGATAATAGCGCAATTCAATCCCAAACCAACTCAAAACAATCTCGCCAACCAATCAATCAACCAAATATACCCGAAACCAATGTTATGACCCTAATGGTCATGACACGGTCGCGGTTAAGACCACGTGAACCAAACAAGCTCTAGAAGCTTTTCGGCTCCACGCGTCTCATCCAAATCTCAACTACATCAACCAACAAGCTACCAAAATGACCGACCCGACCCAAGGTCCATGTGGGTCTCAGTACACAAACCATGAGCCACGACATTTGAGTCCCTAGTGGCTCGTACGCCTCATAACTCACATTCAAACACAACCAAATCACTTCCACAACATCCAAATCCAATCATTCAAGCTCCAATTATTAACCAAACACAAAACCCATCATCTATTCTAACCAAAAATATGAAACTAGACCTAAAATGCATAAACCCATCAAATTGATACACCACACACTTACCAAACACTAATTACTTGTTTATTTAGACATTAATTAGACTTAATTCCAGGTTTAAACCAAAAGCCCTAAATTATACCATAGGGTCGAAACCCTAATTTACCATACGTGGGTTTTTATGGCTTAAACAAGCTCTACCCACGTTCCATTTACCTTATTCAAGCTCGAATTGCAAAACCCACTTGAAACCCTAAAAATCTGAATCTTAATCTTTAAATTTGAAGGTGTTAATGAAGGTTTTAGTGAGAGTATTATATATGGTTAGAAAGAGGATGAAAAGATCTTTGATATGGTGGTGGATGTGGGTGGCCACGCACGGCGGTGTGACGGTGGTGGCCGGAACAGTGGCCGGCGGCCAAGGGTGGTGGCTAGGGTTTTTAGAGAGAGAAAGGGGAGAGAGAAAAGAGGGGTGTGTGTGTTTTTAGTGAGAGAAACAAAGTGTAAGAATGAGGGTGGATGGTGCCTTTTATATTTGGGTGTTGGGGACTCAAAAATAATAAAAATATTGGGAGGGGGGCGCCGGCTAGGGGAGAAATAGGGGGGTCGGAGTTGTAATTTTTCGTAACTATCTCGTTTACCCAACCCCGAGCACATATATTGTCCCCCGAGTGTCCCACAACGTTCATTCGACTTTCTAACATCGTTATTTACGTTTTACCACGAGTTTTGACTATTTATTTGTCAATTTTCGAGTTACGGTCTAAAAGTTACAATAATTCTCGTTTTAGGCTTTTCTAGTGCCGAATCGAATAGTGCCTACCAAATAGAGTTAAAACTCATACGATAACTCATTGAATAATGAAATAATCCAGAAAACCAATGGACGATATAAAATCAAGTCATGGTTTATAAAAATAGTGATAAAGGCCAAAGCTCGGTTTAGTTTAACGTAATGCGGTTACCTAAAATAGACTCCCTAAATTGCCAGTTGTCACAGAAGTAGAAGAGACTATAGGAACCCCGATTGATATAGAACCTTTGGACCAAATGCCACTAGATAATGTAGGTTTAGATGCTTGTTGTCATGACCTCTCTCTTAGTCCTAGGGAAGTTGCTAATTTTGATGAACCGGAGCCTCAACCAAAAACCTTACCCAATTTTTCGTCTTTAGATGTGAATCTTGGAATTGAATTAGGCCCCAATCCACCCATCAAAATAAATAGTCCGGGTAGTTGCTTGATAAAGGTGGTAGACTCTAGGCCATGTAAAGTGGAAGCTAATATAGGAGTAACCCATGACCTTACACACTTATATCACCCATTCATTGTTGATAACAAGAAACATTATGGGTTTAAACCGAGTTTATTAGGTCAAGATGGATCCTTAACTAAGAATCTTTTGAAGTTGATAACAGATGATCCATTTTTAGGAGAGATATTTGATTCACCCGCTACACCCACAAAATTAGGTAAGGTTAGAATGAATGGAGCACACCCCTTTGAGCATATAAATCACCCATCACCTTCACCTCGCGTGGCAAATTTCCACCCTAAGGGTGTGTATTGCTACTATCACCCGCACTTAAACTTAAGTGTAGGGAAAACCTCCCCTTTATCCGTTAAATAAGGGTAGAGTCAAGCTCGTGACTCGAACAAAAACAAGCGCTTCTTGGGAGGCAACCCATGTGTATTTGTTTTTCATTTTTATTTGTGTGTTGTATATCTTTTCATTATTGTATGTTCTCATGTTTGAATTTGTGAAAATGCTTTATTTTGTCTTTAACCTCGTCTTAATTACATATAAAGGTATTTTACATAAGGGATAAGTGTAGGGAGGATTACACACGTTTTCAAAAGAAATGTGAACATGAGAATTACAATTAGTTAAAAGATATACATGTGTGTTTTTCGAGTCAAATGCTTGTATCGAGTCATAATGGATGTTTTGCAGGAAATTTTTTCCAGATTTTAAAGATATAAAATTTTCAGAATTTTTCCGTAAAATCGCACCGCTGTCAGATAACCTGACGGCGTCAGGGTCGCAACCTGACGACTTCAGGAGGAGTAGAAACAGCTTCTAACTTTTTCTCGTTTTCTGTGCTACTTATAAATTTTTTGGAATTTTCCAAGTCTTAATTTTCTAGAAAATCTGCAAACATCCATTCCATAAGCATTATATCTTATTTAAGTCTGGAATTACATCTTGTTGAGATTTTTGTTTGTTCGGTTTGATGCGTTGAGTTGTCTGTTTTCTTAAAGTGTGCAGGTTTTGTTTATCAAGAAGAAAATACGAAAGATTGGAAGAAACTTTTAACGCATACATTCTTCTTGAAGAAAGATTTAACCACTACTTCACACGGATCCTACCAAGCTAATCAGGGGAGTACTAGTTTCTTTCGTTTTTAATTACCTCCTATTATCATAACTTTGATACTTTCGGGGAACATTGGGGACAATGTTCAGTTTAAGTGTAGGGAGGGAAAATAAAACGGGAACTTTGAAACTATGCTTATCCTTGACTATTTGCCTTGTCCAATTTCATTTGTGTAATAAACCAAGAGAAATATCGGTTAGGGTAATTTTGGCACCAAATTTAAAATTTTTCATGACATATAGGAGTAGACCATTAGTCTTAATAAAGCGTCTCATGGATAGGAAATTATATTATTAGCACAAAAACCCTTTACCACTTAAATTCCACCCAAAATGTGTGGATCGCCCTTAGATTTGTAGGAATTAAAGCATTCATCTTTGATGCTTAGAGTGTGAACCGGTAGTATAATAGATTCTAGAACTTGTTTTGTGATGCATTCTGAGATCACTAGTAAGACTACACTTGTGTAGGTAGGAATAACTAAATGATAAGAGGCATTAGGATAACCCTTGTTTGATACCCGTAATATAATTACTTCTTCCACATTGGTTGAGTAATTCCCCCACACCTTTGCGTTGTACTCGTCTTTAGTACACGATACCCCTAGTTAACCCTCAGAGCCTATCCTTTTCGCGGTTCTCGTGATGTTTCGGTTTTCCGGAATGTCAATGAAGAGCATTGTTTACAATCCACCCCTAAATGTACACCCAAATCACCTTAGCCTACCTTGTATGCACTCACTTTTAGTGCATTATTGTTATCACACTAAACCCTTAGTTCAATTATCTAGTTGCTTGCATAAGTTTCTAAGTCGAGTCATATCCTTTGTACATAGTTTTGGGACGATAGGGACTCATGGGAAAAGTTAAATTTTATGAGATGACGGGAAGGGAACGTTAAATTCAAATTCCCTTTATTTGCATAATAATGTACTCCAAGTGTTTTGATCTTTTCAATTCAGGTCAAATTAGTGTTAGAGTAATAAAAACTCAAGTGTAGGGATGTGCCTATAAATCCCTATCATTTTGATGTATCGTAGAGGATGGTAGAGTAAAAGTATATGAAAAAAAAATCGAAAAAGAAAAAAAAAAAAAAAAAAAAAAAAACATTTGGGCTACCATCTTACATCTATCTTTAAAATTATGTTTGTTAGTTTCAGTTATCTAGAGTCTAGAGTGTCGAGTCTTGGCTTAGCAACGCTATTCTTCGCATGCTTGTAACATAAAGATTTTTGACTTGCCGCCACTAAATAGCCTATCCCACCAAACCCTTTGTTTCCCTACCGTAAGCCTATCATTACAGCCCTTTAAAAGACCTCTTGGATAGTCTTTCCTAGGTGCTTACGCCAAAGCGATGGAGGTTTGATCTAGTCTCACGCCTATGGTAATCTATGTACTAGGACCGGTTAATGAGTGTTTATCTTCCATTTCCAACTTGTTATATTTCATATACACCCGAGAGATGTGAATATCCAAACACCCCATGTGAGGTGCTAGTATGTAATTTCCGTGCTTGTTATGAATTTTGCGGGGCTTATATGTGTTGTGAATCGTTCTAAACTAATGCTTCATGACCTATAACTTATAAATTGATTGGCTAAAAGCACATTTGCTTGAGGACAAGCAAATACCAAGTGTAGGGATATTTGATAAGGTTTTAAAATGTACCTTTTTGAGGGTCGTTTAAGCCCTTATTTGATCACTTTGTATCCGTTATTACTTAATATCGTTCCTTTTCACTTTTTAGGTATCTTAAAGGCAAAATGCTGGAATGACACTTATTCGGACGAAAAGGCGCAAATATACGAAGAAAATAGCCAAAGTCAAGAATCGAGACACTCAGTCGCCTGAAGGGGCGAGACGGCCAGCACAAACTGCGATGCCGTCGGACAACTTTTGTGATGGCTCAAGAGCCAAATTGCCCATTTACAAGTGACGACTTTAGGTTTTAAAAGAGTAGGGCGTTGCAACTTAGACGGCCTAGATTTGATCCGACGACGCCGAGATCGAAGGGGACGGCGCCAGTGCATAAAGTGACGCCGTCGCAAGACTAACGTGGCCAAGACGAAACCCTAATAACGGTGATCCGACGGCGTCACAAATCAAAAGGTGACGCCGTCGCATTTGTAATCTTATATATAGAATCCAAATTTTTTAGTTTTCAGTGTGTAGTCTTTGGAGTAAAAACCTAAACCGAACCAAGGCTGTCTTGTACAGTATTTTAGAGTTCCATACCCTATCTTACATCAAAATAAGTGTTTTACTTCATTAATTCAAGTATGTCTTTAATTAATTGTGTGTATGCTTGCATGTTTCCCATGTCCGGATAATTTACTTGTGTGTTTGCTTAGGGAATATGAAACTTAATTAATTAATATTGATTGGTTGTCTCTTATCTTAATTGTTAATGATCTAGCTTTGCGATAGGTCATCCGTTGTGTAGTTAATGCTTGATTAATCTTTGTGAACCTTAGCTTATAGTACCTAGAGTCATTGTAGGCTAAACCATCCGAAGAGTACCTTAGTGTTAAGTTTATAAATCCTAGAGATTTTGTAGGCAATAACCTTTGGTAGTTTCAAAGAGTTAGGGATAAACGCATACCCTACGACCTTAGACACACAACGCGATTAAGAATAAGGACGTGACAATTCAACCATCAATAGGAGATAATTAAGGAGTAATAAAACCTAAGTAAACACATCTTTAAATCATCATATGAGCACACAATAATTAGACATAGACTACCCACTAGATTAAATAATTAGATAAGTAGAGTAATCGGTAGAAATACCAATCCCCCAAATTCAAACCCCGAGATTCGTACCTTTCCATTTCCAAAAAACATAAAAAGATAAAAAAATAATCTTCCTCAACCCCAACCTTAGCGTAGTAACTTCTCACTAGCATTCCTATTCCTCTAGAGAATGATATCAATACCCGTGGCTTACCCTAATACTACACTACAATGATTAGGTAAACTGCCTAGGGTGTTGAAAAACTTGCTCGACGAAAAGGAAGTTCCTTTGACCCCGAACGCGCTGTGTAAGCGTATCAACCACTTTGACGACCCTTAGACAACAACGGTGTTTCAGAATTATATCCAACCAATGTATAATCATGTAAGTCGTATGACTCTAAAATGCGATGATATGAAAATGTGAAAAATGGCTAAACAAGATTTAAAAAATGCTTTTATAAATCTAGAAGCTTCTGTTAATTTAACAACCGATGTTTGGTCTGCTCCTCATAATTTTCCATTTTCGTACCTTTGTGTTACCGCACATTGGGTTGATCCCGAAAGTTGGCAAATGATGAAGCGAGTCATAGCATTTGAAGACTTTCCGGTTCCTTACTTCGCAGATGCTTTATACCAATTTTGAGAAAAGTGTTTCATAAATTTCAGTTGACATGATTTTTTTTTCAATAACGTTGGATAATGCTAGTAACAACACAAATGCAATGCGTAGACTAAAAATAGAATACGAGCCACCTTTAAATGGCGAATTCTTTCAGAGTTGATGTATTGCACACATCATTAACTTGGTTGTGCAAGAGGGATTAAAAGATGAAATTTGACTCAAAGGAAAGAAAGTTTTAAAAGAATGTTTCATGATATATTTAAAAAGGGTGCTAAAAGATATAATAGCTACATTCGATTGTGTGAAAATGCGGGGAAACCTTGGTTATCACCTAATTGGGATATTGAAACAAGATGGAACTCCACTTATCTTATGTTCATAAGTGATTTAAAACAAAAGGTGACTTGACCATATTTTCATGACAAATTGTCGGAAAAGGGTAGATGTGCTCCATTAATGTCGAACACTGGGATACTATTGAAAAATTAACCCGATTACTTGAAGTTTTTTACAACCCCACAAAAACATTGTCGGGATTTTATTATCCAATGGCTCATTTGGTACTCGAGCAACTATTCTTGACGTCTTCAATTATTTCTGCATTTGAATTATTGGTGGTGTTTATACAAGCATGGTTTCCGGCATGACGGATAAGCTTTTGAAATATTTTGAAAATTTTCCAACGTTAATTACTTGTGCGGCCGCATTAAATCCATGTTATAATTTAAGCGGGGTAGAGTTGCTTATCGAATCGATTGTGTAACACCCCCAAATTTGTTTAGCGGAAGCATACGTGTTATGGGGAATGTTACTAAATCGGAGATCACAACACAAGTAATAAAGAACGGAATACATACTCCGTTTTAATTTCATAAAATAGTTTTAAAACATTATCTTACAAACATTGTTCAAATAAAATGGGCACTTCCCATAAGTTTAGTGGTCCCAATTTAATAACATCATCATCAGTAAAAACACTTCTTTAGACATTACTACGACCCTTTACCACCTCTTGCCTTGCATCCATGATCACAATTTAAACACCTGAGAAAAAAATATGCTAAAAAGGTCAGCTAAAAGCTGGTGAGTTCATAGGTTTAAGTTAAAACTGTACGTTTGGACCATAATCAAAGTCATATAATCATTACAACGAATATAATGATATATGGATGAATGTCTAAGCTCTAAGTTCATGCAACCGATACTACGACAGTTTCTGTATGCTAAATGATATCATACAATTCATAGGACCAATGCGAGTGTTTTGTCCCTCAACACTCGATTCCGACATGGTATACGTTTCGCCTTGGCCTAAGCAGGGCCAACCGAACGGAGGAGTCACCCTCAATAGATCTATTTATAACATTCGCGCTTCCCAATAGGGAACTGACAGTTCATGAAAAAGGGGCATTTCTAGGGACATAAGGGCTTAGGCTGAACCACGTAATAGTAATCATGCAATAGGTCATGTCCATAAAAAGGTTTTGCATATTTTCTCACCCCAAAGTGTATAAAACAATTTATCAAGTAAAAGAGGAGCTATGAAACTCACCTTAGCAAATGTGCAATCCAAAAGTGGGATTTAGTGAATGTTGTGAAGCGGCACCGACACGCGACCTAGATAAGGAGGGCAAAGTTTTAGTTCATTGTTTTAAGTATTACTTACTTAAAATAGTTCAATTGTTTTTTTTTATAATTGTATTAAAACTAAACTTTAGTTTGTAAAAATGATTACATGGTTTTACTATTAAGTATACGAAAGTATATATACTTTTCATGTTGACGCTATAACGGTATTAAAATCTAAAATTTGGTTTGAAAATATTTACGTTATTCTTTTAGTAAGTATATAATGTATATATACTTATTTAAGTTGACACATGATAGTAGTGTCAAAATCAAATATTGGTTGATTTATTTTCTAATTGTACTTAGATAATACATACGTTAAAGTTGAAGACTTTCAATTTAATAAATGATAAAGTGATATAGTGGTCTCTATTTATTTATCAAAATTTGTTTGTAACATTTGTCATTTACGACTACTAGTTTTCTTGGCATGACTAAGTCTATTTGAACATATCAACGAAAATCTTGTTGTACAAATTTTACTATGTACATTGTTAGTCATTCGTTTCACGGTAATAAAACTTTTACACTAGTTTTCTTGTCGTTACAAATATTTTTATATCAAAGTAAAAGATTTTGAATTCGCGGGGATTAAGTTTAGGTATATTTTGACCTCCACTTAAATGTTTCAAGTTTTATTCTCGCGAGTTAGTTCAGACTACCCAAATGAACACTCGAAATTGCCATGGGCTGTGGCCCGGTGTTATTAGTGGTAGGGTACCCGAGTTGGGCCCAGGCCCGAAGTGGTATATGTATAGGAAACGGGCTTCGGCCCAATGATGATTTAGGAGAGAAGCTGGGCTGATCCAACAAAGTTTGCACAATAGGTTCTTACTCAAATTTTTAGAGGACACATACCAAAATCCCATTTCCAGATTTTATTGTCATTGAATACATCTTTCGTTACAAAAAGTTTAGCGTGAGCAGCTTGGCTCGAGATACGCTCGATCATTCATGCTCCACTTTGTGAAGCCGAGATCTCTCGACTAGGGAGTATTTGATTCCAACACCATAGTACTACCATAGCGAGGTTGTCGACTCACTTACACAATATCAAAGCATTTCTATTTCGATGACAAGTAGGTACTAAATGGAAGTAACTATGGTTATGCTTTTTCTTGGCCGAGAACAAAAGGAAGTGACCATGAACAGAACTATTTCGAACGAGTTTGACTAGTACAGTTTATCCCGAGGGCGCCTTAGCTTGAGCTAAAAACGACACTCATCCCCCGACTATACTAGTTTCCAGGTTTGCTCCTACCAATCTATGTATACATCTACCTATGGTAATACAATCCTTCTTAAGTTGTTATTGACTCGAATCGGCCAGAAATTTGACAAGGGTTTAGGGACAATTTCGCATATCTATACCCATATTAAGATTGATAACATCCGGTTAAGCAACTAATAAACCAACAACAATTTCCAGATTCGATGCCAATGTGGCTCAGAATTTTTATAAAACTTAACTTTCGTATTCCTTTGGTTTTGTTACTCTCGACAGAAAACGAATTCACACACGAGGACCACGTTTTTCATATTGACATTCCAATTACTAAAACCCAACACCATTTTCTAGATTCAATCCTAATGTTACTAGAAATTTTATAAAAGAAAAAGCTTAGTTTTCTTACGTCTTGGTCCTTACCTCTCGACAGAATAATATTAACAAACCAATCAACAAAAATAATTCACATGTGACTATATCGATTACCGAAGATCACAAGTTTTATCAATACCAAGAACACTTTGCTTTACCATTGACTTATCAATTTATTATCAACTCAATTCATGATCTTAACAATACAAAGTTGGAAGAATTTCTTACAATGAAAGTGATGATAATGAAGTCGAAGGTCAACCAAGAAATTCAACAACAATGAAATCCCAATCAATTTCTTAGCAGAACCCCAATCAATAGCTTTCAATCCTTTAGAGTTTCTTAACCTTTGAGATGAGTTTGGAGGTGTGTTTTTCCCCTAGGTTGCCTCGACAGAGATAAAAGGAAGAGAGAAGAGGTAGTCTTTGACTATGTTTCTCACCTTGGAAGAGAAGTGGTAACCATTCTTGGCTTTCCTTTGTCTTTACATTCCTACTAGGCGCATTCTTATTGGAAGAATGGGATGAGGATGGTGACTCTTGAAGCTCCTATGGCTACCTTGGACTCTTCCTTTTCTATGGCTGCGCGTGTGTTGCTAAAGACCCAACAAAGACAATCACTAGTTTGCTTTGTATGTAGAGATGAGGGTGAAAAGAGACTCTTGCAGGTTCTATTTTTATCATAAGCTCTTTTTGGGATGTTTGACCTAGGCATATGGTATGGATAGCAGGGAAGTAGGTGACCATTTTGGGAAGATGAAGTTTTGTTGGTATTCATCTTGAGAGAGAAAGAAAAACGTGTGGGAATGAGAGAAGCAGAAAATGATAAAGTATAAGAGAAGAGGGGGTGGGGGCGGTTATACCAAGAATAATGGGATAAGATTATTTGACATTTTATAAATCAATGTGTATAATATTTAAATTTTATGAGGTAAGTTAAAATGTTAAATATAGTATGTAACTTAAATTGTGTGATGTATTTGGTGTCTCGCGGAATAAAATTGTGACTGAAGTTATTAATGTATGATAATTTTTATGATGTAATATCTTATAGATACGCTTCGGAAATATTATTATCTTTGTAATATTTTTCATTACGGAAGTTTATCATTTGTTTTATTTGGCCTTATCATAGTGTCGGACACGCGTCAAGGTCCATGGGGAAAACGAGATAACCTCTCGTCTTACAAATTTAATCATAAGACAATAACAAAATATTCATATTATGAAATGAATGCAAAAGTAATGCAATAGGCTACTGTATGCGAGTTATCTACTCAAATGATCAGGCAAAGCTCATGTATGCTTAATGACTAGGCTTAGTAATAATAAATTACTATTTATTATTTAAATATGAGTGAAAATTTACCGTGTGTCACAGATTGTAACTGATTTGGGTTGTTTTGCGAAAAACCCGAACTTTGTTGACGATGCAAAAGAGTCCTTTACCAATTCTTTTAGAGGTTTACGGGAATATTATTTTGAAAAATATGGTAACCCACCTACTACTGTGAGTGAGTCTTCTACATTATCATAAAGGTTATTTAAAGGGAATCCGATACATGCTTTGCAAAAAAAGTTAAGAGAGAATCCCAACAAACTGTCAAAGAGTGATCGTTTTGCGAACAATGAATATGAAAGATATACCACAACCAATTTAATCTCACATATTCCGCCCGAACATGTTGAAAACTTTGATGTTTTGGCGTTTTGGAAAGCAAAGGAAACAATGTTTCCCGTTCTATCCCGAATGGCTCGTGATGTACTAAGTGTACAAGCTACTTCAGTAGCATCTGGATCTGTTTTTTCAACAAGTGGAAGGGTTTTATCAAACAAGAGAACAAGGCTCACACCAGCTTCTTTCGAGATATTTATGTGTTTGAAAGATCACTTGGACGCAATGAAGCGAGTGCAAGATAAAGCTAATCTTGAAAATGCCATAGACTTCGAAGAGGAGATATACGAGGAAGAAGCGCAATAGGGTGAAATTGAGTTACTTTCCGATGAAGAAATAAGACAAGATGCAGCTGCTCAAGAAGCTAGGTCCAATGAATCCGATGAAGACTTTTATGACGCTTAGCTTTTCGATGTTTATGTTTATGTATTATGTTTTAAGTTTATGTATTTCCTTTCATGATGTATTTCCTTTAAGTTTATGTATTTCCTTTAAGTTTATGTATTTTCGACGTATTAAATAAAAGTTGAAGTTTATTCAGTGTAGGTTTGTATAAACGACGAAAAAATACGGTTTGACACCGGTTAACCGCTTAAAAACCGGTCCCAAACCGGCTTAAATTTTTTGAAATTTCAAATTTTGGCATGGGCGGGAAGGATTTTAAAATTTTCAAACCGGTTTTATTTTTTAGAAAATTCAAATTTTGAAATGGGCGGCAAAAAAAATTTCAAATTTTACAACCGGTTAAAACCGGTCAAACCGGGTTTTTTTAATTTTCAAAATTTGAATTTTCTTTGAGCAGGAAGGCGGGTAAATTTTCAAAATTTGAATTTTTTTATATTTACAAGTTTGCCATTGTAAGATTAGTATAAATAGACGGATTGTGTTTTTATATATTTTCAAGTTTTATACAATCAAAAATACACTCTAAAAAAGAAAAACCGAAAGCATTTCACTAATGGCATATCCTGCACTGCCTCCGCTGCCCCCGGCACCGGTGATTGTTTATTTTTTACCGATAGACCGTGCACCAGATGTTTGAGCTAACTACAAATACGTCCAAATGTTGGATGGCAAGAAAATGGCTCTATGTGACATTGCTTATGTTTATTGAAACCCATTTCCAACTCAGCGTTGAGGGCTCACACACTGAAGTATTGCCATGCACTTGCAATCCAGGCTCGAGTCGACGTTGAGTAGCTTATCAGTTATCAATGTTTTATGTTTATGTTATTATGTGTTATGTTTTAAGTTTATGTATAATGTGTGATGTATTTCCTTTCAGTTGTATTTCCGTTCTATTAAATAAAAGTTGAAGTTTATTAATACACGAACCAAAAAACGATGACAAACGACGACGGAAAACGAAAAAAGTACACGAACCGGTCAAAACCGGTTAACCGGTCAAGACCGGTCTGGAACAGTACCCAAACCGGTTTCAACCGGTTGGGTTTTTTCCTCCTTGATGCCGGTTTGTAACCGAACCGATTAACCGGTCCGACTGGTTTTTTTGGTCGTTGACTTGAACCGGTTCGGGTTTGACCTGTCGTCAAACCGAACCGGTTAACCGAAATGTGCAACTCTACCCTGAATACCATTTGTAACTACATCTTCACAAATAACATCAAAAGTCCTATCATAAGAGGGCATTATCCTAGAAATGAGATCACATAAAGATTCAAAAACATCCAACTGAGATCCTAAAAACACTTGAAAGATCAGGGTAGTCCCATCTTTCATGACTCACCCTATATTTCACAATGCTAAAGGATCCCAAACACTTTCAGAATACCCCAAATCTTTTTATACAACAGATTGCAAAGAAACCTAAAGGAAAAAAAAAAAGAAAAAAGAACTGACATGAGTTCTTGCTGAACCATACACCTTGCGGAGACAACTCCTATGCTTAAACTACTTCAACTTTTTAAAATTAAGACTCCATATCCTCTCCACCTTTTTAACTGCAACACTAGCCTTGATAGTAAGAGCACACGGTGTCCGGCTTGCCGTGGCTCTCCGTGCCACGCTGGCACACTCGTCGTGACACCGCCCTCCCTCACTGTCGCTCGCCATAAACCAACTCGCCATCTGCACAACGAAGCAAAATGACTGACACCCAAACGTCATAATTTCATTTTAAAAATTGTATCTGTTTTTTAAGGGATAGTTGTTTTTTTTTTTTTTTTTTTTTTAAATAAACTTAACACCCCTATAAACTTTCTATATCTACAATTCAACCAACTTTTATAAACTTTCTATATCTCTAGTTCAAAAAAAATGTCTCAAAACCCGAATGACGGAGGGTATTTCACGAACCTCCTCAATTCAAACCCACCACAATACGGGGGTTCTTCAAACCCGTCTACCCCCTCCTCGCAAAATTCTAACTCATCTCCTCAAGAAATTTTTCTTAACCAACAATATCCGTTTCAACAAGGATCCGCAAATTTCCCCGGACGATTTCCGACACCACAGTTTTTTAACCCGTCACAACCTCCAACGTTTCATCAATCTCCAATGTTTCCCCAAATTGAATCACAACCGTTCGGTTCACAATTCAAAGTACCAAAACCACGTGTACCGGCCAAAGGTTAAGGGAAAAGACGAAGGCAAAAAAATCAAAACAAGCTGTGGATTTGGACTCAGACGATGACGATGATGTGGAAGTAGTAGGCCAGTTAGACAGGAGGAAATGGAACAAGGTTGAAGAAAAGTTGCTTGCGCAAATTTGGATAGAAATTTCGCAAGACAGAGATATGGGAAATGACCGTTCCGAAGATTTCTTTTGGAACGACATTATGGAGATGTTCAACGGTCAGACCGCTGATGACCCTCGTACCGAAAATATGATCACGGGTAAATGATCGAGGATTAACTGTGATTGCCAAAAATTCAATGCTATTTATAAACATTTGCAGCGTAGAAGTGGTGAAAATGACCACGATCATCTCGAGAATACGAAACTGAACTTTGAGCAACGCTTTGGTGGGAAGGAGTTCGGGTGTGTTCATGCTTGGGAGATCTTGAAAAATTACCCGAAGTGGGATGCCGATGATCCGATTGACATTACATGTCTTGAGTATATATTCGGCCCAGACAAATGACCTCGTCCCAAAAGAGATGGCGGCAGAAAGAGTCGAGCTGCAAAGAAACAAAAGTCGACTTCAACGTCGAGCGCTGCGAGCTCCGGTAGGAGTCAATCGAGTACTTTTTCAGGACAATTATCCGAAAAGTATGCGCAAAAAGACGACGTTCAAATGGCTTGTTACGAGACGAGGCGGGGCGGGAGAAGGAAATTGCTGCGTTAGATATGAAGGAGATGAAGTTTCTCATGATAGATCCCAATTTGGCTACGCACCCGGAAAAAGTAGAGATCATCCTAAAGAGACAAGAAAGAATAATGAAGAAATATGCCGAAAGAGATGACTAGTAAAATGTTTAAGTTTCTTATTATTAGTATGTATTGTATTTTTTTCCCGTATCTTTTTTTTTTTTTATCGTATTTTTTTTCTTATTATTATGTTGTTAATGTATTTTAATTTTTAATGAAATAAATTTGGTTATTTGGAAATTTGAAAAAAAAAATCGTAAGTAGTGGGCCCTAAATGAGTAAGTTGGGGTTTGTTGTGAGTGGGTGAGGGGGGTGTTTAGTTATGGATGTTTGTTAAAGTGATGTGGCACCCATGAGGTAATTTTAGTTGTGACACCTAATGCTCTTAGCCCAAGCAACTTCATTTTCACAATTTCCACAATTTTATTATATACAACTTCACTCATCTTCTTTTCATCTCTGAATACTCTACTGTTCCTTTCATGCCAAATACAATAGAACTGACAATACCAATCTTCTAACCACAATGTCAATATTATTTCCATTTATTTTATTTGCCATGGTCTGCACAATATCTGCCCAGTCTTTAGGAATATCATACATTTCAGAGATGATTTGTGCCTTGTTCCAAACATCTTCAGAGAATTCACATTTAAAGAATAAGTGATCCAAATCTTGTGCATCCTTCATACGTAAAGGACACATATTAACTGCATAATTGCCCCATTTCCTAAGCTTATCCGATATTAAGTCTATCTTGAATGGCCAACATAAAGGAGTGTTTAGGAATTCATTGAGAATACCATATCAGCTTCCACCGCTGTACTTTTGGAGCACTATTACTCAAATCCTAACTGACATTCTTCACAGAGAATTCCATTTCCTTTCCACAAGATGATTTCCACACATTACTCACTGGATTAATCTTTGGAACTTCAATATTTGCAACATGAGGAAACTGCTCATACCACTCAATAGGCCAATTCCACTTACCTTCAGTTATCATTTCATTAACTTTCATACAAACATTTAACCTTGCATCATAGATATGTTGAATAATGAAACCCGTAGGTATAATATTATTATGGACCATTATTTATAATGGTGAAAACCTAATACCCTAAACCCACAAACAGGGCTTGGGCCTAATTATCCACTAACACTCCCCCGCAGTTCGAGCGGCGAAATCGCGAAAGCTCGAACTGTAGTAGTAAACTAATAAAACAAAATAAAACAATAACCAAAATAAAACGGGATAATTCAAAGTATCCCCTATTCTAATGTTTTTTTTTTTTTTAATAGTCGTCTCGGGAATAAGAACCCTAGATTCGATACCAAACAAAAGTCGTCTCGGGAATAAGAACCCTAGATTCGACACCAACAAAAGTCGTCTCGGGAATTGATACCCTGGATTCGACACCAACATAAGTCGTCTCGAGAATTGATACCCTGGATTCGACACCAACAAAAGTCGTCTTGGGAATTGATACCCTGGATTCGACATAAAAAAAAAAAAAACAAACCATTAAGTAACTATATATTATATTGCAAGAGCTCCACTATCCAGCCGCAACTTTTCTTGGATCAATTATTGCAACCTTATGCCCACTAAAAAGAAAAGTCAGTAACAACATATCCCTTCTCAATCACATACCCACCACCACATGTATCATTTTCAGCCTTAATCATACCATCATATCCTTTCACGAGTAGCAAATTCAACGCCAATGGTTGACTTTGACTCAAGATTAAACTCATTTTTAGCAAATAGAGATAGCAGATTTGATTTGCCAACACCGAGTCACCGATCAGACTAGCTTGAACAGTAGTCGAGTCATCGTCGGCTCGTAAGCGCCATTGGTTTATCGATGATTGATTCGATGATGAATGTGTTGTAGGGTTTATGTGAATCAAGATCTAGTTGATGATTCACGAGATTTGGGAGAGAAAGAGAGCGCTGCACGCGTTTCAAAATATCGATTTGCTAGATAATCGGTTTTTTTTTTTTTTCAACTTGTAACAATAACAAGCAATAAAAAAATAGAAAAAGGGTACGAAGCAGTAGCGTAAGAAGAGAGGTAGGGGTGACGGGGTGAGATAGAGAAAGCGGCTCAACATAGCCACCTAGCGTAAGAAGAGAGATTGTGGGTTGGGAAGGAGAAACATGAGACAAGCAGTAGAGATGGAGCGAGAGGTGGAAAGGATGAGGGAGGCAGTAATAGACGAAGGAGGGAAGGGTGAGCAAAGTGGAAGGAGATGATAGAGGGATCGAGAGAGGATTAGAGGGTGGTGGAGGAGCAAGAGACAACGCAGGGAAGAGGGAGAAGTAGAGGGTAGAGGAAGCAGTAGAAGCAGGGATTTGGGAGATTTAGGGTTTTGTGGTGGAGCGTGAAAGGTATAGCTCTGAAACCATGTTAGACTACATTGAAACCCGTGGGTTATTATCTTTCATTAATTATATATTTATAGTGCTAATACATAAAACCCTAGAAGCCATAAACCCACACATCGGGCTTGGGCCTATTTATTATTCATCTAATACCCTCCCACAATCCGAGCGGCGAAATCACGAAAGCTCGTATTGGAATACAAACGAGAAACATAAATTATTAAAAAACAAAAATAAAACTAAAGATAGTTATCTTGATGAATAATCAAGACTTTGATAGGTAGCCAATCGCGTAATCCGTAAAAAATGATTTGGTTTATGAATGACCGCTTGTTCGGTGCGTGACGGTGGTCCTTATGACTACGATTGCGATTCGGTATGCTTTTCTTCGAATTTATTTACGAAGCCACGGCGCCGATCTCGTCAAACACTTGGCTGCAGCTTTTGTTTTGTTTTTTGTTTTTTTAGCACGAATAAACGACGGTGGCTAGGGTTTGACAGGGTGACATTGAGGCGGCGGCTAAGGTGGCCAACCACGTCCAAGGATCATACCTAGAGCTGTGATACCATGTTGAATAATAAGATTGTAATTGATTGATAATTGATTTTGTTGTCTTTCTAAGTCTCATACGAGACATACATATATACACATAACCCTAGAAAGTCATGGCTTTGGGAAATGGGCCTAAGACAAATACAGAGAATTCAATACTACTAACACACCCCGCAGTTTGAGCGGCGAAATCGCGAAAGCTCGAACTGGAGATTAAAGCTAATAAAAAATAAACTAAAGCAAGTAGATTAAATGTTGATGAAGACATTCGACAGCAACGGAAGCATCTTCAGCAGCAGGCAACAAACCGGATAAACCAAAGTATCCTCTACAACTAAAACAAAGATGAGACAACGAAAGTTGGTTCTAAAACTTCAACCCCTAAAAAACCTTCCAAACAAACGGGGCGTGTTTTTCCATATAAAAACATAAAGATCCTTTTTTTTTTTTGTTTAATGATGAGTTTAGAAGTGGGATAGATTGATTCGAAGAGGGAGAATGGAGGTGAGGATTTGAGAAGCGCAAATAGCGTGTGAGAAGACAAATGTGAGGAGGCGCTTTTTTTAATGCGCCTCGGAATTGATAACGGATTCGACATAAAACAAAAGTCGTCTCGGGAATTGAGAAATATGATGATACAAAGAGCCAATAAAACTCCAATTATCATACCATAAATAAGTGAAATTACCATTCCCAATTTTGTATTTTTATACCATTCTGCTTTTTATCTTGTCTATGATATTCAGCATGTTTTTCCAATGCCAACTGTCCTTAACATCAGTTGTCATGTCCCCAAATATATTTTTGAATCAAAATATATTTGTGTTGATAAAAAAAAAACTAAATTTTTTCATGAACATATTAAAAATAATCAAAATTCAAGAACAAATTGGACGAAGAAGATGAATATGAATGTAAGGTTGAAGACGGGAAAGGACACAAAAGTTGAAAGGAAAAAATAAACAATTAAAAAATGCATTAAAGGACAAAAATAAACATTAAACAAATGCATGAAATGACAAAAACAGTGAAAAGACCGGCCTACCATCGTGTGACTTGCACATGGCATGAGATAATGAGGGGAAACACACGTCGTTAGAAAAATGGACCAGCGGCAAGCAATTTTGGAATGTTGGGGACTAAACGTGCAACGTTTTCCAAAAAATGGACTAACCATGAAATCTTGCCAAACCACATAGACTAACGGTGTATTTTACTCTAAATTAAAACATACGACAGCTAAATGTGTTGGATTATTGTAGGATATCAAACCTATCCACTAAGCTAGCGTGGCGAGCAAATTTATATAATGAAATTTTTTATAAATTGTTCTGACGGCAGGGAAATCAACGGTTAACCTTTCATCATCCTTTTCAGCTATTATTGCCATTTGAACTCGGGTGAATATTATGATTCCTTGAAAATAGTATCGCTTAATATAGTTCTTAATGTGTTTCGCAAGATAAAGGTGGTTGCCTGGAAGAAGCTTGAAAGAAATCAAAGAAAGCTGATGTCTTTGCGGTCATATTTTAAAAAAGGCAAAACAGAGCATCTGCAATGGGGTCATGGGAGGAGTCCTCGACCAAGGTTACGGTCCTAAATCACCAATAAATGTCTCATGCCTCTTTTCCCATTAAATCGGGCTCCACATACTCACTAGCAGGTTTGTAGGTCACACAATAAGTTGACGAAATTCAAAAGTTTAGGACTGGAGTTGCAGAAAATTTTGTTTGATAATTAAAAGTGGAAAATGTGACAAGTCACATACATTTATAAGTGATTAGCCCATTCTCTTAACGTACTAAAAACAGAATTTTAACAAATAAAACCAGTATATTGCTAGAAATCATCAAACAAAAGAGCACTAGAAACTTGAAATTAAAGAGCTTTGATGCCAACTAAATTAAACACCCTCACGATAATACACGGTTATGGGGATTCTAGTAGATACATAAATGTGTTAAATCATGAAAAGTTTTGATCAACTTTTATTACATGATAGTTAATTCCAGGGATTCATTCAAACTTGGAGAATCTTCGTATTCGACTCTTTGGCAAAGGCGTACACTTGTCAAGGTATGCCATAGAATCCATATCAAGGTAAAGAAGTTACGCCCTTTAAGGATATTCAAGATCACTTTGGATTTTCCAAGAATATGAGCCAGACCGCGATGTCGTCTTGCCTTTTCTCTATTGCATCGCGATGGCACTTCATGGTTATGACGCGTGGTAAATTGGTAAAGCAAGCTAAAAATATATCTGCAATTATTTTCGATACCCATTCAAAGACTTCCTCATCTGTGGGCCACTCTTCTTGTTCTGTGCAATGGATCAATATGGTTTGGCTTATTCGGTACATGGTGTCCGCCGCAAGAACATTTTCATGTGAGTAATCTAGGCTTCCATTTTTGTTGCTCTTGGACTGTACTGTTTGTTGAGTTTATAAAATATATAACATACAATAAACAAGTAAACATCAAGAGTACACAGCGGAAGACTTAAGATCATAACAAATAAATTAATTAACTGAAAATATGCGTAACGTACCTCTTGCGAATATCAAATCCCTCGAGCAAAGCAAAACCACCCTCGAGCAAAGCAAACCAAAGAAGTACTTATTGGTGTAAGAATAATGTCTTACAACTACGTTCTTGTACACACGAATTAACCAAACGAATCAAGCGATTGCTAGATCTAACACAAGTCCTCGTTTAAGCAAAACGAAACCGAACTCCCTTACTTGGGGTGCTCGGCCGAATTAAGGACAAAGAGAAGAGAGGAGAGATCTAGGGTTAATTCAATGCACAAAGATATGAATGAAACCCTAGACCCTAGCCCTCCTTATATACTAGTAAGTAAACTTAGAGGACAAGTTAGGGGACTAGGCCTTGGAGAGACCCCATGGCCGGCCACCATGAAAGCCCAAAGCCCATTCCTTAACTTTTCCAAGTTTCCAATTCTAGTCCTTCTCTTTCCATTTAACGGTCGTTAGTCATTTTTCCGTTAAATACTTAACGATCGTTAACCGGACTTAATGTGTAATAATTAATCGTAAACATAAACATTAATTATTAACTTTAATTCTCATTCGCTAATGTGTGCAATCCCGTGGTCACGAGTTCGAATCCGGACATTCACATGTTTGTAAATATATACATTTCCAACGGCTCCCACTTGGATATGTTTACAAAACGTGAAATGACATTGGTTAGCGTCTAGCAACACGCCAATGCCCCCGGTACAACTTGTGTATGGTTTTCTGGAGAAAACCAAGTTTGATGATTCATCATCATATTCATCCTTTTGTTTCTAATACCATGTTAATAAGAATATGGATCTTACTCATTTCTTAATTAACTATTCTGTTTCTCGCTTTATATGATTGAACAAGATTACCAATTCTTCTCGAACATATTCCGAAGACCTTGGGCATGGCCATGCAAACATCTTAACAACCCTACGAGGGGCCCAGTAGTATTATACTTCAAAATAAATTTGAAGGAAACAAATCCCATTTTTGACTACAAGCAGGATTCATAAATTTCGCAACACTTCCGAAAACAACCCTTATAACTACCAGTTACGTGTAGCGTTAGATTGCTTCACAAAAATGCACTACATCCATGACATATCTCTTGTATCTCAAGTCCGAGGATAAATATCCATGATATACTTAATGACAAAGATCCATAAAGTATTATCATGCGGGTGGGATAAGTCCTATATTCAATTCATTGAATATCATCTGAATTAGTCATGCTACGCATCAATATACTTTCAAGTATATTCTAACTAATACTCAGATTTGTCTTAATTCAATATCATTCCCATGTTATTGATTGACAATGGACTATTTAGAATAACTTAAGTTATTCAAGGATTTAAACATGCAAATATAGGACAACATCATAATAAATGAATAATAAACATAACAAAAATACTTTATTTCATTTCAATAATAATGTTTACAATATCCTTTTATCTAAAATACTTAGTCACAGATGGGCATGAAACTACTAGCTAAACGAAGTCCAAACTTATCAGATAAATGATTAAGTTTTTCACTAGGTAAGGCCTTCGTTAATGGATCTGCTAGGTTATCATCTGTGTGAACTTTGAGTAACTCAATTTCACCTATCTCGACTTGCTCTCGAACATAGTGATATTGTCTAGGATAGTGTCTGGTGCCCTTCATGACTCCAGGTTCATGAGCAAAAGTAATTGCAGCTGAATTGTCACAATATACTTTAATAGGATGTTCAATCGACGGCATAACACCAAGCCCTGAAACAAACTTCCTTATCCAAACAGCTTCCATGGCGACCTCGACGCTGCTATGTACTCACTTTCGTAGCGACATTGCAAGTGTTGTCTGTTTCTTACTCTTCCAATCCACAGCAACTCCATTGATGACAAAAATGTAACCCGTTTGAGACTTCGTATCATCTTTGTCACACTTCCGGGATGCATCGCAGAACTGTAACAGTTTCGCTTCGGATTTCCTCCATACACTATGAACATATCTCTTGTAGCCCTAAGGTACTTAAGAATATGCTTAACAAGCAATCCGATGAATTTCACCCGGATTCTGTTGATACCGACTGGTCAAGTTTTGAGCAAACGCCACATCAGGCCTTGTGCATCGTACCGCGTACATGATAGATCCTACAACCAAAGCATAAGGAACTTTCTTCATACGCCACCTCTGCAGGTGTTGAAGCACGCCTTGGTCGCTCAAACCATGATTTACTTGCATTGGCAAAAATCCCTTCTTGGAATTTTGCATATTGAATCTCTTTAATATTTTGTCAATGTAAGCACTTTGGCTTAAACCAATTAGCCGCCTTGATCTATCCCCGTAGATCTTGATTCCAAGGATGTATGCCTGCTTCCCTAAGTCCTTCATCGAAAAACATTTACCAAGATAGGCTTTCACCTCATTTAGACTTGGTATATGATTTCCTATGATTAATATGTCATCGACATACATAACAAGGAAAGTAACATGACTCCCACTAGCTTTGTGATATACACATGGCTCATCAAGATTCTGAGTAAATCCAAAACCTTTGATTTCTCCATCGAATCTTTTATTCCATTGCCTTGATGCTTGCTTCAGTCCATAAATGGACCTCTTAAGCTTGCATACACGGTTAGGAAATAAGGGATTCACAAACCCTTCTGGCTGAGCCATATAGATGTCTTCATCTAGACAACCATTCAGAAAAGCGGTTTTGACATCCATTTGCCAAATCTCATAGTCATAGTGTGCAGCTATAGCTATGAGAATCCTAATAGCTCTTATGTCCGCTACAGGAGAGAATGTCTCCTCGTAGTCAATGCCATAGGTTTGAGTAAAACCTTTAGCCACTAGACGAGCCTTGTAGGTGTGTACATTGCCATCCATGTCGGTTTTCTTCTTGAAGATCCACTTACTTCCAACGATTTTCGCATTGGGAGGAAGGTCAACTTCAATCCAAACTTCATTATCTTTCATGGATTGCATTTCCCCATTCATAGCAATCTGCCATTTATCCTTTTCAGGATCAGCCATGGCAGACTTATAGTTGGCAGGTTCATTAAGATCCCCAACCATATTTTCCTCCACCTCTACGTTAAGACATAGACGGTCAAGTGCACGTATAGTCCTTTCAGACCTACGAATGGGAACAACTTCAGGAGGAGCACCTAAGCTTTCCGGTTCTTCTTGAAGTTGGCTAGTATTTTCAGAAGGTGTTGTATCTTCTTGATCATATTCCGGATCATATACTCTCCCACTGAGTTCTTGAGATATGAGATTCCTTTCAAGGAAATCTCCATACCTAGCCACAAAGACTTTATTCTCAACTGGGTAGTAAAAGTAGTAACCCATAGTTTCCTTAGGGTATCCTACAAAGATACACTTAACAGATCTGGCTTGGAGCTTATTCGGTGTGTCACGTTTAACAAACGCTTCACATCCCCAGACCTTTAAGTAAGAAAAGTTGGGAGCTTTTCCAGTCCATATTTCATATGGAGTTTTAACAACCTTCTTTGTTGGAACCATATTCAAAATGCGAATAGCAGTTTCAAGGGCATAATCCCAAAAAGTAAAAGGTAGAGTCGTAAGTTCAAACATTGATCGTACCATGTCAAGTAAGGTACGATTTCTCCTTTCTGATACACCATTTTGTTGTGGAGTATAAGGAGATGTGAGCTGCTGGATAATTCCACACTCAACTAAGTAATCTTTGAACTCTTGACTTACATACTCACCACCTCTATCGGATCGAAGAGCTTTAATCTTCTTACCAAGTTGTAATTCTACTTCACTCTTGAAAACCTTAAATGTTTCAAAGACTTCATGTTTATGTTTAAGTAAATAAACATAACCATAACGACTGAAATCATCCGTAAAGGTTAAGAAGTAGACAACACCACGTTTTGACACATGTCTAAGTGGACCACACACATCGGTGTGTATCAATCCAAGTAGATCAGAAGCCCTTTCCACTTGTGGTGAAAAAGGTTTCCTTGTCATCTTCCCAGCAATGCAAGATTCGCATTAAATGATTCATCATTGACCGTTTGTAAAAGCCCATCGTGTTGCAGCTTTTCCATGCGTTTCTTGCCAATATGGGCAAGGCGACAATGCCAAAGATAAGAAGAGTCACAGTTCGACTTGCTCTTCTTATTGCTAATGCTATACAACGAATTATTTTCATTGGATATACAACCATCCATATCAATTTCAAACACACCAAGCATAGGAATTGCATTAAAGTAAAAAACATTATTTAAAGAAACTGAAATTCCATAACTTGTAAAAGTGTGCACAAAACCAATATCTTTTAACAAAGAAACTGAAATGACACCCCTAACAATGGAGGGTGCATAATGACAATTATTTAGTTCTAAAATTAAGCCCGAAGGCAACACTAAATCAAAAGTCCCTATGGCTTCGACAGCTGCACGCTTTCCATTTCCAACGTACAAGTATCTCTCTCCACATTGTCAGCTTCTTCCCTCTAAGTCCCTGCGATGTATTACAGATGTGAGTACCACATCCTGTATCATATATCCAGGAGTTTTGCTTATGAGGAAAAGAAAATAATTCAAACATAAAAATACCCGATGAGCTAGGCACCATCTTATTTTTATTCTGAAGGCACTCATTCAGATAAACTGGACAGTTCCGCTTCCAGTGACCTGGTGAGTTGCAGTGGTGGCAAGACAAATCCTTCTTAGGATTCTCCTTTTCTTTCCGGGTTCTTCTTAGGAGTTGGTGGGATGACAACTTGTTTCCCCTTTCTTTTTCCTTTCCCTTTCTTATCGCTGCGGCTTAGGCTTATTCACCCTACCACCCTGTATAGCGAGCACAGCAGGTGTAGGAGCCTTCTTTGGCAATCTCTTCTCGTAGTCTACAAGCATTGCATGTAACTCATTCACTGTCTTCCCCATGCAATGCATGTTAAAATTTCGGACAAAATCACCAAACCGATCCTGATTAAGGGAGTGATTGATGAGGCCGACACATACATCATTCGAGTAACCACAGCCGAGCTTATCCAATTGGTCCAAGTGATGTTTCATCTCAAGGACGTGGTCGGAGACAGATTTACCAACCTCT
Source organism: Chrysanthemum makinoi (assembly GCA_910596185.1). Taxonomy (NCBI): domain Eukaryota; kingdom Viridiplantae; phylum Streptophyta; class Magnoliopsida; order Asterales; family Asteraceae; genus Chrysanthemum; species Chrysanthemum makinoi. The sequence goes on along the minus strand of OU343222.1, from coordinate 315,973,859 downwards.
TGCTTGCAACTATGAACCTTTTCAATAAGTTCATACAGTTCAGCTGCCGGTGGCTTCTCAAACATACGTTTGAGTTCATCTAGCATGCTCATAGGCGGATAGTGCTCAAATTGTTTTTGCAATTGAGCAGACATCCCCGAAAGCATTAGACACGCCACATCATTGTGCTTCTCATATTCAACACGATATGCCTCTAATTCAAGAGCAGTTGCCGTGTTGGGAGGAGCTTCAGGCAGAGGTGTAGTCAAAATTTCAACCCTTTTGGCAACACGAAGGATGATCCTAAGTGAACGATGCCAATCATTGAAATTAGGGCCAATCAGCTTGTCCCTTCCAATCATATCTTTGAAAGCGGCACTCAGTAAGCTCATAGTGTTATCAGATTGAGCCATCTACAGAAAAAGTTCAAAAACCATAATTAGTATTTTGATAATTTTCCTTTTCAATAAACAATTAAATACCCAAGGTTCATATTCATATAACCAATTAATATTTATTGAAAACTAGGATCCAAATTGTCATAATTTCATTACGTCGGTTGATCTGCTAGTAATGAACCTTATACAAAATGGTAGAGCTTTTGCTCAATTTCCAATATCAATTGCAATTCCTAGATTTATGGGATTTACATATAGCCAATATCAATCGCCATGTAAACATGTTTTATCCCATCTTATGCCTTGAGTTGCTGGTTCTCACCGCCTAACTCAATTAAGTTGTCCAACTTAAGAAACTGCAAAATCGTCCATGCCCGTTCTCACGACACGTGGACATTTTACCCTTCGATTAAGATCTAAGTCACGTTCTCACGCAAATAGAAAGTAATCTTAGGTGTTTCCGTTTCGTTGGATGGCATATAACTTAAATTAAAGGGTAATAGTTTTGATGTTAAATCAAATATGTACAAAGATGTCATGCATTCATCTTTGTAGCATAGGTTTTATTAAAACATTTATTTCTTGTTTTAATGTATAAGCTTTTCATCATCAAACTTTAATTGAGGTATTGGGTTCACCAATCAAGGAATTTAGTGTTAATTATCATCCATTATACCGTACTTTTGCATAAGTGTAAACACTTAGTGTTTGGGATAATTACCACCGAAGTGGCGCATGGAATTAAACTAATTCGCCCTTAAGATGAGCTTGCACATTTAATGGCTTACTAAGTAGCTCTACTCGAACTTACAGGGGCTGAGGACCACTGGTACGCTAAAGCACAACCTAAGACATCCTTTCAGTGTGCGGCGCACTTCTTTAAACCCCTTTTAGTAGTTCATTCTCATGGGTGAGCCGTCGGACCATTTGTACCAAAGTCATCAATCAATTAAACGATTATGATTACTAGTCTTAAAATACATGTTTCACCATTGTTTAGGTCCGTTTATTTTTCTTGTAAAAATACCCTTGTTACACATAACAAACAAGCAAGTATTTATAAAAATAAACAAATAAACAATGAATGCATAACAAATAAAAGTCATGCATATCAAATAGCCACATGCAAACGGTTTGATAAATCCTATTAATAATCAATTCTAGATTTGACAATATGCATATATTTAATTAAGACTTTCACCCGTTTTCATCTATGTACAAGGTGAACCACATGCATCGATTCATCGATTGCGCAAGTCAAAATTAAATACATACCACATAGCACCTAATTGATTAAATTAATAATTATTGAGGTCTTCCCCAATTTTAGATCTATCAAAAATTAGTGTATATCACTTAAACATGAAAGACATACAATAAAGCAAATCCATGATAAATCATGCAGATAATTATCATGGATATAAAATTACACTTAACAATTAATGCAATTTAATCAAAGTTACGATATACACATAAAGTTGCATGCATCTTAGGGTTTCTAATCCAATTAAAACAATAGTTTACAAAACCCTAATTAGGGCACCATAAAAAAAACGCCCCCTCAAAATTAGGGTTTAGGTTTTGCAAACCCTAGATCTAAGCATACAAATAATAACACATTCATGTTTATTTTAATTATGTGTTTAAGTAATTAATTACTTGTTATACAAGGCTCGTGATGCCACTGTTGAGTTTATAAAATATATAACATACAATAAACAAGTAAACATCAAGAGTACACAGAGGAAGACTTAAGATCATAACAAATAAATTAATTAACTGAAAATATGCGTAACGTATTCTCTTGCGAATATCAAATCCCTCGAGCAAAGCAAAACCACCCTCGAGCAAAGCAAACCAAAGAAGTACTTATTGGTGTAAGAATAATGTCTTACAACCACGTTCTTGTACACACGAATTAACCAAACGAATCAAGCGATTGCTAGATCTAACACAAGTCCTCGTTTAAGCAAAACGAAACCGAACTCCCTTACTTGGGGTGCTCGGCCGAATTAAGGACAAAGAGAGGAGAGGAGAGATCTAGGGTTAATTCAATGCACAAAGATATGAATGAAACCCTAGACCCTAGCCCTCCTTATATACTAGTAGGTAAACTTAGAGGACAAGTTAGGGGAACTAGGCCTTGGAGAGACCCCATGGCCGGCCACCATGAAAGCCCAAAGCCCATTCCTTAACTTTTCCAAGTTTCCAATTCTAGTCCTTCTCTTTTCCATTTAACAGCGTTAGTCATTTTTCCGTTAAATACTTAACGATCGTTAACCGGACTTAATGTGTAATAATTAATCGTAAACATAAACATTAATTATTAACTTTAATTCTCATTCGCTAATGTGTGCAATCCCGTGGTCACGAGTTCGAATCCGGACATTCACATGTTTGTAAATATATACATTTCCAACACTGTTTTGGCTGCTCTATCACCCAACCATTGAAGAATGTCTTTTGATGTTTTTCCTTAACGAGCCATCTCTTTAAGATCAGATTGTAGCCAAGTACGATATAGTTCAACTTCTATGCCCACACGTGTAGATGCTTTTCTTGCCTTCACCAATTCTTCATTTACATTGAGGCACTCTTCGATATGTTTTACAAATTCGACACCTTCGGTTGTGCTTACAAGTAACCCCTTGACGTTATCCTTTGCTATGTTAGGAAGTGCAACAGCAATGGCATTAACGTGAATGCTACCAGACTCCAAGAATTTTGTGCTTCTTCTGAATATAAATGCCGTACTTTGTCATTATCAAACTTTAATACTCCACTGAATCCTCTAGATTTTGTTAGAAGCTTTATCAGATTTTTAGGCTTTTCTTTTTGGGTGAAAGCTAAAGATACGCAACGTGATTTTTCAGAACTACCGATGATAGCTAATTTTGAAAATTACCATTGTACGCATAATGATATATTTTCAAATTTAGAACAATGTGCATGATATGGCCAGGTAACTAACAAGTTACGGTCCAAACTTTCAAAATACCGAAATGGTCCATGTGACTTGCGAGGTTGACTTTCAGGTCATCCTTTGACTTTATTTTTTGGGTTAAAAAGTTTGATAATGGTCCTTATGGTCATTAACTTCGATTTAGTCCGTTTTTTGGTTTCATCCTTTTTGTTAGTTTTTCTTACGTTTTTATCGGTTTTCATCAGTTTTGGCCCTTTTTCTTACGTTTTTTCCGGTTTTCTTACATTTTGTCTGTTTTCTTTCGTTTTTGCCCTGTTTTCATCCGTTATTCTTACGTTTTGTTAGTTTTAAACGTTTTTATCGGTTTTTAATTCGTTTTGTCCGTTTTCTTACATTTTGTCCGTTTTACGTTTTGTACTATTTCAACATGTTGAAAATTTTTTCCAAAAGGAAAAAAAATTTGGAAAAAAATTTTCCAAAAAAAAAAATTGGAATTTTTCGCAATTTTGAAAAAATAAATAGGAAAAAAAAAATTTCGAAAAAAAATTTGAAAAAAAATTAAAAATTTGAATAAAAAATTTCAAAAAAAAATTTTGAATAAAAAAAATATTTTTCAAATATTTTTTAAAAAAAAAAATATTTTTCAAATATATATATATTTTTTTTAAATCTTAAAAAAAAATTTGAAATTTTTTATTTTCAAAATTTTCAAATATTTTTTTTTAAAGATTTTTTTAAAAAATAATATATTTGAAAAATATTTTTTTTATTCAAAATTTTTTTTTAAAATTTTTTATTCAAATTTTTAATTTTTTTTCAAATTTTTTTTCGGAAATTTTTTTTTCCTATTTATTTTTTCAAAATTGCGAAAAAATTCCAATTTTTTTTTGGAAAATTTTTTCCAAATTTTTTCTTTTGGAAAAATTTTCAACATGTTGAAATAGTACAAAAACGCAAGAAAACGGACAAAAACGAATTAAAACGATAAAAGCGTCGAAAAACGAACAAACGTAAAACGAGATGAAAACAGGCAAAAACGAAAGAAAACAATACAAACTTATTAAAAGCGGATAAAAACGGACAAAAATGTAGAAAGAGGCCAAAACGGATGAAACCGATAAACGAAGAAAAACGGACAAAACGAGAAAACCGACAAAAACGGAAAAACGGACTAAATCGAAGTTAATGACCATAGGACCATTACTGAAACTTTTTAACCGAAAATAAAGTTAAGGATGACCTGTGAAAGTCAACGCAAAGTCACAGGACCATTTCTGTCATTTTGAAAGTTTGACCTGGTAACTTGTTAGTTACCGCCATATTGACATTGTTCTAAATTTGAAAATATATGCGTGAATGGTAATTTTCAAAACTGCGCGCATTATGGTAGTCGAAAAATCACGTTACGTATCTTTAGCTTTCACCCTTTCTTTTTCAGACGCATGAAGAAGTCGAGTTATAGACTTGAGAGTATTTTTTTGTACTCTCTTTGAAAGCTTTACATCATCTTCAATTTGTAATACATAAGCCGTATACTCTTCCATCTCGGATATCACATTGACATGAGAGACATTTGCTTCCTTTTCAAAGATTCCAGTCAGTAACTTGCACAAGTACCAACAACTTGACAGTAAGAGAGCAAAAATAATACTGGAACAAGACATATGATTTTACACGTAACCACAGCCATTACTTGCAATGCAATGCAAAAATTTAAAATCATGTTTTTGAGGAAATTGAAAGTTATTTTGCAAAGTGACAGGCCCTGGGATATGTGAACCGTGACATGGTGAGTTTCCACACTTGAAACATTTGGATCCAATGTTTCGACTCAACTGAAGCATTTAGATGGTTCTTGCTTAATTTCGTGGAGAGGTTGAAATAACTAATGCTCATCAAACATCGAAACATGGGTGCTATACTACCTACTACAATCCCAAATGACTGCACGATGATAATTAATTTTATTGACCACTTATAATCCGAGACTGAGTAATTATACGAAAGATCATCTATATATGTTAAAGCGGGTAATGAACGGAAAACAAAGACTGAGCATATAACCCCAAATGCAGAAGAAATCTCTGAACAAGCAATCGAAAATTGGGGGTTACCAGTTTCTGCCATCATCCAATACTTTTTGACATTGTGCTCGAGTTCTTCAGAGGAGAACTTTTTATCTTGAGGATATGACACCAATTTGTGCAACTCCTTGTACTTGTGCTCTAAAATTCTTCTTGAAGCCGAAACTGTCAAAGCCATTGAGAACATCAATAGAAGAGGAAAAAGCAATATAAAATAGTCCAGTGGATATAACATCCCAGCTAAAATTTGGATCAATACATTTACGGTAATGGTGATTACCCCATGCTATCATGTTTACTAGAAGTTCTTTGTCCTCCATAAACCCTAAAGAAGGGAGAAAATTGGCTAACATAACGTCCAAGAAAATGATGCTACCAAACTTTGTAAAATTTTTGTAATACTTGTCTGTGGATAAATCCACAGGTAGCTTCATTGATATTGCGATTAGTGAGATAGATACAGTATTCAGAGCGAAAAACCTGTTTGGAAACCAGAGTTTCCATTTTCGAATTCCTTGGAAGGCATCAGCTGCCATTTCAAGAGTGCAAGCTAAAGATCCCCCAGCAATATACAACCCCACCCATGGCATGACTTCCTCAGGATCGTTGTTAAATTTTGGGGTATCAATCTGTGGTAAACATATCATTCTATCAATTGCTAATGGCTTTCAAGTTATGTCCATTGCAGAGATTCTACAGGGGTTAATCATGGACAAAGAATAAAAGGTTTAAAGTTCCAAGATGCTCGTTTCTGCTGAAGCTATACTCATTTCTGCTGATGAGTCATTTATAGCCGTTAGAGGGGTCTTTGTGTAACTTAATCTCCTATTTAATAAGTCCCTTAATCTAGGGTTACAAATACTTGTGTGTGCAGTCATTGTTACACACTCTTCTCTTCTTCTCGATCATTTCATTGATCTTGTCTTGTCTTTGTACTTACATGATTATTGTCTCATTGACATTAATCTAACCTTGTAACATTTTGGATACTATTGTAAACTTAATCTAAACTGACTATTGTGGCTTAGGTTTGAATAAAGGTTCTATTGTTCATCTTGTGTTGCTTATACTTTTCGCATTACATGTATCGTGAGCCTCAGGCTCATTGATTCTCTTCGGCAACAAATTGGTGATTTGGGGTTATTGCTATTACGTAATCAATTGGTTATCTTCTACTTACAATTAGCCCTAGACTAAGTGAATCTAGGGTAATTGTGATTTGTTCTTCCGCTGCATATTTCTCTGTAAGTCTAAGTCTTATCTCTTCTTCAAACATACAGTACTTAAGTCTTTGTGGGTGCAAACGGGTAGACTAACATCTTGATCTGCCACCTTTGAGTGGTACGAATACCTGCTCTGGTTTACCCTATTCCACAGGCTTGGTGCTTGTTGTTTCTGATATACAAAGTCTTATTTATTTGTCTATTTGCTCTTATTATTATCTTTGTCTGTGATTCATTGTCTGTCTTATTATATCTGTCTATTTTATTGTTTGCTTTATGGCTATTGGTGATGATAATATTGGTGGTGGTGGTTCTTCCCGAAAAAAGCTTATCCTTTGGTGATGCTTTATATTTACACCCCAACAATACCAATGGTACTCCCATTATTTCTATTAAACTCACTGGAACCGAAAATTATAAAATATGGAATATGGCCATGACCTTTGCTTTAAGGAACCATAATAAGTTAGGGTTTATTGATGGTACTTGCATAAGAAATGATTCGAACCCTAGTCTTGCTAATCAATGGGATGCTTGTAACTCTGTTGTGGTTACTTGGATTCTTAACTCTCCCGAACTATTTGTTGGTGCTATTTATGCTAAAACTGCTTATGAAATGTCGAATGATCTTAAAGATACTTATGATAAGGTTGATGTATCAGCTATTTTTAATTTGCATAAAAATATAAACTCTCTTAGTCAAAGTGGGTCCTCTCTTGCTGATTACTATAACAACCTTAATTCTTTATGGAAACAATTTGATTGTATGATTAGCTTGCCTCCTTGCACTTGTGAGGCTGGAAAACATTTTGAAAAACACAATCAGCTAATCAAGTTAATGCAATTTCTTATGGGTCTTGATGATTCCTATGTCCCCATCAGAAGCAATATTTTAACCAGAGATCCTTTACCTAATGTCAAAACTGCTTTCTCTGGAGAAGAATCTCACATAAATGTTTCATCTGGGAATAGCTCAGCTAAACCCAATGCTACACCTTGCCGCAAAAACTTGATGGTGGAAAGTTTTTGATAACAAAAAGGTTTTAACAACAAAGTTTGGGGTTTAATTACAGTAACTTACTCAAATAGCAGAGGACCAAACATGAATCTCAAATGTACCAACTGCAAAAACACGGTCACAATTGTTGATAGATGTTATGATCGGTTGGTTATCCCTGGATATGTTAAAAGGAATTTTAATTCCAAACCCTTCAGCATAATGCCAATGTTTCTGCGACACTAATCTTTCCACTAATAATGGAGCTAGCAACTCTCCTGTCTCTTTGTCTAATGAGCGACTCTCAGGACTTATGAGTCCGCTTAATGACAACAATGTGTTCTCGCTAATGCCAATGTAGCAGGTAAAATTTTTCAGGAACCTTCTTTAATGGCAAAGATGTCAAGTTTAACATAAACTTTGATAAAATTTTTAACAACAACACTAAAACCTTATCTGGAAACATATGTCTTGGTTGGATTATTGATTCTGGTGCAAATCAGCATATATTTTACGCAAATTTTTTAATTAATGTTGTTGACATTTCAAATCTTGGTCTAACCGTTGGTCATCCCAATGGTACTCAGGCCTTAATTACTAAAATTGGTGACTTAAAAGTCAATAATGACCTAACTCTTTTGATGTTCGGTTGTTCAGAGTACAATGTCGGGTTGTCTGTCTGTTCATAAGATTGCTAGAGACAATAAAATGTTTGTTGGCTTTAATGAATCTAATTGCTATATACAGGATTTACATCAAAAAGGATTGTGGGGATTGGTAAACAATGTAATGGGTTGTATATGTTTGATATTGATTCCACATGTAAGATTGCTTCTAATAAGCGCATTTGTTTGTCATGTTTCTAGAAATCTCTGGCATCAAAGACTTGGTCATCCCTCTGACCAAGTCCTACATATACTTAAGTCCACACTTAAACTTGATGGAACCTCTCGAATCGACCATCTCTGTGATACTTGTAAAAAAGCTAAACAAACCAGGGAACCATTTCCTTTAAGTGAACATAAATCAACTAAAATTGGTCAACTTGTTCATCTAGATGTATGGGGACCATATAAAGTCACTAGCAGAGATGGTTACAAATATTTTTTGACCATTGTTGATGACTACTCTAGGCGTCTGGGTTTACATGCTTAAGGGAAAGGATGATGATTATGTTTCCATAGTTAACTTTACTCACATGCTAGCAAATCAATTTGAACACAATGTTAAGATATTCGAAGTGATACGGACAGAATTTGTCAATAACAAACTTCAACACTTCTTTCATGAAAAGGGAATTTTACATCAAACCTCTTTTGTTTACACACCTCAACAAAATGGTATTGTAGAAAGGAAACATAGGCATCTCCTTAATGTGGCTAGATCCCTTATGTTTCATGGGGAATTACCTCTATATCTTTGGCCTGAATGTGTTCTAGCTGCTGCTTATGTCATAAGCAGGTTACCCTCTTCTGTTGTCCGGCAAGTCTCCCTTCTTCCTTGTGTATGGGCATGACCCTTCACTCTCTCTCCTAGAGTCTTTGGTCGCTTATGCTATGCCACCATTCTCAACATCTCTCGATAAATTTGGCAGAGTGAAAAAAGTGTCTTTATTGGCTATTCAAATGAGAAAAAAGGTTACAAACTCTTGAGCTTAGAAACAAAAAAATATTTTTATTCAGAGATGTCAAATTTTATGAAACTGTTTTTCCCTTCAAAATGAAAAATTCTTTGTCAAAACCTTTTGTTGAAACTTATGTGCCTAAAGATTTAAATCACAAAATTTCTTTGACTCACAAATAAGTCCCAATGATGAAGGGAGAGTGACATCCTATGATGATGACACAGTGGTAAGTCATCCTACTAGGATTGATTAACGGTTGCAACATCTATAGATGATAATACACACCCTGAGGGCACCATATCACATGAATCACATCCTACTGATGCATCTTCTGATTCTGCTGATACATCACTGGATTCTTTGAACAAGAAAGAGGCTTGCCCCACTATTATTGTTAGAAGGTCAACTAGAGCTTCTAAGTTGCCCAGTAATCTTAATGACTTTATTATAGAAGGGAAAGTCAAATATGGTGTTGAAAAGGTTGTTAATTATTCTAATTTAAACAAAGATAATTATTGCTTTGCTTCTAGTCTTAATAAAAGTATTGAACCTACCTGCTATAAAGAAGCTATCCTTGATAGTAATTGGGTTGATGCTATGAACTCTGAAATTGAGGCCTTAAATGAAAATCATGCTTGGGATATAACTGATCTCCCACCTAATAGAACTCCCATTGGTTACAAATGGATCTTTAAAATCAAATATAAAGCCAATGGTGAAGTTGATAGATATAAGGCTAGATTAGTTGTTAAAGGTTATAATCAAGGGAAGGAATACTATGATGAAACCTTTTCTCCTGTTGTGAAAATGTCTATTGTTAGATGTCTTATTGCTTTAGCTGTGAAAAACAAATGGCCTCTTTTCCAACTTGATGTTAACAATGCTTTCTTATATGGAGATCTTGATGAAGATATCTATATGACCATCCCTAGGGGTTCGTAATGAGAACAATAAAAATAAAGTTTTCAAACTTGTCAAGTCCCTATATGGCCTAAAACAAGCTCCCAGGAAATGGAATGAAAAACTTGTTAGTGTTTTAAAGGAAAATAATTTTGTTCAATCTGTCAATGATCATTCTTTGTTCACCAAAACAGAGAATAACAAGTTTATTGCTCTGCTTGTCTATGTGGATGATATTGTCCTTACTGGAAACTGTATTGATGAGATAAACCTATTCTAAGAGTTTCTAAAATCAAAATTTCATATCAAAGACTTGGGAAACTTAAAATATTTTCTTGGTATTGAGGTCCTAAAAACTGGGAATGATATTTGTCTCTCCCAAAGAAAATCATGTCTTGAACTCCTCAAAGAATTTGGTCTTCTTGGTGCAAACCCTGTCTACCCCTATGGAACCCAACTCTGTCCTTCCATACATTCCCACTGGCGATGATCCCTTACTTGTCAACATCATTTGGTTATCGAAGTTACTTGGGAAACTTATCTATCTCACCCATACAAGACCTGACATCTCATACTCGGTTCATTTCGGCACAATATATGCATTCTCCTTGAAATCTCATCTGGAATGTGCCCCTAAATGTTCGAGATATCTAAAAGGAGCTCCAGGAAAAGGTCTAAGGTACAATTTCAACAACTCTGAAAATCATCTTGAAGGATATAGTGATGCTGATTGGGCCAAATGCAAGAAAACCGAGAAAATCTGTCATGAGGGCATGTGTTTTCTTTAATGACATCTGATCTCATGGAAAAGTAAAACAAAACACTCTTTCAAAATCTTCCACATGAAGCGAGTATAGATCTATGTCTCTGCTGCCTTTTGTGAAATCATTTAGATTCAAAAATCTTAAAGGATCTAAAAGTTGATATTAATCTCCTGTTAATCTTTTTGTGATAACAAATCGCTTTACAACTTGTCTTTGTCAACCCTGTTTTCCATGAAAGATCAAAACACTTTGAAATTGATGTTCTCTTCATCAGGGAAAAAATTGCTAGAGGTGTTATAAGTGCTAAAAAGATTGGCTCTTCAAACCAACGGCTGACATACTCACTAAAAACCTCCTGTCTATCAGCATAAATTTTTGTGTGAAAAATTGATATTGTTTGATATGTTTGCCCATCAGATTAAGGGGAATGTTAAATTTTGGGGTATCAATTTGTGGCAAACATATCATTCTATCAATTCAAGCAATGGCTTTCAAGTTATGTCCATTGCAGAGATTCTACAAGGGTTAATCATGGACAAAGAATAAAAGGTTTAAAGTTTCAAGATGCCGTTTCTGGAAGCTATACTCATTTCTGCTGATGAGTCATTTATAGCCGTTAGAGGGTCTTTGTGTAACTTAATCTCCTATTTAATAAGTCCCTTAATCTAGGGTTACAAATACTTGTGTGTGTAGTCATTGTTACACACTCTTCTCTTCTTTCTAATCATTTCATTGATCTTGTCTTGTCTTTGTACTTACATGATTATTGTCTCATTGACATTAATCTAACCTTGTAACATTTTGGATACTATTGTAAACTTAATCTAAGCTGACTATTATGGCTTAGGTTTGAATAAAGGTTCTATTGTTCATCTTGTGTTGCTTATACTTTCGTACAATCGTTCAAACGCATCCTTCTAGACGAGATAGAACTAAAGAATTGATTTAATTTAGTAGGACAACAGCTAACAAAGGCTTTGAGATATATATATGAAAAAACATATTTTAAGAAAGTGACTAGACTTATTTTCAAATTTGAACATGTGGTTCACAGTGTAGTAACACAGGCATACAGAGAAAGGTTTGGATTTTCTCGCAGCAGTGAGAAGGTTCAATTATATGGTACTGTGGATTGGTTTTGGCCATACAAGATTTGCATGGATAACTCTTGCAAGTTTCTCCACTGAATCCATGCTTATTATTCTTATTGCAGTGACTTAGACAGAAGTTAAGCATTTTCGTCAATTAAAAAAAAAAAAAAAAAAAAAAAACTAAAGCATTTTTGTAAATTGTAATGACTTGGAAATGACTCTTTCATATCTTCTTAAGGAGAAAAGTTCAATTATAGACCCTTATTTTGATGCATATCGAATACCATTATAAAAATAATTCAATTTTTTCTCTCAGCCTCCCTTTTACCCCCTTATTTTTCACACGCATTTCCCTCTCATCTTCCCCCAAATTCAAAAACAACCGATCAAACCTTAATCTAACATTCAACAGGGGTTCTGAGATTTTTGATGGCTTTGGCGAAGTGGTCCAAAAATGCACCGACTAAATGATGTAAACAAACAACTAACAGGTTTTGGCTATTAGATAAGCTCAAAATTGGAGAAAAAACCAAAAAAAAAAAAAAAAAAATTGAATAAGATACTTATTTTGATGAAATTCTGTAAGGATGATGCCATAATGTCTAATGAAAGTTTGACACTTCTTTTATTTTATTTTTTACATAACTAATTTTCTTTTCCAGTTTGATATAAGAACTTTTAGTCTTTCATATTATGAGTTATCACAAGTAAAATTCTATGCATTTTTTATACATTTTCAAACTGTTGTACATTCAATAAGATGAAAAATACATTTTCCAATTTTACTATGGATACACACAATAGGTAAATTAAATACTTATATCAATAAGATGAAAAATAGTTTGATATAGATGGAACAACCAAGTATCAAGAAGCAGAAAAACCACCAAAATGATGGTTTAAAAGAGGAAAAAAAAAAAAAAAAAAAAAAAAAAAGGACAAGTAGAAATGAGAAAAAAAGATTAATCTTGGTTCACAAAAAAAAAGTTAATTACAACCTCCTATTTGCATCATTCACGTGAGTGTGGTACAAAACTACAAGACAAAAACAAAAGTTGTTTATTTTCTTGCTCTCTTTTGGATTGTTCGTCTTACCCATTGAACTAAAGGAAACCTCCTTCTATTCTTTCTTATTGAGCTTCAATTCACCTTTTAATTTCTCTCATGTATACGAATCAGAAATAAAATGCCACCTGTTTGTGTGATGCCCTGGGCCGTCGCTCGGACTGCCCATAGCGAGGGTCGGGCCTGACATTCAGTTCATTAAATTAATCGCCAATAATCATCATCTTCATCGGTTATAACCTTCAATTTGATCAAATTCATCATGTTCATGCGACATTTTGCTTCGTGGTATTTGTAGCTACAATCATTACTTGAATCACCACCGTTGTCGCCGCCGCCGTGGCCGTAATCACAACCATTATACATGCAGCAAAACAAAAATCATTTTACAACTTACATTTGTTACCCTTCAGCAGTTTCTACTTTGCATTATTGGTCCTTCTTTATAGTCCTGCAGCCTACAGTAGGGATGATTTCCCCAAAGTTAAAGGTTTCCTATGTGTAATCAAATCAAACATATTTATTTAAATAAACAAGCTTTAGGGAATTAATCAAAGTGCATCGTAGTTGTTGTAAATGAGTAATAATAGCCTATGCTGCGTTATTTTAACGCTTATTTTTATCGGCTAATATCACATAAGCTTACTTATTGCGGATCATTATGACTTAGATATTAAAAATAAGCCCGTAAGTTGAGTCAAATAAGTTCATAAGCCTAAAAATAAGCTTAAACGAACAGCCCTAGGAGCAAGTTATTATTTTTTAAGTAGTATGGCGCAAGTTAATGTCTATATATACAAGATACATGGGTTATTTTTAGTTTAGTTAGATGTTTGAGGAAATATCTATATTGAGGGTTTGGGGTAGTCGATCGTTTGGTTTTCCACGTTCGGTAAGAACCCTAGGATGTGACTGAAATCACGAGTTGGGGTAACGCTCATTAGTCTACTTGGTGGCTTGTGTCAATTACTCGAGGGAGTAATATAATCGACTTAGGAGAGAGGTTCCCAGGGCGGACTTGGAAAGTGTGGCTAGTCATTGGTGTGAGTTAGCTTGGGTCATTTTTCGAAATGGTCTAAGGAGATTTCAATATTTATTGTAGCACGAGACCTTTTCAACCTTTAGAGGTAAATGCATTAAGGCAAATGAATGAATATTGTTGTGCGGTGGCCATCGAGGAGAGGAGTAAAGTAATCAATGGCGCACGTGGCTCGCCTTAACGATCACGCAAGTTTACTAGGCGTACCATCCTGCCTGCACGCTTGTCGAAATCATGCGCCTTAGTGTCACCTAGGGATGTATTTCTCCAGGTCTTGTATCCTGGGCCTTGTCGGGCTCTTGTTTGGGCCTAGTCTAGAGTGTATGGGCCTTAGTCAAGTGGGCTGAAGGCCTTATACTCTATCAAGTTCCCAGTCATTAGTATATTTGATTGTTTTTAGATAAATGCGATGATGGACTCATGCTAAAGAGATGAGGTCCCCTGGGATTTCTGGGATGTGTTATCTTGTATCGAGGAAGGCTGACTTGTGTTTACACAGCTTGGCTTGATAGGCAGTGTCCGCGGTCATAGGTGAGCAAAAATATTTATAAATGACGTAAATGTCAGGATCATAAGAACGGTGACCACCGGATTGCACACATTAGCTTAATGAGAATTCAAGTTAAATAATTAATGTTAATGATTACGATTAATTATTACACATAATGTCCGTCTAACGATCGTTAAGTATTTACTTGAAATGATAACGACGTTAAATGTTAAATGGGAGAATATATGGTGAATATCTTGAAAATGGAAAAGATTTGGAATCCCTTTTTCTCTCCTCTACATGGCCGGCCAAGGGTGGGTTTTCCAAGCCCAAACCCTAACTTTTCCATCAAACTATTCATTCACTATACATGACAAAACAAAGGCTAGGGTTAAGGTTTTTCATAAAACTTTGTGCATTTAGAATTAACCCTAGATCTTGTCAGCTCTCCTCCTCTCTTGCTACTTAACCGGCCCAACCCCCTCCAAAGAGGTGTTTTGGTTTTGTTTTTTCATAAAACAAGGACTGTGTGTTAGATCTACAACGCTGAATTCGTTGGTTAATTCTGATATATGTCGTGTACAAAAATGTGGTTGTAAGACACTATTTTTACACCTATTGGTTTGAGTTGTAAAAGCGGTAAGGACAACTCTTTAAACCACTTCATCTGTTTTGTTCAAGAGATCTGACATTTGTAAGAGGTATGCTATGCATTTAATTCATTTAATTATTTATCATATGTTATGATCTAATGCCAAGGTATTATTTCAGGCTTTTGTAATCTACATTTGTTACATGATTTTTATTTTTTTCATGTATCATAAACTCACTTCAATTCAGTTGGCATCAACGCAGCCTTGTATAACAAGTAATTAATTATGCAAACAACATAAATAAAATAAATGTGTTTATGTTATTATTAGTATCATTAGAATCTAGGGTTTTGCACAAACCTAAACCCTAATTTAATTATTTTTTGGTGCAACCTAATTGGGGTTTTGTAAACTTCAGTTTTAATTGGATTAGAAACCCTAGGTTGCATGCAATTTTATGTGCTACTTACGTAACTCTGTTTAATTGCATTAATTGTTAAGTGTGATTTATATCCATGATAATTACATATGTCTTATCATGATTTATATCCCTTATTACTGTCAATTATACATTAGGTTATTATATGTTTTACTTGGTTAAGTGATACACATTAAATATTATGATAGATCTAAAATTGGGGAAGACCTCCATCATTATTATTTAATCAATTATGTGCTATGTGGTATATGTTTTAATTTTGAATTATGCAATCGATGAATCGATGCATGTGGCTCACCTTGTACATAATTTGAAACGGGTGAAAGTCTTAATTAAATATATACATATTGACGATCTAGATTGATTATTAATAGGATTTATCAAAAAGGTTTGCATGTGGCTATTTGATATGCATGACTTATTATTTGTAATGCATTCATTGTTTTTATTGTTTATTTTTAAATACTTGCTTGTTTGCTATATCATTGATGTAACAAGGGTATTTTACAAGAAAATAAACTCTGGCCTAAACAATGGTAAAATATGTATTTTTAAGCATAGTAATCATAATCGTTTAATTGATTGATTTTTGCACAAAATAGTTAGAACGGCTCACCCATTAATGACAAACTGTGTGATGGGTATAAGGTTGGTATGCATTAAATTGTGACCTTAAAGATGAGGGTATATAATATGCTTTCACTGGAAGCGGAACTGTCCAGTTTATGTGAATGAGTGCGTTCAGAATAAAAATAAGATGGTGCCTAGCTCATTAGGTATTTTTATGTTTGAATTATTTTCTTTTCCTCATAAGCAAAATTCCTAGATATATGATACAGGATGTGGTACTCACATCACTACATCGAGGACTTAGAGGAGCAAGGAAGCTGACACGTGGAGAAAGATACTTATGCGTTGGAAATGGAAAGCCTGCAGTTGTCGAAGCCATAGGGACTTTTGATTTAGTGTTGCCTTCGGGCTTAATTTTGGAACTAAATAATTGTCATTTATGCACCCTCCATTGTTAGGGGTGTTATTTCAGTTTCTTTGTTAAAAGATATTGGTTTTGTGTACACTTTTACCAGTTATGGAATTTCAGTTTCTTTTAATAATGTTTTTTATTTTAATGCAATTCCTATGCTTGGTGTGTTTGAAATTGATATGGATAGTTGTATATCCAATGAAAATAATTCGTTGTATAGCATTAGCAATAAGAAAAGCAAGTCAAACTGTGACTCTTCTTATCTTTGGCATTGTTGCCTTGCCCATATAGGCAAGAAACGCATGGAAAAGCTGCAACACGATGGGCTTTTACAAACGGTCAATGATGAATCATTTGACAAATGCGAGTCTTGCATTGCTGGGAAGATGACAAGGAAACCTTTTTCACCACAAGTGGAAAGGGCTTCTGATCTACTTGGATTAATACACACTGATGTGTGTGGTCCACTTAGACATATGTCAAAACGTGGTGCTACCTATTTCTTAACCATTACGGATGATTTCAGTCGTTATGGTTATGTTTATTTACTTAAACATAAACATGAAGTCTTTAAAACATTTAAGGTTTTCAAAAGTGAAGTAGAATTACAACTCCGTAAGAAGATTAAAGCTCTTCGATCCGATAGAGGTGGTGAATATATAAGTCAAGAGTTCAAAAATTACTTACCGAGTGTGGAATTATCCAGCAACTCACATCTCCTTATACTCCACAACAAAATGGTGTATCCGAAAGGAGAAATCGTACTTTACTTGACATGGTACGATCAATGTTTGAACTTCGACTCTTCCTTTTTACTTTTTGGGATTATGCCCTTGAAACTCGCTATTACATTTTGAATATGGTTCCAACAAAGAAGGTTGTTAAAACTCCATATGAAATATGGACAAGAAAAGCTCCCAACTTTTCTTACTTAAAGGTCTGGGGTTGTGAGGCGTTTGTTAACGTGACTCGCTGGGATAAGCTCCAACCCGGATACATTAAGTGTATCTTTGTAGGATACCCTAAAGAAACTATGGGTTACTACTTTTTACTACCCGCTGAGAACAAAGTCATCGTGGCTAGGTATGGAGATTTCCTTGAAAGGAATCTCATATCGCAAGAACTCAGTGGGAGATATAAGTATATGATGCGGAATATGATCAAGAAGATACAACACCTTCTCGAAAATACTAGCCAACTTCAAGAAGAGCACGAAAGCTTAGGCGTTCCTCCTGAAGTTGTTCCCATTCATAGGTCTGAAAGGACTATACGTGCACCGACCGTCTATGTCTTAACGTAGAGGTGGAGGAAAATATGGTTGGGTCAGATCTTATGAACCTCACTTGACTATAAGGCTTGCCATGGTCATCCCGAAAAGGATAAATGGCGATTGCTATGAATGGGGAAGTGCAATCCATGAAAAGATAATGATGTTTGATTGAAGTTGACCTTCCTCCCAATGCTAAAAGTCGTGGAAGTAAGTGGATCTTCAAAAAGAAAACCGACATGGATGGCAATGTACACACCTACAAGGCTCGTCTGGTAGCTAAAGGTTTTACTCAAACCTATGGCATTAATTACGAGGAGACATTCTCTCCTGTAGCAGACATAAGAGCTATTAGGATTCTCATAGCTATAGCTCAAGCACACACATGACTATGAGATTTGGCAAATGGATGTCAAAACCCAGCTTTTCTCGAATGGTCGTCTAGATGAAGACATCTATATGGTACGTAGCCTGAGGGGTTTGTAAATCCATTATTTCCTAATCGTGTATGCAAGCTTAAAAGGTCCATTTATGGACTGAAGCAAGCATCAAGGCAATGGAATAAAAGATTTGATGGAGAAATCAAAGGTTTTGGATTTACAGAATCTTGATGAGCCATGTGTATATCACAAAGCTAGTGGGAGTCATGTTACTTTTCTTGTTTTGTATGTCGATGACATATTAATCATTGGAAATCATATACCAAGTCTGAATGAGGTGAAAGCCTATCTTGGTAAATGTTTTTAGATGAAGGACTTAGGGGGCGGCATACATACTGGAATCAAGATCTCAGGGATAGATCAAGGCTGCTAATTGGTTTAAGCCAAAGTGCTTACATTGACAAAATATTGAAGAGACTCAATATGCAAAATTCCAAGAAGGGGTTTTTGCCAATGCAAGTAAATCATGGTTTGGCGACCAAGGTACGTGCTTCAACACCTGCGAGGTGGTGTGATATGAAGAAAGTTCCTTATGCTTCATTTGTAGGATCTATCGTATGCGGTGCGATGCAAGGCGATGTGGCGTTTGCTCAAAACTTGACCGTCGGTATCAACGAGAATCGGGTGAAATTCCTTTGGGCTGGCGTTAAACATATTCTCAAGTACCTTAGGGCTACAAGAGATATGTTCATAGTGTATGGGAAATCAGAAGCGAGCTATGCATTTACAGTTCTGCGATGCATCTGGAAGTGTGACAAAGATGATACGAAGTCTCGAGGCGGGTTACATATTTGTCATCAATGGAGGTCTTGGATTAGAAGAGCAAGCAGAGACAACACTTGCGATATGCGCGCTATAGAAAGTGAGTACATAGCGGTATAGAGGCTGCCATGGAAGCTTTTGGATAAGGAAGTTTGTTTCGGGCTTAGTGTCATGCGTCGATTGAAAATCCTATTAAAGTATATTGACAATTACTGCGCAATTACTTTTGCCCATGAACACAGGTCATGAAGGGTACAGAGACACTATCTAGACAATATCACTATGTTCGAGAACAAGTCGAGATAGGTGAAATTGAGTTGCTCAAAGTTCACATTGATGATAACCTAGCAGATCCTTTAACGAAGGCCTTACCTGGTGAAAAACTTAATCATTTGTCTGATAAGTTTGGACTTCTTTTAGCTAGTAGTTTCATGCCCATCTGTGACTAAGTATTTTAGATAAAAGGATATTGTAAACATTATTATTGAAATGAAATAAAGTATTTTTGTTATGTTTATTATTCATTTATTATGATGTTATCCTATATTTGCATGTTTAAATCCTTGAATAACTTAAGTTATTCTAAATAGTCTGTTGTCAATCAATAACATAGGAATGATATTGAATTAAGACAAATCTGAGTATTAGTTAGAATATACTTGAAAGTATATTGATGCGTAGCATGACTAATTTCAAGATGATATTCAATAAATGAGTATAGGACTTATGCCACCCACATGATGATACTTTATGGATCTTTGTCATTAAGTATATCATGAATATTTATCCTCGACTTGATATACCGAGATATGTCATGGATGTAGTGCATTTTGTGAAGCAATCTAACGCTATCACGTAATTGGTAGTTATAAGGGTTGTTTTGAAGTGTTGCGAAATCTATGAACCACCTTGTAGTCAAAATAGGATTTGTTTCCTTCAAATTTATTTTGAAGTATATCTTCTTGGCCCTCGTAGGGTTGTCAAGATGTTTGCATAGCCATGCCCAAGGTATTACGGAATATGTTAGGAAAAGATGGTAATCTTGATCAATCACATAAAGCGAGAAACATAATAGTTAATTAAGAAATGAGTGAGATCCATATTCTTATTAACATGGTATTAGAAACAAAAGGATGAATATGATGATGAATCGTCAAAACTTGGTTTTCTCGAGAAAACCATACGAGTTGTACCGGGGCATTGGCTTGTTGCTAGGCGGCTAACCAATGTCATTTCGCGTTTACAAAACATATCCAGTGGGACATTTGGAAATGTATATATTTATAAATACGTAAATGGGATTGAACTTCGTGACCACGGGATACACACATTAGTAAATGAGAATTCAAGTTAAATAATTAATGTTAATGATTACGATTAATTATTACACATAAAGTCCGTCTAACGATCGTTAAGTATTTAACGGAAATGACTAACGACCGTTAAATGTTAAATGGGAGAATATATGGTGAATATCTTGAAAATGGAAAAGATTTGGAATCCCTTTTCCTCTCCTCTACATGGCCGGCCAAGGGTGGATTTTCCAAGCCCAAACCCTAACTTTTCCATCAAGCTATTCATTCACTATATATACAAAGGCTAGGGTTAAGGTTTTTTCATAACTTTGTGCATTGAATTAACCCTAGATCTTTCCTCTCCTCCCTCTTGCTTAACTTCGGCCGAACCCCCTTCCAAAGGGTGTTTTGGTTTTTTTTTTCATAAAACAATGACTTGTGTTAGATCTAGCAGATAAGCGATTGATTGGTTAATTAGTGTGTACAAAATTGTGGTTGTAAGACACTATTCTTACACCTATTGGGTTGAGTTGTAAAACGGTAAAGGACAACTCTTTAAACCACTTCATCTGTTTTGTTCAAGAGATGTAACATTTGCAAGAGGTATGTTACGCATTTAATTCAGTTAATTATTTATTTGTAATGATCTTAAGTCTTCCGCTGTGTACTCTGTGGTGTCTACATGTTTTTATTGTTTTCATGTATCATAAACTCAACACTCCCGATGTGATGTTCGGAGAATATTTTCTTTTCCAAGACGACTGCATATTGAATGCATGTATAGTTCTTAAATGTCGATGTCTGTCACGGGTTATTGTAAAGATTGAGTTTTTGTCAGGCCTTTCATATCCCAGGCTTAAGCTATCATGAATTTTCACGTGGCCTAGGATTTCTTTTTTGAGTTGTATAGCTTTCTCTCTCTTAGTCATTTAAGAGTCTCCTTGCCGAGAGATTATGAAATCTTCCTCGTTTTGTGTTTCAGGCTATCGATTAGCCATTTTTGGTGTCTTAGAGTTTGACACTTCAAAGTACATTACTATCTACATAAGGGTTCATGCTTTTAATGATGCTTTGATTCTAAAGGATTTTTTGATGCGTTTCCGTTGGGCCCCCGTTTATTTTGCCTATAAAGGGGAGTACCCTTAGTCCTCTTGGGAGTCACCGTTTGCCTGTTTAGAGGCCCCGATTTATACGTTTAGTTCTGAAATCCCTCTTCCAATACTTGTAGGTTTTTAGGTAGAATGTGACTTAATCTTGCTTAAGTCTTTGTACCTTATCAATGTGGTGTGACATGTTTTATAAGCTCTTTAAGCATTATGTATTTCTAGGGTTAGTATTCCTATGTTGCAATTTGTTTGAGTCTCTTGTATTTGTTGTATGTTTGTATAATTTATTAATGAAAAAGTTTTATAACTTTACTTTTGTTAGCCTTCCAAGCGTTGTAGAATATGTTATGTGTTTCCTGTGTAAGCCTCCCGGGCGTTACTTTGGTGTTTATTGAATTCTTTTTCTTAAACTTTAAAGTGTGCTTGGAAGGCATCGGCTGCCATTGCAAGAGTGCAAGCTAAGGATGCCCCAACAATATACAACCCCATTGCAAGAGTGCAAGCTACCAATACCTGCTAATGATCGAATCACCATTAGCGGCCACAATTGATTTCGAAGAATTAAAATTTAATGAAATGAGTTGTGACAAAATATGAGACATGTGATGAGTGGCACCCGAAACTAATACCCATTTACAAAATGATCATACCAAATCTTACTAGATGATCATGTTGACATAGCATGAGGCTTAAAGTCTATGAACTTTTTAAATTGCTCCAACATGTCTAAAAATATCTCAAACTTCTTATACATGTCTAAAAACTTCTGAAATTGCTCATTCACTAATGGATCCATGCTTAAATCATTCGTATACGTTGCCATAAGAACTAAGATAAAATCACCCGATAACAAAGAGATTTGAATAAAACGATAATCTACACAATCAAATTTAAATTAACAAATGCATCCCGCAGCTTGTTGCAAAACCCAAAAGCAAACACTAACAATTTAATCAGAAAAATAAAACTTATAAATAAATAAGCGAAGTCAAAGTTATATCCACTTTATATCAAATTCATCATCCACCGTCCTACTAAAAACTAAATTAAATTCATTATCCAACCAAGTAGCAATAAAACAAAACTTACTTGAACAAAGATCTTGGTCACGTAGTCATCAGCGATAAGCATGTGCTAACAAGTGAACTCATATATACGGATTCATGGCTCTTGATACTATGTAGAAACTGAATAGAGAATAGACATTCGTAATACTTGATTATTGAAAAGGGTTTGTACAAAGCATATAAATAGACAAGAAAACAAAGTGATGCCCTAATCTTAGATGGCTAAACGGGCTGACAAATCGGGCCTTATTAACAAACAATAACCCATTTTAGAAAAGTGTTCACAATTCATGCACGATCATTTTTCTATCAAGATTCTATATGTATAGTTTATGTCTAGATTATTATAAATCTTATTTAGTTGTCTTCTTGAATTTTTTTGCAAATTTTGCTTTATAATCATGTTCAAACAGTCCCTAAAACTCATTCTCTCTAAACAGGCCCAAAAACACATTCTAACATATCGTGCCCAAACGCCCCTTTTTCCGTTCATGATTTGATGAAGCGGCATTGATGGTGAAAAATCTACATGGAAACCACATTTTTCGTAATTGTCGTCTAAAACATTGAACATCGTTTGCTGCTATTGCAAGAGTCAAAATTAGAGATGCTACAGAAATATACAACCCCACCCACGACAAACATGCCAATCCTCTAGAGACTTTAAGGTCATCT
Source organism: Chrysanthemum makinoi (assembly GCA_910596185.1). Classification (NCBI taxonomy): domain Eukaryota; kingdom Viridiplantae; phylum Streptophyta; class Magnoliopsida; order Asterales; family Asteraceae; genus Chrysanthemum; species Chrysanthemum makinoi. The sequence goes on along the minus strand of OU343222.1, from coordinate 315,950,656 downwards.
TCTCAAGCAAAAGATAATGAAAACTATGCTTAATTTGATTAATAAAACAGGTGATAACCAAATAATATGTATATGGTAAATTTGCTTCCTTTTTGAGAACTTAATCTCAGTAGTTTTAGTTGGTGCCGAAGACAATTGGGGAAGTTGAGTACAAGGGTTAACCTTAAATTCATATTAGCCGTTTATCTACCATCTTGTATCTATTAGAGGATACATAGGCCAAGCCTAGTTTGTGGGTTTAGGGTATCTAGGGTTCGCACCATTATAAATAATGGTTAATAATATAATACACCTACGGGTTTATACAATGTCTAACATGAAAGGTATGAGGCAGTGCGATCCTGAACTAGGTGGCTAAGTTGAGCCGCCCTCCTTGCCATACACACATCCAAACCTTAGCCGTCACTTTTATCTCAAAATAATAATAATAATAATAATAATAATAATAATAATAATAATAATAATAATAATAAATAAATAAATAAATAAATAAATATCGTCAAAGGTTGTGTTGAGAACAAACAAGGGTAAATCAAACAAAGCATCAAAACCATCAAACGACAAAAACTCACCATAAAAGCTTTTGAAGGAATGGAACACATGAGGTATGAAGAAAGCGAAAGTTGTGACTCATTGGGGTTTCATTATCGCTGCGTATTTGCGGACTTTTTATATGTACTAGGGTTTGTTTTTAAATGAATTACAAGAATTGTTAAAAATTAAGGAAAAAAAGTTATAGTTGTTTGTTTGTTAGTCGATTGTTCGTTCAACTTTGTTATCAGTCGACTAAAGTTGACCGTTGGTACCGGTCCCTAAAGTCGGCTGTTGGTACGATTTTGTTACCGGTCAACTTAGCCGACTGTTAGTACGGTTTTGTTACGAATCAAATAAAGTTATGCTTTTATTACATTAATGTTTTTTCCCTTTCTTTTCTAGTTTACTACTTCGGTCCGAGATTTCACGATTTCACAGCTCGGACTGCGGAGGAGTATTAGATGATAGACGACCCAAGCACGTTTGTGGGTTTAGGGTCCGTTAGGGTTTCCATTATGTGTCTTGCATTCTCTATATATTGTGCTGGAATAATACATCATACGTACAGGGTTTTATCATTGTCTAACATGGTATCAGAGAAAAAACCCTAAACCTAATATACAATCATGTCATATCTTGCCGCTAAGGGATGTGCTTGTGAAAGAAAGAAGATCCGCTTGAATTCATTAATAAAGAAGGAAAAAAAACATTGATCGCTATTGGATGATAAAGAAAAAGTGGTCAATTGGCAATACGATTAACACTAGTAATGATTACTAGTATATTATATATTTTTCGGTTTAATTGTTTATTGTCATAGGTGTTTATTGTTTGTTTGTTAGTCGATTGTTCGTACGACTTTGTTATCGGTCGACTAAAGTTAACCGTTCGTACCAGTCCCTAAAGTTGATCGTTGGTACGGTTTTGTTACCAGTCGACTTAGTCGACCGTTGTACCAGTCGACTAAAGTCGCTCGATGGTACAGTTTTGTTACTAGTCGACTAAAGTTATGTTTTTATTATGTTAATGTTTTTTTTTTCTTTCTATTTTACTTCTCCAGTCTGAGATTTCGCAATTTCGCCGCTCGAACTGCGGTGGAGTACTAGAGGATAAATATGCCCAAGCCTGGTTTGTGGGTTTTAGGGTATCTAGGGTTTGCACCATTATAAATAATGGTTAATAGTACAATACACCTACGGGTTTATTCAATGTCTAACAATATCATATTATATGCCTTACGGGCGAGGTTTTAAGCGCTATATGCTTAGACTTATGATTATGTTCAATAAAAGTTAATTTGGATTTGTTGTATGTGAGTGACCCATCAACCTTGAGGTTATGGGTTCAAGTTTCGTTGGAGACATTGTGAGGTAATATGTGTGAGATAGGTGGTATATGAATAAAAAGAGTTGTCCTTCTAAAGAAAAAAAGAAAGAAAAACTTCATTGGTTAAGTTATTGTTAAAAAGGTGCTGCCTAAGTACTCGCAATTGTGGCATATTTTCTTTCTCCTTGATCTAATAAGTAACTATTTCAATTAACATGGAAATATATCCCAATGTAGTGCTATATATAGTTGAAAAAACTTATTAATAATTTCATTGAGTTCATTACTCAAGTTCCGTTAGTTGTTATTCCCATTGGAACTCTGGTAAATATATTCCTTGAAAATAGTATCGCTTAATATGGTCATTTTGGTGCGTTTTGTTGGTGTGGAGAGATCTCTTTTTGTGTATCTTAATGAGTTTCGTGAGATGGGTTGCTGGATGAAGTTGAACGAAATCAAAGAAGGTTAATGTCTTTGCGGTCAAATTTTAAAAAGGCAAAACAGAGCATCTGCAATGGGATCATGGGAGGAGTCTTTGGCCAAGGTTGCGGTCCTAAATCTCCAATAAATGTCTCATGCCCCTTTTTTCTTAACGCACTAAAAACAAAATTTTAACAAATAAAAACCAGTATATTATTAGAAATCATCAAACAAAAGAGCACTGAAAACTTGAAATTAAACACACTCACGATAATACACGGTTACGGGATACACACTCACGAAAAGTTTTGATCAACTTTTCTTACATGATAGTTAATTCGAGGGATTCATTCAAACTTGGAGAATCTTCAGGTATCTGACTCTTCGGCAGTGCGTGCCACTTGTCAAGGTATGCCATAGAATCCATATCAAGGTTAGGAAGTTGGCGCCCTTTGAGGATATTCAAGATCTCTTTGGATTTTCCAAGAATACGAGCTGCGGTGCGGATGCTGCCTTGCCTTTTCTCTATTGCATCGTGATGGCACTTCATGGTTATGACGAGTGGTAAATTGGTAAAGCAAGCAAGAAATATATCTGCAATTATTATCGATACCCATTCAAAGACTTCCTCATCTGTGGGCCACTCTTCTTGTTCGCCGCAATGGATCAGTATGGTTTGGCTTATTCGATACATGGTGTTCGCGGCAAGAACATTTTCATGTGAGTAATCTTGGATTCCTTTTTTGTTGCTCTTGAACTGTACTATTTTGGCTGCTCTATCACCCAACCATTGAAGAATGTCTTTTGATGATTTTCCTTTACGAGCCTTCATTTTAAGATCAGCTTGTAGCCAAGTACGATATAGTTCAACTTCTATGCCCACACGCCTAGATGCTTTTCTTGCCTTCTCCAATTCTTCACTTACATTGAGGCTCTCTTCGATATGTTTTACAAATTCGAGACCTTCGTTCATGCTTACAAGTAACCCCTTGACGTTATCATTTGCTATGTTAGGAAGTGCAACAGCAATGGCTGTTAACGTCACTGCTACCAGACTCCAAGAATTTTGGGCTTCTTCTGAATATAAAGGCCGTACTTTGTCATATCAAACTTTAAATACTCCGGAAGAATCCTTTAGATTTTGTTAGAAGCTTTATCAGATTTTTAGGCTTTACTTTTTGAGACGCATGAAGAAGTCGAGTTATAGACTTGAGAGTATTTTTTTGTACTCTCTTTGAAAGCTTTACATCATCTTCAATTTGTAATACATAATCCGTATATTCTTCCATCTCGGATATCACATTACCGTGAGAGACATTTGCTTTCTTTTCAAAGATTCCAATCAGTAATTTGCACAAGTACCAGCAACTTGACAGTAAGAGCAAAAATAATACTGGAACAAGACATATGATTTTACACGTAACCACAGCAATTACTTGCAATGCAATGCAAAAGTTTAAAATCACGTTTTTGAGGAAATTGAAAGTTATTTTGCAGTGATGGCCTGGGATATGTGAACTGACATGGCTGAGTTTCCACACTTGAAACATTTGGATCCAACGTTTCTCGACTCTGAACACATTTAGATGGTTTTTGCTTAATTTTGTGGAGAGGTTGAAATAACTAATGCTCGTCAAACATCGAAAAATTGGTGCTATACTACCTACTACAACCCCACAAAACTGCACGATAATAATTACTTTTAGTGACCCCTTATAATCTGACTTTTTGTCAGGTCTATAATATGGGTCGGGCAGTAAAAATAAACCTAAAAAGGCGAATGAAAGGAAAACAAAGACTGAGCATATAACCCCATATGCAGAAGAAACCTCCGAACAAGCAATCGAAAATTGGGGGTTACCAGTTTCTGCCATCATCCAATACTTTTTGACATGGTGCTTGAGTTCTTCTGAGGAGAACTTTATATCTTGAGGATATGAAGCCAATTTGTGCAACTCCTTGTACTTGTGCTCTAAAATTCTTCTCGAAGCCGGAACTGTCAAAGCTACCGGGAACACCAATAGAAGAGGAAAAGGCACAAAGACAAGAACCACCGACCAAAAATACAATCTGTCGTCAGCAAAAATTTGGAACAATACATTTACGGTAATGGTGATCAAGAGAATACCCCATGCTATCATGTTTACAAGGAGTTCTTTGTCTTCCATAAGCCCTAAAGAAGGGAGAAAATTGGCTAACAAAACCAAAAAGAAAAAGATGCTAACAACCTTTGTATCAATTTCGGGATCAGTGTCTGCGGATAAATCCACTGGTAGCTTCATTACTATTGCGATAAGTGAGATAGATACAGTATTCAGAGCGAAAAATTTGTTTGGAAACCAGAGTTTCCATTGTCGAATTCCTTGGAAGGCATCGGCTGCCATTGCAAGAGTGCAAACCAAAGATGCACCAGCAATATACAACCCCACCCATGGCATGGCTTCCGTAGGATGGTGCAAAACCATCCTTCTAGACGAGATAGAACTAAAGATTTGATTTAATTTAGTAGAACAACAGCTAACGAAGGCTTTGATATATATATATATATATATATATATATATATATATATATATATATATATATATATATATATATATATAGAGGGCTTTATTTTTTCAGAACCCTTTTTAAATGCGAGAACTCCTCTAGACCAATGAGATTTTTTTAAATATTAAAAATTATTATTTAATCTAAAGGGTATTATAGTAAAAGACAATTTTTATAGTTTTTAGATTTTTTTTATTAAAATTCGTTTTTAAATATCTCATATTTTTGGATTTTTTTTTCTTAACATGCATGTTTTTTTTGTTGTTGTTTCTTAGCATTTTTTTTTAATTATTTTTAGCAAGCATGTTACAAGAAAGTCATGGTGCATATATGTTTTTATTAAATAATGTAAATTTAAATGTGTTTTTATTGTACAATAGTTTAAACTTCAAATGAATTTTACTTAAAATATAATTGCACATATGTTTCTGCATTATATTTTAAATAAAAACTAAAAACATAAATTATAATCGTAATCCTTAGATTTATTATAAACCAAGAACATAATATACCACACAAATTTTTATATCAAATGAAATACAAATCAAAATGTATCATTTTGAATATATATATGCACGCCATCTAAGAACATATGTGTTTGATGTTTCTCATCAGATTCTTTCGAACATGTGCGCACGTCTTCCAAAAACATACATGCACGCCTTCCAAGAACAAATATGTACTTCCAGTTTCTCATCAAGTTAGTTAAAACATATGTGCACGCCTTCAAAGAACATCTTGTCACGCCTAGAAAAAATAATAGTAAAGATTAAATACTTTTAAAATAAAAGTCAAAATAACATAACACACATGCACAAGCATAAACTAGCAAACACAAATAAACAAAATACCAATTTTTTTTTGTCTATGCAAAACATATATAATCCAAACACAAAACATATATGTTTTATACGTAAACATATAGTCCAAACACAAAACATATATGTTTTATACGTAAACATATATGTTTTAGGCTCATCTATTGTGTTACATATTTACCTTTCGCTAAAACACTGATCCAAAATATCTAAAACCTCATATAAAACCAACTAACCAAGGTCCAAACCAGCAACAAAATCAGCACAAATCCAAGGTAAAGTTTTCTATAGCTAGAACTCGTATTATTTATATTCTTATATTAAAAAAAAAAAATCTACTTTCTTGGTAATTACGATCTTTGCATCCATACTTAGTCTTATCCACATGCTTTCATGTGAGTTTAATATCATTGAAAATTTTACTCTGTATATGATAATAGTTCTCAACTTCTTTTTTTTTGGTACAATAATATTATATAAACATGGACATGCATTCACCATTCAAATGATGAAACCCAATTCATTGTAAGAATCTCAGTCATCAAAGAATGAAAGCAATAAACTTACAGTAGGTCGAAACCTCTTCCCTTCAATGCCAATCTTAAAGAAGTACTCGACTGCTGAGGCAAGCTTTGGCACCTGCAAGACACACATTTGAAGTCGGTGATTACCACATTTAGAAAAAATAGTTT
>OU343222.1:315685734-315944218 GCA_910596185.1 Chrysanthemum makinoi | reverse complement strand
GATCCCCAGGTCTGACAGCCCACGCTTCACACAACCAACACCAAACCAGTTATGCCCTTGGGTCTTTCTTGTTATGCTTTGCACAAACAATTCATTTAAGTCCATTTTCTTTTCCTTTTTTTAAGCCACACCCATTGTTTTGCTTATTAGTAGCTTATCTCATTTAGCTTTTTTCAATTTCTTATTTTTCCCTAGTTCTAATCAAGTTAAAGTATTTTTCTGAAAAAGTTGGCATTTCTCGTAAATGTTTTTAGTATTTTTAATATTTAATCTCTTAGTAAATCGTTTTTAATTCGTAATAAATAAAATATAAGTCGAAAAAAAATACCCGGCTTTTTCTTAAAATTATTTTTAGTCATTTAGAATGTAGGAAAATTGTTTTTACACTCGTAGGACTTTTATTTTACAAATTTTACGTTTTTCTTTGCTTTTCCGGCGTAATTTTTTATATATAACATACGTTTTCATTCTTAGTCACGTTTTTAGGTAATTTAGGTTTACGCTTTAATTAAAATAGTTAATTTAAGTTACTTTGTTTTATAAATCATAAAATCAAAAACATCATTTTGCAAATAGTGATAGCGTTTATTTAATATATTTTAGCTTTTTAATTTTCTTTAATTTGCATTTTAGCCCTTGTAGTTTATGTACTTTTTCCTTAGTTATAATCATTCTCAACCTCTTTTCCGTTCAAATCTCTCGATCACTATACGTTTGGTGATCCATTGCATAGCTTCATTTGGGGCATAACGACAGGAAACACTATACTACTCCCAGTCTTCATTGAGTTAGGTATGCGAACTTGCGTTTTAGGATTTCTTCACGATTAGGCCATTCACAAGTGGCGGTTTGTGTGAAAACATGGCGGTTTGACGCGGATCAGTACTAACAAGATCTCACCAAGAAGGATAGACTTCTGAGGAAGCTAAAAATGGGAAAAAAACTTACTTGATAGGAATCAAGCAAGGGAACCTAGCAGGTAAAAATATATGTTAGGTCACAAGGTTTACCACACAAGCTTATAAGAAAGATAGAGAGGCGATTGAACAAGTATCACACACACACACACGAGATAATAAGGCGGTTAAGCGTAGAGTATGTGAAAGAGAATAACTTGAACAACCAACCTTCAAATGAAGGTTTACATAAGGTATTTATAGGCAGGGAGCTAGGGCAACACTCCTACTCCTTCCCTTTCACCTATGGGCTTGGGCCTAAGCTCATGGGCCTTCTACATAAGCTTAAGGCTAATAACAAACATAAAGGCCATAATAAGCTAACTATTACATATGAGTAACTAACACTTGAATAAGGTTTAGGAGTGATTCCAACAATCTCCCCTCAAGTGTTATTACATATGAGTAACAAACACTCAAGTGTTGGTGATGAAAACGGTGAAGGCGTTGATGTAATAGTAGCTTTGGCGTCTTCTGACATTCTTCTTTCTTGTGAGAAGAATTGCCTTGATTTGAACAATCTCCCGGTGTAGAGATAGTTTACTTTGAACGGTTATGCTTTGGCGTCATCTTTAACTTTGTTCTTTGATCATTGTTCTTTGTGGTGAAAGTGATAGTATGTTGTTATGCGCATCAAGTGCACTCAGTGCGCTTTGCTCACGGTGTCTCCGTCATTCTTCAACATGCTCACACGCTCTTTTGGCGTTGGAATTGATCTTGATGGAGTTCTTTAAGTCTTTAACTTTGTAGATTCTCTGTATTGACGAAGAATCATTATGACTGTTGTGTTGCTTTTGGATAGAACTTCCATTAGTGATGATGTTGGCGTGAGCATGAGAAGAATCTGCACGATCATTCGCTCGAGCTTCCATAAGAAGAAAAACATTAAAACGGTTAGTAATAAGCGGATTCCGGCACTTACAAGTTTGAACCTCGAGAGTGTTAACAGCATAGTGTGAAAACACAACTCTAATTCTTACAAAGGCGTTCTGAATCGAGTCCCACAAGTGAGATAACACGATGTACCGAAGTACACCTACGATTGAGATGAGTCGTTGAGGTACACCGAAGCATCACCTCTGACGTAGACCGTTTGAGACCACTAAGCGCAATCCACGGGGAGTTGCCGAAGCGACCTTGTCGAGTTGTTTGATGTTGACCACGGCGGGAGTTTCCATTCAATTACTGAGGATCACAAATGTGAACCTCTCATAAATGTTCTCGACAGTTGCTAAGATCTGTGAAGGACTCGATATGAACCACTGATAACCTTATTGTTGATCATCAAGTGATTAAATGTCAAGTGTACCTAAGAGATCTTTTGATGAATCTCGTGGCTCTAGACTCAATAGTGCGTTTTGGTTTTCTGGAGCGGAGACTAGGGAGAGGGTCTCCTTCTTCAATACCAGCAATCTCTAAGAAAGAAAGCCGATAGTTTACGTAGGGTTCCCTGTGAGAATGAAACAAGCTTATGTTAAGAGAAACTTGAGTGGATAAGAAGGTTTAGTGCATGCGTCCTTTGGGTCCATGGCGACTTTTAATCTTCAATACCGGCGTCACTAAGTGACAACCAGTAGCATATGAATTGAACCCGATTATGCGCCTAAGTTGAATAATCGGGAGGCCTATTTCTTTTCACCCTTTTCTTTGCATTTCTTTTTAATTCTTCAACTCCTTCTTTCTCCGATTCTCATTTTCTCCTTTTTACAATCATACCTAAGGACTTCTAAATACTAACTATTTGTGGTGTCCTTGGGTAGATCCATCCGGCTCTGGCGGATCATAGGACGGTTATTCCTAACCTTAGTCACCTTATAACTCCATGACTAACCTATGTTGCCATAAAACCAGATGTGAAAAATCTCTCACAGTGTTTATGAATGAAAAACATTTTAGTACCCCTGTTGAGATAAGATTTTGCATAAATACTCCCCTCCACATGTGCTTAAGAGTTTTAACGGTTAAAATGCACAGTGAGGAAAAGCGCACTTTTGAATTGATTCACTCAAGATAGACAATCCCCATGAGACAGGTTACGTGGCATAGTTAAAGAGTTGCATTGTCGGCTTTTAGGTGACAACTAGCTCTAATAACTACCTTGAAGGTGTAGACAATCCTCGAAAGGTTGTCAAACCCGTCGGAGTTCATGTCTACCAAGAGTTTCTCGAATGGTACATTCTACTCAGACAAGTCCTTTGCGAGACACGTTTACATCACTAGCGAACTAGCTTGAAATTATTACCCGTCGGACAAGTCTTTTCGAGTTACTAACAGTTAAGATCTCGTCAATTCATGGGTTAAGTCTTATAGCACACAGATTCATTTGCATTTTACACAACATATTTCTTATCACACATTTTCTCCCCCTCAAAAATGGCATATAAAATGTTATTTTTGAAATGTTTGAGAATAAATATGACCATTTCGAGTGTTGCGGGAAGAATGACCACTTTGAACAATTTGTGAACAAAGTTTTAAGTCAAGTACTCCCCCTCAACAAGTGATATAAGCGGTTGAGGTTTTGAAAATCATAAGGGAAAGTACTTGTTCTTTTGAGCAAAACCTTGAAAAGTGAAAGGTTTGATAGGTTTTACTCAAAAGTAAGAAGCTTTCGCTCCTTTTATAAGGATTGTGGCAGCGTACCACGGGGTCCTTTATTTACAAGTACGGGTTGTACACTGTAATGTGTGCACAAGCCATATACATAATCAATCAAACATCCAAAATTATATGAAGGAAGCAATTCAAGGGGTACCGGGAAGTGCGGTGATGTTCCCGGGTGTGCAGGCGTTGAAAGCGGTTATGTTAATCACGGGTCGACCACCGACATAACTCTCCAATCGTCAGGCCGATCCCTTGAAACAACCGTTCATCAATCATTGTGATGATCCGTCTCACATCCCTCCTTTCATGAGAATTCCAGCGCTTAGGAGACCCAATTTTCTGGCGTATATCCTTCAACCGGTATGCCAATCCATCCCTAACCAGCTTCAAAGTATGATCCCGAACTTGTGGAGTTAAGCTACCGCCATTAGCGGTTTCTTTGAAGTTCACTATGGTAAACAACGCCGAAAGGTTTGATGATGAGTGTATATTGAGATAGCTGGTTGATATCGGGAAGATCAAGCTTTGGAGGAGTGAAGTTGACAGCGTCGATAAGATTCAACGGCCGGTGGAGATCTTCTACAATTTCCTTGATGACAATGCGTCTTATGAAGATGAGAAGTGACTTGATAAATTCGCGTTGTACTGCAGGTGAGAATTGTCTCATGCGACCACGTACTTTGGCAAGGTACATGTCTTGATGTCATTGAGAGACAAATTCTCAAAGTCGACTTCGAGAAAGCATAGTCCTATTCATCTTGTCGTTTGACTACGATCTTCTTTAGGAATGTGTAGTCCCACTTAGACGAAAGGTCAACGTGTATGATGGCAACGATATCTTTAGAACTATACACGGCATGTTGAGACTTCGAACTGGCGGCTTCGTAGTAGATTCGTCGGCGTTCGGCGATGATGAATCCCATACTATGCATCTCGGTCGTATGCTTCCACTGTGTTGGAGAACAAGTGATTGGCACGTTCCTCAATGGCTATGCGGTTTGAGTAGACAGCTGCTGGGAATGGAAGTGTCAACGATGTAGCGTATTTTCTTGAATCATCGCCACCGTGTAGAAGAAAATCCAAGTCTTTGTTGAAGAAATATCGAAAGGAATCCTTGGTTCAGATGGTTGGCCAAGTGTTGGTAGAGGTTTGGTCCAATCGGTGTAGTATGGAGGGTTGTCCCTTTGTGTGAAGTCAATGTTTGCTTCGGGGTTGAGCCAATCCATGTTGTTAGACATAGCTCGAGCAATGTTTTCAAGGTGATATTCGACCTCGAGGGCACTTTGAGAGCTGTCTTTTAGAAGTTGAAACGCTTCATTCTTGATTCGCTTCAACTCGATTTCGTCATTTTCTACACATGGAACTTTTCTTGCAGAATTTTAGCATGCTCCAATGTAGAACCGTCTACCAAATCGACCTTCTTGAGGGTAGGGGTGTTGTTAACAAGAGTAGCAAACCATTCAAATTCCTTTGTTTTATCGTCATCTAGCCATGATCGACGTCGGTCTGGCGTCTTCTTCTTCTTCTTCTTTGAAGGCCTAGATGATGATTCTGGTTTCTGAACTTGTTTGGGAGAGGTGGGTTGTTGTAGGGGCTCAAGGACCTCTTCATCGTCACCACCCGTATACTCAAAGTGATCATCGGTTTTATGAGTCGGGGGTGGTAACTTCGGAATCGATCTGAGGTTTTTCGTAGAAGAGCGAGGAGGAGATTTTTGTTGAGCGAGGAGGCCGTTGTGGAGGAGGTTGCATCAAGAAGATTCACGGGCTTCGGCGTTTAGGTGCGAGTCTTTATCCTTATCCTTGTCTTCATCGTCTCTAGGGCGTTTAGACTTTTCAATCTACAAGCTTCTTGAAGTTGGTAGTCGGCAATGCTTGAAACAACTTTCCTTCATCAGTAAATGTCCCGGATCGTGCGAGACATTTGTGTAACAAGCTTGGCCACCAATTCATTTATCGAGAAAACTACCGGATCGGTTGGATTGATTGTGACGGTTAAAGGTGTTGATCGAATAGTTTGCTTGGCGATCTGCATAAGATTTGGATAAAGTTGTTTGGTGAACAACTCCTTTGTGACTTTAGGAGCATACTCGAAGGTACTTTTAGTGTAGCCTTGATCATTTCGTTCAGTTCCTCTTGATGGTGATTTTTCATGAATTTCTGAACAAACTTCCTTTCTCCTTTTATCTTTTCATGCTCGTCATATAGATCTTTGTATGTGATCGACAAAGAAATTCACTTTTGTTGAGCACGTTTTCTTTCGACTTGTTTGGCGGCTTTGGTAATCCGTTCATGAGCTTGAGAAATCCAAGATTTAGATGGTTTCTTCACGGTTTTGGATGATGATTTGGTTGACTTCTTTGATGGTGGTGGCGAGGAGTGAGAAGGCGAATCTGATGATGAAGAGATATGAGGAGACTCGGATCCCGGAGGTTGAGAGGTTTCTTCCTTTGATCGCGCGGACTATCTAGAAGAAGCGTATCATAATCAACATCTTGATCTTTTGGACTTCTCGGTTTCCGGTTCCTCAAACTCATATTCGATAGTATCCTCCACAAGCTTTTGTTGTTGCATAAGAGTGGTGGCACCGGCTCCCTTATCGGGTTGATTAACCGCATCGGGAGATGGTTCAGAGTGGGCAACACCACTTGATCCTACGGGACCACCCATTTGGTCTTTAGCAAATTCTTGAGCTTTTTGAAGGTGTCTAACGATATTAAACTTCTTCTGTATGATATATCCGGTTGCTCTTCTTCTTGATCGAGCTTTCATCATACGGTACAAGTACAGAGAGTCTTTCCTTTTCCTTTGTCGGTGGTGGACTTGGAGGTTTAGCTGCTTGAAGGAGGTGTTCGGTTGCGGATTCAGAGTAGGTAATCTCTTCATCGTGTTGGTACCTTGAGCTTTAGTCCACAAGCTTTCTTTGCGGTTCGAGGTGTGGGAATAGGTTGACTTCCTTCGGGAACAATCCTTTTACAAGGAGGATTCCTTTTGGGAAGCTTCCTATAAAGATCTGTACTTGTAACACTTCCACTTGCCTCTTACGGTCCTCCGAGGTAGGTGTACGAGAAGATTTTTCATCAAGATGACCAACTTTGCCTTCTTTTACGGCTAACCGATACCTTTTATATGTTTCAAGCTTTTTGATTTCGGTGGTTAGAAGGTGATCGGGTAATACCGAACCACTGTTTCTTTGTTGACGATTCTTTGATTCGGCGGATAGTATGGGTTCGGTCAATATGTCGTGATTATCTGGGTCATTGAGCCTCATGGGGATATCGGGATGAAGTCCAAGTGCTCTCTGGATCAACAGTTTGGTGTATCTGACATAGGGAATCTTGGAGCCAAGCTTCTTGTGAAATACATCATGTCCTCCCATATCGATGCCGATTTCAATGTCCTTATTGTTGATCAACGACCAGAAAATTTGCAGTTCCATGAGCTTGGGATGCTCATAGCCACTTTGTCGCGACCGAGACCGATTTGGTGATGATCATGTAGAGTGTTCTCCATGGTTGAGGAATATACTTGAGCTCCACGTGAGAGTGCTTAGTAATGATTCCTGAAGCTTCATCATAACCAATATCTATCAAGAATTTCGGACTGTCTCTTCATAGGGGTAGCAAAGAAGTCGGTTGGGCGATGTCGGGAATGATGAGAACAGCCCGTAAGTCGGCAGGAGTGATAGTGACTTGTTTGTGATTAAGTGTCACATTCACTGCACTTTGACCGGTGATCCTCTGCATAGAATCCCAGAATTGTTGAATGTAGACCTCTGGGCGTGGCGAGTGTGAGAGCATGTTACGGTAGGGATGATTCACGAGAATATCCACGGCAATCAAGCAAGAAGATTACGAGCAAGTGAGGGTATCCAAGTCAACCCTAAGGTTGTTCTTTCCAATCTTTCTCGGATAACCCTTTGGGAAGATATCGGCAATGGTGAGAACTCGATGCATCCACATTCATTTGTTCACCATGTCGTGATCGAAATAACATTAGCCAAAAGAACCAACATATCGAAAGACATAGTGTTAGTCAACGGAAGGTCTTATTGTCTAGTTATTGAATGTACAGTGTCAATGATTGTTACGAGTCCTAAGTCACTTGTTTGTCTAATAGTCCAATGGCGTCGTGAAATGTTTCGTGAGTTAGTTAACTTTAAGTTTTAAAGTTTATGTTATCACTTATTGTTCACAACATATCAAGCGATTAAGTTTATTAGTGACATTATTGGATTCGTGACGTTATGATTAGTTTATTTACAAGTTTGTACACGTAACAATTCATTATGAAGGTCAATCAAGGCTTAAGCGTAGTTTTGGCAAAGTTAAGCGTAAAAAGAGATGATATACGGCGTGAGGCGAAAGCTTACGCGTAGGATCTAACTACGGCGTAAGAAATGTTAGCGTAGGAAAAGGGACCTTATGCGTGGGAGCTTACGGCGTGGCGTATAAATACCTTACGCGTAAGGCTTACTCGTAAGAGTAGACCTTATCGCGTAGAGGTCCTTGTTTACGCATATCCTTCACAGGATATGCGTAGTCCCATTGTAGAACCTTACGCGTAATAGTTATGCGTAGAATTATTCTTACGCATAACTTGACTACGCGTAGGGTAATCCTTATGCGTAGAGTTGCAAATGACCTTGATTATGAATATTAAGCGTAGCAAAGCACGAAATAAGTTCATCAAGTCATCAAAGTTAACACAAAACATCATTTTATCAACAAAACATGGCATGAATCATTCGTTAATAGTTACGCGTAGAAAGTCATACGCGTAGGTCAAAACCCTAAGGGTTAAGATTTACGCGTATAATTTCTAGGCATGGAATATGCACCAAACAAATTCTGGTACGTCTATGATGTTGAGAGAGTCTATAAACCAATTTATAACATCTAATTCGTTGAGAATCAAAAATACCCAAAGTTATGGACTTTAAACCCTAATTCCAAATTTTTAATTATTTAGAGTTTTACGGGTGGTTAACAACCTTGGAAATCATCAATTCATCAATATATGAACATAACCCAACAATCTTTTTGACCAAAACACTTCACATTTGAAAATACCCAATTCGACTCATAAACCCTAATTTTCAAAAATCATTAATTAGTGTTTACGGGTGTATTTTGAGCATAGAAACGTTATCATTGATGTTGTTAAAGCATTTTGACACAATCTTTTTAACCACAAACACATAACACATGATCATGTGTTCATACGCTTATCGAAGAACACAAAATCGCCCATATAAGTAGATTTAACCGTTGGATTCGTTTGAAAATCAAAACCAATGTTTAAAACATGTTAAAATAAAAACACTTACAAATTGATGATCAAAACTTGGATTTCTTGAGTGAATTATATGCGTAGGATTAGTAGGTTAAGAGTAATAAATGTGAAGTGATAAATTAGGTGGAAAAGTTTTTATTAAAATAACTTTCAACTTTTGGCAGTTTTGGTCCCTCCACCTTTTCCTTTTTCATACAAAGCCATTTAACTTCCATTTTGGTTACCAAACAAAGATTTTAAGAAAGAAACTTGACGACACTCCCCTCGACTTAAGAAATAATGAAAGGTTATAAATTTAGTCCGAGGAGTGTCATTTAACGAAAAAGTTTACCACCATTGATAAAAGAAACAACAGGGATAATATAACATGCAAGTACACGGATGTTTTGAAGCAGTTAAGTGATATTTTCTCCCCTCAACACTTGATCGAAAAAATCTTGAATTTTGAAAGATTATAGTGTTGACGGATAAAACGTACTTGCAATGTTGAAAGAAAATAGATAGAAGAATATTTTTGTTGTTTTATCGGATTTTATACTTTTGTATTTTGTTTTTGAAAAATTATTTACAAAAGAGATTTTGGTGTTTGTGAGGTTTTTAAGGTTTTAGGAGGTCATTGAATTCCTCTTGAGTCAAACACCTCATACCAATCCGGTGGACCAACTCATTAAACCTAGCGGGAGGCAAGGCTTTGGTGAGAAGATCTCGCCAATTGGTATTACGTACCCACAAAATATAGTTCAACGGTACCCTGTTCCACGTGATCCTTGATGAAATGATATCGAAGATCGATGTGCTTTGATTTCGAGTCTTTGAACGAGTTGCACGAGATGCAATGGCACTCCGATTGTCGCGATACATCGGGATTACTCAAATCGTAACCATAGTCTTTGAGTTGTGTTCTCATCCAGGATGACTTGAGCACAACAGCGGACATGGCTACATATTACTGCCGGTTGAGGACGGCGACGTACAATCCTGCTTCTTCGATTGCCATGACACCAGTTTATCACCAAGAAATTGTAAAGCTCAAGAAGTACTTTTCCGTGAGTCTAAGCATCCTGCGTGGTCAGCGTCTGAAAAAGCGATTAGTTCAAAACCGAGAATCCCGGATACGGATCCCCAAGTTAATGGTTCCCTTTATGTATCGGAGGATTCTTTTAGCCTCGAGAGAGGTGGGTTTGGTTGGTCGCGGCCGATAGCGAGAGCAAAGATATACGGCAAAGACAATATCGCTAGCTGTTAGATACATGAGAGACCCAATAATACTACGGTATTTTGTAGGGTCCACCAATTTCCCATGTAAATCGGCGTCTAGCTTCTTGGTATGAGCCATTGGTGTGGCATAGGTGTCAGAGGTTTTCATTCCAAATTTGTTTAACAATTCAAGGGCATATTTGGAGTGACTCAAGAAAATACCACGGGGTGATTGATGAACTTGTAGTCCTAGAAAGAGCGTGAGTTCACCCATCATGGACATTTCAAAATTTTTCTTCATTAGTTTTGCAAAAGCGATTGAAAACTTTTTATGTGTAGACCCAAAATGATGTCATCCACGTAAATTTGAACAATTAAGATATGTGCCCCGTGATATTGTATAAAAGAGTTGGGTCAACCGAACCTTTGGTGAAATTATTAGCAATGAGGAAGGATGATAGCTTATCGTACCATGCAGGAGCTTGTTTGAGACCATCTGAGCTTTGTTAGTTTGTAGGCGTGATTGAAACTTCGGGATCAACGAATCCATCACGGTTGGTGACATAAACCGTTTCTTTAAGTTGTCCATTGAGAAGCGGTTTTGACATCCATCGATAGACCGTCATATTCATATGAGCCGCGAGCGCTAGAAATATCGAGCGACCTCAAGGCGAGCAGCGGAGCAAAAGATTCTTCAAAGTCAATACCCTCTTCCGGCGATAACCCTTAGCCACGGGCGTGACTTATTTGGATAACATTTCCTTGACATCAATTTGTTTTCCAAATCCATTTGAGACCAATGGCGTAGACTCCTGTTGGTCTTTCAACCAATTCCCATACTTCAAGGCGTTTGAATTGGTTGAGTTCTTCTTGCATGGATTCAATCCAGTTGTCTTTTGTCATTCGTCTTTGATGTTTTAGGTTGATTGGCGAGCGGTGAGTGCATAAATGCAATGTTCACCGTCGTGTGAAGGCGTTGTCTCGTAACGATTGGTTGATTCGGGTTGCCAATAATGTTTTCCAGAGGATGGTCTTTAGTCCATCTATGTGTGGAGGGTTGATGTTGGTATACATTGTGCGGTCGAGGATTCAAATGGTTTGTTGAAGATTCCGCGACATCAGTGCGGCGATCTCATTAGCAAACGGATTGAAGAACGCATTTGGATCAAAATCTGCAGGTGGGGGTACTACATTGAGAATATCATCGGCGACTTCATCATTGTTGGAAGCGGTTTGTTCAACTGTTGTGGTGGAGTCAACGGTGTAGGTGCATCTTCAACATAGTTGTTGTAGCAGTGTATCGGGTATAAGAGTATTATCGGGTTGAGCGTGGAAACAGCGGATACACACGGAGCACGTTCATCAATATCGTCAGCGAGCAGTGAACAAATAACCTTTCCATTTGTTGGAGTAAGGCGGGGCTTTGTTCGGTGATGATGGGGTTTGAGCGAAGTTTAAGCGGTTGTGACCGGGTTCCAAGCTGTTATACTCAGAAGCCATTTCCGTAAGTTCATCAAAATGAGCATGAATCGTTTCCATCACCTGTTTTGTACGACGATTCCGGATTCGGAAACCTTTGGAATTATCACGATATCCGATAAAGACTCCAATGTCGGCTTTGGCTTTGAGCTTTCCAAAGTCATCACGATCATTATTCGGATAGCAAAGAGATCCAAATACATGAAAGTGTTTTAGATTCGGTTTTATGTTATGGACGAGCTCGAAAGGTGTTTTGTTGTGGCGTTTTGTAATCATAGAGCGGTTTTGAGTATAGCATGCACGATGATCTGACTTACGCCCATAAGTAATCTGGAAGTTTAGCATTGATTAACATTGTTCTTGCGGCTTCCACTAGCGTTGGTTTAGTCTTTCGACAACTCCGTTTTGTTACGGTATGCGTGCAATAGATGTCGATCTTTGAATTCCCACTTTCTCATAGAATTCACGAAGAGTTTGATTAACAAATTGAGTGCCTTTATCATTACGATTAGTCGAGCGGTGTTTCGTAGCTGAACTTGTATTTTCGTGAGAAAGGTGATGATCATTTGTGGAGCTTGATCTTTGCTTGGAAGAAAGTAGACCCAAGTCCAGCGTGAATAGTCATCAACAATTACTAAGATGTAGCGTTTGCCATTGATCGTTTGCACGCGAATCGGGCCACACAAATCCATGTGAAGAAGATGAAGCACATCTTTGAGAGCGTGTTCCACCTTTGAAGGAAAATGAGCACGAGTGCTTTTGCCTTGTTCACAAGCCGAGCAAAGGTGATCTTTAGAATACCGAAACCGTGGGAGTCCTTCAACTAGTTTGTGTCGAGCAAGGTTGGTGATGGTTTGAAAGTTTAGATGTGAGAGCGGCGGTGCCATAGCCAGGATTTTGTTGATGTTGCCTTTGAAAGTAAGCATATGGGAGATGAAGCAACCATGTCTTTCATAGAGATAGTGTAGAGACTAGAATTACGCGATCGGACATAAGGTCATTTCCTTGTAGATCACGAATGAAACAAGTTTTCTCCGGGAAAGCAACCTCCAAATCTCCATCACAAAAGCTGACCTCTTGAAAGCAGTTATGACCGAGGCCTTCCACATAGTAAACACTGCTAATTTCGATGTTCCCATTGACATAGTCTCCGTAGCCCATGATAGGTGCGAAGTGATCATTCCCGAACGGCGATGCCAATGAACTTTGCAATAAAGTTTGATAACAGTTTAAGATTGCTGTCATGTGTCGGGAACATCCGCTATCAACAATCCAGAGAATGATCGTATCACTGCATTACACACAGGCGACACGAGATGGAATAGAAGTAGATTTGGAACCTGAAATGTTAGAGGGTTCCGTAGCAATTATAGTAGATATACACACATCAATAGCTTTAGGTATCCACTTAAATCCTAGTGTGTTATATATCCATTTATGCCATCTATAACTACTATTTGCTTTAGTCTTAGTGAATGCACTAGGTGGTACTACATTCCTAGGAGGTGAAACTGGAGCTACTGGGACAGCAATGCGTTTCTTAGAATCTAAAGAGGGCGGTCTACCAAGCAGAGACTTAGAAAGATTAGTGGGCCTAGAGGTATTCCGGTTCTTAGGATTCCTTAAGCGAGAGATGATAGCTTTAGCAACACATTTATCATGGCAATCAGAATTCATACTTTTACCACAAATAACACAAGGTGCATCGGACTGAATATCAAAAGTACTTAACGGTTTAGCATTCGTTACATCACTATTTCTATTACATTTGCGGGCCTTAATATCTATAGTGGATGCAACGTGAGTCTTATTCATAGTCCTAGGGTGTTCTTCTACTTTAGCATTCTTGATTGATCTTTTCTTAGGTCGCAACTTCCTATTCTTGATTTAGTGCTCTAGGCGTGAAGTGCGGACATTTGGAAAAGATGCAACTATTCATGTTTCAGTAGAAGGAGGCACGTTAGCATCTTGTGATTTGGCAGTAGGGATTCTAGGTTCATGAGTACTAAGTGTTATTGGGGCTAATCTCTTAATGATGGTTGGCGGAAGTTGTTCATACTTTCCTAACATTTCTCTTAACTTGAGGATAGTGTGAATCGGATCTTGATTTTCAGACCGAACATTTCGAGCAAAATGCATAACTTCTTTAGTGTGTGCAAGATAATGATCAAGTTCATTTGATGCTTCATCACGAGTCTTTTTGAGTAAATCAAATATGACACCATATTCCTTTTTAACTTTTAAAGGTTCTTGTTCATATTTTGAGATTTGACACTTAAAAGACACGTTTTGATCATCCGTTGCTCAATTTTAGGATCGAGAAGATTTTTATGCGCATAGCTGGCGATTTTGTGTTGAAAAGCAAGTTGTTGATCATGAATATCTTTTTGACACCAATTAAGGCGGCGTATTGCATTTGAAAGTTCGTTTGACAATCGTTTATTTTCAACTTTTAAGGACTCGATCTGAAGCACATTATCGGTGTTCTCAACATTTATCACGCAGAATCAACGATATCGTGAGAGTATGATCAAATGCATATGACAAAGAATTCAATAGCACAACATTATGGACATCAGTACGGATGACATCTTCCAAGAGTCGATCAACATCTTTTCTCAACATTTTCTTTTTACGTTTAGTGTTAGAAATAGATGTTTACATGTTTTCTCAAAGCGACCTTCATCACTCCAAGTTCCTTATGAAAATCCTTTTCCCAGGCTAATGCACAATTTTTCAAATTTTTAACATTAGGTAAAAGATTTTTATGAAAAATGTCTCTTTGTTCTCGCTAGAGCGATTGAAAATGATCAATTTTGATTTCAGAGCGATATTCTATCTCATGTTGTAAAATTTTGAGGTCAGCCATGAAAATGTCAAAATATCTAAGAATTTTTCGATTTTCAGGTTTTGAGTTTACTTCACTGATGGAAGGTAAAGGACCATAAATTTGTGCATAATCGGTTTGGGATTAACAATAGAAGACTCAGGTGTTTTGATGATAACCCTTGGTGTGTTAGAAGAATCCGTTGGTGTGGCGAAAGTGACCGCTTTTGAATAGTTAAAAGGTTTGTTGTAAACAACTTTTTCTAATTTTGATCGACTCTCGTCTTATGCATCTAATTCCTCTTGACGATGATATTCAACAACATTCATAACAGAATTATCAACTTTATATTACGCCTTTGGAAACTTCGGGATTTGGTTTGAATGCTTTTGTTGAAAGCTTAGGTTTGTAATCGGCAAGATTCGGTCCATATCCATTTGGATTGGGTTTTAAAGTAAACTTTTCAATGGCGGTGACCGACTCGCCATGTTTGTAAACAACAGTTTTAAACTCTTTAAGTTTGTTTTGCAAGCCGATGATTTCTTCAAGATGATCATCTATTCGTTTCGTTGAATGCTTTTTGTATGCAGACAACTGTTTTTGACAAGTTAACAACTCGGCCTTAGCTTTTTGATTTTCCAAGGTGAGAGCGTTAATTTGCTTTTTATGTTCATGTTTGAGTTGTTCTATTTGGACAACAAAGCATTCTCCGAAGCGGCTAGATCACGCATCTGTCTTTCTAAATATTTTTCGTTTTGATAAGATTTGGCAAAGGCGGCTTCAAAACCGTTTTCACGTTTTTCTTGAGTTTTGAAAAAGTTGAGTTGCTTTTGTAAACATTCAAAATCCTTGGTTAACAGTGCATTTTGCATTTCAAGTCCTGATTAATGGCATGACATTTTTCCACTATGGTTTGTTGGTCTTGTATTAAGCGAGCAAAATCTGGATGAGGCAAAAGTTGGCGTGTTCAGCGTGAGTCTCAACATAATCATTATTGAGATCCTCAAGTATAACCACGGAGTCAATTTGATTATCAAGGGAAACGGTTTGGTCATCTTGATCGTCAAATATAACTACGGGGTCTAGTTGAAAATCGTCGGAATGAGATGTGGATGGCTCATTTTGAACATTCGAGCCTTGCGGATCGGATGTTGGCGGAGATATGAGATCGAGAGATAAATATGGTTTGTTGGGCACGAGACAAGCCATCGGTGTCATACACTGGGCCTGTGTCACTCATGTGTAACTCATGCATATTAGCCATCAACATAACAGTTGCATTGGCACGCAAGTCCTCCATATCATCATCTGAGTCGCATTTGCCATAAAGCTCGTTCTTTGTGCGTGAGAGTTCCACCGACTTCATCCTTAAGAGCCAAAAGAAGAGCCTCTTTGAAATAAGCACCGCCCCTAGTCCTTGGCTTTGGGCATGCATTAGCCAGGTGTCCCTTCTCATTGCGGTTGTAGCATCGAAGACCATTCAACCCATTTTGAGCATTTCCTGTTCCACCACTTGAGCTCGATTGTTATTCCTACCCACAGCATTAAACCCTTGACCACCGCCCATCGGACGACCATAACCACGATTACGAACTTCAACTCGTCCATTGTTTACAACGGCTTGATTCCTTGTATTAGATGAGGAGCGAATACGGTTGTTGGATTTGTTGGTATAACGGCTAAAGGCATTAGCAATCATAGCAAATCCTTGTTGCAATGCTTGAGCGGATCGGATTCCTCATTATGAAGTGCTTGAGCATTGATGTTGTTGTATGGAACCAATTGAGTTTGTTGAGATGGAGGTTGTGAAGGATCATTTGGTGTGATTTGTAGCGATTGGTTGAGTTCTTTGGTTGAGGAGAATAATTTTGTTGAGCATATAAGGCAAGTTGTTGATTTTACGGATGTGTGGGTGGAGCAATTTGAGCACGGAGAATCCTTTCCTATCAACTTCCTTTTCATGAGGCTTCAAGTAATCGTACAACAATCCGTAGGTAGATTGATGCATGTTTTTCGCTTGACGGAGAAAAATGACATACTTCTCCCATTGAGGACCAAGACTACTTAGGAACTTAGTATTCACTGCAATTCTTGGCATGTGGATGTTGTGTTTATCAAATCATTGATGATGTCTGAAAATCGGTGATGATAGGACTCGAGTGTCTCTCAAGGTTCAATCATGAAGTGTTCATAAGCCAAGTAAATTTTGGATTCCAAATCTTCTGATTGAGTACTGATCCTTCCATAAGAAGACGAATATGATCCCACATTTTCTTTGCGGTCTTTTGAGCATCAACACTACGAAGAATTAGGTTTGGTAATCCTAGGAGGATATATTCCATTGCAAGCTCATCGGCTTCATAGTGTAGAAGTTCTTGAGGATTCAAGTCTTGCATAGCAATGTTAGTTTGTTCATCTCTTGGTGGAATGGCATTTGGATCTTCGGGTACAATGACAGTAGGCATCTCAAATGGACCTTCCAAGATAACCTTCTTTAAGAACTTTCCATGTGGCTTCTTTAGATCACAAAATCCAAAGAACCTTATCACCCATTGATCGTAGTTTCCTGGAGTGAGCATTGGAGGTCTATCAAGTGATCCACCCTCATGAATTGATTGTTGGCTGCTTAAAGTTTCAAACATCTTTGCAAACCAAGTGGGTTCCTTCATAGTGATCCTTGATGGATGTTGATTAAAGTCATTTGTGTATGGTTGAGCTTGAAGACTTGGTGGTGGTTGAACCATTTGAGGTTGTGGATTTGCGGCAAGTTGTGGAGTATGTTGTTGGTTAAATTGTTGTTGATAAATTGCTTGTTGTTGATTCCATTGTTGATGTTGTGGAGTTAGTTGTTGTTGGCGTTGAGGATGAGGATAAGTGTAAGGGAAATAGTTAGAGTATGGTGGTTGTGACATGTTGATAAACTTGTGTTGGTAAAATGGATCTTTGTAGTCGAATGAACCTTTGTTGATGAAGTATCCTTAGGCGTAGAAAAGACAAGAACCAAGTAGCACTTATGCGTAAAAACACCAAAGTTACGCGTAACATTTAGGAGTTACGCGTAGGATTTAGCTTACGCGTAAGTAGGAAAAACACTAAAGTTATGCGTAGACAAAAGTTAGGCGTAGAAAGTTAGGCGTAGGATTTTCTTATGCGTAAGACTAGGCTTAGGCGTAAGGAAAATCTTAGGCGTAGGATTTCTACGCGTAAGCTTATGCTTATGCGTAATTTTAGGGTTTTGCCCAAATGATCTTTTACACTATCACGATGCAAAGATATCCAAAGTAGACGTATTTTCAGACTTATCCAAGTAAGAAAACACGGAATAAACCACGAAAATGAAGATCAAACCAAGGAGGCACTTACGCGTAGTTTTAGGGTTTTACTACGCGTAGGTTTACTCGTAACTTTGATTTTGCCCAAATATGTTTCTAAACCAGATTTTTGTTATGGAATAGCTTTAATAGTACCAAAATAACACAAAAGTGTGAACCTTGATGAACCAAAATGCGCTAAACGGGTTACGAGTAGAACTTCACCCACGAACAAAATCAAGTTCAAAAACGTTTATCCACGCGTAAAGTTTGAAACTTTTTGCCAAAAACAAGTATTTTAACACCTTAAAACGTTGAAAGTACAAGAATCTTGGATTAAAAAGTGTAAAAACAAGTTTTTAAGCGAACCAAATAACACGTTATCTTTACGCGTAAGACCAAAACCAAAAAATTTCAAAAACAAAAGTGTACACCCAACTATTTGGCGATTGATACCCTTTGTTAGGTCACAAGGTTTACCACACAAGCTTATAAGAAAGAGATAGAAGCGATTGAACAAGTATCCAAACACACACACACGATATACTATAGCGGTTAAGCAAAGTAGGCATGTGAAAGAGAGAATAACTTGAACAACCAACCTTCAAATGAAGGTTTACATAAGGTATTTATAGGAGGAAAGCTAGGGCAACACTCCTACCCTTCCCTTTCCTTATGGGCTTGGGCCTAAGCTTATGGGCCTTCTACATAAGCCTAAGGCTAATAACAAACATAAAGACCATAATAAGCTAACTATTACATATGAGTAACTAACACTTGAATAAGGTTTAGGAGTGATTCCAACAATCTCCCTGATGAGTGTGTAAATACTCATCATTTTTAGTCAAATATGAACTGCAAAACGTTTAAAAATGCTCAGAAATGCATCAAAATACTGAAAATATTCCAAAATTGCATTTTATATGTTTCAGATGCAAAATGTTCAAAATCAGATGAAAAATGAGCAAAGTTTGCATAATTGCCAGTTTCAGTCCCCCAAGTTTCAAAAATTATCAGAAATAGTCCCTGAGCATATAATTTCAAAAGAAAAATAACCAAAGGTCCTTTTAAAATCATAAGTTGTCAAAATTAGTCCTTTGGTGAAAAATATCAAAAGTTTTGAGAAATTACAAAATTAGTCCTTCAAGTTTGAAAATTGGCAAAAATGGCCCCTGGAAAATTGGGAATGTCAAGTTTGGTCCTTGTAGTATGGAAGCTTGTCACTTATGGTCCCTTGGAACATCTTTGATGAATTGGCAGCTTTGGCCCTTGCATTTTCAGAAATTACAATATAAGCCCTTGAATATTAAACCCTTCACACCCTTTTTTGGCCTGGTCATATCCCCAAGTGACCCCTGCCATAACCAAATTGGACCTCTTGTTTTGAACCCTTGCCTTTTAATATTAAAACCCAGTCAAACCGGTCAAACCTTTCCCCTTTCCCCGTTTTCCCTCCCACTGTCTGCTACTCCCATATCCAGCCACCATTCCAACCACCAGCTCACCCTATCACCTCTCCTTGTTCCCCCCACCTCCACCAAACTCCAAATGCAATTAATGCCTCTCCCCCATTTCACTCAACTCTCCAACTGATAAAAACAGATTTGGCGCCAAAATCCATTCAAAGGCCAGGATCACTTTTAGCCATCCAATGGCTATCATTTCAAGTGGGAATTCATCAGAGATGAGAGAGAAAGAGTTTGGATATAAAAGGGAAGCAAGAGAAGAAGCAAGGAGGAGTCTACTAGTTTTTAATTTATCTTTAATGTCGTTTTTTATCTTAAAGCTTTAGTTTATTATAAAACCTGTAATCTTTTGTTAATTTGTATCAACTTAAAGTATTTAAGTGTATTGAAACTCATTTCAAGCATCAATTTCAGTTTATTGTTACAATTCTCAGTTTAAGTCCACTGTTTCAAATTTCCAAGTCCAAGTCTTGTATACAAGCTTCAAACAGCTCATTTCTCAGTCCCAATAAGCTTATACAAGCTTCTAATAGCTTTCTATAAGCTTACATTTCAGTTTTAAGCAAAAGTGGTTCTTGGTCAAAGAAAGTCAAACTGGGTCAATTTGGTAATGGAAATGGTCAATGGGTGATGCGTGTTGGAATTCGGGTTAGTTCAGAGACATGGGGTTGGTTTTGGATAGGTTAGTGGTACTTTGGTTCATTGTTTCAAGCCATAGTGGCTAGGACCCTTTGTAAGTAAATTTCAAGTTTCTTTGCATTATCTTAATTTGTAGTTAAAACTGGTTCTATTCTGTTTAAAAAGATGTATTTAGGATATATAGATGTAGCTTGATCATTAATTCAAGTATGCTCAGTAGTTGTCTCACTTAAATTGCAAAACAGTTAAATAAAGGTGTGTTTGGATCAGTGCTTAAATCTGTGTTCAGGGCTTGTTCAGTGTTTAGCTCTTGTTGTTTTAAGTTTACTTAGCTCTAAATACTTCATATCTGTCTTACTTGTGTGCCTGTAATCCACCAAAGTCAAAATCCATATCATTTGCCTTTAACAGGTTCACTGTTGGATTTTTGAAAATCAAATCACTTGTTTTGTGTTTAAAAGTCATAAACAAAGCTTGCAGTATCTGCATTTAATCACTTAACATCATTTTCAGTTGAGAAATTAAGATCAAACTTCATTAAAGTCAACTTTTCTAAAACTGCTCAAAAGTCAACATTGCAAATTCCAGTTTTGAGCCCATATGGAAGGATTTTTCATGGACTCATCCTTGGACCAAATTCAGTGAGAATTGTTGTTTTAAAAACTTAAGCTGGTCTCATTTCTTATAGTTATTTTGTAGAATTTTGTTGATTTTTAAAAGTTTCAAACTAGCTTCTCTTTTAAGCTCTAGTTGCTGCTCCATATACTCATTCTTAAGCGAGTTTTCTCAGATCTTTGCAAGGTTGCACAGAGCTCAATAGAGCTCACTTAGGTCTGGAATTTGGTTTACAAGATCTCACCCAGGTCTAGTATAGGTTCCAAGTTATTGTTTCTAATTTCTAGCTCATTTGAGTGCTTAATTTTCTGCTTAAACCTGGTACCCTCTCACTGATTTTAGCTCATTAGCTCAAATAAGTCAAATCTTGGTATCTTGCATTCCAGTGTTTAAGGCTTGTTAGTTTTAGTTTCATTTTGGTTATTATAGCAGTTTATAACTTCTGTAAACAGTTGGTGGCTTGTTTTGTTCATTTGGCTTATTCAAGTGCTTATTTATAAGCCCTTGGCTTAGCAGTTCCTTATTCTTACACATAAGCACCTGTTTTTCCATTTTTCCTAGATTCCAAATATAATTTTAGAGTTTTCCTGAAATTTTCATATTTTTCCAAGCTTGTTTGCTATTTTTCTTGATTTTAATTAGTTTTAAGCATTTTTAATTAGCATTTAATACAATTAATTAAGAAAAGTTTCAAAAAAATAATTTTTCATTTTCTTAAGTTAAGATAAATATAAAAAGCCAAAAAATATTTTTCTAGATTTTTCTTAGTTAAATTTGTATTTTTAAGTAATTTAAGTAGTTTTAAATAGTTTTTAATTCCTAGAAAATACAAAAATAATCAGAAAAATACAAAAAATAGTTTTGAAAATTCTATTTTGTTATTTTAGGTTTTTCTAAGTCAAAATTTTATTTTTCTAGCTTTGTTTCATATTTTCTTGTATTTTAGGTTATTATTTAATAGTTAAAAATAGTTTTTAATTAATAATAATTAATTAAATAGTTATAAAAATAATTTTCTTTTTCTAAATATTTTCTTTTATCATTAGGTTTGTAAAAATATCATTTTCATATTTTTAGGGTTAATACTGATTTAGTTGCACATTTTCATTTGTACGTCACGTAGTTTTTATTTCAGTTTTTATAAAAACATAAAAACAAAAACATCATTTTAAATATAGTGATAGCGTTTATTTAATATTTTTTATCTTTTTAATTTCCTTTAATTTGCATTTAAGCCGTTGTACTTTGTTGGCTTGTCTGTAGTTATAATCACTATCATAATCCCTTTTCTGTTCAAATTTCTCGATCACTATACGTTGGTGATCCATTGCATAGCTCGCTGGGACATAACGACCCGGGGAAACCCTATTCTCCCCAGATCTTCATTGCATTCGTGCTTAAGCTGTTTTAAGTTTCTTACAGTTGGCCATTCACAAGTGGTCAGCTTGCGTGAGAAAACTTGACGGTTTTTGCACAGATCAAGTAACTAACACTTGAATAAGGTTTAGGAGTGATTCCAACACGTATACATGTAATTTAAACAGCAAGGTAAACAAATTATCACATACGACATATCATAGATAATTGTAAAAACAAACAAACGTGCTAAAAACATAAAATTCATACACAAATTAAGTGTCACACGACAATCATAATCCTATAGTCTCTTTCGTCAACTCTTTCTTTTCCTCTTTCCTGACTTTGTGAGGTTATGAGTTAGATTTTGAATCATACCCCTTAATTTTTTGAATTTCGCGGTCTCGTTTGGAATGGTCGGAAGTTGTTCATAGTAATCAAAGGGTTCCAATTCAATGTTATCTATGGGGTCGACATCTTTTTCTTCTCCATCTTCTTCTTCTTCTCCTTCTGAGGAATCCGAGAGAGCTTTAGGTTTCTTTCCATTGACCATGAACAGTTTAGAGGGTATTTTGGTAAGACATACCATTAAGTGATCAGCAAAGAAGTGATCATCGTTGATAGGAGATGGTTGCAATGCACTAATATACTTACAAAGTCGTGTTAGGAGCATGCCATATGGAAGAACCATGTTGGAAACTTTGAATACCCCGGCCATTCTCCTCACCATGTAATAGGCGAGATTAAATGGCTTTTGGTGGATAAGACAATAGATCATTTGCACAAAACATGCATTTGGATGATCCTTGTTACCAACTAGGCTAATGACGTTTTCCTTGAGGATTTCTTCCCATTTTCTAAATATGGGATGCATTTCAAAAAGTTCCATTTGAAAGGGATCACGGTGAATAAGCTTCTTGTTTCGGTTGAGACGGGATTGGTCGGCTCTTACTTTGAAAATGATGTCTCGGATGGTTTCGGGTTCATCAAGAGGAGTAATTGCCCAATCTTGAGAATACATGCAAATTCCTTCACAAGGAATGCGAAGAATTTGAGCAAATGTGTTGAGAGGTAGAGTGAAGTTTTGTTTATTGATGATGAAGGCGATTGAAATGCTATCATCGGCGTTTCGAATGATCCTAATGCTTTTATAAAATTCAAAGATGAAAACCGGGCAAATTTGTTCATCAATGTCAAGAAGATAATCAAATTTGATTGCCGAGAAAGCTTGACGAGTGTCGGTATCTTCAAGGAAACATTCCTTGACTACACGACCTTCGTGAATGAGTCATTTTTCAAGTCTTTTGAAGACTTTGCGATCGGTTTTTGATAGCCCTTCTTCCCGATAGTAATAGGTGAGGTAATGGACGGTATCATGGTGGTCTTGTTGAGTGGCTTTAGGCATGGTTGGTCCTAGAAACAAAAATATTCTAATTAGGTAAAATTAGTTGAGATGGGTTTACGGTTTTGATTTGTATTAACAATGTTGTGAACAAAGTGTAATCCTAATTGTGTTAAAAGCCTCTTTTAATGATTAATTTAAAAAACCCTAATTGAATTAATTGATTATAAATTGTGTAACCATAAACCCTAGGATGAGGATGATGGAAATTAGAACAAGTTAGTGTAATTACTTACAATGGTGTTCAAGTGAGGAATACTTGAGGGTTTGGAGTCATATGAAGATGAAATCAATTGTTGAGTCGTTTTTGTGTTATGTGAGGAGAGGGAAACTGGTCTGTGATGTTTTTGAAATGCGTATAGCTGTATTCTGTTCTACGGTTCCCCCGGATCCCTTGTATTTGGGATCCGGCTAGTACAACTAGAGGGATCCGGCCCCTGTAGACAGAAAAAGGGTTGTTTGGTTTTAATTTTGTAGTACGCTATAAGCTAGCTTACGGAACAAAATTAGTTTAAAGGTTTTAAATAAAAAGATGTTTTGGTCGACGTGATTTGATAAGTTAATTATCAAGGATCCATTTGTGACGACGATGTTAGTTTGACGAAATCAAAAGGAATACTATTCCCGATGATGAGTAAGTCAGGAAAGTGACGAAAGAGAGACTTTTTCAAGAGACTAGCAGTTTATTTAAACAAATAAGAACTATGATATCAACATAATCATGTAAGCTAGCTAATGAAGAAGTAAACATACCTTTATGCTTCTTGGTTTGGCTTATGAGACATAATACCAACAATACTTCATGAGCTCTTAAAGTAATCCTTTGTACTTAGAGTAAGTAGGTTGTGATTACTTTTGGATCCTTTCTCGAAGGTTGACTTCATTATTCTTTGAATAGAATGAAGGTTTTGAAGAGATCCTAGCATGAAGATTTCTTGAAACAAATATGTTAGAATGATCTATCAATGTCCAACATGAACGAAAAAAAATGTTTTGAAATATTTCCTTCTTTGTAGTTTTCAAACATACACGGATCGTATCAAGTTTTTAAAGTACAACAAACTCTAAGAAACTTGGTAACAAAGCTCTGATGCCAATTGTTGAAAACTAGAAGGGGGGTTGAATAGTTTTACCAATTTAAAACTTTCCTTTTAAATATTTAGATCGACTTATGTCAATCTATTTGGTTGTTTATGTTGGATGTTGATAGATAGATATATAAACGTGTAATGAAAGATAAAGAGTAAGAAGCACATGACCACGACACAAGTATTTATAGTTGTTCAGCTACAAGGACACCTTCCTTCCCCTACTCCACTCCTCGAATCACCTACTCGAGAGTTCGTAATCACTACACCAACTCCTTATGGCGGAGAAGCCTTCACAACATCGCCTACCCTTTTTCCGGTGCTAGGCTAACCACCAGGTTCTTTCACTCCAAGGTGAACCACACCTACACAATATCGCCTACCCTTTATCAGGTACTAGGATAAGTACCTAGTTCTTTCACACCAAGGTGAAACACACCTACCACAACATCGCCTACCCTTTATTAGGTACTAGGATAAGCACCTAGTTCCATTACTATGGAGGAACTACTACCCATCACAACAAAACACCTAATCTTAAGGAGATCCACTCCTTGTTACAACACCATCAAGGATATCACCATCCTTGGAAATAAACTTATACTTATATGTATAACGATGCACCTCATCGATTATACAACCTAGGCATTCTTCCCTAATGCCACTTGATTTGATTCTAAGGCATCCTTCACTAATGCCTTTGACTTGACACCTTTAGCATTCTTCACCAATGCTTTTGACACGGACGTTAAGCACCTTTCACTAATGCTTTCGTCTTGACTCTTTCGGCATCCTTCACTAATGCCTTCAACACAACATTTCTAAGGAGAAAGAAAGAACTATCAACAAGAGAACCTTCGTTGTCTTGATGATGACGAAGCATGGCAACTCATGGACTTGAGCTTGCTCGACTTCAAGAAGTGGTGATCTCGCCTTTAAGAGAAACCTAGAGAATCACACATAAAAAAAAGACAAACTACATAGAAAGATCCCTTAGGATCAGTGGTTAGGGAGGTACAATACTTGGAGAAAGTATGTGTGAAAATGGTGAGCCAAAAGGAAGAAATGGCTCACTATATAGAGAGGAGAAAACTTACTATTCCCCGGATCCCACGAATCCCTCCCACAAGGGATTCGGCTAGCGTAAAGCTAGGGATCCGTGGGACTCTCCTCTTTACCCATGGGTATTTTTGGTTATGGGTCATGGGTCATGCGTCATGGGTCATGGTCATGGGTTGATCCATGGGTTTCTTACTTAGATACAATGTATCTCATGGGTTCAATGTACCTAGTCAAATGGTTTGGATAAAACCATGTGTTATGGGTCAATACCATTTGTTAGTTGTTACCCATTTTAGTATATACAAGTTAAGTGTATATTTACCCAAATATGTAAACACTAGTTGTTGTACATATGTATTACTAAATCATAAAATCAATTATATTTGTTTTAATGTTTTATGTGAAAACGTAAGTGTGTTAGAAAACTATTGGCTCAAACAGTTTACGTATTTTATTTGTTTCGTTAAAATGATTTAACGTTTGTTATCAACAAAACATTAGAAGATCGTAAAATATAAATAAACGTTTTTACGGCTTATTTGTATTAACATACTCCTTTAGCATTCTTCACTAATGCTTTTGACACGGACGTTAAGCACCTTTCACTAATGCTTTTGTCTTGACTATTTCGGCATCCTTCACTAATGCCTTAGGCACAACACTTCTATGGAGGAAGAAAGAAGTATAAACAAGAGAACCTCAGTAGTCTTGATGATGGCGCAGCATGGCAACTCATGGACTTGAGCTTGCTCGACTTCAAGAGGTGGTGATCTCGCCTTTAAGAGGAACCTAGAGAATCACACAAAAACAAAAGACAAACTATATAGAGAGATCCTTAGGATCTGAGGTTAGAAGGTTACAATACTTGGGGAAAGTATGTGTGGGAGTTGCAACCCAAAAGGAAGAAATGGCTCACTATTTATAGAAGAAATTTAGCTACCGTTCCCCGGATCCCACGGGTCCCTCACTTGAGGGATCTGTCCAGTGTATTACTGGGGATCCGTGGGACGCTCCCTTTTGCCCATGGGTTTTGGGTCATGGGTCATGGGTTATGGGTCATGGGTCCTAGACATTGGACCATGGGTATCCAAGTAGATACAATGTATCTATAAGATGCAATGCATCTAGTCCATAGGTCATGGGTTAAAACCATGAGTCATGGATAATATCCATATATGACTTATTCATGATGTCATGCAGTGGGTTATGGGTCATGGACTTTGGGTTATACCCAATTACATTCAATGTATTTGGTCAATGGGTCAAATACTTAATTTTCTACCCATTTATATTTCCCATTATCATACATACTAGTTTTGTATATATTTACCCAATATGTAAACACTAGTTGTTGCACATATGTATTACTAAATCATAAAATTACTTATACTTGTTTTAGTGTTTTATGTGAAAACGTAAGTGTGTTAGTAAACAATTGGCTCAAACCATTTACGTATTTTATTTGTTTCGTTAAAATGGTTTTACGTTTTTTATCGACAAAACATTAGAAGATCGTAAATTATAAATAAACGTTTTTACGGCTTATTTGTATTAACAATATTTAGTCCTTCCTTTAACATTTAACGATTGTTAATCCATTGCCAAGCAGGAAATAATCAAACACTTGAGAAAACATGCTTAAAAGTGAGCATAACGCTTGTGAGTTCATAGGTTTAAAGTGAATGAGTAAAGTGGCCTACAAGTTTAAGCATATGAACATTACAACAAATATAATGCCATGCAAAAGTCAATTGCACTAGCACTAAGTCATGACACCGAAGCTACGACAGTGGGGTATGCAAGTTAAAGCATATAGTATAAAGGCCCGGTTAGTTTCTAACCCTCGAAACTTAAGTTTCGACATTGTATACGTTTTTTTTTTCCTATCTGGTCAAACCGAATGGGGAGTCACCTCGATAGATCTATCTATAGCACACGCGCTTCCTGAAGGAACAGACGGTTCATGTTAATGGGCATAGTGGGTTACATGGCTTAGGCTAACACGTAATAGTTTAACAAGAAGAGTAACTGGTCCAAGTAAAATGAATATTTTTCTCACTCCAAGTTTACAAAGCTAGTATTAAAGATTAGAAGTGGGGCTACGAACTCATCTTAGCAAGTAGAAATAGTGGAAATCAAGTCAAAGTAGAGAAAGTAACGGCTCCGACACGCGACCTAAGTAAGTATGGCTCGACTTAGTTTACGCTATGTGAAATTCAATAGGTGTGAAAGGGTTTCCTAGACCTTGTATCATCATGACATGTTTGTGCTTCAATTTTATAGGCAAAATGCATTTTACGGCTACTTATGTAAAAATATATAAGTTTCGTTACTTTAACAGAAGTTCCCGTGTTTACTAGTTTAAATAGTCATGTAATGAAAATTTGACTCACTTTTATTAAAATAATAATCCTTTATAATTTATAAAAATATTTTGTCTTTTTATTGTTTTTTCGTCTTTTAGTCAAGTTTTAAAGAAATTAGCCTTTTTACTACTCATGAAAGTCTAATTTCGCCTATTCAGTGTGTTTATAAGATATATACATTTTTATCGTTTATAAAAGTATAGTTAATTGTTTTTATTTACCTATAGTTATTTTTTTTAGAGAAAAATAGTCTAAATATATATTTCTAGCTAAAATTCGGCATGACCCGTTCGTAATCTCGTACCTTACCAAATTTTCCTATCTCGTTTCTAATGTTCCAAAAACCATTTCTATGTTTATAAAAATGTATTTCACCTAATAGTGTAATTTTCTCGTAAAACTATATTGCTTGTCGTAACTTAAAAACAGTGTAACTTCTTCATTTTAAGTCCGTTTTTAGTGGTTCAAGCGACCACGTTTAGCTCCTAGCGTCTAGTTTCTATTTCTTTATCTTAAAGTTGAAAAAATTAAGCTCATTTTATTATTTTACGGTTTCGAGACAGCGGAGACCAAAAGTGTATATTTCGTCACCTAAACTAGTTTTTCAACCGCAAACAACAACATCAATCTAAACGTAGTCTCTTCCACCGATTATTGAAATATTCTCATCATCTCAACAAATCCAGTCTAACCTAGTTTTTGTTCCACCAATTTGTTACAATAACTCATAATATCAAGAACATAAATAATAATAACTTTAAAATAAACCGCAAAATGTAACCGTAACAAGTTTAGGTCATAAGGATTAACCAAAAAGTGACACAAACATGATGATATAAAGAGTCTAGGTTTATAAAAATATGGTTGATATATATATATATATATATATATATATATATATATATATATATATATATATATATAAGCATGGTTTGTTTATAAACTTTACTTATAAATTGAGACAAACAAATTGCACTTTAGCAACATTAAGACCAATATTAACATAAAAGTACAAGTGTTTAATTGAAAAGAGTACTTACAAATTTGAAGAAAGATTTGTAGATATAGTATGCTCAAGAACCCTAATAACTCCAAATTTACCCAAGAACCATACCAAATCTCGATCTAAACTCGAAAGTACAAGTGTTTTTTCTCCAAAAATCAAATCGAATGTGTGTTTATGTGTGTTTGGGGCGGCGTACAAGTTAGAAGAGGAGAAGAAGAGAGAGTTTTGTTGTGAAAAATGAGAAGTATTAGATCTTGGGTTTAGTTTTTATAATAGGCTCGCTGGGTTTGTTCAATAGCATTTTAGTAATTAGACACCACTACTTTTTTTATTCCCAAAAGTGCAGTGCACAGATGAACAAAACAAAAAAAAACAAACCTATCTCCTTCTCTTTTCCCCAAATTATTCTCTCTCAAACCCCTCTATCTATCTTCTTCTCTTTTACTCTTTTACCCAAATGTAATCAATCATCAGTTTAACACTTTAACTATTATCATTTCATAAATTTGCTTCTTGTCTTCTTGTTATTTGGGTTTATTTCATTAGCAATTAGTCACCAGTTGGTTTATTTGGGCTCAACATTTTTTATAATTTTCCTAGAAAATCAGAACTAGCCTCCACCGCCGGAGGTATTGTTTCGCAACGTTATAAACATAAAGTATATTACGGTGGTGATTCGGTTAATGGGGTTTTAGTCGGGGTAAAATGGCAAATCCGGTTCTGGTTTTTGATTGCTTCGGTGTTGGTCGGTTTGTTATGTTTGGTTGGGCTGCGGCGGCGAAGCTGGTGGTGATGGTGGCAGGTGATAGGATTGAAGGTGGTGGGTGGGGGTGGTGATGGTTTTGATGTTAATGTTGAGTTTGGTTAGGTGATGTAGAGTGAAGAGAGATAGAGAGAGAGTGTAAGATAAATTAAAAGTGTTGTAAGCTTTTAATTTTTTTTACTTATTAAATGATAAATGACCTTTTTGACTATATTAAAAAATTATTTTATTTATTGGAAATTGTGAAAAACACAATTGTGTATTATAGTGGTGTTTAAACCATAGAGCCCTTATAATAATAATTTGAATACTTCAACTAAAGGGACAAAGGTTGATCACACGCATCCGTTTATCAATAAAAAAAGTAGTAATTATATTATTTTGGGAGGAGGGGTCACGAGCAAAAAAAAGGGGGGAGTATTTAAATTTTAAAAATTTGGTGCACTGTGTAAGTATTTAAGGTTAAACGTAAAAATGGTGAGTCGGTTGAGCGTTTTTAAGAACACGTTCGAAAAATACAGTTTTATAAGTGTTTATAAAAAAATTGTATAAAAATAATTTATTGATACGGTTAGAAACACTCCTAAACAATGTTTGCAAGTGTTAGTCATTTATATGTAATAGGTTGCTTAAATATGGCTTTTATGTTAGTAATTAAGGCTAGGCTTATGTAGAAAGCCCATAAGCCTATGCATAGGCCCATTAGCCCAAGGAAGGGACTAGAATGTGTTGCCCTAGCTCCCTTCCCCTATAAATACATTGTTACTTCTCATTGGAGAAGTTTTGTTCACCTTATATACATTACGCATAACCTTTCATAATATATCGTGTGTTTGTGTGTTCAACCTTCTATGGTCATCTCATTTCTATCATCTACATGTCTGTGTTAACTTATGGTGACCTAACAGTGGTATCATACGCCATCTAGTTAGGTGAAACTCTTTTTTTTTGAAGTTATTGATTGTACGCGTAAGGTAGTGTCGGTTTACACTTTTCATTTGCATAAAAGCTTTGATTTTTTCACTTGTAAACTCAAGATTCTTGTGGGTTAAAGTTTATTTAGTGTTAAAGTTTATGTTTTTTGTGAAAAGTTTCAAACTTTACGTGTTTAGCTTGGTTTTTGAACTTGGTTTTGGTTCGTGTCCTTGTTTTACGCGTAAGATAAAACTTTATCTTGGTTCATCAGGTTTCAAACTTTCTTGTTATTTTGGTGATTTTGAAGTTGTTTTATCCTTAAAATCAAGTTTACAAAACGTTTAGTGCATAAAAATAAAGTTTGGTAAATTTTGTCATGTTTACGCAAAACAAAACCGTAGTTTTCTACGCCTAAGCCTCTACACCTAAGTCACCAGTTACGCCTATAGTTTACGCGTAAGGAATCTTCATCAAAGATCTTCAAAGTTGTTGATATCTTTTACACTTGGACAAGTGTAAAGGATTTTGGGTAAAACCGTAAGTTTACGCATAAGCATAAATGTTTACGAGTAAACACTTTACGCCTAAGTTAATCTTACGCCTAAGGTTCTTACTTCTAAGCATTTAGTTTACACCTAAGCTTATGTTCAACCTAAAGCTTATGTGGAAGAAGGATTTACGCCTAAGCATCTTGTTTACGCATTAGTGGAAGTTACGCGTAACATCATCAGTTTACGCCTAAGCTTGTTTACGCCTAAGAGTACTTCATCAACAACACCACGTTTCATTCGACTACAAAGATCCATCATCTACACAAGTTTCAAGATGTCTCAACCACCTTACTCTAACTACTTTCTTCATGAGTATCCTCAACAACAACAACAACTACAACAATATCCTCAACAACAATTTCAAAAACAATCGTCAGTTTAATTTCCTCAATTTGCACAACCTCTCCCACAACAAACCACTCAACCAAACCCTCGTCAACAATATCACCATGCTAACTACTTTCAATATCAGTTTCCAGCTAAGTATGCTATGAATGTCACAACACAAAAGGAACCTTCTTGGTTTGCAAAGATGTGTGAAGCTTTAAGCAGCCAACAATCTATTCATGAAGCTGGATCCCTTGATAGACCTCCAATGCTTACTCCCGGAAACTATGATCAATGGGTGATGCGGTTTTTTAGGTTTTGTGATCTCAAGAAACCACATGGTAAGTTTTTGAAGAAGGTCATCCTTGAAGGTCATTTTCAAATGCCTACTGCAATAGTCCTCGGAGATCCAACTGCTGAACCACCAAGAGATGATGTTACCACCACTCTCCGAGTAGATCAACTCACCGCTGAACAACTTCTTCACTTAGAAGCTAATGAAGTTGCAATGCAATATATCATTTTGGGTTTACCCAATCCAATTCTTCGCAGTGTTGATGCTCAGAAAACTGCAAAAGCTATGTGGGAACACATCCATCTTCTAATGGAAGGCACAGAACTCAATCATTAGACATGGAATCAAAACTTTACTTATCATATAAGAACTTCATAATTGAACTAGGGGAATCATTAGAGTCATACTATCATGGGTTTACAGACATCATCAATGACTTGGATAGACACGACATCAATATGCCAAGGATTGCAATCAATACAAAGTTCCTCAGCTGTCTTGGTCCTAATTGGGAAAAGTATGTTACATTCATCTGTCAAGCTAAGAATCTTCACCAAGAAACATACGGATTTTTGTATGACTACTTGAAGCACCATCAAAAGGAAGTAGACAAAGATAGAGCTCTTCGTGGAGTCACTGCACCTTAAATTCTACCGGACAATCAAACTCTTGCTTTGTATACTCATGCTTGTTATTCTCAATTTCCAACATTGCCTACTGTCTTCAAAAATCCACCACAACAATCTGCTCAGATTGCACCATATGATCCTTCACAGCAATCACAAGAAACTCAACTGGTTCCTTACAACAACAACACTGATTTAGCACTCTATAGTGAAACACCAAATGAGGATGCAGAAGCTTTCGATACGTTGAATCAAGGATTATCGTTAATTTCTCGAGCCTTCGGTAGATTTGCTAACAAATCCAACAACCGTATTCGTACCTCATCTAACACAAGGAATCAAGCTATTATTAACAATGGAAGGATTGAGGTTCAGAACCATGGAAATGGTCGTCAGATGGGTAGTGATCAAGCATTTAATGCTAATGGAAGGAATAACATGGGTGCTCCACAACAATGGGTTCAAATGGTTGATCAGGGAAATGCTCAGACTGTGAATAATGGTCTTCGATGCTACAACTCAATGAAATGGGTCATCTGGTAAATGCTTGCCCAAAGCCGAGAACAAGGGGCAGCGGTTATCACAAGGAGGATTTACTCTTGGATTTCAAGGATGAAGCTGGTGGAACACATACCAACAAGGAACAGAGCTTCATGGCTAGTATAGAATCTGATGATGACATGGAGGACTTGCAAGCTAACGCAGCTGTTATGTTGATGGCCAACATGCAAGAGCTCCACATGAGTGACACAGGCCTAGTGTATGACACTGATGGCTTGTCTCAGGTACCGGATCCTAACATATGTCTTATACATGATCTGATATCTCTGCCCGCATCTGCATTCGACGAGGCACAGAGTGTTCAACATGAGCCTTCTACATCTCATCACCAAGATAATCAAATGGATCTCGTAGTTACATTTGACGATTAAGATGACCTTACGGTTAACATTGATAATCAAATTGACTCCGTGATTATATTTGAGGATCTAAATAATGATTATGTTGAGACTCAAGTTGAACAAAATGAGCCTCTGTCTAATCCAGATCCCGGGCTCATGACCTTATTTCAGACCACCCAATCTCAATTGGAGAAGTGCAATGAGATTAATAAGAATCTTAATACTAAAATTGCACTATTAACTAAGGATAATGAATGTTATAAGTTACAACTCAAAAATTTTGAAACAAAAGAGAAACGTGAATATAGTTTTGAAGTCGCTATTTCAAAGTCATACCAAAATGAAAAATATTTGGAATTACAGTTACGTGATCTAGTCGTCACCAAGAATGAATTGCTTTCTCAAATAGAACAACAAAAATTTGATCATAAACAACAAGTTAACGCTCTCACTTCGGAAACTCAAAAAGCTAAGTTTGAGTTGTTATCATGTCAAAAACAGTTTTCTGAGTACAAAAAACATTCAAGGAAGCGCATTGGTCAGTATCTTGATGAAATTGTCGATTTAGAAAAAAAATCAAAGAGTTTCGAAATGTTATTTACAAACGTGGTAAGTCAATCACAACAATTCAAAAGTTTACTTTTAAGCCAAATCCAGATGGATATGGGCCAATTCTTGCAGATTACAAACCACGTTTTTTAGATAGATCATTCAAACTAAATCCTCAAGTGTATAGTGCAGAACATAGAATTGATGATTCCATTATGAGTTTTGTTGAATATAATCGTGAAGAGGAATTAGATGCAGAAGATGAGAGTCAATTGAAAATAGAAAAAGTTGAATATAACAAACCATTTGATTAATAAAAAATGACTTTTATCAAACAACAGGTTAATACAAATACACCGTGGGTAATCTCACCAATTCCTGAGTCCTCTTCTAATGTTTTTCCCGTTCAACAAGTTGCACAAATAAATGGTCCTTTACCTTCTTTGAGTAAAATCACACCATCACCCGAAAGATGTCAAATCCTTAAATATTTTGATACATTTAAGTCTGACATTAATCTTTTGGAACAAGAAATTGAACGTAATTCGGAAATGAAAGTTGAAACTTTTCAATCGCCTTATGCGCGAAAACAAAGGGATACTTTTAAAAAACAACTTTTACCTCATGTTCGAAATCTTCTTATGTGTGCAAAATGTTGGGAACGGGATCTTCAGAAGGAGACCGGGCACTTGAAAACAATTTTCAATGCAAACGAGGCATGGACTTTGAAAACCAAACAAAAAAACAAATCTTTTCAAACCCATGTCGATCGACTCTTGGAAAATGTTATCTGTGCTGATACCATGTCTATTGTTTTGTATCATACTGCTGTTTCTGCTTCTGATAATATTGCTGTTAATTCTGTTACTATTGAGAATATTGATAATGTGTCTCAAATCAAGTCTTTGAAAGCTGAAAATGAGCGTTTGTTAAATGAAATTTTGATTGTAAAACGTCGTCTTCAATGGTGTCAAAAAGATTGTAATAATCGAGAACTTGCTTTGCAAAACAAACTCAAACAGTCAAGTGCTAAATCTTTTGAACCAAAACTCGAACAACTGGATGAGGAAAACGTGTCTTTAAAGTGTCAAATTGCAAAATATGAACAAGAAATTGCCAAAGTTAAAACTAAATATGGTGTCATATTTGATTTGCTCAAAAAGACTAGTGCTAAAGCGTCAAAAGATCTTGATGATTATCTTGCATAAATAAAGAAGTCATAAATGTTAGTGGAAACATTCGCTCTGAAAATCAAGATTTGTTGCACACTATCACTGAGTCGAAAAAGAAGTTAGAGAAATATGAGAAAGATAAGTCTAGTAACACTAAAGTTATTGCACCTGGAAAGTGTAAAATTGACATTAGGAAGCCCACTGACAAAACAGAAGATACTAATGTGATTCCTTCCACTGATACAGGATTAGTTTCCTCTTATCCCAGCGTTAGCACTTCAAGGACTAGAAAGTTTCAAAAGAAGAATAGGAAGTTGCAACGTAAGAAAAGATCAGTAAATACCTCTGCGGTAGAAGATCACACTAGGACTTCAAATAAGACACATGTTGCTCCTTTAGATATTGCGTCAGCTAAATGTAATGATCAAAGTGATGTAACGAATATTAAACCTTTAAGTACTTTTGATGTTAAATTTGAAGCTTCTTGTGTCATATGTCGTAAACGCATGCTTTCTGATTGTCATGATAAATGTGTTGTTAAATCCTTCTTGTCTCGATATCGGAAACCTAAGAATGGCATTATCTCTAGGCCCACTAAAGCTTCTAAGTCTGTGCTAGGTAAACCGCCTTCTAGTGTTTCTAAGATTAGCATTGATGTACCCATAACTCCATCATCACCTCCTAGGAAGTTAGTATCACCTAGTCCATTCACTAAGACTAAAGCACAAACAAGTTGGACTTGGCAGAGATGGTTGCAAAGTACACCAGGATTTAAATGGTTACCCCAAAATTCTTGATATATGTGTGTCCTCTGTAACTGTATCGGAACCCTCTAACTCTTCGGGTTCCACCTCTACTTCTATTCCACCTGTGTCGTCTATGTGTATTGCAGGTGATACTGATCATTCTATGGATTGTGGATAGCGGATGTTCTCGGCACATGACAGGCAATCTCAAACTTTTATCAAACTTTGTTTCAAAGTTCA
Source organism: Chrysanthemum makinoi (assembly GCA_910596185.1). NCBI lineage: Eukaryota > Viridiplantae > Streptophyta > Magnoliopsida > Asterales > Asteraceae > Chrysanthemum > Chrysanthemum makinoi. The sequence goes on along the minus strand of OU343222.1, from coordinate 315,908,464 downwards.
TTGCACTTTCAGGTTCGGGAATGATCACTTCGCAGCTATTATGGGCTACAGATACTACATCAATGGTAACATCGAAATTAGTAGGGTTTATTATGTTGAAGGTCTCGGTCACAATCTCTTTTCAGTCGGTCAGTTTTGTGATGGTGATTTGGAAGTTGCTTTTAGGGAGAAAACTTGTTTCTAAGGCAACATCTACGAAATCATGGTTATGGCACCGCAGAATCTCACATTTCAACTTTCAAACCATAACAAATCTTGCTCAACACAAACTTGTTGAAGGTCTCCTAAGGTTTAGGTATTCATAAGATCACTTATGCTCAGCTTGTGAACAAGGGAAAAGCACTCTTGCTCATTTTCTTTCAAAGGTGGAAAATAGATCTCAGCATGTTCTTCATCTTCTTCACATGGATTTGTGTGGCCCGATGCGTGTGCAGACAATTAATGGCAAACGCTACATTCTCGTAATCGTTGATGACTACTCCAGATGGACTTGGGTTTATTTTCTTCGAAGTAAAGATCAAGCTCCACAAATGATCATCACCTTTCTCATGAAAATTCAAATTCAGCTTCGGAACACGGTTAGACAAGTCAGAACAGACAAAGGAACTGAATTTGTGAACCAAACTCTTCGAGATTACTATGATAAAGTGGGAATTGAGCATCAGAGATCCATTGCACGGATACCAAAAAAATGGAATTGTCGAAAGACGAAACCGTACGTTAGTGGAAGCTGCAAGAACGATGTTGATAAATGCAAAACTTCTAGATTACTTATGGGCAGAAGCCGTGTCAACTGCATGCTACACTTAGAACAGTTCTATGATTACCAAATGCCACAACAAAACACCTTATGAGCTTATCCATAACAGAAAACTAAACCTCAAACACTTTCATGTATTCGGTGCTCTATGTTACCCAAATAATGATCGTGATGACTTTGGAAAGCTCAAGGCTAAAGACGACATTGGAGTCTTCATTGGATAGTATGAAAACTCAAAGGGATACCGGATTTGGAATCGTCGTACAAGGGAGATTATGGAAACTATTCATGCTAATTTTGATGAGCTCACAGAAATGGCTTCTGAGCAAAACAGCTTGGAACCCGGACATAACCGTCTCAACTTCCTCCAATCATCAGTTGATCAATCATTTCAACTCACTCGTCGTCAGATGGAAATGTTGTTTGCTCCTTTGTTTAGTGACGATCTTGATCAACGTGCTTCGGATGTATCAAATGTTTCCGCTGCTCAACCTGATAATATTCCAATCCCTGATACACCTGAAACAACAACAACTATTGTTGATGCACCTCCGATTAAATCTACAACAACAGCCAAACAAACCGCTTCTAATGACGCTGATCCAGCTGATGATCTTCTTAATCAAGATGTACCTGCACCAGCAGATTATGATGGAAATGCGTTCTTTAACCCTTTTGCTACTAAAACTGCAACCTAAGATGTTGGTGAATCTTCAACCAGCCATCTGAATCCACCAAATCTGCACAATGTATACCAATATCAACCCTCCACACATCGATGGACTAAAGACCATCCACTTGTTAATATTATTGGAAACCCAAACCAACCAGTCGTTACTAGACAACGCCTTCAGACTGAAGGAGAACATTGCATTTATGCACTCACTGGATTGAATCCATGCAAGAAGAATTGAACTAGTTCAAACGTTTAGAAGTATGGGAATTGGTTGAAAGACCAACAGGGGTCTACGTGATTGGTCTCAAATGGATTTGGAAAAATAAGTTAGATGATGAAGGTACGGTTATCCGAAACAAGTCACGTTTGGTTGCCAAGGGTTATAAACAGGAAGAGGGTATCGACTTGAGGTTGTACGGATTTTTCTGGCATTTGCGGCTCACATGAACATCACTGTCTATCAGATGGATGTCAAAACTGATTTTCTAAATGGTAAACTGAAGGAAATAGTATACGTTAGCTAGCCGGAAGGATTTGTTGATCTAAAGTTCCCTAATCACATCTACAAACTGAACAAGGCTCTTTATGGTCTCAAACAAGCCCCTCGAGCGTGGTATGATAAGTTGTCATCCTTTCTCCTTGTTCATAATTTTATCAAAGGATCGGTCGACCCAACACTGTTTTTTCAATATCATGGGGCACACATTTTAATTGTTCAGATTTACGTGGATGATATCATTTTTGGTTCTACCCACAAAAAGTACTCAAATGCTTTTTCAAAACTAATGAAAACAAATTTTGAAATTTCAATGATGGGTGAACTCACGTTCTTCTTAGGATTGCAAGTTCATCAATCACCCTGTGGTATTTTCCTAAGTCAGTCCAAATATGCTCTTGAAATATTGAATAAACATGGAATGCAAAGTCGTGACACCTATGCAACACCAATGGCACACACCAACAAACTGGATGCTGATTTACAAGGGAAATTGGTTGACCCTACCAAATACTGAAGTATTATCGGGTCCCTCATGTATCTAACAGCCAATAGACCTGACATAGTATTTGCAGTTTATCTTTGCACCCGTTATCAGTCGCGACCTACTGAGAAGCACCTCTCTAAGGCTAAAAGAATACTCCGATACGTATAGGGAACAATTAATTTGGGGATCTGGTATCCGAAGGATTCTGGTTTTGAACTAATAGCTTTTTCAGACGCTGATCACGCAGGTTGCTTAGATTTACGGAAAAGTACTTCAGGAAGTTTTCAAATTCTTGGTGATAAATTGGTGTCATGGCAATTTAAGAAACAAGATTATACGTTGTTGTCATCCACAGAAGCTGAATAAGTAGCCATGTCTGCATGTTGTGCTCAAGTCATTTGGAAGAGAACACAACTCAAAGACTATGGTTATGTATTTGACAGAATTCCGGTGTACTGCGACAACCGAAGTGCTATTGCGATCTCGTGCAACACCGTTCAACACTCGAAATCAAAGCACATCGATCTTCGATATCATTTCATCAAAGAGCACATGGAAAAGGGTACTGTTGAATTATACTTTGTAGGTTCTGAACACCAATTGGCGGATCTTCTTACTAAAGCCTTGCCACCCGAAATATTTACTGATTTGATTCACTGTATTGGTATGAGGTGTTTGACTCCAGAAGAACTGGACGAACTTTTAACACATTCTTAAAAAATGTCAAACACCAAAAACTCTTTTGTTAATATTTTTTTTCAAAAACAAAATACAAAAATATAAAATCTGATAAAATCCAAAAAAAATCCTCTCTCCAGAAATTCTAACTTAAAACCAAACATCGCAAGTACAAAACTTCCATCAACACTGTGTTCTATCAAACATTTCACAATTTTTCCCGAACAAGTGTTGAGGGGGGGAAAGTAAATATTTTTCAGTTTCATAAAACCTTGTACTTGCATGTTACCAAAAATACGTTGTTTCTTCTAAATGGTGGATACGTATCTTGTTATATACTCTCCTCGGACTCAAATGTTTACAAATTTCACTATTTCAAAAGTCGAGGGGGAGTATCGTTAAGTTTCTTACCTAAAATGGTTTTTGTTTGACCAAAATGGTAGTTAATGGGTCTTGGTTGAAAATGTTAAGGTTAAGGGACTAAACTTGTCAACTTTTCAAAACAATTTCAAACAAAAGTCCCAACCTAACACATTCAATACATTTATTCTTGCATTTATTTCCTTAATCCACCAAGATCCTACGGCTAACATTCAATCTTCAAATCCGTTCTTCAAAATCAAAATCTATAAGTGCCAAACGTTTTTGATCATGTTTTTAAACTAAGGTTTTGAAATACTTTTCAATCTAACGGTTAAATCTTTCAAACCTTTGATTTTGTGTGTATACGCGTATGCGTAGGAAATGGGATTACGCATTGGTTTCAAAACCCTTCTAAACATGTTATTAAACTATTTCAGTCACTTATGTGAATCCAGAAACACAGATTAAGTCATTTTGAAAATTTAGGGTTTATGTTCTTATTTGGGGTTTTTCATGTTTGAGTGTTTTGGTATGATTAGATGACTAGGTTTGTATTAGAACATGTTGAATTACATGAAATGTGCCTTTAATTCCACCCAAAAACAACAAAAAGTAAGAATTTAAGTTTTAGGGTTTATTGGCTCGTTACCCATGAATCTTTCGATTATGTGGGTCTTTTGTGTTAAAACTTGTTGTAAATCACTCCTTAGACATCTAGGAATGTACAGAAAACAATCTTGATTGATTTCTATGACTGAATCTGTTATGAATAGATACTAGGGTTTAGGGTTTTAGAAATTTTACGCCTAACTGTTCTTAGCCTATATGATTTGACTTTGTGCCTGTTTTGTGTATCTGAGAGTATTAGGATTGATTTGTAATCAAGATTTCATGTTTATGTGTTTCAGGTCTCTTACACGTAAAATTCAGACTTAAGGTGTTCATGACTTACGCATATGGAAAACCTTTATGCGTAAAGGTTACGCATAAGAGTAATCTTACGCGTAACTCTTACGCATAAGGGGTCTAAAGTGGGACTATGCGTATCCTGGAAGGATATGCATAAACTTGGATGCTTACGCCTAAGCTTTACTCTTACGAGAAAAACTTACACGTAAGCACATAAGCCTTTGGACTAGTTTTACGCGTAAGAATTTCTTACGTCTAAGGCGCCCTTACGCTTAAGCTTACGCCTACGCCTAAGCTCCTCCTTTACGCATAAATTCAAATGTTTACGCTTAAGCCAACCACTCACCTTTTTTTTAACTGTTTGTAACTTGTTACACTTAACAACCAAAAGTTCCCAATAAACTCTCAAATGTTAAAATGTTGTGTGTTTAAGTACAATTTGGACATTAAAACTTCAAAATTAACATATTCACGTAACTTATCACATCAACTTCATTCAATTGGACTAAAGTGACTTTGGACTCGTAATATTCATAAACATGATAACTTCAAACAAGTAATTGGACAATAAAATCAGACTAAAACTAACACAATGTGTATCAATATGTTGGTTCTTTTGTCTCAATACCTTTCTGATCGCGAAATGGCTGTCAATCAAGAGAATCTCAATACCTCAAATGAGCTCACTATGCTTGACATCTTCCCTGCGGACTACAACAAAACCATTGGAAAGAACAATCTTCGAGTCGACTTCAACAACTTCACCTATTCTGAATCCTCATGCAGATTGCTGTTGACGTTCTCAGGAATCATCCTTTTCATCTCATGCTCACCAATTCTGCCACAGTACCCGAAATCTACATCCATCAGTTCTGGCACACTATGGACAAAATTGACGGACAAGATGCAGTTAAGGTGACCCTTGGCACTAAGGAAGTCACGGTCACTGTAGCGGATCTTCGTGTCATTCTTCTTCTTCTGGTCATTCGTTCTACTGAATACGTACCGATTCCAAGTGAAGATGAAGTAATGGACTTCTTTATTAACATTGGATATGACAAAGCTTCTGGTATCTTCTCTAAGCACTCCAGCATCGATCTCAAAAATATCCCACAAACCTGGAGGACCATCTATATCATGATCGCCAAGTCAGTTTCAGGCAGAGATAGTGGTCATGAACACCCGAAGCTCATGCATCTTCAAACCTTCTTGGGGATGGTTCATATGAACCACATTGATTATGCTAGTTTAATCTGGGAAAACATGATGCAACACTACAGGAAGCCTGGTACCAAGATTCCCTTAGTCAGATACACAAAGTTGCTAATTCAAAATCTTCTTGGAAAGCACCAGGATATCCCTCTGAGACTAAATGACCCCGACACACACTCTATGCTGAATGAGCCTACCTTAAACTCAGTTAGGTTCAAAGACTCATCAACCCGAAAACAAGGTGCGGAACTCCCTGCTTGCTTGATTCCCAATGAAATCAAGGATCTTATGTTCTATCTACGTTACAAGGAAGAGGTGCGTGCGGGAAAAGTTGGCTTCATGGATCAGAAGACGACTCCAGTAGTTACTACAAGGGCTAAGAGATTTGGAAGCACATGAAGCAATGTCGGTTCTACAAAGTATAAGAAAAGGAATCCAAGCAGAAAGAAGAGAGTCCCAACCAAAATCGCTCGTCCAAAATCTGAACCGGAACCAATTCAAACATCATTACAAGATGACGATTCTGAAACCGAGTCGGATGATTTGACTGTGTACTCCGAAGTACGTAGAGATGATGTAATCACCCGCATTTTCAGGTTGCTTTTTAGTTTCAAATTTACTATTCACTTTCATTATTTATCCCATAAATATTCTTTTTCTTTCAATTTACTATCATGACAAGATAAATAAAACTCGACAATTCGTCCTGACGACGTACGATGAATCCATTCAAAACAAATTTCATAAAACCATAACTGAGAATTACTTTAGGGTTTAAACATCATTCGGACCTCCCGATATGTCCATAAAACACTATAAACATTAGAAATATGTAATTCTATCATTTTACGTCAATTCTTCAAATGTTGAAATTTTACGTTTTCCAGTTCTGCGTTTTACGCGATTTACGCGTTTTTGACCCGCGTTTCCAGCTTTAGACTGTGTTTTAGCACCCAATAAGACTTATCACTTATTTTATATTTTTATATGGAGTATACTGATGAGTCTCATCATTCCTGTAAATTTTGTATTTTTATGATACCCGGTTTTACGTTTAATGGCTTAACAATTTACGGTTGGCATTTAACGGAACCAAAACACATCATAAAACCAAGATATTTTCAAAACAAAATATCTTGCCCCACTAACTCATAGTGACCGCCCCTCATGGGTGAGCCACCTTAGTTTTGGCATCATCTCATCCATTTTGCATGTAATGTCATACATGTGTCCTTAGTTCAACCATGGTTATTATCTAACCCAATACATGGTTAACCAAACTTTCCATCCTATAAATAGCAAGTGAAAGACATCACAAAAACCCTCATCCTCCCCTCTTTGGTCGTTTATATCAAAGCACCAACACACACTTCACACTTTGATTCATGACTCTAAGTTGATGCTAAGAAGGTTGCAAGTAGCAAGTTACTACATCAAATCTCTAGCAAGTTTAAGGGGTCTTCTTGAGTTTAAATCCACTTAAGCCACTTAAGACTTCATCACCAATCCTTCATTATTACAAGAAGTGTATAAGGGTACCAAGGTGTGGAAAGCTTGATCAATCAAAGTCCTAATCCTTACTAGTTACTCCTTTCTTTAGAAAGCCAAAAGTTGTAAGCAACTCATCCCCACCACCACTCCATTGTCTCCTATTTATTATTACTAATCTTGTCAAATTCATGCTATATATATGATTACTATATTGATTCATGATATACATATACTCTAACTTATGTTTTAATTCACATATTGTCATAAAAAGTAACAAACTAGTAAACTAGTCATATTCTACATATTTGAAGCCATTTAAAACAACTATATATGGACTTGGTAACTTACATATTACTGTAGACAAAAGAAAAAGGTAAACATAGCAACTTGAATCACCCGAAACGGACAAACGTGTCAAAAGTTATGGTAATAAGAAGTTAACAAACCCTAGAAATGACCAATTTTGATTACTGCTGAATCTGTTTTAAAATAAGTGGTACTTCTGGTCCGAATCATCAAAAGAATAAAACATGAAAGTTGTCCAGAACGATGTTTTACGCATACTGCTAGGAAACTCGGCCTAAAAGGACCAAATGATATCATTTACTACCTCATATTTGTAAAACAGTTTTATCGGAAATGACCATTTTGATTACTGCTGAATCTGTCTTATAATAAGTGGTACTTCTGGTCTGAATCATCAAAAACTTAAAACATGAAAGTTGTCCAGAACGATGTTTTACGTCTACAGCGAAGGAACTCGGCCTAAAAGACCAAATGATATCATTTAATGCCTAATATTTGTAAAATAGTTTTTATCGGCAAAATTGGATTTTTACAAGTAAAAAATAGAAAATCCAAGTCATCTTCATAACTAGTTGCATATTAAATTTTTACTAAAGTTTTATTATTGACTATTTTAATAAGTTGTGCCCACTAATAAACTATGAGAACTTGTAAAAACTAAATGTTTTATTAAAAACATAATAAAACTTTATAATATAATAATCTCCACTCAAAATATATATTTTACCTACTAAGTGCTATAATACTAGGGAGCTTCATGTGAGGGGTTTCATTTGGGTTAAACGTATCGATGAGTTTCTTTGGATTTACGATTTAAAGTGTCCTAGCTCCTCGAATATTTAATACATGACCTCTGAATTATGATGGCCCGAACGGTAGTACGATATCTATAAACTAAATACATTTTCACATATTAAAAGTGTTACTATAAATATCAAACTATAAATGACTACATCATGATCAACATACAGACATATATAGGATGGTTTATGTTTTCCTAAAACATTATTCCAAACCTAAGTCGCAACATTCCATTTTTAGGTTGCACGTAGAAGCTCCCGATTTATCCATCACATCCGTCAAAGTACTTAACATCATTAACTCTCGGTGAGTTCATAGCCCCACTTTTATTACTTAATTGTTTTACAAACCGTTGGGGGAGATACATGCTTTATTTTAAATCGAACACATTGCTTTCAAAATGTATGCTTATCTGATTGTTTTATTAGCACTAAGTTACCGCATTTGCCAAACTTAAGTCTCTTAATCATGAATCATTAATCACTAGTTAGAGTGGGCGCGAATATTGTGAATAGATCTATTGGGATTGACGAATCCCGTTTGTGTTGACCGGCTAGGCAAACAAACGCACTATATTTGAGTAACATTGGTAAAAACGGCAATTTTTACCTGATAGGGTACGCACCGACATTTATACCAATTAATTTTAGAACGCGTTAACGCCTTGATTGCATGATGCTTAGTCTAATAATAACTGTTTTGTTTTCAAACCATTAGTGTGAGTCTATAGCTCACACTACAAACATAATGTGTTCAACCATCAAACAAACTCTATGAATTTCACTCAACCTTTGTGTTGACAGTTTTAAGCATGTATTTCAGGTCCATAATGTCGAAAGCTGGCACGGAAGGGCAAGGACAAGATCAAGAAGGCTATAAATAATTTTATCATTCGCAAAACATCAAAAACTTTATATTGATGTATTTTGTAAACAATGGAACCAACTAGACCTATTTTGTAAACTATGATATATTTGAATGATAAATCCTTTTTAAAATGACTCCTTTAGAGATCGTTTTCAATTATTATGACTGTTGTGCCATCGAGTAACACCCAGTTTGAATTTCGCTACATATCACGAAATTGGGGGTGTTACAGATTGGTATCAGAGCCATAGTTATAGAGAAACGAGTCTAAATTGAGACTTAAACTATAACTACTTTTACAAACAAAAACATTTTATAGCCTTCCGTTCTCCGTGCCTTCCATCCTCTAGACGATTATGGACTTTTAAGACATGTTATAATAACATGAACATATTAGTATATTGACATATATACTTTAATTATTTGAGCGTTCCCCGTAAGTATTAGAACTGTTTTAACATCATATCCTTTTGTAGACACTATGTCTGTACCTGCATCTCCCGATTACGTTCCGGCATCACCCGAACAATTTTTAAACATTCCAATTATTCCAGAACTTGATTTTCCCGATATCAATGATGACTACCTTGATGTCATCGATTACGATGATGAACCATACGAAGATTTATCCGATGAAGAAGAAGAGGATCCGGTTGTACCAGATTCTCCTGAATGTTCAAGATTGGGTTGAACCCGAGGATGATCAAGAGGTAGACTATGTATATGGTATGGCACCATTATCACCACCTCCTACCTCAGAGACATCTTCCGAACCAAATCCTACTAATCCTACTCAAAAACCAACATCCACTTATGAAGTCGGCGGGTCATCCACAATAATACCCGCTTTCATAAATTCTGCTCAATACGAACTATACCGCTTGAAACAACACCTTGACCTAACTCAACATAAAGTTCAAAGTATGGCATGGCAAATGAATAAACATGAATCATTTGTCATTGCGGCCAAAACCGAGGCCATTCATGCTCGCCAACGCCTTGATTTGTTCATCTTAGATAAGAGTTATGTGAAGGATGACTTGAATCATGTTGGAGATACAGTCTTCAATCCACTAACTGGATGGGAAGACATCAAAAGTAGACTATCAAGAGTGGAAAGAATTCAAGACCAAGACGGGACACAAATTCAAGAGCTACGAAATCGCTTAAACTCAGCAGAGATTCGACTGAACGTTGTTAACTTCGACCGATATAGTCTTCAGAATGAGTTATATGATATGCAATCTTCTATGTATGTCATGCAACAAAAGATATATAAAAAAGAGTTCGAAGAAAACCGGTCAAGTGATAGCATCGATGTACTAGCCAAATATGGAAACATCGATTCGTCCAAACCCTCCAACCAACATTAGACTAGTGTGATAATACTAGTTATCTTTTGTACTTTTAAACTATGTAGACTCAGTTAGAAAACTCTATGTAACCCATGTAATAGCTAGCAGTAGTAAAACGTTGTAATTACTAAACTGAAAGTATCAGTTAGTAAATTTTGAAGAAACTTGTGATAAGTTTCGATTTTGTAAATCAATCAACGTTATAAGAATAAAAACTCTTGTTTTATGCTATCATGTGTTATGGTTTAAAACTCCAAACTTTATTATTTCTAACTTTTCCACCAAAAATCATGATCTTTTTATAACTCACGATATATCTTTTATATAATTGATAGAATCATGGCGCCAAAGAAAGCGAAAGAACCTCAACCAATGACTCCAGCTGCCATTGAGCGAATAATTACTGACCGAGTAAATGCAGCAATTAACGCTGAACGAGCAGCCATAGCCGCGGAAGCTGCCGTTGCCACTGAAGCCCCTGCCGCTGAAACCGCCACTGCCACTAAAGCCGCTAGGGTTGCCGCAACTAGTGAAAGTAGAGGTTGCTCATACAAAGAATTTATGAGTTGCAAACCCACAAATTTCAAGGGTTCAGAAGGAGCCGTGGGTTTAACTCGCTTGTTTGAAAGAATGGAGTCTGTGTTCTCAATCAGCAAATGCGCTGAAAGTGACAAAGTTCAATATGCCACTTGTACACTACTGGATCACGCATTATCATTGTAGAATGCAGTTGCTCAACCAATAGGAATTACAAATGCTTATAAAATCTCTTGGGATGCTCTAAAGGGTTTAATGATCAAGAACTATTGCCCTCATAGTGAAATACAGAAGTTGGAAGTAGAGTTCTGGAACCACGTTCTCAAAGGTGTTGACAACACAACTTACAACCGCCGATTTCAAGAATTGGCGATACTATGTCCATCAATGGTTCTAACAACTGAAAATCTGTTAGAGAGATATATCTGGGGACTTACGCGTATCATCCAGGGAAACGTGACATTGTTTGATCCAAAGTCACTTGATGATGCTATGCGAATGTCTCAAAATCTCATGGATCAAGCGGTTCGAGCAGGAGCTATCCAGAGACAGAATCTCAATAACAACATTACCACCAACAACACCAACTACCGTAACAACAACAACAATGCCAACAACAATAACAACCGTAACAACAACAACAAACGACAATGGGATAACAACCAAAGAAACACTTCTAACAACCAAAACCGCAACACCCAACACCATCAGTAACAAAACAAAAGACAAGAAGCCTCAACGGCGCTGCAGCACCAGCTGGAGGCAATTATGGTGGAAACTACCCACAATGCAATAAATGCAACTATCATCATATGGGTCCCTATCCAGCCAAGTGCCACACGTGTCAAGGACCAGGACATCTTGCTAAAGACTGTAAAAACAATGCCGTGGCTACCGGAAGTAATACACAGCCAATAGTTACATGCTTCAAGTGTGGAGAAAAAGGGCACTACAGAAGCAGTTGCCCTCAAAACCGTGGCCAACAAGGCGGAGGTGCTCGTGCTAGAGCCTATGCTATGGTCAACGGTGAACCTCAACAAGACCCGGACGTAGTCACTGGTACGTTTTCACTCAATAACCATCTTGTTAAGGTCTTATTCAATTCCGGTGCTGATATGAGCTTTATATCTTCAACAATTTCACCTTTACTTAATATTACACCAACCACTATGGATACCCACTATAGCATTGAATTAGTCAACGGAAACTTAGTAAACACCAATACTGTACTCCCAAACTGTACCTTCAACCTTTTAGATCATCCATTCAACATCAACCTCATGACAATCGAACTTGGAAGTTTCGATGTTGTTATTGGCATGGATTGGTTGTCAAAACATCGAGCCAACATCATCTGTGGCGAAAAAGTTGTTCACATTCCTTATAACAATGAAACTTTGGTCATTCGTGGTGATCGAAGTGGAACTCGCTTAAACATCATCTCATGTATGAAAACCATGAAGTACGTTGAGAAAGGATGTTACGCATTTCTAGCTCATGTTACCGAGAAGGAATCCAAAGAAAAATGACTTGAAGACGTTCCTATCGCTCGTGAATTTCTTGAAGTTTTCCCTGAAGACTTACCCGGACTCCCACCATCATGCCAAGTAGAGTTTCAAATTGATTTAGTACCCGGAGCGGCGCCATATGCCCGCGCACCCTACAGACTAGCACCATCTGAGATGTAAGAACTGGCCAATCAACTACAAGAACTTTCGGACAAAGGGTTTATCCGACCTAGTTCCTCACCTTGGGGAGCTCCTGTCTTGTTTTTGAAAAAAAAAGATGGATCGTTACGAATGTGCATCGACTATCGTAAGCTAAACAAATTAACCATAAAGAACCGATACCCTTTTCCAAGAATCGACGATCTATTCGACCAATTACAAGGTTCGATCTATTACTCAAAAATAGACCTTCGGTCGGGTTACCATCAAGTTAAGGTTCACCATAAAGACATATATAGGATGGTTTATGTTTTCCTAAAACATTATTTCAAACCTAAGTCGCAACATTCCATTTTTAGGTTGCACATAGAAGTTCCCAATTTATCCATCACATCCGTCAAAGTACTTAACATCATTAAATCTCGGTGAGTTCATAGCCCCACTTTTATTACTTAATTGTTTTAGAAACCCTTGGGGGAGATACATGCTTTATTTTAAATCGAACACATTGCTTTCAAAATGTATGCTTATCTGATTGTTTTATTAGCACTAAGTTACCGCATTTTCCAAACTTAACTCTATGAATTTCACTCAACCTTTGTATTGACAGTTTTAAGCATGTATTTCAGGTCCATAATGTCAGAAGATGGCACAGAAGGGCAAGGACAAGATCAAGAAGGCTATAAATAATTTTATCATTCGCAAAACATCAAAAACTTTATATTGATGTATTTTGTAAACAATGGAACCAACTGGGACCTATTTTGTAAACTCTGATAGATTTGAATGATAAACCCTTTTTAAAACGGCTCCTTTAGAGATCGTTTTCTATTATTATGACTGTTGTGCCATCGAGTAACTCCCAGTTTGAATTCCGCTGCATATTATGAAACTGGGGGGTGTTACAAATGACTCTTCCATCATGAAGAAGATAGAGGAAGGAACCGATTCAAAAAACTAAAGGCCCTGAAGGTTCTAGCGGTGGTGCTCTTGATACATTCGTTCTTGATCCGGTTAATCAACCCGGTAAAGGAACCGATTCCACCATCAAGGAATCTACAGAGGAAAAGCAGTAGGAGGATGAAGAAATGGTCGACATTGGAGATGAAGAGCAAGATACTTATGAGAGAATCACAGAGAAAGATGTGTTGGAAGCGGAAAAGGAAAGGGCTGCAGACGAAGCTGCTAAGAAGGCCGAAGAGGAACGCATTCGAAAGGAGACATATAACTACTTTCTGGACAATCCTGAACACAAACCTGAGCAATCTTCGGAACCACCCCTTGACACTTCCAAAACCTAATCTTCCTCTCACTCATCACCACCACCATCCAAAGAAACAACAACAAAATCATCATCAAGATCGATCAAGAAACAGGCCGATACTTGGGCATCTCGCACCAAAGCCAAGATTCAGAAAGCATTGCGTCAATCTAGAAAACGCAAACAAAGTATTCAGGAACAAAGATTGAACATGCTAGCTGACAAGGTCAACGAGCTTTCCCAGCAGATGGACCAGTTCGAAGGAGAAAGAGAACAGATCAAGGAATTTTTCAATAGAGATGTTGAAGGAGAAATGAACGAACAAATTCATAACTACACTCACTATTTTCTTCTCCAAACGGTTCCTGGTGTCACCACAGAGATGTTCAAGAATCAATTCTATCCAACACTTAAAACATTGGTCAAGCAGATGATTACAACAACACCGGTGGTCATGCAAACCCGACCAGTCCAGCCCCCAATCGTTAGCGAAGATGATCTAATCTCTCAGTTGGTACTTCAGATGTCACCACGGGTTTTATCTTTAACACCTGATGAATCGAAGTTATATGACACACTTCTTGCATATCAACTCAAGCAATCATGCAAGGAAGCTGCTGGCCTAGACAAGCGACCAAGACATGATGATGACAAGGATCAAGACACGAACGCTAAAAGTCAAAAGAAGACTGGCGGGTCATCATCATCCAAGCCACCACCACCACCTAAGACCACCACCACACCCATAAGACAAGCTACACAACAACCTCCCTCATTTGACAAACCTCGGGATGCAGATTCTTCACCACCACAGCAGAAAACCGGTGACCACTTCGTTTATACCGGTCGTGAAAGTCATGACATTCCTGTGCCTCAGCAACAACCATCACCTCGATCATCACCGCAACCAGAATCATCCTCAAGAACCAAGAAGAAGAACAAAGGTTCCGTCATCTCATGGTTGGACAAAGACGATACAGAGGAATATGAATGGTTCAGTCAGTTTTTTTGATGCTACACCCAGATTACCTGAAGGTCAAGAACTGGTATACGGTCGAATAATGGAGCTGGTGAAGATTATCCAAGATCAATTCAAAGTGAAAAAGATGACGAAACGAGAGCTGCGCAGGATAAAGAATGATGCATTCAACTTATTGAAAGACAGAGCCTGCATTGTGGTCGAATACCACTTGAACAACATTGCTCGTGCAATGTCCAACAACATCGACTGGCTAAATCCCGAATCGAACATTGACCTCACAAGAAAGGATAACACTCCCTAATACACTGATTGGACAAAACCTCTACCAACAATTGGCTGACCCGAGCAACCGAAGATTCCCCATTGTTTCTCCTTCAACAACGACCTAGATTTTCTTCAACACGGCAGTAGCGTCAGCAAGAATTACGCTACATCACTCACCTTCAACATTCCAGCCGCAGTTTTGTCCGATAATATTGCCATTGAAGAAGACGCCACCAAATTGTACGTTGACAAGGTGGTGGAGTACGACATCGATGCTAAATACAACATTCATCATTGGCCACCAAGGAGAAGATTGTACTACAGAAGCTGTCAAGTTCAAAGGTCAAACAAGGAGGTAAAGAGTGACAAGAAAATCGTTGTTGTAATGAAGGTTACACTTGCGACAAAGTAAGGTTATTCATTCTTGTCCGAGATCAAGGTCAAGCGACAAGATGAACAATGATATGATTTCACTGAAGCCAATTTCTCGAGATTTACACTCAACGACATCGAAGACATGTACCTCGCAAATGTACAAGGAAGGATGAGACAATTCTCAATAGATATTCAACTTCAGTTTATCACTGCCCTGCTGATCTTCATTCGCAGCAAAGTCATTCAAGAACGTGTTGAAGATCTACAACTTGGGGTCGAATCTTACCAGAAGCAGATAAATCTTACAAAACCATTGCTACACTTTCCCAACCTAAATCAACAACCTCAGTACACCATCATGCACAAACCAAAGTTTGGGGTCGTCTACCGCAGTGAGCATCATCATACTTGCTTCATGGCATTCGACGAAATCCAAAAGTTTTGTGATGCTACGTTGAAAATGGTTCGTCATGGGTTAGCTTATCGGTTAAAGGATATTGAAGAAGGTATTGGTTCGAAGAAGAGATGGAATTCGGAAAAACGCAAGGAAGCTCGCAGGTTCATCACAAGGCTGGATGAAAGGTTGTTCCATCGGGATCAGATGAGAAGGTTGGAGAGCTATGTGGGCGGACGAAAAAGTTTACCTATCTTGACATTTCAACGTGAAGATAAGGTTACAGGTCGTGTGTAATCGTTGGGTACTTCTTAAACATTCTTGATTGTATTCCTGATATTTTGATTTATCTATTCATTATGTCTTGTGCATATATAGCAGTGCACAACCCGTTCTTGTAATGACAGGACCCTGTGGTACGCATCAGTGCCACAATCCTTATAAAAGGAGCGAAAGCTTCTTACTTTTAAGTAAAATTTATCAAAACTTTCATTATTTTCAGAGTTTTGCTCAAAAGAACAATTATTCCCTCTCGTGTTTTTCAAAACCTCAAAAGTTAATACTACTTGTTGAGGGGGAGTATTTGCAAAATATCTTTGTTCACAAAATATTCTTAGTGGAAATCTTCCTACAGAACTCGAAATGGTCATATTCGATATCAAAATTTCATCAAAAATAACATTAATATGCCATTTTTAAAGGGGAGAAAAATTGTGTGATACAAATATGTTGGATTGTGATGAAATCTTCGTGTGCCAAGCCTTAACCAATGAATTGACGATCTCTGAAATGTCATAAATTGAAAAGTGTTGGGTTTATTGATTCGATGATACAAAACAATAAAGAATGAAACATCAAGGGCTTAAAGTGACAAGAAGGAAATCTACAAAAAGATGGAAGGACTTGCTTGCAAAAGAAGATTTATTATTTAGTCCTTAGTGGAGATTTGTAAACCCTAATCCTATAGTATATAAAGAGGACATAGGGTGTAGGTTTTAGATTAAGTCTTCCATAATGTAGTAAAAGGGGTGTGTGTGTGTAACCTAGGGCGTGTAGGTTATTGTAAACCCCTAGGTTATTAGTTAACCTCCAAGATTTGAGGTGTCTTAGATCCCTGTTACAGTTAGGTAACACGTATTATTCTGATCAAATAATATTTGGAGGTGATGGTGAAAGATAAACCTTGTGTCAATAACATAATTGTTCTTTGTTATTCCGCTGCGTATGTATATGTTATTGTTTAACCCTAAGGCTCAAAACGATCTCATGGAGTCCTAAAAAACTCCAAAATTGGTATCAGAGCTCGGGGAGCTCGTTACCTAGGGATTCACAAGGTTTCTTGGCGCAAAAGAATGAAGAAAATCGAGTTTACGCAAAATTCGCAACTTTCTGCAGCACTGTTCTGAAACGATCATAACTTTTTCGTTAACCGTTGGATCGTGACAAAATTTCTGGTGGACGTTCTCTATATACCTCTTTAACGTTTCACAAGAGGGATTGTCGATCTGAGCTCTAAATTAAAAGATATATGCATTTGAAAACTGCTGCTGAACAAGTTTTGAAAATCGATTTTTAGGGTTTTCTGCATATACAACTTCTTGAATTCGTTTTTACTTGTTCTAATTCTTTATGAAAGTTTTTTATACATTGTGTGGTGTCTATGATTCATGGATGGAAGCTAGTTTGAAGAAGGTACAGTGGTTTTTAAAAGGTTTT
Source organism: Chrysanthemum makinoi (assembly GCA_910596185.1). Classification (NCBI taxonomy): domain Eukaryota; kingdom Viridiplantae; phylum Streptophyta; class Magnoliopsida; order Asterales; family Asteraceae; genus Chrysanthemum; species Chrysanthemum makinoi. The sequence goes on along the minus strand of OU343222.1, from coordinate 315,890,867 downwards.
ATGGTATAATCGTTTTTCAAGGTTTAATATGGATGATATTGTGCATGAGAAGCCTACTGATGCTAGAATGTTTAGATGCTCCATCTCATATTAAATTAATCAAGGGCTTGACATTGTTGACCACAGGTTACAAAAATTGTTTCTTTGATTATCAATCGGTCAATATGGGTAGGGTTTTCAAAACGTGATTGGTCTATTCATTAATAGTTGCTTCAAGATCATCAAGATAGTGGGTCATATGATGCATGGTGCTTTCATGGTTTAACTAGTTTGACGAAGGATATGAGTTTTGGAAAAAGTGGTTTGAATGGATTTCGAAAGGAAGATGCATGTTATCGTTTCCACTGCTAGTGATCTCGAGTATCCACTGCTAGCTTATCTTGTAACCACTGCTAGTGTTCGCTCTTAACCACTGCTACGTTCTCGAGTATCCAGTGCTAGAGTTATTGTTTCCCTTTGCTATTATGTTTTCTAACCACTGTTATCGTTATAGTATTTCTGCTGCTACGCTACTTGATTTATGCTACTCATGATATCGTATACACTTAGTCTTTGCTTGGAATTTGTTTAGTACTGCTCATGCTATTTTACTAACTGCTCGTCCATGTTGCCAAGTTAATGCTACTTTGGTTTGATATAGCACAGTTAATCCAACGTTTATATATGGGTGAAAAAGTTGAGCTAAATGTGAATGAAAAGGTTACTAATACTAAAATGCCACCTAGTGATGTGTGTACTACACCTACTTTTATGCCTACTAATGTCTTGACTGGTGTACATATGCATGGTGATTCTAGTTCTCAAAACTAAATTGTTAAGGCACGTGATGGTTTTTAGCATTGAAGTAACTAATAGTTTTTGGTTCTCGGATGACACACACATGGGATTTTGGTTCACACACACAAAGAATTTGGAATTTGTTCTTAAAAGTTTTGAAAAGCTCGTTTTTGGTTATATTGAAGAATTGATTACGAAGAGGATTATTTATCACTTATTTGAAGGTGAAGTGGAGTTTCTTAGATACGTGTTCTTATCATATCTTAAACGGCACCATTACGTTTAAAGATAACTTGTTCGTGCTTAAAGGATGGTGACGAAGAATTGACAAAACACTTAAAGGAGTTATGTTATTGTGCTCAGTGATTATTGTCAAGAGATTGCGGTCCCCCTATACATTTGTTAGTATACGTTCAGAATCACGTGGATAAACAAGACATAAGACGCAAGTTTGGGTATCTCTACTTCTACATCAAGTTCGTTATATTTGGTTTTCTTCACAAGTGATCATTATAAGGAGCTTACAGATTTGAAGAATCATTTGATGTTCATGCACCACTCAAGGGGAAGTTTTTGATTCTTACTACTGTTGATTAGTATTACTACTGATGGTTTAGATTTCTACTATTTCAAGTTCATTTTTAGTTGCGGAAAACTTCATGGAGGGTAATTTAAGACATTGGAAGGATGAATTGGATGTGTGGTATTGGTTCGTGGTGGTCAAGATCAAGTTTGCATATGTTCTCTATTTGTTGATAACAAAAAGGGGAAGAGATGTTGGAGTGTGATGGCATGGATTAAGGGGAAGACAAAGAAAGACAAGAATATTTTATTCATGGTGAGATTTAATTATCTCAACTTCTGCTACTTCGTCTAGGGAAGTTCGTACAAGAACCGTATTTGTTTTGTCATCATCAAATAGGGGAAGATTGTTGGGTTTATTGATTCGATGATACAAAACAATAAAGAATGAAAGATCAAGGGCTTAAAGTGACAAGAAAGAAAATCTACAAAAGGATGGAAGGACTTGTTTGCAAAAGAAGATTTATTATTTAGTCCTTAGTAGAGATTTGTAAACTCTAATCCTCTAGTATATAAAGAGGACATGGGGTGTAGGTTTTAGATTAAGTCTTCCATAATGTAGTCAAAGGTGTGTGTGTGTAGCCTAGGGCGTGTAGGTTATTGTAAACGCCTAGGTTATTAGTTAACCTCAAAGATCTGAGGTGTCTTAGATCCCTGTTACTGTTAGGTAACACGTATTATTCTGATCAAATAATATTTGGAGGTGATGGTGAAAGATAAACCTTGTGTCAATAACATAATTGTTCTTTGTTATTCCGCTGCGTATGTATATGTTATTGTTTAACCCTAAGGCTCAAAACGATCTCATGGAGTCCTAACAAACTCCACAAAAAGATTTGTCTTCCAAGACTTATCCGAGTAGATTGTACCAATTTGAGAAACTCTTGATAGACATGAACTTTGACGGGTTTGACAACCTTTTCAAGGTTTGTTCACATCTTCAAGGTAGTTATTAGAGCTAGTTGTCACCTAAAGCTGACAATGTATCTCTTTAACTATGCAGCGTAATCGTGTCTCGTGAGGAATTGTCTATCTTGAGTCGATCAATTCAAAAGTGTGTGCTCTACCCTCACTGTGCAGATTTCCGTCAAAACTCAAAAGCACATGTGGAGGGGGAGTATTTTTGAAAATACAAAACTCTCGAAGTGTTAAAAACATGTTTTCATTCATAAACACTTTGAGAGATTTTCATGAAAATGGTTTTATGGCAACATAGGATAGTCATGAAGTTATAAGGTGACTAAGTTTAGGAATAAACATCCTATGATCCGCCAGAGCCGGAGGGATCTACCCAAGGACACCACCAATAATTAGTACTTAGAAGTCCTTAGGTATGATTGACAAAAGGAGAAAATGAGAATCGGTGAAAGAATGAGTTGAAGAATTAAAAAGAAAAGTAAAGAAAAGGGTGAAAAGAAATAGCCCTCCAAATTATTCAACTTAGGGCAGACACCGGGTTCAATTCATATGCTACTGGTTTTCACTAGCTAACACCGGTATTGAAGAACAAAAGTCGTCATGGACCCAGTGACGCACTGCTAAACCTTCTTTGCTACTCAAGTCTCTCTCAACAGAATCTTGTTTCATTCTCACAGGGTACCCTACGTAATCTATCGACTTTCTCTTAGAGATTGTTGGTATTGAAGAAGGAGACCCTCTCCCTAGTCTCCGCTTAGGAAAACCAAAGTGCACTTATTGAGTCTAGAGCCACGAGATTCATCAAAAGATCTCTTAAGAACACTCAAAATTTCATCACTTGTCGTCCAACAATAAGGACGCAAGTAACATATTCTAGAGTCCTTCGCAGATCCTAGAAATCTGCCGAGAACATTTATGAGGGGATTCACAATTGTGATCCTTAGTAATTGAATGGAAACTCCTGCCAGGGTCAACATCAACAGCCACGGCAGGGTACCGGTAACTCCTTGTGGGTTATGCTTAGTGTTGTCTCAAATGGTCTACAGTCGTGAGGTGATGCTTCGGTGTACCTTAATGACTCACGTGAACTGTAGATGTACTTCGGTATGTCGTTTTAGCCTTCTTGAGGGCCTCCAGTTCGAAGCGACCTTTGCTAGAATTAATAGATGTGTTTTCACACTATGTTGTTAACACCCTCGAAGTTCGAACTTGTAAGTTTTGGAAATCCCGCTAAGGAGATTCCTTTCAAGAATCGAGTACTAAAAATGTGGGTCATTACTTGAACTTGTTCAAAGTAATGTCAACTGTCCCTCAAGGGATTTGGATGGTTGATTCGTCCGACCAAGGTGAATGTAATCAAGACATTCATCAGTAAAACAATCGTAGTAGTCATTTCTTTAAGAAAAGTCCACAATGATCGATTGGTGCTTATTACTAACCAAGTTTATGCAGCTGCTGATGAATGCTCCTGGGAGGATAGATTATGCTGATTCTCCACATGCTCATACCAACAACAACACAAATGAAGTTCTCTCAAAAGGCAACTCAAAAGTCAAAATGATTCTTCATCAAAGCTAAAGAATCTTCGAAGTCTAAAGACTAGATAACTACATCACATTTGAAATCCAAAGTCAAAAGGCGTGTGAGCGTGTTAGAGAAAGACGTGGAGACACCTGAGCAAAGAAGCTGACCGGAGGCAGACAATTACATAATATCAATACATCCACCATTAGAACAAAGAACAAAGAATTCTATGATGTCAAAGCTGAAAATTTCAAAAGAAACAAGATCCCAAACAACGGGAGATTGTTGGAACAAAAGCATCTCTACTCACAAGAAAGAAGAGTGCTACAAGACGTCAAGCAACCGCTATTACATCATAACTATCACTTAGGGGGAGATTGTTGGAAACGCTCCTAAACTATGTTTGCAAGTGTTAGTCATTTATATGTAATAGGTTGCTTAAATATCGCTTTTATGTTAGTAATTAAGGCTAGGCTTATGTAGAAAGCCCATAAGCCTATGCATAGGCCAATTAGGCCAAGGAAAGGACTATAATGTGTTGCCCAAGCTCCCTTCCCCTATAAATACATTGTTACTTCTCATTTGAGAAGTGTTGTTCACCTTATATACATTACGCATAACCTTTCATAATATATCGTGTGTTTGTGTGTTCAACCTTCTATCTTCATCTCATTTCTATCATCTACATGCTTGTGTTAACTTATGGTGACCTAACAGATACTGAAAAGTATTTATTTAATGCAAACCATAGCTAACTTGGTGTCGGTACGCGTTCGGGCTCGTTTTTTTACAATAAGCGAGATAACTTCTCGTTTTGAGGTCAAAATAGTCCATAAATGTCAAAAAAGTAATATTTCGAGTTTTCTGATTAAAATTATAGTCTAAAAATTTACCGTTTGTCACACAAAGCAATGAATGAATAAGTTGGAAAATACAAGCATGTTGTTGATTTTTCTAAGACAACGTTTGGTGCGAGAGAAAATCATGCTTTAAAAAAGTTGTTGAAGAGAAAATTGGGTCAGTTTAGAAGCTTATTCAAGTTCATCACTTTTTCGCTTGATAGGGACGTTGTATTCTTCACAATGGCCCTATTCAAGCAAAAGAACCCTCTAAAATACAAAAGCCCCAAATCTCAAGAAACCCAAATTTTCCAAATCAAGATATACAGAGACGGATCTTAACTCTACTCTGATACTATGAACAACAACTTAATCAAATACCAACTCTAGTTTGTTGAATCTCAATTCAACATAAATAACCACAAACAATCCTAATTAAGTGCAACTCACTTATCTATTTGATGAATGTTCTATTACAAAGTCACACATCTTAATATGAGAATAGAGAGAATGAATAAAACATAATACAACTTGAGTTGACATAAAAAAATGAGAGTGGCGTTTTTTATGCACGCGGAAGGACTAATTGAGAGCAAGGCACTAGGGATAGATGAGGGCTTGGTAACTGGATAGAGATCACCCGAATTGTCACATCTGAAGAGGATATGGCGGGTCCAAAAATCCTTCACAGAAAATCAAATTCATCAAATTCCATAGTACATTTGTTATCTCTAGTAAATTGATGCACATGAATGAGATTTGTGTTTATATTAGGGTGACAAGAATGTTATGTAAGTTCAAAGGACTATCAAGAGTTGCTTAGATGCTATGGCTAGTGTTTGCAATGGGTATGGTTTTTCCATCACCAACACGAACAAAGGGATATAGACATTTATTAAAGACAATGCATAAATTACTTGAATGAGAATTGAGATGAGAAGATGCACCTATATCCATGTTCCATGTCGTGTCTTGTAATGTCATCGTACTAAATGTATTTGGAAGCAACATCTCTTTAGTTAGAGTGGACCCGAGTATACCTTGCTGACCCGTGGATTGTGGAACAGTGGAAACAGGTTGGGCCAATTGGGCCGCAGGCAGAGCAATATTCCAACAAGGTTGTTGTGGTGTCTGGTGGGCTGTAGGGATAGAAGACACAAACAAGGCATGTTGGGTTGGCTGTGATGGTTCGGCCAGACTGGTCAACCTTAAAGGCTGTTGATGGGCTTGTTTTGCAATGGCTTGACGAGATAGTTTAGACCTAGTAGTTGTTCTGTTGTTACTGAGTTATGCCTTGTATTATTAAATCCCATTCATACGTTCCCTGTGGTCATGGATATACTTGCAACGGTCAAAAAATCGACACGTCCTCTTAGGACCCGAACTTTTGGCTTTGTGATTACCCAAAGCTTCAAATTGTTCATAAGCTTGAAAATACCGCATATACTTATTCGGATTGATTTGAAAGTAAAGATCGTAATGATCATAGTTGGTGGCATCCATGGAGTTATTTTGAAGATAATAAAGAGAAGTATTGTAAACAGAAGTGCGTGTAAAAATTGTAAATTTAAGGGTATTTATGTGATTTTTAAAAGGTAATAAACTGGGTAAAAAGTGGTATTTTTTTTTTTTTTTTTTTTGAAAAAACGGCTAGTATATGTCCTCCAAAGAATTTTTTTTAACCACAAAATACCTATTGCAATATTGGAAAAAAAATATATTACGCATAACGTCGGCTGGTCACCACGACGCGAAGCCCTATGGCGCCCATGCACGGTGTGGGTTTCGCGTTACACGGTTATGTTATCCGTCAGCGCAAAGGGCAATAACGTCTTATACCAAGCTCTGTAAAGATTATGTTTAAACTATTCAGACATGCATTAAATGTTTGTACATTTAATAATAATTGATCATCTCCTTCATTTAACCTATTTCAATCGACTTTGTGTACAATCAATTATGCATGTTTTTATTTTAAACATAACCTTCGGATTAGCAAAACCCTTTTATACGTATCACAGTTCTATTTATCGACATTGTTTCCAAGATGGTTGGATTATATTCTCATAGGAAAGAAGGAGCTACTGTTTGGATCGGGTCTGGTTGACCCACTAGACAGCAAGCAACAAATCACTCCAGCATCTTGAAAACCTATAAACTAAGGGCCGTTTACATCTCAGTAAAAATGAAAAAATCAATGAAAATTAAGGGCCGTTTAATTGGTGAAAAATTTCTCATTTTTTTTAGAAAATTTTCCACATAAAAGGGAATGAAAATCCGTTTAGTTACATTTCTTTTCAACAATTTTCAAAAAAAGTGAAATTCTCATTCTCCAAATTTAAACTAAAAATTTGAAAGTGCATTCTACTATTCTCACTTTTTCATTCTCATTTTTATATACGTCCATTGTTGTCCGTTTTTATAAGTTTTCATCCGTTTTTAACCATTTTCATCCTTTTTTATACGTTTCTAACCATTTACATCTGTTTTGTACGGTTTCGGCCGTTTTCATCCGTATTCTTCCGTTTTTATATGTTTTCGTCCGTTTTTATACTTTCTCTTGCGTTTTTATACGTTTTCGTCCATTTTTGTACGTTTTGTATACGTTTTCATCCATTTTTAACCGTTTACATCCGTTTTTGTTTGTTTTGTATGCTTTCGTCCCTTTTCATCTATTTTTATACGTCTTTATCCGTTTTAATACGTTTTCATATTTTTCGTCCATTTTTATATGTTTTCGACTGTTTTTATATGTTTTCGTCCGTTTTTGTACGTTTTTATACATTTTCGTCCGATTTTATATGTTTTTATAAGTTTCATCCGTTTTTATATGTTTCATACGTTTTTATACGTCTTTATCCGTTTCCTTCCATTTAATACGTTTTCATATGTTTTCGTCCATTTTTATACATTTTTGACTGTTTTTATATGTTTTCGTCCGTTTTTATACATTTTCGTCCGATTTTATACGTTTTTATAAGTTTTTATCTGTTTTTATATGTTTTATATGTTTTCATCTGTTTTCGACCGTTTTCGTCCGTTGTTAACTATTTACAGTCGTTTTCGTCCATTTTATATGTTTTCATCAATTTTAAAATTTTTGTCTGTATTTATAACTTTTCATCCATTTTCATTTTTTTCGACTGTTTTCGTTTGTTTTGTACGTTTTTATACATTTTAGTCATTTTTATACGTTTTCATCCGTTTTATACGTTTTTGTCCATTATATATGTTTTTATACATTTTCATCCGTTTTTATACGCTTCCATCTCTTTTCGTCTCTTTTATACGTTTTCATTTCTTTTTATACGTTTTTATTTGTATTTATAATTTTTTATACCTTTTCATCCAGTTTTATATGTTTTTGTCTGTTTTTATACGTTTTTGTCCGTCCGCTTTCGTCTATTTTTATACGTTTTCGTCTGTTTTTATACGTTTCCATCCGTTTTTATACGTTTTCGTCTCCCTTTATACGTTTATATAAGTTTATATTGGTTTTTATACGTTTTCATCTGTTTTATACGGTTTTAGGTGCTTTGTTCCGGTTTTAACCGTTTGCATCCGTTTTCGTCCGTTTTGTACGCTTTTGTTCATTTTTGTCTGTTTCGTCGGTTTTCGTCCGTTTTATGCGTTTTGTTTTTGTTTTCTTCTGCTTTCATCCATTTACATCATTTTTCGTTTGTTTTTTGCGTTTTTTACATTTTATACGTTTTTATATGTTTTAATACGTTTTATCCGTTTTTATACATTTTTTTGCACTTTCATATGTTTTTATACGTTTTCATATATTTTTTATATTTTTTTAAAAAGAAAGAATATAATTCCATCTAAATGGTTTTTCAAAATTGTCAACTCTACTCTAGAGAAAAAAAATCAAACTCTTCTATAGGAATTTAAAAACAGAAAAACAAGAAATATTTTCACCAACTAAACGGCTGTTTTTTAAACAGTGTGGGTTGGTTCCTGAAGTGAAGACTTGCTTCAACAATTGAAGCTTCATTTGTTGGTATGATCTTAAATTATTATCAGTTTTATTATCTAATGATTGGATGCTTATAAGCATACTGTTAAAATAAGCACCTCATTTTCTAGAAATACTCCGTAAGTAGATAAGGTATTGATGAGAAAGCTCATTTAATGGTTTTTATTAGGTTAGATATTATGGTTTAAAGGTCATTCTATATATCTCAAATAAGCACTTGGATGAAATTAGCTTCGGGGCCGTAACAAGGACGCGTCCTCTTTGGGGAAGATCGAGTCTTTGAGGCGTTAATACGGGTGGTCTTAACCAATTTATCGGGAAAGCTTTTGGTAATAATCGTTGATGCATCATGTATCACGTGTAGATCATCATGTATCAAAAGCGTACTTTTTTATAATGCAAACATATATTGCATAAATCAATGTTATTGGAGGGACCTAACTTTCACTTTCATGCCTTTTTTTCTATGTAGTATCTATGAGAATCTTTGCTTTATTTTTCTATCGTTAATTATTGTGGTATCTTTTCTTAACGCGCAATGCGCATTTGCTTTCTAGTTTTACTTTAAACAATGTTTGGGTTAAGGATAAAGAGATTTGAGTAAAAAACAAGGTAATTCGTCTAATTTCATTTAATAAATGGTTTGTGTTTTGGTTGAGTAAGTATTAAATAGGTCAACTTGTAAAACCATTTAGGTATACTCAAGGTTATAAATAGCGTGAGGCGTGGTGTGGCGGCATGATCAAGCCTTACGCCTTTGCGGCCAAGGCGAAGCTTTTGCGTTTATAAGGCGTGATATAAGGCGGCACAAAGTATGAAAATACATATATATTCATATCATAATTCATATATATCGAGTTTACAACAACATGTGGCATAAGGCGGCATAGCGGCATGGCGTGGCGGCATGGTCAAGCCTCACGCCTTTGCGAAGCATTTGCGAGGCCTTTGCGAGCCTTTTAGAACAGTGGGTATACTAGACGAGTATCTATGTATAACAACGGAATTTTATAGCGGCACATAATTAAGATTGTATTATTATGGTTAGACGTTCCGTATGACATTTATTTATACAACGTAAAAAAATCAAAATGTAAATAAAAATATTATTAGGAAAGTATAACTTTCAACTCATAGAATAGAATCAGTCAACTTTCAAGTTTGCATTAGTTTTAAGTTTTCAAGATTCTTTAATTAGTTTTAAGTTTTCAAGATTCTTGAATTGTCCAAAAAATTAATACACCCATTATATGTAACTAGGCGAGTATCCGCGCTTGGCGGCAACGATTTCTAGCGGTAGACAATTAACGATATGCGATATTATGATAAATGTTTTGTTTAACATTCAAAATAAAATGTGAAAAGATAAAAATATAATTGCAAACGGTTGTAACATCTGATAATTCAACTCTAATAAAAATTCTCAACATGTATCAAAAGATATATAAAAATGTTTAGGGAGACTGAAAAAGAAAACATTACATCAACTATGAAATATTAACTAACAACACACATTACTTATCGCGTAAAGGCAAAGCTCATTTTGATTTTTCCCGCCTTGAATATTAGGGAATGTGTTTGAAATCGAAAGGCAACATTAACTCATTAGCTCAATTAGCTCAACATTAACGCAATAGATACTGTGTTTGTAGCGATGCCTTTCCATGCAAAGAAAAAGATTGTTTCTATGTTTATAATATGTTTGTAGAGATGAAAATTGACTTTCAAGAATGATATTGATACCGTGGTTTTAATATTGACAGCTAGACGCATGAAATGTCTGATTCAACATCTAGACACATAGACGCATTCAACGTTCAATTTTTATTTTTACCTTTTAAAGTGTTTCAACAATATTCTTTCAACATTTAATTTTCAAGTTTTCATTTTAACCTTTGACCCTTTTTACATTTTATATAGTAAAGATAAAGATATCGATAAATTTTTAAAAATAAAATGTATAACTTGAGTTTTATATTGGATTTGGATTAAATGTATATTATTATGTATTTGATATGAGTGAATTACGAGTGATATCATTGAAATTGTCGTATAATTATTTATATGTTATTTTTGTCATTTTTTAAATACTGATATCATTTATGTATTTAACTAGTTAAATACAAATCATCAGCCTTATTTACTGCTTGGCCTATTTGCTTAAACATGTTAAACATGTCAAAAACTAGTTATGTATGTTATGCATGTCTGGGTTAGAGTTGAGTTTCTTGACATGAATAATAAATGGGTTATGTTTTGATAGACGTTATAATAACCCGCTAGCTCGCGAACTCAAATAAGTCAACCCGAACACGACTCGATTGACACCTTAAACGTACTCTTTTATAATGCAAACATATAGTGCATAAATCAATGTTATTGGAGGGACCAACTATCATTTTCATGCCTTTTTTTTTTTCTTTTTTCTTTTTTTCTAATGCACTATCACAACCACAATCACAATCTTTGCTTTATTTTTCTATCATTAATTATTGTGGTATATTTTCTTAAGGAGCAATGCACATTTGCTTTATACTTTTACAGCAAACACGCTTGAGTTAAAGATGAACAGATTTGATTAAAAAATAGGTCAATTCGTCTAACTTGTTTAATAAACAGGGTGTGATTGAGTTGGATAACTATTAAACAGGTCAACTCGTAAAATTGTTTAAGTATATAAACCTCTAAAAATAAAATATATAACTTGGTTTTATATTAGATTTGGATTAAATGTATATTATTATGTATTTGATATGAGTAAATTACTATTATAACTCACATACCAATGAAATTGTCATATAGTTTTTTATAGGGAAAATGACAAAAAAATGCATCGAACTTGACACTTGTTGTGATTGTGTGTAGCCAACTATTTTTTTTTCATTGTAACACAAAAATTTTGAATTTTTGTCATTGTATGTCTGATTCTTGCGTGATGCACAACACGTGACAGTGGATTTATACCAACTCATCCAGTGTTCTGGACTGGTGCCCAACTCATTTCCTCACTATTACTTTTTAGGGATAATAACAAAAAATGTATCGAACTTGACCACTTTTGTCATTGTAACACAAACCTTTTGAATTTGTGTTAATGTATGTATCCATTCAATCTAAACTTGGCATCGTTAGTCCTTTATACTACGGCGTTAGCTTTATAACTTAAAAAAAAAAATTCTTACGTTTTCATCCCTTTTTATACGTTTTCGTTTGTTTTCTTACGTTTTCATCCGTATTTATACATTTTCGTTCATTTTCTTATGTTTTTATATGTTTTCGTCTGTTTTTATACGTTTTCGCCAATTATCTTACGTTTTTGTACGTTTTCATCCGTTTTTATATGCTTTCATCCGTTTTTATGCGTTTTCATCCGTTTTAATAGCTACACACGTCCATTTATTTTATTAATGCAACGTTAGTCCTTCATACGTTTTCGTCCGTTTTTACACGTTTTCGTCCGAATTTACACGTTTTCGTCCGTTTTTACACATTTTCGTCCGATTTTTCACTTTTAGTCGTTTTTACCGCGTTTTCACCGATTTTACGTTTTAATCGATTTTACCGTTTTAGATACGCTGTTTTTACATATTTTCATTTGATTTTACATGTTTTTGTCCAATTTTACCGTCTTTGTTTGATTTTACATGGATGAAAGCATATAAAACGGATGAAAACGTAAGAAATGGCGAAAAAGTATAAAGCGACCCAGCTTGTATAAGCGTAAGAAAATGGGCGAAAATGTATAAGCGGATGGCAAAAACTAAATGAAAACGTATAAAGGGATAAACGTAAGAAACGCAATTTTAAGTTATGTGCTAGCGGCCGTTAGTATAAAGGACTAACGATGCCAAGTTTAGATTATTTGGATACATACATTAACACAAATTCAAAAGATTTGTGTTACAATGAAAAAAGTGGTCAGTTTGATGCATTTTTGTTATTATCCTAAAAGTAATAGTGGGGAAATGAGTTGGCAATCAGCGTGTAACAGGATGAGTTGGCGGTCCGCGTGTTGTGACGCGTTGGCAATCGTCATCTGATAACAAAATTCAAAATTTTTGTGTTACAATGAAAAAAAATAGTTTCTTCTGTACTTAATCGCGTGAAGTGTCAAGTTCGATGCATTTTTTTGTCATTTTCCCTTTTTTATATGTTATTTTTATCATTTTTAGATACTGATATCATTTTTGCATTTAAACTAGTTATATCGACAAACAACTAACTTTATTCACCAATTTACCTATTTACTTAAACATGTTAAACAAGTCACAAACTGGTTACACGTGTTATGTAGGTTTGGATTAGGGTTGTATTTCTTAACACAAATAATAAATGGGTTATGTTTGAGTAGATGTAATACTAACTCGCCAGCTCGTGAACTCAAATAAGTTAACCCAAACACGACTCAATTGATAACCTATTTTTATAATGCACACATATACTGCATAAATCAATGTTATTGGAGGGACCGACTTTCATTTTCATGCCTTTTTTTTTCTAGTGTTGTATCTATCACAATTTTTGCTTTATTTTCTATCATTAATTATTGTGTTAGTGAGTGTGATTTGCTTTATTTTATATTTTCTTAACGAGCAACGCACATTTGTTTTCTAATTTTACTGTCAACTATTACAATCTAATTCTTATGAAGAAATACTGACATTCCATTGGATCTAGGATATTACACCAAGTCTGAATGAATTATTTAACATGTTTAGCTATTAGAGCATCCACTATGGATGTTTAATAATAGGTCTAAAAACTTGTGAAGATGTCCAAGAATTTTTGTAGCATAGTGAGAAACCATTTCATGCATAGGTATCATGAAGAGGTCTATGATTTTGGAGAGGTCCAAGAAATGTATTATGAATTAATGTTAGAACAATTTACAAACCTCAAAAGCTTTATTCCATAGTAGGAATAGGTTCATATTATGAAAAGTTTTATGAATTAATGACATTATAAGATGTGGCAATTGTATAAACCTTTTAATAGGGTCACCATAATGGATGCCCTAAGATTAAAGAGAAGTCATTGGCATGCCTAAAAGACATGCCTAATTTCATGTCTAACAAAAAGATCAAAACACATGACATAATCAAAGGTTAACATCAAGAGAGAGAAAATGCATCCTCCACTTGTCATATTTTGTATGAATTAGTCTCATTATTAGGCATACAAGTTAGTCACATATATCATTTTCCTAGATTAAATCTTGAAAACACAAACTAAAATTTAGTGTTGTTGCTAATAAAACTGTGGAATAACTCAATAAAAGATCTCTAATGCATAAATGACTCAAAATTTTCAAACTGTTTTTCGACTCATCCCTCCCTTGCTAAAAAGTAAAAACATTTCAACCTAACCTCAACTTATTACAACCTCTCACATACCAAGTTATGAAAAGCTTAATTAATGAGGTGAGCAATATTAACATACCAAGTCATTTTCAATATTCAACTCATTTCTAACTCTATCATTAAAGAAGCTCAGATATAGGTCATCACCGATTTGCTTTAGATTTTGATAATTAATTATACTTCTCTTATGTATTTATATTGTTTGCATGTAACATGAGAATCAATTTCTTCGCTCTATAACTATATATATAAATAATTTGGTTGTAAAAAGATATTTATTATAATTTCCTTACACCGTAACAACCAATAGCAAAAGATTTATGGATGTGAATACTTTATATGAAAGGATAAGTTTTGGCTCTGTCTAAGTTTTTCTCCTGGACTTTCAACACCTCCAAGTTTTTCTCATGGACCTTCAACACCTCTAAGTTTTTCTCCAAGACCTTCTAGATCTGCACCAAGTCTTGAAAAGGCAAAGTGGTCAAATTGCAAGCTCTTTGCTCTAAAGACAAAGATACTGGAATCAACACTAGATATGGAAAGGCATCTCGAGGACCACACATATCAACCAGTTGGACTACTTCAAGAGCTTTTAAATGACCTGTAAAAACTTGGTGTGGAGTAGTTTTTCACTTAGCCAAAATAATTTAGCATTTTGAACTTAGCCAAAATAATTTAGCATTTTGAAGCGTGGTATAAATTTGTACTTAACTTTATATCATTTTCCAAATCAAATAAACGTATGCCCTTTATTTTAATGTGTTAATTAATGTTTAAACGTTTATCAATTTGGAATGTAATTCGTATGTTTTACTTATTTGTTGTGATTTAACACCGTTCGATTTAGTTAACTTCAAATTAATTTGAGCACTAGTTGCGGGAACAATTCATGAACAATATCGCCCACATAGTTGTAATGATAAGTCAACCCCTAAAGATAATTCAAGCCTTGTGATGTATATTCCCATTAAGATTATCAACCGTATCGACCGCAATGATGTACTGAATATAACCAGAATGAGTTTAGTTAAGATATATAATTTGAGTGGCCATATTGTTTATATGGCTCAAATTATTTTAAGAGTAAATTACACGGATGGTCCCTAACGTTTGTTAAAAATTTCACTCACAGTCCCTAAAAGTTTAAAGTTGCATGGATAGTCCCTATCTTTGAAAAGAATAACACCTATGATCCCTTATTTAACTAGCGTTAAGTGAGTTTCGTTAAAATTTAGACTTTTAGCCCTTTTGGTTAAAGATCGTTGCCTCGTCAGTCCTTTATCATAACGGACGTTTATAATTTAAAGATTTTCGACTTTAGGTACTTTTTTATACATTTTCTTACGTATTCATCCATTTTTGTCCATTTTATACGTTTTCGTTCGTATTTATACGTTTGTATATGTTTTCGTCCGTTTTTTCTCGTTTTCGTCCGTTTTTATACATTTTCGTCCATTTTTCTTACATTTTCATACGTTTTCGTCCGTTTTTATTCGCTTTCGTCCGTTTTTATACGTTTTCATTCGTTTTTCTTACGTTTACATCCGTTTTCGTCCGTTTTATAAGTTTTCGTTCGTATTTATACGTTTTTATCCGTTTCGTCCATTTTTATATGTTTTCATCTGTTTCTATTTGTATGAACACGTAAGAAAACATTTAAAAACAAATGAAAATGTCTAAAGCAGACAAAAATGAATAAAAATAGACAAAAAAGATAAAAATGTATAAATACGGATGAAAACGTATAAAAAGGACGAAAAGAATAAAAACGGACGAAAACGTAGAAAAACGGATAAAACTTATAAAAACGGTCAAAACAGATAAAAACGTGAGAAAAACGTATAAAATCAGACGAAAAATATAAAATAGGACCAAAATGTAAAAAAAAATGTAAGAAAACGAGAGAAAACGTATTAAAACGGATGAAAACTTATAAAAGCGGACGAAACGAATAAAAACGGACGAAAACGTATAAAAACGGAGGAAAACCTATAAATACGAACGAAAATGAATGAAAACATAAGAAAACGTACCTAAAGTCGAAAATCTTTAAATTATAAATGTTCGTTATGATAAAGGACTGACGAGCCAACGATCTTTAACCAAAAGGGTTAAAAGTGTAAATTTTCACTGTACACACTTAACACTAGTTAAATAAGGGATCATAGGTGTTATTCTTTTCAGAGATAGGGATTATCCATGCAACTTTAAACTTTTAGAGACTGTGAGTGAAATTTTGAACAAACCTTAGGGACCATCCGTATAATTTACTCTTATTCTAATGGTGAATTGGAAGTTGAAAGTGTGAGGGTATCGGAGGGTTATTCTTGTTTGCCTTTACAAAAAGTAATTTAGACCATTTTAAATCCTTTATATTTAATTTAAATTATTTTTATTTAATTTAAATTATTTTATATCATTTATCATTAATTTAAATCATTCTTAAATAATTTAAATCATTTAATTTTTAATTAATGGTAATTATTTTTAAATCATTTTTAATAAGTTTAAATTATTTATATTTAACTTAAATTATTTTAATTAATATTTATTATTTTAATAAACTTAACATAATTTTAATTAATTTAAATCTTCTTAATTAATGTAAATCATTTTAAATGATCTTAATTACTTTTAGCGAGGACATATCCTCTCCAAAGGTTACTTAATCAAATCCAACGCCGTTAATTAAATTTAAAATTTTGGTCAACACTTTGGCAAGGACATGTCCTTGCCAAAGGGTTGACAGGAAAAATTAGAGAAAAACTAATAAGGTAAATGAAAATTTGGGGGGACAATGGAAAGTGGTTAGCTTTTGGCGGGCGAGAACATGTCCTCGCCAAAGATTTAACTCAAAATTTCTACAAACTCTCGCATAGTTAAAATCTGAAAGTCAAAGTTTTTTGTTGTTTAGTGACCTTTAGGGAGGACATGAGTGTCTTCGCCAAAGATCTCGTCGCCCGTCCCATTTTCTCTTTTAGTGTGAAACGAATCTAAGTCACTTTGCTTAAGATAGGGCAGCAAAGGTAGACTTACTTGTTGTAACAACCGTGATTTTAGCAGGTTAGTTTAACCGTTAGTTTCAACCCATATATCTTTTCTTGGTGTGACTTAAGTGTTTTGTGTGTTATATGTGGGTTATACGTGTGTTTTGATGCTAAGTCCTTTGTGTGATCTTTATTGATGTAATTTGAGTAGTGTTAGTTTTGGTTAATTTCATTTCATTCACATTGGTGACGTGCAAATGACTTGTATGCTTTTTGTGTTTCGCGGTTATTGTGTAACAAGTTTTGTTCAAGTTCTTGAGCGTTAATAATTTACGTGGTGTTTAGTTTTATGGTTTATATTAATAATAAGTGTGAAAATTCTATTTTTGGAAACTTAGGTTTTGAAATAATTTTTATCTTAGTTGTCGTAAAACGAAGGTTTATCGCGTAAGACGTTAGGTTTCGATATAGGCTTTTATAAAATAGCAAAACCCAAGGTTTTAAGTGAAATAAAAATAAAAATAAAATTTTTTTATATGGGTATAATTATGGACGAAAATTGGGATTTTAGGGGGAAAAAGAAACAAATTTGAGTATTGATATAACTCTTAATTAAGGAGGTTATCTAGAAGGGTCTTAGGGTAGTATAAATACAAAACTAAAATACCCTCACTTATTTTTTTTGAGAATAGTCGACTAGCAAAGAGGAGAGAAAAAGAGAAAAGTTAGAGTTTCACTATTTTGAAGAAAAACAAGCTTAAGGTATGTCTAATTATTCCTAATTCATTTAATTAATGATTTGATTCATGTAATACAAGTTATGGTGGATTAGGGTTTACCTTAAAATCTGTAAGTTAATATTGTAAGACATGTTAGGGTCATTAGTTAGTGATGTTATGGTGATTGGTGAAAGAATTAGGGTTTAGAACATGCGAGTTAATGAGTTAAGTGTTGGCAGTTTTTAGGGCTGTAGTAAACGACGATTTTATAATAGATGATAAAGAGTTAACTGATGTTTTTTGATTCTAAACTGTATTTCAGAGGGTTGGATTTCCGAAAAGTCCGGCCTCGACTGATTTCGAGTCCGGGAAGGGTGTCAAACGATTTTTGTAAGAAAAGGTGTCAAAGCTGTTAAACCGGGACAGATTTAGGTTAGAATAAAAGAGGTTAAATGGGGTCTAAAAGTGTAATAAAGGGTAGACCTTCTGGGGAAGTTGATTTTTATGTATTATTTGACTTCCATGCGAAGGATAGCCGTTAATAAGTTGTGCAAGTATGATTTGCTGGTCAAAACATTTAGGTGTGCGTGCAGATCCGAATCTGGATAGTTTTGATGTTTGATTTTCTAGAGGGCACTTGTGTGTGTTTTAGTCCATGGCCTTCTGGGAGTGGCTTGTACACTCATGAGGGACCATGATAAAATTTTGGTGTGAGTTGTGGAGTTCTTTTGGTTGTGATGTTATGTGGGTGAAAGTACCCCAAAAATCTGCGTTTGTTGGTAAAAAGTAAACAAGGGGTTTAGTGAGTGTAAGCAGTTAGTAGTGTTGGGTATGGAATCGAGGTGACCCGTGATGGTTAATACAGCCCTTAGACATCCATCATATGTGTGTTACATGGACTTAAGCTTTTGGCTTGGTCGCGTGTAACGTGGTTCTATTTTTGTTTGTTTAGATTTGTATTAGATTTTTGTTGAAGCTGCGGAGTTTTCAGGTGAGTTTCATAGTCCCGTTTTTCTTTGTTTTGAACTTGGGATGGAAATGATGCTTGTGTTGAAATAAGTTTTAAGTTGTTGTGATTACTTGGTTTAATTAGTGCATGGACTTGTAAGTGGTTATTGTATGCAAACTGCATGTTATGTTTCTTTCTGAGTGGTTGTTCTGTGTGATTCCAATTGGAGGGTAGCTTTGTTACCCACTATACGTCTGTGTGGTTCCAATTGGAGGGTGGTGTGACTCTACCCAATATTGTTCTGTGTGATTCCGATCGGAGGGTAATGATTACCCAATTATGTTGAATTTGGATCGTGGGCACGTTCCGTCCCGTTGATGGTTATTGTTGAGATTGCATGTTAGTACATTGGTAGCTATCTTACTGTCCTGCCATGTTTTGTTATCACAACAAACTTGTTGGAAAGGATTACATTTTGAGTCTTAAACCTATGAACCTCACCAAATTTAAGTTGACGTTTTTAAGCACCATTTTCAGGTGAGCGTCGTAAGGATAAGATAGAAGGAAGCGAATAGGCGAGACCATAGTTGCATTTGAAGATGTTTGTCTTTTATGATTTGGATTTATGACTTTACTTTGGGTTTTGAATGCGATACATTGTTTGTTTACGTTTAGTAATTTATGTCTTAATAAAGACACCGAAAGAGTTTAATTTCGTTTATTTTGGGTATTGTTATGGCACTTTGTGTCTACACAACGCTTTATTATTATGCATGTAGAAATTCTCTATTTAGACACCAAGTGTTGTGATGATATCCATGAAGTTACACTCGCGTTTCCGCCTTGGCGAGGTGTGACAGAATGGTATCAGAGTCTTGGTTATAGAGAAGTAGGTGGTTGAACCTAGACTATAACCTGAGAGTCCATCATATAGATGCATTTAGGGCCTATGTATAAGTATGGTAACTTATATGATTATTTTCCCTAAATTCATGATTTGTTTTTGTCAATTTTTGGATGTCTATTTTGTCCCCTATACTTAGTATTATATATGTCACGATTTTAAGCATGGCACCTCCCGCGCGTAAGAAGCAACTTCGTTGGGCTACCGTCGTCGCTACTGGCTGTAGGAGGATTGGCAAGGTGAAACGGACTAACAAAAGACTCCTAGTTCCTGCTAGCATGTTCCCATCTACGATCGAGGAGAAGTTGACCTTAGTGAACATGGGTGGAGAAGAACTCGAAAGGTATGAAACGACGATGACTGATAAGGATGGCATTATTATTTAGGTACCCAGGAAAATGTTCCCCATTCTTAGAGAAGGGAAGAGTGGTTCTGGCTAGACCTCATGATCTATATAGGTTTGTAGATCGTGTAGAGGAGGAGGAAAAGAACCTCAGGGATAGGTTTGCAAGTCGGCCACTACCGCAGTATGAGGGAAATAGAAATGGGTGGTTAAGCAAGGAAGAAGAGGACAAGGAGGAGGATGAGGTGGATTCGGATCTAGAGTCCACAGCGAGTAGTAAATTTAATCCATATTGAGTGAAGGGGGCAGATTCTAGGGTAGGGCTTGAGCTATGTGCGACGTTGTTTGTTTAGTGTTATGTTTTGGATTTCTTTTATCGTTTTTTTCTAAAGCGTATTGAAACGCGAATTCTTTTGAATTTTGGGAATTTTACCCAGGTGATTAATAATAAGGTTTGATCGAGTTGGTTATCTTATGCGTGTGGTTTATGATTGTTTGGTTTCATGTGGAATTTTTTTTGAGTTCATTGTGTTTATAATTGTGAGGTGTTATCGTTGTTAAGTGTGTTATTGGAAGCGAGTGCATGTGTGAAAGGATACATCTATAATTGTGGGTGGCCAACATAATTATAAATGCATCACAACACACATGGGCTTATAGCCAATACTACATTGACCAATGGTGACATGCTTACGTGTGTTAGGATTAGATTTGATTTTTTTTTTGGCGTTTGTGTTAATTGTTTCTTATGATGGGGGATACTTGTGTTGATTACCTACGTGTGATCGTGAGTTTCTTAGTTGGCGTCTAATGGTTCTAATGTCCTGAGATGTTCAGGAAGATGGGACCAAAGAGATCAAGACGCCTTACTCCTAAGTCGCCAAAGAAGCCAAAACGGAAGACTATTATTGGGGATAGTAACCCCATCTTTCAAGATATGATCGCTCAGCAATTGGAGGCATTACTCCCTGAAATTGTCAACCATGTGAGCACTCATGTAAACAATAATGCTACCTTGAATGGTACTAGAAGTGGTGGAGGTAGCAGCAACGGATGCTCTTACAAGGAGTTTTCGGCATGTAAGCCGAAGGAGTTTGACGGTAAGGGTGGTGCGATAGTGCTCACCCGATGGATTGAGAAAATGGAGGCAGTGATGGATATCAGCGGCTGTGCTGAAAATCAGAAAGTTAAGTATGCGGCTAGTTCGTTGGTCAATAAGGCTTTGACTTGGAGGAACACACAAGTCCAAGCTAGAGGTAGAGTTGCTGCAATGGGAATGACTTGGGAAGATTTCAAGGCTTTGCTGATGGAGGAATTTTGCCCAAGTAATGAGATGCAGAAGTTGGAGGAGGAATTTTGGAATCACGCGATGGTTGGGGCAAATCATGCAGGGTATACCGACAGATTCCATGAACTGGCTAGGTTAGTCCCTCACTTGGTGACCCCTGAAACCAGGCGTATTGATAAGTACATTCGTGGGTTGGTCCCACAGATTCGTAGTATAATTCAGGCTACTGAGCCGATGACTATCCAATGTGCTATCCAGAAGGCTGGGGCACTAACTGATGAGGCAGTTAGGAGTGGAGTACTCTCGAAGACATGTGAGAAAAGGAAAGATGAATCTGAAGCAAGTAAGCAGGTTGGTTCTGGAGTAGACAGCAAGAAGGCAAGAACTGGGAAGGGATACGTAGCAGCGAATCATGTAGTTACGGCCACTCCGGTCGTGGCAGAAAGCACAGACGAGAGGGAGTGTGTTGGTCCTTATCCTAGGTGTGTTAAGTGCAACTATTATCATTCTGAGCAGGTCGCGTGTCGTATGTGTTTCAAATGTAACCAAGCTGGTCACTTTGCTAGAGAATGTCGGGCAGTGATTACTCAGGCGACTCCAATCCACTCGGTTGGCGCAGGGTACAATCGTAGGGCATGTTCTGAGTGCGGAAGTATGGATCATCTCCGCAATGTGTGTCCCAAGTTGAACAGGGCACCCGGTCAGGCTGGGAACCAATTGACTATTGAAGGAGGCCAAGGACAAGGGCACAACAAGAATTCAGCTAGAGGAAAGGCATTCACCATGAATGCAAATGAGGCGCGTCAAGACCCACATGTCGTAACTGGTATTTTTTTTCTTTTCTTAATGATCACTATGCTGCTACTTTATTTGATGTTGACACCGATTTCTGTTTTGTGTCCACCGAATTTGCCGAGTTGTTGAATATTAAACCTAGTGAGCTTAGACCTAGTTATGTGATTGAGGTAGCTGGTGGTAATAAGGTAAAGGTTGATAAGGTTGTTCGTGGGTGTACTTTAGTGTTAGAGGGTATTCCGTTTATGATTCACTTGATACCTTTTGGGCATGAGAATTTAGATGTGGTTGGTGAGATAAATAGCTAAATCTCGGGACGAGATTTCCCTAAGGGGGGGATGATGTAACAACCGTGATTTTAGCAGGTTAGTTTAACTGTTAGTTTCAACCCATATATCTTTGCTTGGTGTGACTTAAGTGTTTTGTGTGTTATATGTGGGTTATACATGTGTTTTGATGCTAAGTCCTTCTGTGATCTTTATTGATGTAATTTGAGTAGTGTTAGTTTTGGTTAATTTCATTTCATTCACATTGGTGACGTGGAAATGACTTGTATAGTTTTTGTGTTTCGCTGTTATTGTGTAACAAGTTTTGTTCAAGTTCTTGAGCGTTAATAATTTACGTGGTGTTTGGTTTTATGGTTTATATTAATAATAAGTGTGAAAATTCTTTTTTTGGAAACTTAGGTTTTGAAATAATTTTTATCTTAGTTGTCGTAAAACGAAGGTTTATCGCGTAAGACGTTAGGTTTCGATATAGGCTTTTATAAAATAGCAAAACCCAAGGTTTTAAGTGTAATAAAAATAAAAATAATTTTTTTTTTTTTATATGGGTATAATAATGGACGAAAATTGGGATTTTAGGGGGAAAAAAAAAACAAATTTGAGTCTTAATATAACTCTTAATTAAGGAGGTTATCTAGAAGGGTCTTAGGGTAGTATAAATACAAAACTAAAGCGCCCTCACTTATTTTTTTTGAGAATAGTCGACTAGCAAAGAGGAGAGAAAAAGAGAAAAGTTAGAGTTTCACTATTTTGAAGAAAAACAAGCTTAAGGTTTGTCTAGTTATTCCTAATTCATTTAATTAATGATTTGATTCATGTAATACAAGTTATGGTGGATTAGGGTTTACCTTAAAATCTGTAAGTTAATATTGTATGATATGTTAGGGTCATTAGTTAGTGATGTTATGGTGATTGGTGAAAGAATTAGGGTTTAGAACATGCGAGTTAATGAGTTAAGTGCTGGCAGTTTTTAGGGCTGTAGTAAACGACGAATTTATAATAGATGATAAAGATTTAACTGATGTTTTTTTATTCTAAACTGTAGTTCAGAGGGTTGGCTTTCCGAAAAGTCCGGCCTCGACTGATTTCGAGTCCGGGAAGAGTGTCAAACGATTTTTGTAAGAAAAGGTGTCAAAGCTGTTAAACCGGGACAGATTTAGGTTAGAATAAAAGAGGTTAAATGGGAGTCTAAAAGTGTAATAAAGGGTAGACCTTCTGGGGAAGTTGAGTTTTATGTATTATTTGACTTCCATGCGAATGATAGCCGTTAATAAGTTGTGCAAGTATGATTTGCTGGTCAAAACATTTTGGTGTGCGTGCAGATCCGAATCTGGATAGTTTTGATGTTTGATTTTCTAGAGGGCACTTGTATGTGTTTTAGTCCATGGCCTTTTGGGAGTGGCTTTTACACTCATGAGGGACCGTGATAAATTTTTGGTGTGAGTTGTGGAGTTCTTTTGGTTGTGATGTTATGTGGGTGAAAGTACCCCAAAAATCTGCGTTTGTTGGTAAAAAGTAAACAAGGGGTTTAGTGAGTGTAAGCAATTAGTAGTGTTGGGTATGGAGTCGAGGTGACCCGTGATGGTTAATACAGCCCTTAGACATCCATCATATGTGTGTTACATGGACTTAAGCTTTTGGCTTGGTCGCGTGTAACATGGTTCTATTTTTGTTTGTTTAGATTTGTGTTAGATTTTTGTTGAAGCTGCGGAGTTTTCAGGTGAGATTCATAGTCCCGTTTTTCTTTGTTTTGAACTTGGGATGGAAATGATGCTTGTGTTGAAATAAGTTTTAAGTTGTTGTGATTACTTGGTTTAATTAGTGCATGGACTTGTAAGTGGTTATTGTATGCATACTGCATGTTATGTTTCTTTCTGAGTGGTTGTTCTGTGTGATTCCAATTGGAGGGTAGCTTTGTTACCCACTATACGTCTGTATGGTTCCAATTGGAGGGTGGTGACTCTACCCAATATTGTTTTGTGTGATTCCGATCGGAGGGTAATGATTACCCAATTATGTTGAATTTGGATCGTGGGCACGTTCCGTCCCGTTGATGGTTATTGTTGAGATTGCATGTTAGTACATTGATAGCTATCTTACTGTCCTGCCATGTTTTGTTATCACAACGAACTTGTTGGAAAGGATTACATTTTGAGTCTTAAACCTATGAACCTCACCAACTTTATGTTGACGTTTTTAAGCATCATTTTCAGGTGAGCGTCGTAAGGATAAGATAGAAGGAAGCGAATAGGCGAGACCATAGTTGCATTTGAAGATGTTCGTCTTTTATGATTTGGATTTATGACTTTACTTTGGGTTTTGAATGCGATACGTTGTTTGTTTACGTTTAGTAATTTATGTCTTAATAAAGACACCAAAGGAGTTTAATTTCGTTTATTTTGGGTTTTGTTATGGCACTTTGTGTCTACACAACGCTTTATTATTATGCATGTAGAAATTCTCTATTTAGACGCCAAGTGTTGTGATGATATCCATGAAGTTACACTCGCGTTTCCGCTTTGGCGAGGTGTGACACTTGTCACCTTCACCCGTCAGCCAACATGGTTCACACCATCATTATTATTAAAGTCATCTACTCAGACACAAATATAATTATCGAGAAAATAATAAAAGAGTATATCAAAAGAAAAAGACATAAGAAATCTCAAAGAAAAGAAGTAGAAAGCTAAATTAATTACGTCTTAAGGTCACCTTTTCAATTAAGTACCCAAATTATATAACACAAAGCCAAGCCTGTGCAAATAAATCAAAAATCCCGAATAATCGGGAATTTGGTAATAGCTGATAAATACTTTTTTTTTCTTCAGTAAGTTTGAAAATTGACAAAAAAGAAAAAGGTAGCAAGCATATAGTCCTCTATTATTTACGTCCTAATGGCAATGGTTGAGCCATCTACAGGTAAAAAGCTACTTCCTTTTATAAGAGATATAAGATATAGAATTATGCAAAGACACCTTTATATCACCACCAGCTACCTTACTCCTTATTGACAATTGACTACCAGTCAACTACTACTCTGATATGTGTATTTATTTGTTCTTTCAGATCATTTTGTAACCCAAACCACCTCGCCCTCTTTTACAAACATCATGTTTTCACCCCATGACTTTGCTCACCTAAAAAAAATCCCTCTTAAAAATATAACATCCGCCGCCTACGACTTTTCTGACCTATTTGTCATGGGAGACCATCTATATGCAATAAAATACAGAGGCGATCTCTGGCAGTCCGGTGAGTTTATTCCAATCTGTGCTAAGAGATTTAAGAAAGAACGTGAGGATAGAAACGAGCTGTTTTGGAGGGAGGTTTACATGCTTTCTAGTCTCAAGCACAAAAATATCCTTCCTTTTATTGGGTTTTGTGATGAGGATGATGAGAAGATCATCATTTACAAGGAACCGTCTAGGAGAAGTCTCAGTCTCAGCAACTATCTAAGTGACCCGATTTCGTTGACATGGGTGCGAAGATTGGAGATATCTGTCGGTCTTGCGAAAGTATTGAGCTACATTTATTATGACGAGCCACGCGATTTTAGCGTTATACACAGGAACATCAACAGTTACACAGTTCGGATAACTGGAGATGACTGGGAACCCATGTTAACAGATTGGGAACTTTCTTTGAAGATTAAAGCATCTGAGAGGCACCATTCTTTCCCTACTCATACAGTTTCAGTTCGGGATAGGGAGGGATATGCAGACCCAACATGTTTAGAGACTAACACTGTGAACCACAAGTCGGATATCTACTCCTTTGGGATTGTATTGTTTGAACTACTCTGTGGTAGGAAATCAATGATTGACGATCAATACAATAAGTATTTGGCTCCAACGGCCATTTTCCATTACAGAGAGAAAATACTCGATGATATAATTGATCCTGATCTATGGAGACAGATGGTTCCGCAATCATTCAATGTTTTCGCAAAAACAGCGTATGACTGCTTGAATCAAGAACGATCACAACACCCAAATATAGATGAGATTATCGCAAGACTTGAGAGCGCGTTGAAACTTCAAATGGATCCTGTAAGACTGTTTTCTCTTTCATCTGTCTTCAATAATAACTAATCTCTATTTATAGGATAATATTAATATTTAAATTGTGTACTTATTACTGTATTTATGATATTAAAGGAACACTCAATAGTTGCGGCCGAAGTTGAAGATACATCATCCAATCATGACAAGGTAATTATTTACTTATTACTATTTTTGTAAGTCACTAGAATTTTAGAAACATGATCTCCCTATATACATACACGTGTCATTCTTGGAACACTTGGTAACACTACTAGAAACTGGAGTAACACTGACGGAATTTCCGACGGAATAATATCTGTCGCTAATTACCGACGAAGTTCCATCTTTATTCCGACTGATATTGTGATCGATTTTTTGCTAAGAAGAGGGATCTATTTTTGACGGAAATTCATCGGTATTTTACATAACATTACATCCACTTTCCGACAATAAACCGACAATTATATCAAAACCCACTTCTATGTTGGAACTGTTATTAACTTATTATTAATAGACTAAATACCAAACGCTTCCTCTTCCCTCTAAAACATAAACACAGAAACGCCTCTCAAATATCAAAACCCACTTCTACTAAATACCAAACGCTTCCTCTTCCCGCACCATAAGTGATATTTTGCTAATTTTTCCCCAATCGAAACTCCTATAACAGTTCATCAAACATCAATCTGAGCTCATTTTCCCCCATTTTTTGCTTCTGTTCATCACCCGCACCACTTCTACGATGTGGTATATCTATTTTCCCCAATTTAATTTTCGTTTTTTGCCCTAATTTGTTGAGTTTTGACCTAATTTTGCCTTAATTTTACTTGATTGTAATACTATTACAATATGTTAGTTAGCTAATTTGCTCGATTTGAAACTAATGTGTTTAGATGATGATTTTGACCAATTATTATTGTTGGCTAATTTGTTAGATTATGCCTTTGCTTGATTAAGTTTGAAATTGTTGGCGCGTGTTGCCTATGACTGATTGAAGTGATTATCCGGTGCCGCGTGAAATTGCGTAAGCATTATTCTGGTTAGTTTAGATAAACGGCGGCGTGTGTTATTGTTTAGATATAAGGCGGCGTGTAGTTAGTTTAGTTAAACGGAGTGTGTTAGTTTAGTTAAACGGAGTGTGTTAGTTTAGTTTAAACGTTTAATTGATTTAATACAACGCGCGTGGTTGTTTATTGTGTAGATTTGTCGGGATGGCTTATTGTAGTTGTTACTATTCGCTATGTTAATTTCTTATTACTGATTAATCCTTATTGTTGCAACACAAAGGGTTGGATTGTGGTGGTTTACGCAGGATTAACTGGTGCTCAAAGTGCTGGTATATCCATTGGACCGGTTGCTGGAGCTCTTCTCTTCAGCATTTGCTTCTACTTTGACTTTTATAGAAGGAAGAGGGTCGTAGAAGGATAGATTTGGAATGGAGCACATTCATGGTAATCATAGTCATTATGTTTTGTTTTTTATAGAGCATCTATCAGTACATTTTGATCTAGCATAATCGGTGTTTAAATAGTGCGTTTTGAAAATGATTATTGAACTCCCGCAATTCTTATATGATACCGTCTTCTATGTTCACCAAATTTGGTCTAAAGGTTGTGGATAGTATACAAAGAACATACTTGCACATCATTTAGTTCAGTATATACGCCAACGTTGAACACCAAGTTCAGTACACCAATTAAGTATCTTTACTTAGTAATTATTGCAGCTGGATCATTTTATTGTTTAATCAAACAGTTATGTACCTACAATTTTAAATTTACTTAATGACTTCAAAAAGTAAGTAGCTATAAATTTATAATGCTTATCAGTAGCACACTAGCACTACAAGTAAATAATAGGCATAAGTAATTAGCTACAACTTTAAAGATTTGATGAGGTTTTAGCAATTATATGACTGAATCAACATATGATAAGGGTATAAAAAGGCATTAATCAACATATTATCAGTTAGTTAACACGAGATATACTTATTTCTAGGTTGCGGATTTTGGACTGAAAAAACTTACAGAAGTCGGAAGGAGATCCTTACAAACTCGTTTGTTCGAGACAGTTGGGTTATGGTTGACTTCTGTTATATGTGAGATTTGGTTTGCATTCTCATGGATCCTGGATCAGTTTCCCAAATGGTTCCCGATTGATCGGTGAGACTTATCTTGCTCGCCTTTCTCTAAGGTACCATATATAATCACTTTGATTATGATCACCATTATAATTAGAGGTGCCATTTTCAAGTCAGGTGATGTTGGTCGTACTATTTGATTTTTTCTTTCAACTTGTCAACTAAAAAATTTAGCTAAAAGAGAAGGAAGTCAAAAGCTCCTAACAAGTGTTTTATTAAAAAAAACTTGCAGTATTACTCATCTGGTTTTTGTAGAGATAATCGACACATTAAATAATCGAATTTATTTAATGTTGGGAGGTTCATTTTTGGAATTGGGTTGGGTATTGGTCCTCCTGTTGCTGCTCTCTATATCACAGAGGTCAAGTGGCACTACTTCTAATTCGGATATGGGTGTGCATAAGGGTCTGATGGGTCAAAATAGGTGGATCTTGGAATGAATTTATCCTGAAACACTTAGCGAAAAAAAAAAAAACGTTTTTGTCTTGCATATAAATTTAGATACATGGTTCTTATTGTTTTAGTAATAATCGATTTATTCAAACATGTTTTCTTAACAAAAAAAAAAGATTTAGGAGTTCTTATGCTGTAAAAATACATTTTGACGATTCAAGTTTGACACATTGACCCGTTTCCTATTTAGCTAACCTTTTGAATTCTACCCGTTTGACCCTTTAGATATGAAACACAAACCAGTCTACCCATTTGTAAGCAAATGAGCTGAAATATCTTTGTTGTGAATGCTGGCAGGTTTTGACTCCTTCTATGCGTGTTATTTATGGAAGCTTCATTCAGATTCAACATTTTTAGGGCTACTGGGGGGCTCTCTTGACAAATAATCATTTGCTGAAGAAATTTTCAGGAAGGTTGTGCATAAAGCAACTAGAACAAATGTGAGGCTTCTTATCTTTTTAGATAAATTAAATGGCCTATTTAATGTTACCAATCTTTTTTAGATTATCAGTGGTAATTCTTGCTGTTATTGGTATTTTATAATCTGTACGGAAAGTCCACATTGGAAGATGACATCATTAGGTAATTATAAGCTAGTGGTGGTATTGCTCGCCACATTTTGCAACAGTTGCATAGCATGAACATTGTTGACTTTGAATCCAAGGGGCAAGTATTATAAATAGTTGCTTCGTTTTACCCTTTGTCATTATTTGAAACTGGAAAAAGAACACGTAATATGTATGCAAAGTTTGGTGTGTAAATGCTTGATCAAGTTAACTTATGCTAAAATGTATGATTAATTTCTGATACATTGCAACAGTGGAAGGAAGATCACATCCATTGGGCGAAGAGATCTTGATCAAGTTGCAGGAAGAGTAGTATTTGTTACCCCTTGAGCGAGCTATCAAAATTACAGCTTCTAATGGACACATCAAGACAAAAGGTTTTAGTTACATCTATCATATCTCTAACCGTTGCATATGTGTATACAGAGTCAGCAGAATCATCTCAAGAGGCCAGTAATCTCGAGTACAATTTAAAGTAAAACAGAGTTTGAAATTTAGACCAAAGCTATCAAACAAAAAAGAAAAGAACGGTACGTGTCTTTAAATATTATAATCTGCTAACACTTTATAAGCATCTAATAACTGCATTAACTAGCTTAAAAATAAGAATGCATAAACAAAAAGCCATTTGATTATCACTCCATCATAACGTCTGACGATACCTCTGACATCTAATTATCACTCCTTTAATAAGCTTATTACCAATCCTTATAGGCTTGTGATAATTCCAGGGTCGATTCAAGTATCAACCTAACCAGGTGAGAGCTTTCGGAATGCTTGATGGTGGATCTGGAATCACTCCGATGTTTCAGGTGCTAAATAGTTTGTGAATTTTGTGAAGTACAAGTTATTTGTTTCAAAGCAACCTGCTTGTTCATGAGGATCACCCTTAATTTTTTTATTTTTTTGGATTTAATAGGTTGCTAGAGCTATACTACAGAGGCCAAAGGATACCACCCAGGTACATCTCACCTATGCTAATGTCACCTATGATGACATCCTCCTTCTTAAGGTAACTACTTATCTCCATCTATTTTCGCACCACATAGGTTTTTTATTTGAAGTAAGTGCCGACACTTGTAGCTTTGGTCGAGTCAATACATGGTGATAAAGCGAGTAGTGACTTCACTGCAGAAAACAAAGAAGCCTTGTCAAGCAATTCTGAGGTAGCTTGTTATTGTTTGCTTTTTAGTGATTTTGTTAATCTCCTTGGCTCAAGTTTTTTGTGATATACAAAGTGTTCTATTACTTATATACATAATCTATTGTTTTTTAATGTTTTTCAGGTAGAGATGGCAGGCGAAGAGACTGTAATGGACTCCACTCCACTGAGACAGTAAGAAATATTGATGCAAGGCAGCTTCACTATTAGACATCGTGAAAGCAATCCTCGTTCTAATCATTCCAATTATAGGGTACTATTTCTACCAATATCAGGTAGTTTAGTCTAGCTAGTTCACGTGGATGGTTATATGGGCATCTGGTTCATCCAAATTTTCAGGTCAACATATTTTGTATTACTAGTTAAAGACATATCATAATCTTACAGAATACCTGGTCCGGGTGGAAATTTTGTTGTATGTTTTTTATCCAGCCGAAAGATTGGGTTCTATCTTTTCATAGCTGAAGTCTGCAAAATAGCATATCGCTACATATTTGTTGATTTAATGCTTTGGAAAAAGTATCAGCTTGGTTTCAGTGGGCTGTTCTTGTATACATTTTGATTTGACAACAATTTTTGTAATTTGAATGCTAAATTTCCGTGATAGATCTATTTAATTTTGAATTATCCATCTTATTTATTAGCTCTTTTTAGTTATTTTAGATGCGGGATTATATACATTCGAACTTTAGTGAGTGAAACTATTAGTATTTTATGACGGATTTCCGACTGAATTATTTCCGACGACTTTCCGATTGACTTATTTCCGACACCTTTCCGACAGAAAGTTTACCGACCGACTTCCGACGAGAAATTCACCAACAGATTTCTGACACGTTTTTTCAGTCGGTGTTTCCAACAGATTTCCGACGGATAGTAATTACCGACCATGAATCACCGACAGCCCCTTTCCGTCACTAATCTGTTGGAAACAGCTGTTACCGAGGGATTTCCGACAGAAAAAGCTGTCGCTAATGACCTATTATGTAGTAGTGTAATGCTGTCTTGCTTGGTACATATAGGGATCATTGACCTCCATATCTACACACGTTGAGATCCATGGCCGCAAAAAGACAAAGTCTTTCCTCGAAGATCTTTCCCACTTAAAACTCAACTTGAAAGATATAGCATCAGCAACCAACAATTTTGCTCTTGAGAATTTTATCAAACATTTTATGAATGCAACAATTTACAAAGGCCGTCTCTTACATTCTAAAAAATTCATTGATATTATTGTAAAGATTTTCTATTCGGATCCTGTAAAAGATGAGAGCAAAATGTTTTGGACGGAAGTTTCGATGCTTTCTAGTCTCAAACACAAGAATCTAGTATCTCTTATTGGGTTTTATGAGTCCAAGAACACTAAGATTATCATATACAAGGAGGCCAGCAAAAGTCTTAACGAATATCTAAGTGACCAGACCCTCACATGGATGCAAAGGTTAAAGATATGCGTTGGTGTTCCGAAGGCAATGAGTTACATCCATTATGATGTTGGACGAGATTTTAGTGTCATACATTGCAACATCAGGAGCTCGAATATTTTACTAGATGACAAATGGGAACCCAAGTTATCTGGTTTTGAACTTTCATTGAAAAGTGCAGTAGCTTGGAGGCAACATCTTCTTCTTACTCGTGATATTATCAAGAATGTATACCTGGACCCAAAATATAAAAAGACAGGCGGTGTGACCCACAAGTCAGATGTGTATTCATTCGGTGTTGTGTTATTGGAAGTCTTGTGCGGACGGAGTGCAGGTAAAGATGAAATTGAAGATGAAGATGAAGATGAAGATGAAAATGAAGATGAAGATGAAGAGGGTTTATTAAGTCAACTGGAAAAATCTCATTTGGATGATATGGTAGATCCACATTTACGAAAACAGGTGGACCCAAAATCATTCAGAATCTTCTCAGACACAACATATTACTGCTTACAAGAGGAACGGGCAAAGCGTCCGTATATAGACCAGGTTGTCAAAAGTCTTGATAAAGCGTTGGAACTTCAGTGGAAGCATGAAAATCCTGTAAGAAAACAACTTGTTTGTCAATTTTTGTTGATAATAGCTGTTCGATCTATCTATCAACTTTATGTAATAATAACTGTTATATTATAAACTGATCATTTCCAGGAACTTCCAAAGAATGCAGTTGACGGTACATCATCTAATCACTTGAAGGTAATTATTATTATTTTTTTCTAGTTTTAGTTTAAGGGTATGTTTGGCACGGAGCGGTGTGAAGCTTTTTGGAGCGATGAGTAGTGAGCAATGAACATTTTGAATTTTAGTAGTCGTTTGGCAAAGGAGGGGTGAGGTTTCCTATTTTTTAAGAATGCTCAATTTTCCAATGCTTCTTTAAGAAGCTGTGAGCGGTGAGCTGCACAACTACTGCTCAGAGCTCACAGCACTAATTACTCTCTCCGTCCCATATTAAATGTTCAGGTTTGACTTTTCAATTATTTCTTTTATAACTTTGACCTTAAATATTTTTGCTTATACTATATAGTATTAGATAAAAATAATACATAGTGGAAATACATTTAAAACTCAATCTATTCTTATAATTTGTATCAAATATTATATAATACAACCGAAAATATTTATGGTCAAAGTTAAGAAGAAAGACTTAGAAAATTCAAACTGGACATTTAATGTGGGATGGAGAGGGTGATAAACAAAAGAGTAAATTACATGAGTGATACATATGGTTAGAGGCTTTTCACATTTGATCTCTCTTACGAAGAAATTAGACAAGACATTTCTGATGTCTCATATTCATAACCGTGGCATGCAGTCTAAAGTGATAACGACTGTTAACAAGTTTGTTGAATATGGGGGTAGCTTTTATCCAGTGGTTAAATTTATTGAGATGACACCAACCACTTAATGGCTACGACACGATCAACACCCAAATTCAGAAATCAAAACACCATCTTAGCCGTTAATGGTATATATTGAAGTTTAAGGAATCCATTACCGAGGATATATTGGGGACTAAGAGTTAATTTGTTGTAATAATTAACATCACAATTAGTAAAAATTTTAAATCTTTTATCATCACTGTTTTGTTTCAGTGAGTGTTGTATTGAAATGTTAACATATTCTATAGATTTCTTTCGGTTATAAAACCAATTTCCTTATGATTTCACACAAATATCTTACTAGCATTTATTTTGTTAATGTTGCAGTGGAAGAACTTGGAACACTTGAAGATTGAACTTAAAGACATAGAGTTGGCTACTGAGAATTTTGCCGACACATATTGCATCGGGAAAGGCGGATATGGTATGGTATACAAGGCACAACTCGAACACTTTGATAGCAGTAAATCATCATCGATAGACGGGAGAATAAATGTGATTTTCCCAAGAATCGAAGCACTGTAGCAATAAAACGAATCTTCAATACACAAGGAGAACAATGGTTCACTGCAGAAATTGAAACGTTGACTAGTTGTAAACACGATAATATAATCTCTCTTCTTGGCTTTTGCAATGAAGGTCGTGATGACATGATCCTTGTCTATGAGCTTGCTTCTAAAGGAAGTCTGGAAGATTATTTGGGAAATAGTGATAAGATGACTAATCTTACTTGGATGCAACATTTGAAAATATGTGTTGATATTGCAAATGGCTTAAATTACATTCACACCAACACGGATCACGAAAAACAAAAGATAATTCACCGTGACATCAAGAGCGCGAATATTCTACTGGGCGATAATTGGAAGGCCAAGATTGCTGATTTTGGCCTCTCTAAATTCCACCCAGCAAATCAAGAGGCCAACACTATCAATACCAATATGATAGCATATACAAATACGTATTTGGATCCTGAATATCAGAAGTATGGAAGATTAAACAAAAAATCAGACATTTACTCTTTTGTAGTAGTGTTACTTGAGATCTTGACCTGGAGTTTGGCCTATGATCCTGTATACACGAAAGTGAACGAGAATGGAATTGCACCCATTGCAAGAGATCATTTTAAAAAGGGAACACTAATGGAAATTGTTGATCACAAGATAAAGGAAGAACCCGATGAATGTGTCTTTTCTCTTAGTAAAGGACCCGATAAAGAGTCTTTTGACATATTCTCAGAAATTGCATTTCGATGTGTGGCAGAAACTCAAGGGCAACGTCCAACAATAGAAGTTGTCATCAACGAACTTAAAAAAGCGTTATACTTCCAGGTATATGCCAAACTACATATAGGATCCTTATTATTATTATTTTTATGATATTGACGTTACCTTTATTTGAACTAGTAACAAAAATAATCTCTAGTTTATGATGACCATTAAATTACTCTATTAGATATGATCCAAGCAAGTACAAAATTACATGAGCGTATAAAGTTAACGTCACATAATTCCCTTTTCCTCAATCACATGCATCATTTTCTTCTCCATACCTTGCCAAATTGAAGACGGGGAGGGGGGGGGGGGGGACTAAAATGCATTTTGGCCTTTCTCTTACTTATCAAATTGATTGTATGGTTCACAGGAGAACCACAAGGACAACCTCAAACTGTCACTTGAAGACATAAAGTTGGCGACACAAAGCTTCAGTCAAGACAATATGATTCGACATGGAGATACAAAGGTCGTACTCATGGACATAACATCATTGCTGCAAAGCGGTTGGATAGGAAGTCTGCTCAAGGAGAAGTTGCATTCATGACAGAGCTTAAAATCCTTATGGAGTATAAACATGAAAATGTCATTGGTCTTGTAGGCTATTGTGATGAAGAGGATGAGAAAATAATTGTTTATGATTATGCATCCAGAGGAAGTCTTGATAAGTACTTGAGCGATGGTAGTCTTACGTGGGTGATGCGGCTTAAAATATGCATTTATATTGCAACTGGGTTGGAGTTTCTTCGTGGAACTGTTTCACGTCCAGAGATGGTAATACATAGGGACATCAGCAGCAGCAACATTCTACTGTTTGATGATTGGAAAGCAAAAATTGCTGATTTTGAGCTTTCCTTAGTATGTCCAACAAATCAGCAGGATGTGGGCCTTGGCATCGACAATGTTACACGCACAATCGGCTATCGTGACCCACAATACTCGAAAACAGGCTTCTTAACTAAAGAATCTGATATATTCTCTCTGGGTGCAGTTTTATTTGACATATTTTGTGGGAAACTATCGTCTGAAGAACTAGATGATGAGTATCTTTATTTGCTCTTTTTGGCTAAATATCACTATCATGCAGGAAAACTTGATTAGTGTTTGAGGGTATCAAAGAACAAATTGTGCCAGAGTCTTTTATTACATTTACAAGTATTGCCTTTCAATGTTTATATCACAAGAGAGAGAGACGGCCAATGGCAGGTGAAGTGATAATACAACTTAAGAAAGTATTGGAGTTCCAAGTAAGTTTTTATAATTATTTCTAATTATGCTACCATTCGTTTCATATACAAATCTAAACTATATTCATGGATATTCAAATAAGTTGTAGACATCTATTGTTCTATTTTTATGATGAAAAAATATATTGATTATATTGATTAACATTCTTTAAATAAATTTTGTTAATTTGGAATCATCCAATTTAGGAAAGATATGTATTGCCTATTTTATTAAGAGTTGCTTGATGAACAAACTAATGCCTTCTTATATATATGATCCATTAGCTAGGTAATTTGGTGAGGGGGGGAGAAAAGAGAGAGGCGTTATGATAGTCTCCCTGCGTCCACATGTGTGTGTCTCCGGATATATTCATTAATGTTGAATGTTCCTCCATTATTGTAATATAAACCGTTGAGAGTGTGTGGTGTGGGTATTCAAAAGTGTTGAGTGTAGTGTTGTTGGTGGAGTTGGCTAGAGGAGCCGAACCACGTTAATTGTTGTGTTGTGTTTTGTTTTTCGCTTATATTGTATTAGCCATATCGCGGGTGTAAGATCCAACATATATGTCTTACAAAGACAATCTTTTTATATTATTCAAAGTAAATTTAAACTAAATGTCCAAATAAAATAAAAAACAGAAGTCTACAAGATTATTGTGTTGTGCATATTTAGTTGAAGGTCTTTCATAGTTATTTCAACTGTAAAAATGTAATTTTATGAAATAGGAGCTTATTAATTGTTATATTAATGTACAGGAGGATTATGAGATATGGGAGCCGAAATTGCCTAAAGACTATAAAGAAATAATCCAGATGTCAAGGTGCCCCGAAGATTATTCTACTATCAAGAAAGAAGATCTTTACAACATCTTTTCTAAAGGAATTCTCCTTCAACAGGACAAAGTGGTATTCAGTTTATTCTCAAATCACAGTTATATATAGTATGTTGTGCATCCTGTTTTCTATGTATTTTAGTTTGTTAGGATAATTCAAAATAACATATGCATTTACGCATGATAACATTGCGTCTAAATTGTTTTTTTTGGTTGTAAAACAGTTGTTGTCATTCGATGGTAATGGCGAAAGGAATGAAATGGTTTCAGCGACAATGTTTTCTTACAAAAACAGTTGTCGACATGATTGGAAATCTCATCCAGACTCAAGGTTACTCTCTCTACCTCTACATTTGTGAGTATTAAGTGATAAGTGTACATATATTTTAATTATACCTTTTTAATGTTGAATTTAGTTACTTTACCATTTTATGCATAACAAGTTGTTTAAGGTAACACCTATGCATTTTTAACCAGGAATGTGGTTTGTTTTCTCTAACAGTGTCATATAGAGTATAATCTGGAAACTTGCCAAGGCATGCACTCTTGTGGTTATTCAAAGGACTCTGAAGTGTTTTTTTGACAAATTGTGTATTTGTGACAGAAATAAAAAAGTTCTATTTTTAGGATATATATATATATATTTTTTATCATTATTTTTTTTAATGCACGGGAAAGTAATGGATAACTCACATTGTTAAACTTGCTTGTTTATGTTACCTTTGTTGTCAACTTTCACTGTGGAGTGCTGGTTAAAAGGTAAACAACCTGAGTACACCAACTTCAAATTATGCGTTTATGAGACTCAAACATGAAGATGGTAGAATTTGAATATAAGGTTTTAGTGTTTTCTCTACGGATTCTGAAAGTGTAAATTGGTTTCCGGGTGTTGTGTTTAATATTTACCTGCTGTTTTCAACTGGTGGTTGAAGAATGCCCCTGTTTTGGTCCTATGTTTTCACAACCATGGATTATAAACTTTGCTAGCATCTTTGCTATTCCATTTTTCAAAATATTATATCTTTATAAGATAGTGATTTTATTTGGTAATAATGATATTATTTGTCATTTATATTGTTACTAACACAAAAGGAGAAGTGTAGGGGGAACAAAGGTTATGAATGATTAAAACTTCAATATTTATATGTGCAGGTTTGGGACAGTGGCGGAGATGTTAGATATATCCAAATTGAACATTGAAATAAAGATAAATGCTCAACTTTTATCTACAAATGTTGTTTATGGGGTGTATTTAGTCTTCAAACTTTGTAATTCAATAAAATTTTCAAGTAAACCGATGTGTGTTAACCTAAAGTATAGAAACGGACTTGAAAGACTACATGCATACTTCGCAACATGGAGAGACAAGGACTGGATGATGATTGAGTTGTACCAATTCTTGAATCAGAAAGAAGATGTCGTTTATGTGTTTCTGCTTGAGAGCTTTCCATCATACTATTGTGGAGAAACTGCAGTTTATATTGAAGGCATTGAATTTCGAGCAATTGACAAAGTAAGTTTGACATTATATCCCGTGCTTCCATTCTATACTCTTTTGTATATATTATATATAGGGGTTGGATGCAGGCCAAGATATAAAATAAGAATAAGCCATGTTCTGTGTTGCATATTTAAGATGGTTTGCACACAGGTGAAACATGATGAAATCGGAAAATTGATGGAAGTTCAACAAGTCTTGAAATCAAACTTCAATATGGATCAGGTGCAAAAATTTCCAATACACTTTGAAGAAATATTCAAGATATGCGGAAACTACAACGAGTTGTTTTGGTTGGGCGAAGTCGATGAAAAGAAACTTCTTGTGCTTTCGGCAAAGGCAGCTTTATACGAATTCTTTGATGTTGATCTTTTTACTTCAAAACCATTAGCCCAGTCCAGGTTTGGTTTTATTATTTGAAACTAATTTTGTTACGGTTTCCTTTAACCGCTAAACTTTTGCTGATTGTACATTCACTATGTTCTCATCTATACTTAACCAAAAATTTGAAAACACCTAACAAAAAACTAGATTTAATGATTTAAGGTCTAAATAATTTTTGTTGTCTAGTAAAATAGACTCATAAATAGATGGTCGACAAAAGTTTTACATGTTGGATTTAGTTTTCTCTTTATATACATTGTTCTTAAGAAGCATATTAACATGGACGGACCCACTTAGGAGCCGGGTGTGGCACGGGCCACATCTAATTTTGAATCACGAAGTGTAATTTATTCTCAAAAAGTATCGTTTTTTGATATGTGCAACCCCCAATAATACTATTTGCTACTTTATTTATTTATAGTGGAACTTGAGTTTAACCCCAATATACTTTATGGTGCAATTTTAGTACTTATGATAGAAACAAGTTATGCAAGAACCCTTCCGAAAAAATTTGTGCAACACCCATTTCAAAATTCTGGGTCCGCCCCTGAGCATATATGTAATCATATTATATATCGTAAATGCAGATTTCAAGAGGTGATTGAGCTTTTGCCACAACAAGTATTTTATATCAACTGCACGATTAAAAGTCAAATGCTATCATCCGATACAGAATACTTGTGCTACCTTGTGTTCAAGCTTTCAGAAAAAGTCCAGGGGCTGCATTGTCCAGTGAAAGTACGAGATGTACTCCACCAAGAAAATAACGCGGCTGAATTTGTTTATTTTATAACCCCGAGCCCATTGAATATAAATGATATTACCCAGGTTCCAAAACAAAGGGAAGATGGATGGATGGAGATTCAAGTGTGGAAATTTAACTCAACTCAGGAATTTAATGATGACTCTCTTTATATTGATATGAAGTTTACAAGTCATGAAGGAAGTATGTCTGGCCTCATTGTATGTGGCCTCGAGTTTCGGCCAATGTAGAAGTATTTTTCATGTATTTATTCAATTTATTTTTATTTAGTATCAGCGAAAGGCTCTTATTGTACGTGCATCTGGATAATTATAAATTAATATGTGTGAAGGTTTATGTTCTATGTGCCATCTGTACATTGGTTGATGTGTCAAAAATTGTTAGGATTCGATCCCTAACAACCTGGTTACTAGAAAACAGATTACTTCGATCTCGAATGAAGAAGACACACACCACAGCAACTTATGTATCGACAAGAAAAGTAGAGAACACGAGCACAAGAATATTAATCCTAATCGAATGATTAGTATTGAAAGAATGTGTACCGAATCCCTTCCCCCCTCACCTCCTTTTATAGAGATGGGGAACCGACGTGTACAAGGACACAAGTTTGGTTGGTTACAAACAAGAAAAGGAAACATGTTGGGCTTGGGACGTACACAAGCAAATCAACGACCCATGAATCTTAATTCTACTTGACTAATAAAAACTAAACTTAACACATAGACCCCTAGACAAATCATAAGCTAATATAAAGACTAAAATATAACAATTTCCACCTTAGGCATTACCCACCTTCAGAACTTCAACTGTCTTTGCTTCCAAGACCTCTCTGATAAAGTGATAACGCACATTAATGTGCTTAGTCCTATCATGAAAAACATGATTCCGCGATAAATGAATCGCGCTCTGATTATCACAATTAACTGACACAGTGTTAAGCTCCACACCCAACTCTTCCAAGAGTCCCCTTAGCCAAATAGCTTCCTTCACAGCCTCTGTAAGAGCCATATACTCCGCCTCTATAGTTGAAAGAGCCACCACGTGTTGTAGCGTTGCCTTCCAGCTTACAACACATCCCTGTACTAAAAATGCGTAACCAGTGATAGATCTACCTTTATCCGGATCCTTAGCTTAGTCTGAATCAACAAAACCTGTTACATCCACATGGTTGTCATGATTTGTCCCAAACACCAAACCCACGTTTGCAGTGCCCTGCAAATATTTCAAAATCCACTTCCTTTGCTTCCCAATGCTTTTTACCTGGATTCACCAAATATCTGCGAACTACACTTACCGCATACGCTATGTCTAGCCTTGTGCACACCATCAAGTACATTAAGCTCCCAACCGCATTTACATACGGCACCCTACTCATCCTTTCAACATCACAATCCCTAACCGGGCAATCCTTCAATGACATCTTGAGGTGCCCACTCAATGGCATCTGAACAGTTTTCCCATTGTCTATTCTAAAATTATTCAAAATCTTAGAAACATACCCGGATTGTGACACCCTTAGAATCTTGCGACTCCGATCCCTGATGATCTCCATACCAAGAATCTTCTTTGCTTCCCTGAGCTCTTCATGTTGAACTCCTTTTTAAGCAAATACTTGATAGACCTAATCTCAGCCTTGCTTTTACAAGCAATCAACATATCGTCTACATATAACAATAGATAGATATACTCACCTGGTGCATAACTCATGTAATATACGCAGCTGTCATAACTGTTACACTTGAACCCATTGCTCAACATGTACTCATCGAACCTCCGATACCGTTTTCTAGGTGACTGCTTCAAACCATAAAGGGATTTCTTTAAAAAAAAATCTTGTTACCTTATTCATACCCCGATGGTTGCCTCATGTAGATCACTTCTTCAAGATTTCCATGTAAAAATGTCGTCTTTACATCAAAGGGATTTCTTTAAAAAAACAAATCTTGTTACCTTATTCATACCCCGGTGGTTGCCTCATGTAGATCACTTCTTCAAGATTTCCATGTAAAAATGCCGTCTTTACATCAAGCTGATCCAGCTCATAATCTCTACACATAGTCAATGCAAGTATAACCCGGATAGATGTGTGTCGAACTACCAGAGAAAATACTTCATTGTAGTCAATACTAGCCCTCTGTGTGAATCCACGAGCCACCAACCTCGCCTTGTACCTAGGATTTTGAACACCTTTTATCCCTTCTTTTATCTTGTATAACCATTTGCAGCTCACCAGCTTTTGCCTAGCTGGATGATCTACCAACTCATAGGTCTTATTCTTTCTCAGAGAATCCATATCTTCATCCATAACAGCTTTCCACTTAGAACTATCTTCACAAGCAACTACCTCCTATTATGTCAATGGTTCATGAGTATCTTCTTCCTATGTTGCAGCAAACGCGTAGCGACCATATTACTCTCATCTCGAAACCTCAAAGGTTTCGTTCTTGTCCTTGGCTCTTTATCCCGAACCAACCGATAATCTGTGAGATCCGGTGTCTGATTAGTTTCTTGATCCTCTGCATCTTCATCATTGCTATCTTCCTGATCATCTATCTGATCTTCTTGATCATTTGCCTGATCTTCCTCAAGAGTATGATTATTTAACCTTTGCAATTCCACCTCAACCTGTAATTCATCAATAGACTTATCAGTACCTGCAACAGAATTCTTCAACGTGTCTTTGTACATAACACTTTCATTGAAAAACACGTTCCTGCTAGTGACAATTTTAGGTGATTCATTATCAAGCCTATATAACATGTACCCCTTCACACCCTTGATACCCCAAAAGAATGCATTTTACCGTTCTCGGCTCGAGCTTACCATGTTTAACGTGTGAATATGCGACACAGCCGAAAATCCTTAACATCCCTTAATCACTTGGATGTCCAGGCCACATCTCCATGGGTGTCTTTTTCTCAATCGCTGTTGATGGTGACCAGCCGTACATGGCGCTTCCGCCCAGAAGGTCTTGGGCAATCCAGACTGAATTAATAAACAACATACCTTATCCATGAGAGTTCTGCCCATCCGTTCTGCTAACCCATTCTGCTGCGACTTCCCAGCAACTGTCAAATGTTTAGCAATCCCACTCTCAGTGCATAGCTGATCAAAATCCCGATTACAGAACTCAAGACCATTATCTGTTCTAAGCTTTTTAACCGTCCTCCTAGTCTGATTCTCTAGTAACTGCTTCCACTCTTTGAATTTTCCAAATGCTTCGTGTTTGAACCTGAGAATATAAACCCATACCCTCCTGGAATAATCATCAATGATAGATAAGAAATACCTCTTAACTCCCAATGATTCCATCTGAGACGGACCCCATAAGTCTGAATGAACATAGTCTATCACTCCCTGAGTAGTGTGCCTTCCTACACCAAAACTGACTCAGTGAAACTTTCCCTGAACACAATTCTCACAAAAATCGAGCTTACCTATACTTTTGTTGCCAAACAGCTCCTGCTTTTCCAGTACCTGTAGTCCCCGCCTACTGATATGACCCAGTCTTTTGTGCCAAACGTGCGCAATAATGTCTTTTTCTTCAACACTAGCATTAAGCTCACCTGCCACTGCATGGCCATCCAAAGAGTATACGCAATTATCCCTTCGGGTTCCAGATAAAACAACCCTGGAACCATTAATCACCTTGATTTTACCCGACTGCATTTTTATGGTATATCCCTCTTTTTCAAGAGTTCCCAACGACATCAATTTTCTTTTCAATTCAGGAATATACCTGACATTGTGTAACACAAAACTTGACCTATCTTTTAGTTGTACCCTTACCTTGCCAATACATCTGATTTTGCACTCCCTGTTGTCACCTTCCAGAAAATCAAAAAATAAATATAACCTGGGTGTCATGTGGTATGAACCTCCTGAATCCATAATCCAATCCAGCAATGCATCTGCACTCATCACCATCATCACCTCAGAACCGTCATAAATCGAACCACTAGAGCTTGGTTGATCCTCTTTCTTGATGTAACCATTTGACTTCTTGCGATTATTCTTCAGACAGTTTCTCTTCAAGTGCCCCTCAGATTTGCAAATATAGCATTTGAGTCTTCCACCTCGAGACTTCGATCTTGACTTTCCCCTAGACTGATGCAAATTCCTGCAATCAGTTCTTCCCCTCACGTATAACCCTTCACGATCACCCCCCTTCGCCTTAGACCTTTC
The DNA here is from genome assembly GCA_910596185.1 of Chrysanthemum makinoi. Lineage (NCBI taxonomy): Eukaryota > Viridiplantae > Streptophyta > Magnoliopsida > Asterales > Asteraceae > Chrysanthemum > Chrysanthemum makinoi. The sequence goes on along the minus strand of OU343222.1, from coordinate 315,847,223 downwards.
TTTGATTTCCTTTGAATTCAGTGTGGCCGTCACATCCTCCAAAGTCAAAGCTTCCCGTCCATAATGCAAGGTATCCACAAAGTGTTCGTATGATCTTTGGTAAAGATGTGAGTAATAATAAAGCTAGATCTTTATCCGCGAATTTTACCTCAATATTTGCTAAATCAAGAATGATTTTGTTGAACTCATCCATATGCTAGGAAATCGTATGTCCAGCTGGCATGTAGAATGTATACAACTTCTTCTTCAGGTACAACTTGTTGGCCAAGGACTTTGTCATGTACAAAATCTCGAGCTTGGTCCAAACCCCCGCTGCATTCGTCTCCCCGGTAACCTCTCTCAGAACCTTGTTACCAAAACACAAAATCACGGCACTGTGAGCTTTCTTGTTTACCTCAGCTTTCGTTGTAGCATCCATATCCGCGGGTAAAACCTCGAGAGCTGCTTCACATCCATGTTGGATTAATAAAGCACACATCTTTACTCTCCATAACCCGAAATCACCAATTCCATCAAATTTCTCGATAACAAACTTGGCTCCCTTTAATCCCTTTAATAATTTTCTAAACTTTGTAAAAAACCTCACAATCACAAACTAACAAAGTCCCTTGTGCAATTCCCTTCAAATTACTAATAACCTTTTGTTTTCTAAAAATAAAAACAAAACAATAAAATCAAACCTTTTAAAATATTGGATTCCCACCAATATAATAAAACCGGATATAAAAATAATTTGAAGTATTAGTTTGACTTTTTAAACAAAAAACCAAACCACCTGGTGTATCTCCTTCTTCTTCTTCATTAATAACTCGATGGAAAAAAAAGAAACGACACACCAGAAATTTGTCGATCTTCAAGAATTGAAAAACCAACAAACCTTAAGCCTCCTACACCTTGTCGCAAACCCGGACAATCGAAGAACTCAAGATCCTTTAAAATTCGATACCCCTGCTACTTCGTTACTGCCCAAGAACCAGGAACAATAACTTTTTTGTTGGTTTCGAACCTGGTAGCCCAAGCAGAATAGCCTTCTGCTCCTTCCAGAAAACGAACACCAAAAAAAACCTTCAAACGATCGATCTTAGTATACCAGAAAAACCCGCGAACATGAGCTCTTGATACCACTTGTTAGGATTCGATCCCTAACAACCTGGTTACTAGAAAATGGATTACTTCGGTCTCGAATGAAGAAGACACGCCACAGCAACTTATGTATCGACAAGAAAAGTAGAGAACACGAGCACAAGAATATTAACCCTAATCGAATGATTAGTATTTAAAGAATGCATACCAAATCCCTTCCCCTTCACCTCCTTTTATAGAGATGAGGGGGAGGAAAACCGACTTGTAGAAGGACACAAGTTCGGTTGGTTACAAACAAGAAAAGGAAACATATTGGGCTTGGGACACAAGCAAATCAACGACCCATGAATCCTAATTCTACTTGACTAATAAAAACTAAACTTAACACATAGACCCCTAGACAAATCATAAGGTAATATAAAGACTAAAAATATAACAAAAATGAACTTTCAGTTTAACATGTTCTGTTAAAAAAGAATCTCTTATATAGTATACCATATCCAAATAACATCCATTAAAAAGAATTTCTATCGTATACCATGTATACAAAAAGTTAACGGTTGAATTCACACTTAGAAAATAGTGCTCATAAAAACCTTCAAAAATACCACAAGAAGATGTACATAAGTTGCTTTACGTAAAATTAATCAAGTTATCACTTTTCTTACTTCAAACGCTATCGTAAATATCAAGAATCAATGAAAACAACTTCAACCGGACATTATACTATACTATCATACCTCTTAAAGCATTCCAAACATGGCCTTAAACAAAACGGTTACCAAATAACGAAAAGTTGAATCATTGTTGCACAAAATAAGGTAAGGAATTTTTAAGTTGTAGAACATATCACATACCACAACCAAAAGCTATAAGCTCCATCTCGAATCATAAAGTCAACAACAAAAGCCATGGCTCGAACTGACCATCTCCCGGAAAATCAACAACTGACACTTATTAGTTGCACAAATGGTCCGCTAAATTTACCCATTGTCAGATTGATGCACAAGTATTGTCATTGTGCACTATATTGGGAAAGGGATTTTCACAAGGAGCTTGGACTTATGAAAATAGTCTTTGAGAAAACAGAAACATCGATTTCAAATACTAAACGTAAAAAGAAATTGTTAAGAAAAGATGTTGACCGACTCTTGGAAGATGTTATATGTGCTGATACCATAAATGTTGTGTTATTGCATTCTGTTGCATATGCATTTGATTATATTGCTGTTGATTCTGTTGACTCTGTTGATAATGTTGTGAATCACGATAATTTGTCTCAAATCAAGTCTTTGAAAACTAAAAATGAATGTTTGATAAATGAACTTTCAAATTTAAAACGTCGTCTTCAATGGTGTCAAAAAGATTGTCAAACTCGTGAAATTGCTTTACAAAACAAAATCAACCAGTTGCGTGAAAAATCTTTCAGTCCCAAAATAGAACAACTGGATGATGAGAACGTGTTTTAAAATGTCAAATTTCAAAATATAAACAAGAACTTACCAAAGTCAAAACCGAATATGGTGTCATATTTGATTTGCTCAAAAAGACTCGTGATGATGCATCACAAGAACTTGATCATCATCTTGCATACACTAAAGAAGTCTTAAACGTTAGTGGAAGCATTTGTTCAAAAACTCTAGATTTGTTACAAACTATCGATGAGTTGAAAGCAAAGCTAAGAAAGTATGACAAAGACAAGTCTAGTAACACGAAGATTCTTGCACCTAGAACGCTTAAATATGACACTAGGACACCTAATGACAAAACACAATATACTAATGTGCTTCATTCCACTGATACATGAATAGTTGCCTCTTTTCCCAACGTTTGCACTTCACAGCTTAAGAGCAAATCAAGGAAGAATAGGAAGTTGCAACGTAAGAGAATAACAATAAAGACCTCTGAAGTAGAAGAACGCCCTAAGACTTTGAATAAAACTCATGTTACTCCCACTTTAGATATTGCGTCTGACAAATGTAATGGAAAAAGTGATGTAAACAATGTTGAACCGTTAAGTACTTTAAATGTTATGTGTGTTGGTTGTCGTAAAAGCATGTTCTCTGGTTGTCATGATAAATGTGTTGCTACAGCTATCTTATCTCGTAAACGGAACAATAGAAAACGGAATACCTCTAGGCCCATTAATGCTTCTAAGTCTGTGCTAGGTAAACCACCATCTAGTGTTTCTGCTACGCTCATTGATGTACCCATAGAACCCACTTCACCTCCTAGGAAGAACTTATCACCTAGTGCATTCACTAAGACCAAAGCTAAGACTAGTTGGAGATGGCAGAAATGATTACATAATACACTTGGTTTTAAATGGATACCTAAAATCATAAACATGTGTGCTTCAACTATAACTGCATCGGAACCCACTAACTCTTCGGGTTCCACATCTACTTCTATTCCATCTGTGTTGTCTGCGTGTAATGCAGGTGATACAGATCATCCTTTGGGTTGTTGATAGCGGATGTTCCCGGCACATGACAGGAAATCTTAAACTGTTATCAAACTTTATTTCAAAGTTCATCGGCACTATCAGGTTTTGGAATGATCACTTCACAGCTATCATGGGCTACGGAGATTACATCAATGGGAACATCGAAATAAGCAGGGTTTATTAAGTGGAAGGTCTCGCTCACAATCTCTTTTCAGTCGGTCAATTTAGTGATGGTGATTTAGAAGTTGCTTTTAGGGAGAAAACTTGCTTCATTCGTGATCTACAAGGAAACAATCTCATGTTTGGCACTCAATCATCAATTTTTTTATACCATTTCCATGCAAGACATGACTGCTTCATCTCCCATCTGTCTCCCTTCTAAGGCAACATCTACAAAATCTTCGCTGTGGCACCGTCGTCTCTCACATTTAAACTTTCAAACCATAACCAATCTTGCACGATACAAACTAGTTGAAGGTCTCCCAAGATTTCGGTATTCTAAAGATCATCTATGCTCAGCTTGTGAACAAGGGAAAAGCACTCGTGCTCACTTTCCTTCCAAAATGGAACACAGCTCTACGCATGTGCTTCATCTTCTTCACAAGGATTTGTGTGGACCGATGCGTGTGCAGACAATCAATGGCAAACGCTACATTTTGGTAATTGTCGATGATTACTCAAGATGGACTTGGGTTTATTTTCTTCGGAGTAAAGATCAAGTTCCACAGATGATTATCACCTTTCTCACGAAAATACAAGTTCAACTCCGCAACACAGTCAGACAAATTAGAACAGACAAAGGAACTGAATTTGTGAATCAAACTCTTCGGGAATACTCTGAGAAATTGGTAATTGAGCATCAAACATCAATTGCATGGACACCGGAACAAAACGAAGTTGTTGAAAGACGGAACCGAACGTTAGTGGAAGCTGCAAGAACGATGTTGATTAATGCTAAACTTCCAGATTACTTGTGGGTAGAAGTCGTGTCAACTGCATACTATACTCAAAATCGTTCAATGATCACCAAACGCCACAACAAAACACCCTATGAGCTTATCCACAACCGCAAACCGAATCTCAAACACTTTCATGTATTTGGTGCTCTCTGTTATCCTAATAATGATCGTGATGATTTTGGAAGGCTCAAGGCCAAAGCTGACATTGGAGTATTCGTTGGATACTGTGAAAACTCAAAAGGTAACCGGATCTGGAATCGTCGTACAAGGGAAATTATGGAAATGATTCATGCTCATTTTGATGAACTTACAGAAATGACTTCTGAGCAAAACAGCTTAGAACCCGGACATAACCATCTAAACTTCCCCTAAACCCCATCATTAGCTGAACCAAGCCTACAGCTTACTCGACGTCAAATGGAACAGATATTTTCTCCTTTGTTTAGTGGCGATATTGATCAACGTGCTCCAGATGTATCAACTATTTCCGCTGCTCAAACTGATAATACTCCTATACCTGATACACCTGAAACCACAACCTCTGTTGATGAAGCACCTCCAATTGACTCTACAACAACAGTCGAACAAACCGCATCCTATGACGCTCAATCAGATGATGATCTTCTGAACCAAGAAATACCTACACCAGCAGATTATGGTCCAAATGCGTTCTTTAACCCGTTTGCTAATGAAACTGCTACTTCTGACGTTGCGGAATCATCTACAAGTTATTTGAATCCTCCTAATCTGCACAATGTATATCAACACCAACCCTCCACACATCGCTGGACTAAATACCATCCTCTTGTGAACATTATTGGAAACCTAAATCAACCAGTCGTAACTAGAAAACGCCTTCAGACTGACGGTGAACATTGCATTTATGCACTCACCGTTTGTCAATCTGAACCCAAAAACATTAAAGAAGCAATGACTTATGACAACTGGATCGAATCCATGCAAGAAGAACTGAATCAGTTTAAACGTCTTGAAGTATGAGAATTAGTTGAAAAACCAACAGGGGTCTACATCATTGGTCTTAAGTGGATTTGGAAAAACAAGCTAGATGCTGATGGTACGGTTATTCGTAATAAATCTCGATTGGTGGCTAAGGGTTATCGTCAAGAAGAGGGAATTGATTTCGAGGAATCGTTGGTGCCAGTTGCTAGACTTGAGGCTGTTTGGATTTTTCTGGCATTTACGGCTCACATGAACATCACGGTCTATCAGATGGATGTTAAAACTGCCTTTCTGAATGGTCAACTGAAGGAAACGGTATATGTTAGACAGCCGGAAGGATTCGTTGATCCTGCATTCCCGAATCATGTCTACAAACTGAAAAAGGCTCTCTACGGTCTCAAACAAGTCCCTTGGGCGTGGTATGATAAGTTATCATCCTTTCTAATTGCCAATAATTTCATTAAAGGATCGGTCGACCCAACACTTTTCATACAATATCACGGGGCACATATTTTAATCGTTCAAATTTATGTGGATGACATCATTTTTGGGTCAACACAAAAAAAGTTCTCAAACGCTTTTTCAAAACTAATGAAAAAACATTTTGAAATGTCCATGATGGGTGAACCTACGTTCTTTCTAGGACTACACGTTCATCAATCACCCCGTGGTATTTTTCTAAGTCAGTCCAAATATGCTCTTGAAATTTTAAACAAACATGGAATGACAAGTTGTGACACCTATGCCAGACCAATGGCTCACACCAAAAAACTGGACGCTGATTTACATGGGAAATTGGTTGACCCTACCAAATACCGAAGTATTATTGGGTCACTCATGTATCTAACAGCCAGTAGACCTGACATTGTATTTTTTGTATATCTTTGCTCCCGTTATCAGTCAAGACCAACTGAAACTCACCTCTCTGAGGCTAAAAGAATCCTCCGATACGTAAAGGGAACCATTAATTTGGGGATTTGGTATCCAAAGGATTTGGTTTTGAACTAATCGCATTTTCAGACGCTGATCACGCAGGTTGCTTAGACTCTCGGAAAAGTACTTCAGGTGCTCTACAATTTCTTGGTGTTAAACTGGTGTCATGGCAATCGAAGAAGCAGGATTGTACATCGTTGTCCTCAACTTAAGCAGAATATGTAGCCATGTCGGCGTGTTGTGCTCAAGTCATTTGGATGAGAACACAACTCAAATACTATGGTTACGTATTTGACAGAATACCGATGTACTACGACAATCGAAGTGCTATTGCAATCTCCTGCAACTGCGTTCAACATTCGAAATCAAAGCACATCGATCTTCGATATCATTTCATCAAAGAGCACGTGGAAAAGGGTACCGTTGAATTATATTTTGTGGGTACTGAATATCAACTGGCAGACCTTCTCACCAAAGCCTTAGCTCCTGCTAGGTTTACTGAGTTGGTCCACCGGATTGGTATGCGGTGTTTGACTCCAAAGGAACTGGATGAACTATTGTCACAAACTTAAAACCAGTCAAACACCAAAATCTCTTTTGTAAATATTTATCAAAAACAAAATACAAAAATATAAAATTGATAAAACTCAAAAATGATCTTCTATCTAAATTTTTTCTCTCAACATGGTAAGTACAAATCTTCCGTCAACACTTTGTTCTATCAAACATTTCTCAATTTTCCCGAACAAGTGTTGAGGGGGAAAAAGTAAATATTTTTCTGTTTCATAAAACCTTGTACTTGCATGTTACCCAGAATTGGTTGTATCTTTGATAATGGTGGATACATCTCTTGTTTCTTGACACTCTTCGGACTTAAATTTGTAAAATTTCTCAATATCTAAAGTCGAGGGGGAGTGTCGTCAAGTTTCTTTCCAAACTTACACTTTGTGCTTAACCAAGATGAGATTTTGGGTTGTGGATGAAATTGGTTAAGGTGGAGGGACCATATGTGTCAAAAGTTTAAAACTTATTTTATCAAAACCTTCACCTAATAATACTTTCACATTTATCACCAACATTTATTATCTCACCAACCAAATCCCACGCCTAAGAATCAACCCTCAAATCCGTGCAAAAATCTTCAAGTTTGTAAGTGGTTTAAGGATCCTTGTGTAATTATAAACATTGGTTTTTAATTTCATGAAAATCCAACGGCTAGATTGTGAGATTTGGGTGATTTTGTGTTCTACGCGTATGCGTATGAACATGAAATCACCATTGGGTGTTTTTGATAAAAAGGATTGAGTCAAAATGCTTTAAATTGAGTGTTATGAACATTTCCAACATCAAAACATACCCAGAAACCGTTTTTAATCATTTATTCAAAAGTTAGGATTTATGCGTGATTTAGGGGTTTTCTATTGTGAGTGTTTCTGTGTAATTAGATGGTTGTATGATGTTTGTAACATGATTAATTGACCAAAACCACTCTTGATTCTTACCCAGAAACATGAATTGTATGAAATTGAGAATTAGGGTTTAAGGTTCGTACGAATTAGGTACTTCTGATTCTTAAGGTCTTTGATGTTAAAACCTGTTGCAGCACATCCATCGAGCCTCTAAGACATCCCAGAATGAATATGGTGCAAATCCTATGGTTGGATTTCTTATTCGTAAATATTGAAACCTTAGGGTTTAAGTTTACGCCTAAGGAATTCCTACGCGTAACTGTATATGATTGTGATTTCATGTGAAATTGAAAGGAATTGAGATATGTGTTACTGTAAATGTTATGACAAATTTATTTCAGGTTTTTCGCGTGAAAAATTCAGAATCAAGGTTAAACTGAAACTCTACGCTTAAGGATCACCTTACGCGTAGATAGTTACTCGTAAGATAAATCTTGCGCGTAAGGTTCTACATGGGGACTACGCGTATCCTATGAATGATATGCGTAAACTTGAGTCTTACGCATAAGGTTCACTCTTACGAGTAAATCTTACGCATAAGCTCCCACATACGCTTACACGTAAGCTCTATGCCAAGGGCTCTTTTCCTACGCGTAATATTTCTTACGCGTAAGAGAAGTTCCTACGCATTAGCTTATGCTTACGCGTATGGTTACCATTGTTTACGCATAAGCTTGGAACTTTACGCTTAAGCCTTATCTTAACCATAATTATGAATTGTTACGCGTACAAACTTGTAAATAAATAACTCATAACGTCACGAAACCAAAACGTCACTAATAAACTTAAATGGTTATAATGTTGTGTGAATGAGTGCAAATTTGGACTTCAAAATTCAAAATTAATCAACTCACGAAACTTATCACGGCTACTTTTGACTACTGAACAAACAAGTGATATTGGACTCGTAACATTCATTAACATAACATATTTAATAATTGGACAATAAAATAATCAACGTTTGACTAACGTAATGTCTTTTAATATGTTGGTTCTTTTGGCTCAATATCTTTTAGATCACAATATGGACGTCACAATGGAAAACGTTAATGCACCAAACGAGCTCACAGTTGAAGACATTTTCCCTACTTGTTACAAAATGAAGATTGGAAAGAACAACCTCAGGGTGGATTTTGATAACTTCACATGCTTTGAATCTTCATGTCATATTGCTGTAGATATTCTGAAGACTCATCCTTACAAAAACATGCTCACCAACACTGCAACTGTTCCAGTATTATATATTCATCAGTTCTGAATACAATGAGGAAAATTGATGGTCAAGATGATGTAACCGTGACACTCAACAACAAACAAATCACCATCACTGTTGAGGACTTAAGAGCAATTCTTCTGCTCCCTGCCATACAGCCTGCTGAATATATTGTCACTACATCGGATGCAGCTACAATCCAATTCTTGATCGATATTGGCTATGATGAAGCTGCTGGGATCATCACTAAGCATTATTCTGTCGATTTAAAGAACATCCCTCAGCCATGGAGAACATTATACATCATGATTGCCAAGTCTGTTTTACGGACGTGATAGTGGTTATGAGCATCCTAAGCTCATGGAACTGCAAATATTCTAGGGCATGGTCAACAAGATGCATATTGACTTCGCAAGTCTGATTTGGGAAGACATGATGTCTTACCTCAGGAAGCCTGGCACCAAGGTCTCCTACATCAGATATACTAAACTGTTGATCCAAATGATTCTCGGGAATAATCTGGACATTCCCTTGAGACTTGATGACCCTGACCGTCACTCCGCGTTGTTTGATCCTACTCTAAATGTTGTCAGATTCAAAGACTCAACAACAAAGAAACAAGGTGCAGTCTTGCCTGACTGCCTTCTCACTGAAGATATCAAGCAACTTCAAGCATACTCACAATATCAAAAGGCAGTTGCATCAGGAAAAGTTGGTTTCATTGATGAAAAGTCTTCCGCTATACCAGTCAAGAAAACCAGGAGATCTGGCAGTGCAGGAAGTGTAACAAGCACTGGAAGTACCCTTAAGTATCCAAAGAGGAATCCTCCCCGAAAATGAAAAGTTCCATCTAAGGTTACCACTCCAAATCCTCAACCGGCACCTAAGCTTAAGGATGAAAGCTCCGAGGATACTGAGACTGATGAGGAGGTTCATTATTCGGAATCTGTTATGGATGATACAACAACAGCTGACAAACCTCTAAGTCCTAAAGCTGATAAGGGTAAGACTCCAGTGGAAGAGCAGAAAGAAGATGAAAGTTCAGATGAAGAACCAAAGGATGAGGATAAAGACTACAGAAAAACACTGAAGAATCTCAGACTACAACATCTTTGCTAAGGAGTTTAACCTTCAACAAACTCATGGCCCTGGAGGGTCAAGTGGTGGTGCACTTACCACACCAATTCTCGATGCGGTTAATCAACCCGCTAAGGGAACTGGTACCACCACTCACGAATCCGAACAAAAGCAGCAAGAGGATGATATCACCTTCTTTGAGCAAGAAGAAAAGGAGAAAGATGAAAGGATTACTGAAGAAGATATGGAGCGAGCTGATAAGGAAAGAATTGAAGAGGAAGCTCGAGCCAAAGAAGAGGCTAGAGTTAAGGTTGATGAATAGGCTAAAGCTGAAAAGGAAGCTGATGACTATCTTCTAGATAGTCCTACACATACCCAGGAACGAACTTCTGAGCCACCAAAAGACCCAGAGCCCTCTCATGACTCATCTTCATCTGATTCATCATCTCATTCATCACCACCACCATCCAAAGCTACCAAAAGATCCGCATCTAGATCTGTTAAGAAACCAACTGATACTTGGGCATCACGTGCCAAGACAAAGATTGTCAAAGCTGTTCGTCAAGCAAGGAAGCGCAATGTTGTTAACAGGAAACTGAATCAGCTTGCGGACAGAATCAATCTACTTCAGAATGTGATAAACGAGTTTTTATGAGAACGGGAACAAATTCAACAATATCTAAATAGAGATATCCAAGGGAAAATGGATAGGACAATCAGAGAATATACTCACAAGTTTCTTCTCGACACCGTCCCTGGAGTGACAAGAGAGATGTTCGCCAGACAACTCTATCCAAATCTCATGCAATTGGTCAAGCAAACAATGCAATCTACTCCTGTAGCAATGAAAATCAATCCAATTGAGCCTGCGGTTGTCTCCGATGCAGAGTTGATTTCCAAGCTAGTGTTACAAATGTCTCAACGATCCGCAACATTTACTTCTGACGAAGCTAAACTATTTGAGGCATTTCTGGAATATCAACTCAAAACTTCATGCAAAGAGTCAGCACAAAGGGCTAAGCGTCCAAGAGAAGATGATGATAAGGATAAGGATTCTGAGCCAAAACGTATGAAGAAAAATGACGAATCATCATCTATGCCTCCACCACTCCTAAGAACCACCACCACCAAAAGGTCTCCACAACGTCCACCTGCTAGCAGCAAACCTCAGGAATCTGAGTCCTCACCACCACAAGAGAAAACCGGTGACCATTTTGAATATACTGGTGGTGACGACGAGGAGATTCCTGAAACTCAACAACAACCTCCTTCTTCTACATCAACGAAGCAACCAACATCAGCCTCGAAGCCTAAGAAGAAAAAGTCAACATCCGTTGTCTCATGGCTAGATGAAGACGAAACTGAAGAATATGACTTGTTCTCAAAGCTCGTTGATGCAACCCCTCAGTTACCGGAAGGCCAAGAACCGGTAAATGGTCGAACTCTGGAGCATGCCCAGCTAACTTAAGAAAAGTTCATGGTGAAGAAGATGACTAAAGCAGAACTAAAACGCATCAAGAACGAAGCTTTTCAACTGTTAAAAGACAGCTCCGATAGTGCAATTGAAGTCGAATACCACCTCGACAACATTGCACACGCCATGTCCAACAACATTGATTGGCTCAATCCTGAATTCAATATCTACTTCACCAGAAATGACAAGGCTCCATACTACACCGACTGGACTAAGCCACTACCCACTATTGGCCGACCTGATCAACCTAAGATTCCCTACCGTTATTTCTTCAACAACGACCTGGAGTTTCTTCAACACAGTAGCGAAGTAAGCACAAAATACGCTACCTCACTAACCTTCCCCATCCCGGCAGCAATCTTCTCCAACAATGTGGCCATCGAGGAAGAAGCCACACATATGTTCATTGATAATGTGGTTAAGTATGACCTCGATGCACTATATGGAATCCATCATTGGCCAGAACGAAGAAGAATTTACTACAGAAGCTGCCAGGTACTCAAATCAAAAAAGGAAGTGTTCAGTGACCAAAGGATTGTTGCTATAATGCATGTCAGCCTGTCTTCTAAGTGGGACTATTCATTCCTGATGAAAATAGTCAAACGTCAAGACGAACAGGAATATGACTTTATTGAAGCGGATTTTCCAAGATTGTCACTCAATGACATAGAAGACATGTATCTTGCCAAAGTACAAGGTTGAATGCGTCAATTCTCCACCAACATCCAGCTTCAGTACATCAAGTCATTGTTGATATTCATCAAAAGCATCATTATCCAGGAACGTGTTGAAGACCTTCAGCTTGCCGTGGAATCGTAACAGAAACATGTCAATCTCACCCCACCGCGGCTAAACATTCCTGATATCAACCAACTGGCTCAGTACACCATCCTTAGGAAACCAAAGTTTGGTGTTGTCTACTGAAAGTGAACTTCATCATAACTGTTTCATGTCATGCAAAGAGCTTCACAAGTTTTGTGATCATACACTGAAGAAGGTTCGGGATGGTTTAGCTTACCCGTTAAAAGAGATTCATGAAGGCATTGGGTCATCGAGTAGGTGGAATTCTAGAGATCGGAGGGATGTGAAGAAGATCATCACCAGGATTGATGAGAGGTTGTTTCGTCGTGATCAGATCAGAACATTGGAGAGCTTCATAGGTGGACGTCTGGGCATATCTCTAACAGGCTATCAATGTCCAGAACGAACTCCCGGTGTTATTCAAGGACTGCCTGGTACTCCTTGATTTGTTTCTTTCACTAATATTGGGATGTGTTGATCTATTATTAACTATGGCTTGTGCACACATAACAGTGTACAACCCGTACTTGTAATGAAAGGACCCTGTGGTACGCATCCGTGCCACAATCCTATAAAAAGAGCGAAAGCTTCATACTTTTGAGTAAAACTTATCAAAACTTTCATTTTTTAAAGTTTTGCTCAAAAGAACAAGTACTTCCCCTTATGTTTTCAAAACCTCAAAAGTTAATATTACTTGTTGAGGGGGAGTATTTGCCAAACAAATCTTTGTTCACAAATTGTTCTACGTGGATATCTTCCCATAAAACTCGAAATGGTCATATTCGATAACAAAATTTCATCAAAAATAACATTTAATATGCCATTTTTGAGGGGGAGAAAAATTATGTGATACAAAATGTTTTGGATTGCAAATGAATCATCGTGTGATTAGACTTAACCAATGAATTTACGATCTCATAAATGTTAGTAACTCGAAAAGACTTGTCTGGGACGGGTAATAATTTCAAGCTAGTTCGCTAGTGATGTAAACGTGTCTCGCAAAGGACTTGTCTGAGTAGAATGTACCATCCGAGAAACTCTTGGTAGACATGAACTTTGATGGGTCAAACCTCCTCAAAAGGGAGTGTTTACAACTTCAAGCTGACCTAGTCAGTGATGTAACCGTGTCTCACGGGGGATTGTCTATCTTGAGTCAATCAATTCAAAAGTGCGCGCTCTTCTCTCTCTGTGCAAATTTCTGTCAAAACACTTAAGCACGTGTGGAGGGGGAGTATTTCTGCAAAATACAAAACTCTCACAGTAGTACAAAATATCTTTACTCATGACCACTTTGAGAGATTTTCATGAAAATGGTTTTATGGCAACGTAGGATAGTCATGGAGTTATAAGGTGACTAAGGTTAGGAATAACCGTCCTATGATCCACCAGAGTCGGAGGGATCTACCCAAGGACACCACCAATAGTTAGAATTTAGAAGTCCTTAGGTATGATTATAAAAAGGAGAAAATGAGAATCAGAGAAAGAAAGAGTTGAAGAATTAAAAAGAAAAGTAAAGAAAAGGGTAAAAAGAAATAGCCCTCCAAATTATTCAACTTAGGGCAGACATCGGGTTCAATACATATGCTACTGGTTGTCACTAGATGACACCGGTATTGAAGATTAAAAGTCGTCATGGACCCAGTGACGCATGCACTTAACCTTCTTAGCCACTCAAGTTTCTCTCAACAAAATCTTGTTTCATTCTCACAGGGAACCCTACGTAAACTACCGGCTTTCTCTTAGAGATTGCTGGTATTGAAGAAAGAGACCCTCTCCCTAGTCTCCGCTTAGGAAAACCAAAGCGCACTATTGAGTCTAGAGCCACGAGATTCATCAAAAGATCTCTTAGAAACACTTAACATTTCATCACTTGTCGTTCAACATTAAGGACGCAAGTGATACAATTATAGAGTCCTACACAGATCTTAGCAATCTGTCGAGAACATTTATGAGGGGTCTACACATGTGATCCTCAATGATTGAATGGAAACTCCTGCCAGGGTCAACATCAAACAGCCCTAACAGCAGGTCACTTCGGTAACTCCTTGTGGGTTACGCTTAGTGTTGTCTCAAACGGTCTCTAGATCTTGGGGTGATGCTTGGTGTACCTCGTGACTCACTGAACCGTAGATGTACCGGTATATCGTGTTAGCCTTCTTGAGGGCATCGGTTTCGAGAACACCTTTGCTAGAATTAGAGATGTGTCCTCACATTATGCTGTTGACACTCTCAAAGTTCGAACTTGTAAGTCTTTGGAAATCCCGCTAAGGATATTCTTTCAAGAATCGAGTCCTGAATATGTGGGTCATTACTTGAACTTGTTTGATGTAATGCCAACTGTCCCTTACGGGATTCGGACGACTGATTTGCCCGACCAAGGTGAATGGAATCAAGACATTCATCAGTAAAACAATCGTAGTAATCAATTCTTTAAGAAACGATTACAATGATCGATTGGTGTACGTGACTGTAGCTGAGATGCTAATGCTGATGGATGCTCGCGGGAGGAAGAGATCGTGCAGATTCTCCACATGCTCATACCAACAAAATCACATAAGAAGTTCTCTCACAATCAAAGGGAACACAAAGTCAAAATGATTCTTCATCAAACATAGAATCTACAAAGTTTAAAGACTTAGAGAACTACATCAAACTGTATTTCAACGTCAAAGAGCGTATGAGCATGTTGGAGAAAGACGTGGAGAAGCTGGAGCAACGAAGCTGACCTGTAGCTGACAACAAAATACTATCACAACCACCACAAAGAACAAAGAATTAAAAGAACAAAGAAATCAAAGACGTCAAAGCAGAATACTTCAAAGAAAACAAGATCCCTACACTGGGGAGATTGTTCGAATCAAGGCACTTCTTCTCACAAGAAAGAAGAATGTCAGAAGACGTCAAAGCAACTATTACATCAGCACCAACAACGTTTCAAATTACTCAAGTCATTAATTACCAACACTTAGGGGGAGATTGTTGGAATCACTCCTAAACTATATTTCAAGTGTTTGTAATTAACATGTAATAGGTTGCTTAATTAGGCTTTTATGTTAGTATTAAAGGCAAGGCTTATGTAGAAAGCCCATAAGCCTTGGCCCATATCCAAATAGTCTTGTAAACCTTCATTTAAAGGTTGGTTGTTCATTATCATTCAAATCCTACGCATAACTATTCACATATACATTCGTGTTTTGTGTGTTTTGTTCAACCGGTCACTTCTTTATCTCCTTCTTACATATTGATGCTTGTGTTGCAAACATGGGAACCTAACACTTTTTCATATTGACACATACATTTTACAAACTAGGCGATTACCCACGTCTGGCGGCAATGGTTCTTAGCGGCAGACAATTAACGATATTCGATATTATGGCAAGTGTTTCGTATAACATTAAAAATAGAACGTGAAAAATCAAAATGTAATTGCAAACAGTTGTAACAGGTGATAGTTCAACTCTAGCAAAAATTCTTAACATGTATCAAAAAACATATAAAAATATTTAGTGAAACTAAAAATAAAATATCACATCAATTATTAGATATTAACTAATAATACACGTTACTCGTAGCGCGAAACTTCTTGGTAGACAACATTTGAGGTGTAGACTCCTCCTTGACGGAACTCTTTGACCGAAGTCACTAATATCTTTGTAGTTCTACATGATATCCCTCAAGACAAAGCAATTGTAGTTTTTTGCTATTTATTTTGCTTTGACACATGTATTTTGTCATTTGTACAATGTTATTTTGAAAAATGTTGGTCTTGCACCGCCTAAGAGGCTAGCATATATGAATCGTATTTTAAAAGTTGATATATATTATATAGCCCTCTCTTCAGTATATCAATAATGTTATGTAAGTTTATTATAATAACATAAATTAAATAGTATTGTTATGTTTAGCGATAATTATTTATATCCCAAACCAATAGCTTTTAACAATGCTTAAATATCTATGCAAATTGATAGCACAAAATAATCTTATTATGGAGATACAAATTTGTAAGGTTACAATTTTAAAAGCCACACACCAAATGATAAACGCTACACATGCAAAAAATAAATAAGTAAATAAAATAATAGTTATCACTACCAAAATTACCGACGAAATAAGAAAAGTAGTCACGCACGTTGGCTATACCTTTAAACTACAATATTTATTACCAACTACACAATATCGTTGCTTTTTGTAATGGTTGAATCTATTATTACTAAAATCTTAATAACTTAAAACAATCATATTAGAAAATATACTCTCACACTTAGATCGACTCCACATAATTTTCTTGAAAACTGTATATTTCTGCTGCTACGCAACCATACATCAGAATTATATTTATTCAAAAATGATTCTCTAACTCTACAAATATAGTTTGTTGAAAGATACTGAGAAAACCAAACACCGCTGCCGCTAGGCGCGGGTACTCGTCTAGTACTACATATAATGAGTGTATGGTCAAACCTTGAAAAGTGAAATCTTGAAAGTCATAGGTGAGACAAATGCATAGTGTAATTAATACTCTTATTAAAACATTATATTACTTAAAAGTACAATAATTTATTCACATTGTACAACTAAATAAAAGCATATCTACCAAATTAAAAACAACCAATTAAAACACCCCTTATTAAAAAGTACAATAAAATTTTCACAATGTACAATTTAAACAAGCTACAACATAATCCAAAATATAAAATAATTAAACACACTAATTAATGTTATTTTTAAAACACCCTAAAATGAAAAGTACATGTTATTATACACATTATACAAGCTAACAAGTTGATGGTATATATAGTTTTGAAAACCGGACCGGACCAAATGGTTCAACCAGGAACCGGTGTCGTCACCGGTTCGGCTAACCAATAAAAGCCATCCGAAAATGAACCAGAGAGGACCCGTTAAAACTGATACAAACTGGTGGAATTAGGTCTCGTCGAGATCTATTTATCCAGTTAATCGTCACAGGGTACCCGCCGCTGAAACGTGTTGGTACCCTGCTATACTATATATAAAGGAAAAACCAAAAAGTAAAAAGTGAAAAGTTGAAACTAAAAAAAGAAATATTGAAAACATATATTTCAAAACGAAGCGCTTCAAACCCGGCGGGTTGACCCGTTTTCGACCCAACCCATCGGGTTGACTCGGTTTAAATCGACCCGTTTTTCAACCGGAACGGTTCAACCGGTTGAACCACCCGGGTCGAACCGGATTTCAATATATTATGTTTAATCCCCAAATCTTCAAACTTTTATTATTTTTCGTTTATAACCCATAAACATTTTTTTATCACTAAACGATCTTTCGCTATAAAATCCCGTTGCTATGCACGGGTACTCGTCTAGTATAGCAAATGGGTGCATTGTGCATTTGGTTACAGATAACCTGCTTTGGATATATATATATATATATATATATATATATATATATATATATATATATATATATATATATATATATATATATATATATATAGATATATATATATATATATATATTACATTATATATAAGAGGAGGCATGCCACATAAAATGCCACTTGGCATCCCATAATGCCAAGTCATATTTCCATGTCATCATTATATTTATGTAGCATTTTTTATATTTTTTTAAATAACATGTGGCATTTTAATGAATATATGTACAATTTTAGACATGCCACATATAATGCCGCATCCCATAATGCCATGTCATCATTGTATTTATGTGGCATTTTTCATCATTCAATGTCATTTATTTAAATCCTTATTACATATTAATGCCTGATTTTTTATTAAAATTCGAAATTAAGGCCATGCAAGGTTAAAGAAAATAAATTTCGGAATAATTAGTTTAAAAAATGAGGTTAGTGAGGCTCGAACCTAAGTCTTTTATATGGTATGCAAATGTATCAACCAATGGAGCCACTCCATAAGTTGTGATAAAAAACCTAAAACAAAATTTATATCTTATAATAATACTTCAATGATAAAATCCCACATTTTATTCATTAACCCTAATATAATGTATTTATGTAATACGTGACTCTCTCTTTATTCCAAAACCTTTTTAGGGTTTTAACAATGGCGACATCTCTGCTTACACTTCCTTCAGATCAGTTGCCAGGTGAGGCCTTGGAGCGTGTTTTCAAAGCAACTCTTGAACTGTTTTTTTCCTACAAGGATCAAGTAGCAGGTATTATTCTGGAATGTAACATACTTCAGAGTTTTCGAATAATTCATATAAATTATTTGGTAGGTTATGTTACTGGACACTGTTACATTTGCATTGCATAATCGAATTGTTGGTAATGATATGTCCACATGTAAGTTAGGTACCTCTATCTTTGCTTTTGATTTATAACACACATGTTAACGTGTCATGTGTTTATAAGAGTCAAAACGCTAATGACTTTGTTACTATCTATGAATATGTTGTTACTATATGTGAATTAATTTCCCACCTCAAAGTTTATTTGTACGTTTTGGTTCGTTATAAAATAACTGAATTCTTATTTCTGTAACTAGGCTTTTTTATTTACTGCGGGTTTTTTTTTGTTCAGTCCAAGGATACAATAGAATCCAGTGGTGGTAGCACTTGAAGCCGTGGTGTCAGAAGTGACACAGATCGTTATGCTGGACGTGGTGGGTCATCGCATTATAACTCTTATGATGTATGAGTGTTCTGTTTTGGAAATCTGTTATACTATAAAATTTAGTCCTATGATTTATTTGTAGTAATCAAGATTTATTGTGTAGTAATCATGACTTAATGTGGAGTAATCATGATAGAGTATGGAGACTAAATCAATGCAACCTGAAGATGAAGAGTTCCTGTAACCATCCATTTGAAGATGAAGAGTTCATGTGGTTACAACATTAATGTTGACTCAAAGGCTTCTGATATCATTCATTAGGAAACCCGAACCCAATATCATTCAGAAACCCTAAGTCACCAAGTGCGATGATTCAAGAAATAAGCATAAAAAAAATTAACTTTTTTTTTTTTTTTTTTTTTTTGGCCTTTTATCAATTAATTTGAATTTGTGATGTTGTATTAATTGGTTTTTGTGTTTTCTTCTAAAAATAGAGAGGGATAATAGGTCACCAGAAGAATAGGCAACAGCCCCCCGATGATTGAGGAGCTTTCATCTCTTTGATGGTGATTAGGATCGCAAAACGGTGATTCGCTTTTAGGTTTCTTGCATTTTGAAAATACGAGGATATTCATTTGATGAGAAGGTAAATCAAAATGGGAGTTCATTTATTGAATTGCTACTAAAACCATCTGAAGAAGACCTCAATATTTGACCTCACAAGGTCTAATTTATTTCCAGTCTTTGTGAACCATTTGAGATATCATTTTGGACCACAATTCCTTTTTTTGACACATGTGGCAGATTGAGATCCCCTTTTTCAGTTTTGAGCTTCGTCTTAGAGCTTGCCTTGGATTGAATGTCAACCTGACGCTAACATCCAGAGAGTCGGGAACATCAATGGGAAGCTTTTTAGCCTCTCATTTGCTTATCCCTCTTATCTATCAATTTCTGACATCAGGTATGAATATAGTATTCAACGCTTTTAACCATAACTTTTTAATATTGGTTCTGCATAAATGTACAATTGACTTTTACTATAATGTTATGTCATATGACAGCAAAGTGAGAGTTGAAGGGCTTGAAACAATGGACTACTTGGACAATTGTAAAAAAGAACGGTTTATTGAACAAGGAGACACCATTACCTTTGAAGCAAAGGTAAATCTCAATTATTAGTAACTTCTCATATCAGTGGCATTCTAATTGCAATTCGAATAATGTATATGTTGTTACTTCTATTGGATTAAAAATATATCTATATAATTTTACTTGAATAGAGATCTCAGTTTCAACAATTTGAATGGAGATATACCAAATGTAAAAGGGCTATCATCTCTAAAAAATGACAGTTCACTAGGTAACTTCAGTTGATTATTCCTATTTGCACTCAAAAAAATTTCCAGGTAGTGATTATATTTTGAATAGAGGGTGTTTGGAATTACTGATAAGAAGCTAAAATAAGTACATTGAAATCAGGGAATAAGTATTTATGGTGTCATGGTGTGGTAATATATGCATTTAAATTTGTACATTTCGAAATTTTGCAAACTTGCGTCAACTGAAGTAACTTGGACACAAATGGCTACAAATTTACTTTATAGAAAATGGTAGGACTAAATTGGAATTGGAACTGCCATCTTTTAGAATGTTATTGCGCTCACCAAAAATCGTGAAACTACAGCTTGGAATATGGGACTACAATTTATCACAGTTTGTTCTTGATTTCTTTCATTGTGAATAGTGTCACTTCACGGGAGGGGTTTGTCTGATAGGTATAAGATGAAGGGATTGAGACTGGCTTCTTTAGAAACTGTACGATTGGGGTTTGTCTGATAGGTATAAGATGAAGGGACTGAGACTGGCTCCTTTAGAAACTGTACGATTGATTTAATAAGATTTAAAACATGTAACAAAATACATAGATCCAAAGCAACTCAGGATTTGAATAATAGCCTCCCATAGTTGAATGAAAAGCAAAATAAATTTTCATGCTGAAGTCTCTAATGTAAGTATAATGCACAGAACCTCTTAAATTATTTCGAGCGGACCACATGTTTGGAACTGCAACTCAAAGTTGTTAACCATGTGTTGAGTTGTGAAATTGATAAAGTTGTGTGAGGTTTTTTCTTTGAAAAGTGTTATTGGTAGTCCAGAATAAGTAGATAAAAAGTTTTTGTTTAAAGTAAGAAGTTCAAGCATATTAAAAAAAATTCAAAGAATCAACCAAAGGATTTGGTTAATAGTTAGGTGCTTAGCAGCTTACCAGAACGAAACTCTCAATTTAGTATAGACCATGTTGAAGCAACCCGACCCAGGTTGGAATGACCCGAAAGCTTATACATTTTCATATTTATATTTGGCAGAGTGACAAGCAGCGTGCGGACAATGATGCGAAGTCGTATATTCTGATAGATGGTATCTAAGGGTCAACATAATCTGGATTTTTTTTCTTTATAAAAGTATAAAACATTGTATTTTTGTGTTCAGATGTGTAGTGTATTTGGTGTTACACTTTTCTTATATGTTTGATTGTTGGTTAGACTACGAGAGCTGAATGCGAGCATGTGATTGCTGCAAAAGGGTGACTACTTAGCCGTGGATTGTGTAGGATTTAAAGGATCAGAACTTGGTCTGGGTTATGAGACTATACAGGAGGCTAAAGGAAATGTGAAAGGGTTAATATCATTCATAGATAACATGACTATATTTATAGCCTTACAAGGAAAACGTGTACTACTAGTCCTACCTAAAAACTAGGTAACATGAAACCTATTCTACTTAACATGAAATGCAGTTACACAAAACTCGGTCAAAGCCTTTTACTGGTTCAACCTTTACTAACTAAAACATATAATAGATATGAACCATAATGTATTCATGCAAGTGCAACCATGCATGCATACATGAATCTTGACATAAACGATTAATCCAACATTCACCCCCTTAATCGTTTATTTCCTCATTCACATCAACGTTTAAGACCTTTCCCGGATAGCCGACTTTCACTTCGGTCACATCCAAAGTCTTCTCTAGCTCAACCGCTTTTAATTCTTCACACCACATGAATCATGTCACATGGCATCCCGTTAGACACGTTCATTTCCATCTCGACCCTTCACGGACCCACGACCTCTTCCCCGGCCACGTCCAAAGTCATTTCGGTTTGAACTTCTAACGCCATAATGTTCATGCCGTGTTGAATCTCCATTGTTCCCGACTTTTTCCCGGACTCACGACCTCCACCTTGGTCACGTCCAAAGTCCTCTACCACCCGACTGTTGTTGTCACCACACAGAACACGTTTGCTCATAACACTTCTGTGACACGAGAGCATTATTCCACCAATCAAGAAAACAAAGCCACCCGCTTCTACCGTTTTCTTTCACCCGCTAAACGAACTGAATCAAAGCAACCTGCTTTTCCCGACTCCTCCCGTCCGTTTATCCCGCGAACTGGTTAATCTCTCCATTTTCCGGTGACCTACAACCTACCGCCTTCTATGTCTTTGCTTTACGACAGCTTCAACCTTTTTCCAATCAAACCCGTTCCAAGAGTCCTATTCCACCGACCAAGAATAACAAGCTTCAAGCTTTACCGTCTTCTTGAACCTGCAAAACGAACCAAATCCAAAGCCACCTGCTTTGACGGACCCTTTCCGTTCGCTTTTCACGCACCACCGCCGGTTAGTCTCTTCAACACGGAACAATTGATCAAAGGTAGCTTACACCCCTTCCACGAACCTGTGATCATAACATCACAACCTTTTGATCACGACTAACAGCTACGAACCACCTATGTTCATCACCGGTTAACCCCGTCGTCTTGAACGGTACTCCCCGTCTCCCCCACGACAACGTAGTCCCGAAACACCTTATCACGTCCGTCTTCTGCTGTAATACAGTCTCGAAACAGCCCCTGTTGTCCCCGCTTCTGCTGCGATGGCAGCCCCGCACCCGAAGGCTCCTCCCCTTCGAATGTCGACTCTCAAACCCGCCCTTTATCGAACGAAGCTCTTGATACCAAATGTAGGATTTAAAGGATCAGAACTTGGTCTGGGTTATGAGACTATACAGGAGGCTAAAGGAAATGTGAAAGGGTTAATATCATTCATAGATAACATGACTATATTTATAGCCTTACAAGGAAAACGTGTACTACTAGTCCTACCTAAAAACTAGGTAACATGAAACCTATTCTACTTAACATGAAATGCAGTTACACAAAACTCGGTCAAAGCCTTTTACTGGTTCAACCTTTACTAACTAAAACATATAATAGATATGAACCATAATGTATTCATGCAAGTGCAACCATGCATGCATACATGAATCTTGACATAAACGATTAATCCAACAGATTGGTGGTTGCTGGTAGCACCTTTACAGTATGACATTTTTGGGTGCAATTGGTAAGGTGAGAGAAAGGTTCCTGTTCATTTATGTCTAAAGTGTATAAAGTTAAGAACTTGAAGTTAAAATTTGATTGAATTAATGTTGTTGTTTGTTTTGACAGAATGAAGGTTGTTGCAGCTTATTTCTTGGATTTTCTTGGAGGTGACACTTCTCCATCTGCAGAGTATTTGAAGACCATTCTTGGTTCAGGTATGCTAAATTCCTGGTATAATTAGGGTGTGATATTATGGGATTGTGGGTGTTCTTGATGGTTGTTTGGGGCTGCTGTGAAATAGGAGTAGCAAAGGGGTGAACTGGGTCATTTTTAATGGGTGTTTGGATGGCTTTTAACCGAAATGACGTTGGACGTATTTGCTCATCACCATCTTGCAAATGACTTATAGTAGCAGACTACTGTTGCAACTATTGCATCTTTATCAACGAAAAAAGGTCATTAAGCTATTCTTAAAGTTTTTACTACTAACAGGTCAAATCTGTCAGGTCGTGATGGGCAACTTTTAGTACGGGCCAAAACAGGCAGGCACAGATGGCATTGACCCGCACATCGGCACAATTTATTTTTTATCTCTTTTTCTAAACTGTATAAATACGTAACATGTAAGTGTTGATTACAAAACATGTATTTCTACAATGATAATATAAGATATTAAAAATACACCATGTAGCACTACTTACTTATGAATATTGGATTATGTTGATTTGATGTTTTCCAAATGCATTGCAACATTGATGTAATAGAAATCTGTATTAGGAATTAACAGTTAGTTTCTCGATGTATGAGCAAAAACTATGAATTAAACAAGTCTATGATATATAGGTGCACAAATATTACCTACGACCTAAGTGCTATGTTGTAACCTTGGAACTTGCACGTTTTGGGAATGTCGTAGGCGACTGTTAATGCCAACGTTATAACCTAAATGTTATGCCGTAACCTGGGAACTTACAGTTGTGGCAAAGGTTGTAGATAACTGTTAATGCTATATATAATCCTTTGTTACACAAAAAAAATGGTGCATTTACAGATGAAGCAAGCTCAATGAAGTAATGAAGTAGGATCACGTGTAACATGTGTCTATGTTCTGATTATATTTCTGTCTGTGCTAGCCATTCACAAATGAAGCAGGATCATGTGTAATATATATTTGTTTCATGAATTATATAAGAACCAATTATTATTTTAACGACTACACAATCATGCTAGCCCAGTCTTGATTTAGGAAAAAAAGACATCACAAAACAACTAACAACGAAAGCAACTATGTGGACAAACACATGAAATAACATCGGAGAACAAAACCCGAACCTCGAACAGGGCAACCCCGTTGCTACACGATGGGCACAAATCAATATTCAAAGAACTAAATGAGGTGAGATTATCAGCCTATACTTCATATTAATCTGCCGGTGTTTTGTTACAATGTTGTGTTAATTGATCTCTTTCATTTTTGCAGCTTCAATTCGTTTCATAGATACCCAACAATATGGTCTCAGAGATACCCTTTTATATATTTTGTATTATTATCGCAATGTCTGGACTATTAAGTAGCAATGAAGAAAGTCAAGAGTATGTTGTCACAGGAGTTGGGTTGCTAACTGGATCATCAATATTACTCCTCACTGTTCTATGGGGGATATGCTTAATCTGTGCCCAAAAACCTTATACAAGTGCATATTTTGGTGTTAACAACAAAGCGCTACAACTATTGACTGGTTTGCTTTCTTTACGTCTCATAAGAATTGTGATCACTATAGAGTTTCTCATTTACAACTATAGACCAATACTTTTATATCTACGTTGGTTCATGTGAGTTTAGTATTTACACATTTTGCAGGTTCGGGTATTTTCGTGAGTCCAGAGACTCGTGATCATGCAAAGACTATGCTTTTCTCAGTGATACCTTTGATTATCACACTAATATTGAGGGCATTTGGTGTATCTTATTCGTCTCAAGAATACAACTTTGTTGCTCTTCTATCTCTTTTTATAGCACTTTTTAGTCTATGCTATTACTTTTACTACCAGGTATATATCTGGTCTAATTATTACATAGTAGTTGCTTAAAGAATATAATATGAAGATGTTCAAGAATTTTACCTGCTTTTGATGTATTCTTCTTTTTGGGCATAATTGTTTTACCAGTATACACATAGGAGGATACCTAAAAGAATATTGGAGTATGCAGAGCTTTAAAGAAAGAGTGAAATACATGTACCTTATTATGAAGTACAGAAGCTTATACGTAATATGGATGCAATTTTTATGGAAAGGCAAAGAGAGATAGAGAATATATTACAACCTCCTGGAGACGGCAATAAGATAACAACTAATGGTTTAAGCCATCAACGTCGCATGAGTGAATATTCTTTAGGTCTACGAGTGAAGTTAACTCTCCAAGCAGAATAGATTGTTGATGTCAATTCAAGTGTAAGGTTTAAAGATTAGAAAGTTCATCAACTTCATATTCCTTACTACTCTGAATATCATTTTTATTAGCAACCAACTGTTAGTGTTTTTTTCTAAGAAAAATTGATAGATTTATATAGTGCTTCAAGATTTTTAATAATTGAAATATCATTTATTTAAAGTAAGCGAAAATCCATAGGGTTGGTTTAGCTTTTTAATGGAATGACTAATTAAGATAGCCCACTAATTTCAATATTAGCATTATCTGATTTCAGTGCTATCAGTTACTTGTGAGGATATGTTAGGAGGCATCTTTGCATTACATGGAGGTGGAGTAAATGGTTGTTAGACACTTGAGGTTTCTATTGGCACTGTTTCTTCTTTTGGTTCACTGGAAACTTGTGTCAATATGTTATATAATCGACGAGCTTCCTAAAATTTTGGTCTCTGAACAGTAAATGGGATGCGTCTGATAACACTTTTATGACAACTAAAGCACGGAGTATCACCGTCAAACAGTAGTAGACGGCTGAGCTTCCTAAAATTTCGATCTCCGAACAGTCAATGGGATGCGCCTGATAGCACTTTTATGACAACTAAAGCACAGAGTATCACCGTCAAACAGTGGTAGACGGCTGTCTGATCATCCATATGTTTTGATTATTTTCTATTTTTTTGCAACGGATCTTCATCAAGAACCATAATATAACATCATTAATTTGAACTACAGGTATATGGTTAAACAATTTTATTTTTATTTTTATTTTGATGTTTATTGTATATAAGATTTTGGAGATATTTTTGGAAGATTGAAGATGAAAACACTACCAAACCGAATGACGTTGGTGTTTGGAAAAGCCACTGACGTACAAACATTTCCAGATGTAGGATTTCCATACCAGACCCTCAATATTGACAAAGATCAGAAGTGGATGGTTATGGTGGGCAAAGCTTGGACAGGGATAAAGATCAGAGGGTACGAATAAGATTATTATTGTGATATGAAAATCATTTGGTGGGATCTTTTGTTCTTACAAAGAGCTGATTAAATCAATCATAGTATGAAGATCAGAGGTTTGGATTCTGTGGTAGAATTCACTACATGAATCTGTCATTTAAATGCTTAACCCTAAAAAAACTGTGGTTAACGTTGCAGTTTTTGAGGGGGAGAGGATTAAGCATTTAACCTCCACAACCTTAATCCCAACCACTTAATCTCCACAACCTCAATCAGAGATTAAACCTGATAACCTATAACCTCAATCATCTGGGAGTTCTCTAGGCTTGTAGAATCTCCACAACCTCAATCACATGACCTCAATGAGAGATTAAACCTGTAACCCATAATCAGCTAGGAGTGGTCATAAGACCAGTTCTCTAGGCTCTCCATTTTGGTTCAAATGATAGTGTTAACTCAGGGGTATTGAAGGCTGATGTTGGGCCTTTCAAGTGATAACGAAATCACTCATTGCTATGAAATTAATCAGTAGATAGGCCAGGGCAAGCAGGGAGGTCTGAACCCCAATCCTAAACCTGAACCAGAGAAACAGTTGACAGTGTTCTCCCAACTGGTGTCTTTCGGGCTAAACGTTTACAACATCATATTTCAGTAGCTGTATTTTGTGCATCAGGCCAATTCCTTTTACAAAGAACTGAATATGCTATAGCAAAAATACAAAGATCGAGGTATGCTTATCATAATGTGCTCGAAGTAGATTTATATTTTCTGTTACCAATACTTGATCTCTGGTTTTCTTTGTTAATGACCATGAAATACGGTAAAAATACCAAGATCCTTTGATGGCATAAGAAGCTATAACTGGATACTTATTAATATACTGTATTCAGATATGAATTCGCTCATAAATTTCAAATCATTAATGTATATATACTATTACTCTTCATGAGCTCATTTCGTGCTTTTCATGACCCATGGGAACCTCTTTGTAGCTTAAACCCAAAATCATCAATAATACAGTCGATTCTGAAATTCAAGTAAGTTGTGAACCTATGGAACCATCCCCAAATATTTATGCTCATTTCTCAGTTTTTATTTTATACTCTTCATTTCTGTAGGGATACGAATGAGGTCATTCAAAGGTCAAATGCAACTCAATTTGGATTGGCTGCTGGTGTTTTCACACAAAATCTTGTCACTGTTAATACCTTAACACATGCGTTGAAAGCGGGAACTGTGTGGATCAACTACTTCGACATATTTGATGCTGCAATTCATTTTGGTGGCTACAAGATGAGCGGGCATGGGAAAGAAAAGGGAATTACAGTTTCAGTAAGTTAAGGCTGTTGTTACTCGTCTGAGAAATCCAGCATGGCTGTAGTTCTGTACTTCATTCAAATCATATGTTGTGCATAGACATAGTATCTCCGTATCTTTACAAGATAATATGGCTTTTTGATAATAAATATTAACGACATTCTGGTGACTTATAATTGCATACTTGCCTACCACCTTTATGTGGTGACCGTATCATAGGTTTCATGCTAAAATTAGTTTGTCACTCCTAAAAAATATATTACCTGCCCTTTATACTTTATATAGTATATAACTTATTAGTGTGTTGGTATGTGGAGCCATATCTGAATTGGATGGTGTTAGTTTCATTATCATAAGCAAATCCAAACACCATCTCTTGCGTTGCACTTGGCTACTTCTGATTATTTACAACTGCAGTTGTAACAGTCCACACCGGAAGATGTAGAACTTGCGCGCCTTCTTAGACACCTAAAATAAAAATGTCAGATGAATATTATAGCTTTGGGAGTCCATCCATTCAAATACTTCAGAAAATGTGCGCAACACAGGTTAGTCAGAAACAGGGACATTTTTTTTTTCAATTACGGGAGATGAGAACCTAGATTAAGAATAACATTATAAAATATACTATCATAACACTTTGCTAGAAAATTGTATTAGATAAGCTATTACACTGATGTGATATTTTAACATCACGGATCAGAAAAGCGATGCTTTACCTGATTTGGTTGCTTGATATGAAAAAGTAGCTGGTAAATTTAATAATTGAATATAGCGCGAAAATACATAACCTTTACTATTATCTTGCATTGTTTGGAAGAGGGCAAAAGTTGTCTTGGCATACCAGAAGTCTATATACTTCTAATCTAAACATTCTTACTTGATCATTTGTGGCATTAGATTATTATTTTCACGAGTCTTAAGTACACCTAGAGAAAATTACATGTCTTAGTGCACATACCAAATAGGGACGGAACTAGGACGCGGTGTGACACATGCAAATCATTGTGCCACAAAGTGGGCAAAAGCATGGCGTACTTGGGCTCTCTTCAATACAGTAGTGATGTCTCATTACATACTTAGAGGCCTTCCTAATTCATTCTATTGCTTATGCACCACATGCCAAGGGCTTGATGCATTTTATTTCTGCAGATTACAAACATACGAATAGATACAAAGGGATTTGAAAACGTATCACTTATGGCACGTGTATATCTAAAAATTGGAACATGGCAATAGGCTCATTCAGGCATGCAACTCATTGTGCCACAAAGTGGGCAAAAGCATGGCGTACTTGTGCTCTCTTCAATACAAGTGATGTCTCATTACACACTCAGAGGCCTTCCTAATTCATTCTATTGCTTATGAAGGCATAGATATTCATCAATCGTTTGATGATATGTCTCGTCTGTGACGAAAGGTGTGAAGTTCCAAGAATTTATGAAGGAATTACATGATAATTTATGAAAATTTATGCATTGATCTATGCACATCCGCAGAGGAAAATATATCTATGCATGTCATTGATGAATCATATTTGTCTTTGAGAAGATAGGAAGAATTTATGAAGGAATTACATGAAAATTTATGAAAAAGGAAAAGAATGATTGGAATATCCATTTTGTATTCTCTGTTTCTGACTACTCATAGATAATTTATTATGTAACTCAATTTTCTTTGAAGAGTGGCCGATTGAAACAAGTGCGCCATCTGAAAACTCTCCATTCAATTTGTTTGGTTCTCGAGATGGATTTCAAATCCACAATTAGTGGGATTCATCCCACGCTGGAGAATCCTGGAAGAAAAAGGAGCATAAGTGATGATACTATTCAGAAGTTGTCGAATGCAATCAGTAGGTTGAATGAGATCAACATACATAGACTGCGCAGGGTTAGCACTTTGGCCAAACTGATATTGCCAGAGGTCACTGAATGAGAAATAAACGTCAGTATGGAATGATTTACATCTTT
Organism: Chrysanthemum makinoi; assembly: GCA_910596185.1. Classification (NCBI taxonomy): domain Eukaryota; kingdom Viridiplantae; phylum Streptophyta; class Magnoliopsida; order Asterales; family Asteraceae; genus Chrysanthemum; species Chrysanthemum makinoi. The sequence continues at coordinate 315,817,164 of OU343222.1, read as the reverse complement.
ATGAACTTCATTTTGTGTAGCTTTTGGTAGCTCACAAACTAAACATGGGAAGGTTCACAATGTTGTATTCAAGTATGAGCTGAAAGGAAGATCCCTTCACAAGTATGCCATTATTTTCGCATCAACCTGCGAATGTATGACACATTTAATAAATTGCAACAATATTTTTTTTGAACAACAAATAGTATTAATTACCCATCTATTTTCTTTTGTTACCTGATAGTGCAGATTAAGGGAAAGTATTAGCCAGCTCTGCCACGTCCCCTTCCTCTTCCTCTGCCTCTTCCCCTGCCCCTTTCCCGTCCTCTAAATTCTCCCCTGCTATGACCTCCATGATCATCTCTGTCAAAGCTAAACATGCTCATTCTTATATCATATGCTTCTGTCACATGAGGACCCCTTGGCTCCTGGACAATTTAGAGATTAACCAAGTCAAATCATTTGAATGAATTTGAATAATTTGAGAAATAATTGATTCATCCTCATCCTTAAACCTTCCTTTTGGTTTCCAACCTCGAGAATGCCCTTCATTGCGGTTATAATTGTTCATTTTCTGGAGAAGTTTATGTGCATCAGACTGATTTTGTACAGGGCCAGACTCGGAAACTATCAACGACAAAGAACTGTATCAATACAACTAAAGTATTATAGAAGGTGAGCCACTTAAACAGAATTGTATTTATGTGACAGAATGCAATTATACGCATTATGTTATCATGTTAAGAGATAAGGTATACAAAATCCAAGAAAGAAATGACAACATTAGAGGTGACAATTTAGAGACATTTACTCATGTCTAGACATACTGGGTTAAAAAAATGGCAAACGGGTAAGATGGGTCGAATTAGCTAATAGGGGAACACGCCAATTTGGATTGAACAGGTAAAACAGGTAGAAAACTCCACTTTGGTTGCTCAAAGCTGTAATGTTCTCTTTTAATGATGTATAGGGCGTTTGGCAATGCTTAAGTATACAGTTACAATATATAGTATCAGGGTATATAAGTATTGTTGTAGCATCATTTGACAATAAAAATTCTCTTAAACCTGTAGATAGTAAATTCCAGAAGTTAGTCTACAAACACCAGATAACTTCACTCACTGTGGGAAGTTTTTCGGGCACGTTTGGTTCTGTTACAGCGTCATGCAGGAACAGTAGTTGTTTTTTCTTTAGTGCCTACTACAGCCAACAAATAAAGTTTAGAGAAATTGATAGTGAAATCATGGCCGACCAGTTTAGGACATATACATATGTGCAGTATGATGTGCCAACACAGGTATGTCCTTAGAGATATAGTAATCCATGTGCCGTGCTGTTATTGATGTTACATTTTTTAAAGATGTATCACATGGATAGTTTTTACCCATTCAAAGGTGATATTTTATTTGTCTGTTAGAAAAAATTTAGAAGTATAGTCATTAACAATGTATATATATCTCTAGAATATCACCCCATATTAGCATTGGTATTTGATTATTTTTACGTACTATTAGAAAAAATTGGTCATAGTACCTCACACAAATTAGTGGAAAATCATATATATCAGTTATACAGAATACACCGGCATTCAGTTAAAAAAATTTCATCAGTAAGCGTATATCGTGCATAGTTTAGTAGGATTACATGTTATGATAGTGGGGACTTTTAAGACAATTTGCAGTGTATGACATCAGTAGTGATTAAGAAAGTATTTGCGTTTCGATTTGTTTTGTGCATGTGGAGTCTACTGGTCCACCGTGATCACTGCTGTTACTACACAAAATACCCTTGGGGTTCAGGTTTAATAACATATTTCTTTCTATATGGCTGTGTAGTAACATTAAGGGGTGTCTGGATAAGCTTTAACTTAATAGTTTATTAGTTTACGCATTAACAAGAAGTCCTATAGGAAGGGCTTTAACCATTGTTTATTTTACCTAGAAAAAAGCTATAAGCTCTTTGAAATGAGTTGCGCGAACACCTTCAAGTAACTTAAAAGCTTTTTCTAAAATACAATAAGATATTAAGCTCCTCAAATAAGGTTAGCCAAACGCTTCTTAATGGGTTTCTAAAACTTTTAGCTTTTTTCTTTGTTTAACATCCACATAAGTTTTGCTTCTATTTAGGATGTGAGTGTTCTCTCTGAGGAATCTGTTGCAGCACAATTGAAGTCTGTATTGTCAAATATGATTTTAAGTTCTTTTATACCGCACAGAAAGCAAAGACATTTAGGGAGAAAGGTATACCTTGTGATGTCGTATGGATGGATGATGCCTTTCGTTCTTTCACTTTTGATCAGTTATATACGTCTTGAATTGGAATGCATCTCATTTTGCAACTTGATTCGTTTACAAGTAACAAGCGTTCCAGACGAGACCGCGAGGTATTACACCTAATTAGTTGTCACATACTTTCGCTATTAGGCTATGGGTATATTTTTGACTTCCGCTGTAATATTTTAGGATTCTTTTTCATAGTCAAGAGGCACACATGAAAAGGTAATCTCTCTCAAACATGATATTCGTTAGGTATCTTGTAATGTCAGCCCCTGCAAGGTTAACATGCTGGATGGCATGTTTCAGTACAACACCTTCATAAATTGGGAGTGTCTGAGATACACCATCTCCCGAATCCAGCACTACACCTATAAAAAGTATGTAACAATTTTAAAACAAGGATACTTTGGCCATTCAACAACAACCAAAAACATAAAGTACAATCTAAACAACACAAATAAGACAGTTATTGCACTTTCAAAGTAGAAATAACATAACCGCCAATATCCTAATACCACAACAAAAAAAATTAATCAATTGTCGTTGATATATAATAAAACGAGTAATAATCACTACAACGACCAAATAAAAAAAACAAAACATGCAATTTCCCAATACCCAAACAAAAAAAAAATTACTTATATATATTAACCATATTATTCATTATGCTAACATAAAATATATCGGTCTATAATTAATGCATTCGAGGTATGTTTTTATCATTTGCAATTTTCATGATATGGACACCTCTAATAAAACTTAAAAAATTCTATACGTTATGTATTAGATCAGATAAAAGCAAAATAAAAAATATCATAAATACAAATCTTCATTGATAATCTAATTATTAGTCTTCTCAATAATAATGGACGTCCTTAAGGACTCCTGATAAATTAAATTCATATGAAAAAAAACTATATCAACAAACATAACATAAGCACATTCTAACTTTCTAACTTATGTTTAACCTTTTATTGAACTTTTAATTACTTTCTGGTATATATATGATAAACAAAAACATAAAAATAAAAACCACAAGTTATACCCGTCCATCGGACGGGTTTTGACACTAGTATATATATATATATATATATATATATATGTCTTTACAAATCTTTGTAGTATAAGTTGTTTTAAATATTATTATTAATCCAAAAGGGTATTATAGTAAAATACAATATATTATGTTCCTAAATTACATGGTTTCATAATCTTAAGTTTGACATGCATGTGTTTGGGTGCATGTCTAAGAAGTTTGATGGAAAAACAAGATTCATATACATAAATGTTACATTTCATTTAATTACAAGACAAAAACACATATGCAATAATCATATATCTTCAAAAGATAAGAAAAATCTAATACCATTCCAATCAAACAAGCATGCACAAAAATAATTAAACCTCCAACAAATAAAACAAAAAGAATCATAACGATCATAACGGTAACACATATTTAATCATAACAACTATCAAAACATACATGGTATGTTTTGAGAATGACTTGTTAGACTTGTTAAACATCAAGAAGATTTACATGTTTTATAATTGCTATTAGATATAAATGAAGATAGAATAAAGTCATACCAACGCTAACTAACTAATAAACTATTAAACATAAAAAAATCAAAACATAATTTTTAAAAAATATGTTTGATCACAAGTTTTTTTATAACATACATGTTTTTAAAGCATACATGCTGTAAAACATATATGTTTTTAGCATACATGTTTAGAGTGACTCTCATGATCCATGATCCATCACCTCTATTTTTCAGATTAAAATCACATTGCTACCAGGTTATATGAATGGGAAATAATGAACAACTAAAAATGAGTAACATGAAGCTGCACTTAAAATTAAAAACAATCAAGTAACCTGATAACATGGAGCTGAAAACCTCTATCATAGCGAGACAGTGTGCAAAAAAACCTCTATTAAAAACAGACAACCTCTGGCTAGTCACCTGCAATTATAACAACTCCAGATATCAAAAAATCGAAGACACGTACGAGCTACTGCTAGTTACAACTGAAGCTTGTAAATAAGAATGAAAACAGATGAATATGTACTTTCTGGGCAAATTCACCATTGAAAACCAGATAAGCTAGTTTCTCAATTTGCTGGTAAGCATGCACACACACGAAAATGATCTAGAACAACATACCCCCGGAGTTTGCATATTATCGTCAATGCCAAGTATATGAGTATCAGATGGCTCCGCTAAAACCTAAAGCATGTAATAACATTAGAACATCTATAATAAGCCATATCAAAATACATAAGAATGAACCCATATCAAAATAGATAAGAACATACAAAATCCTTATCTGCACCAATGAAGCTTGTTGTCCCTGCCAACAACATATAACTTAAAGATAAATGAAAGCTATGATTCAACTGTGTGCAAGTAAACCATTAAGCATTACAATTTACCAACTTTATTTGAAAACTGAAAGCCCTCGAGAGATTGCATTGCATTAGAATCTAAACACCCCTGTACAAAAACAAATTTACCCCTGTACAAAAACACCCCTCGAGAGATTGCATTGCATTACAATTTACCAGCTACAAAACACCCCTGTACAAAAACAAATCCAAACACCCCTGTTCAAAAACACCCCTGTACAAAAACCTTCACAAACCTTTACAAACACCTCTGTAAAAAACAAATCCAAAAACATATATGTTTTATACGTAAACATATATGTGCACCTAACGACTTCATGATCTCAACCGCTTCAATGTGATTATCACTTAATCTTCAACTTCAATGGCAATAAAATTTTCGAATAAAAACGACACCATTGACATGTTTTAAAATAACAGCAGTTGAAACACATATGCATGATCTTTTTATGCATCCAATAAATGACGTAACAATACTATAATCACGGAAACTAGTATAACATATATGCACAATCTTTTCATATTCACAATCTTTCCTCTTCGGCTGCTTGAGGACTTTAAGGGAGGCCATTTAGTGGTCTCAAGACAGTGTTGATAATAACCCCAACTGTAAATTGAATTTATAAAACGAGCATTTGATAAAACCATTCGGAAACTACTTGACAAATCTTACATATAAAACTAAGAAATTTAGATATATTATCACCTGACCCACGACGCAAGTTAACCTTTGATTTTGATTCGAACCGTACAAATCTTACAGATCTTTGATTAAAATATAGTACTCACATCCCAAGTTAACCTTTGATTTTGATCAGATCTTTGAAATATATTTTAATGAATAAAATAATGAAAATAAGGTGTTACCTTGTCATCCTCGTTTCTACCATTTAGATTACTAGGATACCTATCAACGTAATAAGATTATACCTTAATTTATGTTTCCACGACAACTGTAAAAAAATACCATTAAACAAAAAGAACATACCGGTGACAGGTGTACGAGCCCGCCGGTGACCACCGGTGAACGTGGTTTGTGATGAATTCCATCCTTTCCCTTAATATTAGAACGTGGTTGTGTTTGATGTGGCTTCACCAAACAACAAGAATGGTGAAATATGGCTGGCTAGGTTCTTGAGGAAGAGAGATGAAAAGTGGAAGATAGTAGATCTGAAGAAAAATAAAACCTGAGAAACTGCTTTGTGATTTATCCTTTTTAAGGAAGTATTGAATTCCCATATTGCCCCTAATTAATTTTTTCCTAACAAATTAAGTTACATGTATTTTCAAAAATGCCATTATGCATTAACTTGATGTACATTATGTATTATTAGGAGTAAAAAAGGGGTTCTCACAGTTCTCGCACTTAACATGGTTCTCATAATAAAGATACACTATATATATATATATATATATATATATGTCTTTACAAATCTTTGTAGTATAAGTTGTTTGGGTAGTCGAATAGTTTCAGACTTCTAACTTATGTAGAGAATCATTGATAAGAAAAATCTAATACCATTCCCATGTATGATACAGGTAACACAGGTTCAAGAAGATTGCTCGATCTCCAATGTCCTTCTCAACCAAGACAATGATGGCCGAGTAACTGATTTTGGGTTAACTCCACTTAGGAGCATTCCTAACACTCCCCCAACATCATGTTATCAGGCACTAGAGGTAATTGATAGCAAAAAAGATTGTCAGGACAATGTAGAAAAAGAAATTGTGTATTAAATATCTCTTAACTGACATTGATATTTACATTTGAATATGATTATTGGAACTTCACCATATGATTATTGTGATCACTATTAATACTTAATCAATAAACATTCTAAAACCAATAGTGGTTATTTGGACTTATTATTTGTGTTAGTTTAAAGAAATATCAAAGTATTTTAAATAGCTATTAATATCATTAACAACTGCCCCGCCGCAACGCACGGACTTAAAAAACTGTTATGTTGTTCCAGGATTAAAATATACATGCCAAATTTCGGGAAACCATGACTACGGGTTCAAATGCTTCTGTAGCTAAACGACCCGCCGTGAAGCGCGGGTTAACGACCTCGTTTATAACAAATATTGCAAGAATGGTATATAATGTCAAAGTTCTCTACTAAACATATGGTAAATTTGTATGTAGCAAAAATAGCTAAAAGTTTATAACCCAAACCCAAAGTGGTCAACAGATAATTAGATACAAAGATAAAGTACCAACATTTTTCAATGTTTTTAACCAAAAGGATGTAACAATGAATTTGACAAGAGCATTAATTTGCTCTAAAAACCGAAACTAAATCAGAAATGCAATTTACGCTAAATAATTGCATAATCGTTCCAGAACAGCAAACTACGACCGAAAAAACTCTCAGATATGGGCACAAAGTTTCACTGTCTCGATATATATATACCGAATAGTTTAACTTTCCAGGTTGAACTCACTCGGTTCTCATGTACTTCTTCGCCTCATCGATAGTGAAGTCCATGGGGTCCCGATTGGTCACAGAGACCATAGGCTCCGTCTGACCTGCCACAGATATTGGCTCATTTGGCCCAGACTCACCAACCTCGCCACCAACACCTGACCCATTAGGGTTAACCACATCCGCTTGACCGGCCTGACCGCTGACCCACCACAGACCCGGACCCACTGGCTCAGAGACACCAACCTCAACACCAATACCTGACCTAATAGGGTTAGCTGTTGGCATAATCTCGCCCCTAAAACAAACTTCAAGGGTCTTCGTGTACATATACAGAAACACAAGGACCAGTTAAGGATATATTAAACCTAATAACTGCATATAGCGGTTATGTTATGTGTGAAACGGTACAATCAGAAACATCACACCGTTTGGAGAAGCAGGAAGGGACATGAAGACCTTCGATGGTGTCTTTTCCTTTAGTATAAATAGGGGATGAAATACCAGCAGTAGATATTCAGAAATTGTACAAAACCATAGTTGTAAACCAAATCGTTTATTAATACAAATCGTTTTAGTTTATTGTTTCGTGTTACTTAATTTCATTCGAGTATTATAACCCCGCTGGGCAACAAATTGGCATCAGAGCCTGCGTTTGTTAAGTAATACAAAATCAAGAGTAAGGGGTCGTTGGTTTTTCTGGAAACGCTGAAACAAAACAGCAGCCTGCTGTTGGTTTTAGGCAGAAAACAAGGAAGGAACTTTGTTCCTTAGCGAAGGGATTAAAGGCGAAAAGGAAGGAAAACTGATATTGTTTTGTTTCTGTGTTGGTACAAAGACAGGAGAAACAAAAAAATATTAGGCTTGGTGTTTTATTTTTGCTGGTTCGGAAAAGAAAGAAGGAAGGAGGAACACAGGTTTTGTGTTTACTGTTTCGAAGAAAAAAAACAAGGAAGCAACTTTTTGTTGACTACATAAAAAAAAACACAAAAAGAAAAGTTGTAGTTTTGTTTTTTATTTCTGGTTCGATCAAGAAGAGCGAAAAAAGGAAGAAACATCAAGAGGAGTGTTTGGTTAATTGTACAAGGAAGGAAAATCATATCGTGAAGGAATCGCAAATTCGGGTTTTACTCTCTAAACTAAAATCTGAATTTTATAATTTTAGTCTTGTAAGATTATAATTTTTTTTTGTTTTTGATTCCTAGTAGAATTTATAAGAATTTCCTAGATTCCTAAATATATAATCCCTATTAGGATTAGAAATAGTTTCTAGACAAAATGACTGGAGACTCAAGTAAGGAAACAAACAAGGAAATTGTAATTCACAAAGAGGTTACATCATTTTCCCAATTTCAATGTCCCGTTTTAAAACCTACAAATTATACAGTATGGGCTCTTCGTATAAAGACCATACTAAAAGCAAATGGGCTGTGGGAATTGATAGAACCTACGGGTAATGTAGAACTGGATACAAAAAAGGATATGACTACAACTGCATATCTTTACCAGGCATTACCAGAGGATATGATTTTGCAAGTTGCTAGTTGTAAGAGTGCAAAAGAAATTTGGGAAGCACTACAAACTAGGCACATAGGTGTAGATAGAGTGCAGCAAGCACGGCTACAAACTCTCAAAACTGAATTTGAGATGTTGAAAATGAAAGAAGATGATAGTATTGACGTTTTCTCAGCAAAACTCAATAGTATTGTCACAAGGGCTAGTGGCTTAGGATCAACTTTTGATCAACAAACCTTAGTGCGAAAACTATTAAGTTCAGTACCCAGAAGGTTTATACAAATCGTGGCAGCCATAGAACAATTTTCTGATCTAGAAAACACAACCCTAGATGAGACAATTGGAAGGTTAAAAGCCTTTGAAGAAAGAGTAAAACTCTTTGATGGAAACCCTAGTGACAATCAGGACAAACTTCTGTTCACAAATTATGACAATAGTACAAGTCATAAGAATGGTGGACAAGAGAAGTTTAGATCATCAGAAGATAACCAAGATGGAAAGCCCAAGAATGATAGGAAAACTTCACATAAGTTCAAGAAAAATAATTTTCAGAAAAAGGACTTAAGTAAAGTAAAGTGTTACCACTGTAACAAGCTTGGACATTTCAAGAGTAACTGCAAAGAAAAGAATAGGAGATAAGAGCAATCAAACTTGGTTCAAGAAGACATTGAACCAACGCTCTTAATGGCAGTTGAAGGAAAAGGAGACGTGGGAGAGAAAATCTTCTTAAATGAAAAGGAGATTGAACCCAAGAAGTACATAAGCTCATATAAAAGCTTATGGTACTTAGATAATGGTGCTAGTAACCATATGACCGGAGTTAGGACACACTTTAAGGAAATTAATGAGAAAATTTCAGGAAGAGTCCGTTTTGGAGATGGGTCATATGTAGAGATTAAGGGTAAAGGCTCCATATTGCTGGAATGTAAAAACAAGGAACAAAAGGTGATTCCCAGTGTTTACTACATTCCCAGTTTAAAAAGCAATATATTGAGCCTAGGACAATTAACAGAGAATGGATGTAAGATCATTATGCAAGACAACATACTATTGCTATATGGTCAGGATCAGAAACTCCTCATGAGAGTTGAAAGATCAATAAACCGACTTTACAAGATTAACTTGAACGTTGGTATGCCTATGTGTTTATTGACTAATTTAGAAAACCATGCATGGCTCTGGCATGCTAGGTTGGGTCATTTGAATTTTGATTCCATCAAACAAATGACTCGGAAGAAATTAGTGGAAGGAATACCCAGGATTAATCACAAGAGTCAAGTATGCAATGCATGCTTACTAGGAAAGCACAGTAGAGCTCCGTTTCCAAATCAAACAAACACTAAGTCTTTGGAACCTTTAAACTTAGTATTTGGAGATTTATGTGGACCTATTTCCCCAGAAACAGAATCAGGAAAGAAGTACATGTTTTTGCTAGTAGACGATTGTACTAGATACATGTGGGTATACTTCTTAAAGTCAAAGGATGAAGCGTTTGAGACCTTTAAGGAATTCAAGTTAAAGGTGGAAAATGAGGTCGGGAAAAACTTAAAGGCATTTAGAACAGATAGAGGAGGTGAATTCACATCAAAAGAATTCACAAGCTACTGTAAGGAGAAAGGCATACTTAGGCAACTTACAACACCATATTCCCCACAACAAAATGGTATTGTGGAGAGACGGAATAGGTCTGTAATGAGCACAACGAGAAGTATGTTAAAGGCTATGCATATGCCACAAATTTTTTTGGCTGAAGCAATTAGGCATGCTATTTATATCTTAAATAGAGTGCCTACAAAAGCCCTGAAGGATTCTACTCCTTATGAAACGCTAAAGGGTAGAAAACCAAACCTGAAACACCTTAGAGTGTTTGGATGCAAAGCATATGCAAAGGTAACCAAACCACATCTAAAGAAATTAGATGATAGAAGCAAGGAATTGGTTTACCTAGGAAGTGAACCAAGATCAAAGGCTTATCGATTGTTTGATCCTGTAAGTAAGGTTATGATTGTCAGTAGAGATGTAAAGTTCAAAGAGAATGAAGGATGGGACTGGAAAGGTTATTTGGATGATCACAATCCAACTGAACCAGAATGGACAGATTTCATTATAAATGAAAACCAAACATCAAGTATCATTGATGTAGAGAGCACACAAGATCCGGCAGAAAGTAATGAAGATAATGCTCAAAGTCCCATACAAAATACTGCTCATAGTGTATCTGATGATGAGATAGAACAAATGGACTATCCATCAACACCTACACCGTATAACTATGAACCAAACTCAAAATAATCTACTAGACAAACTTCATCTATAGCAAGACCATATGATCATACTCCAGTTCAAGGATACAGAAACTTATCTAACATATATGATCATGCACGAAGAGTTCAACCTGATGAACTAATGCTATTAGAGGAAGAACCTAGAAATTATAAGGAAGCCGCACAAGATAAGAAGTGGATTGAGGCAATGCAGATAGAAATTGACTCAATCAACAAAAACAATACATGGAAGCTAGCTACCCTACCAGACAACCAGAAGGCTATTGGTCTAAAATGGGTATTTAAGACTAAACGAGATGCAGATGGAAGAATTATAAAACACAAGGCTCGTTTAGTGGCTAAAGGATACGTACAAGAGCACGGAATAGACTACGACGAAGTCGTTGCTCCTGTAGCAAGAATGGAAACAATCAGGTTGATTCTTGCATTGGCAGCTTATCATGGATGGGAAGTTCACCACTTAGATGTAAAATCAGCATTTTTACATGGCGAACTTAAAGAAGAAGTGTATGCTGCACAACCAGAAGGCTTCAAGAAACTAGGAAATGAAAATAAAGTGTATAAACTTGACAAAGCACTTTATGGTTTGAAGCAACCACCACGCGCTTGGAACATGAAGTTAGATCAAACCTTGAAATCACTAGGTTTCAATAAATGTACATTAGAACAAGCAATCTACACAATAGTCAGAAATGACTCTATGCTGCTTGTTGGAGTTTATGTGGATGATCTAATAGTTACTGGAAGTAACAAGAAAGACCTTCAACAATTTAAGTCACAAATGGAAGAAAAATTTGAGATGAGTGACTTAGGCTTATTAGCTTACTATTTGGGAATAGAGGTTATCCAAACAGAGGATGAAATCTCAATAAAGCAATCAGGATATGCAAACAAGATTCTTAAAGACGCAAGAATGGAAGATTGCAATGAAACCAAGATTCCCATGGACCCAGGAACAAAGCTAGTAAAAACGGAAGGAGGAGAACTAGTTGATGCTACAGAATATAGAAGTCTAATTAGATGTTTGAGGTACTTACTTCATACAAGGCCAGACCTCAATTACTCAGTTGGCTTATTAAGCCGGTTCATGCAAGAACCAAGGGAGCAACACATGAAGGCAATTAGACAAATGTTACGTTATATCAAAGGCACTACAAACTTTGGTATAACTTATCACAAGACCGGAGGATGCAAGTTACTTGGATATAGTGACAGCAGTTATGGCATCAACATAGAAGAAGGCAAAGGAACAACAGGGATCGTATTTTACTTCAGAAACTCACCTATAAGTTGAGTTTCTCAAAAACAACCTACTGTTGCATTATCATCCTACGAGTCGAGTTCATGGCAGCAAAGCAGAACTTGTCAAGCAGTATGGCTACAAAGACTATTAAATGCTTTAACAGACTGGGAAGAAGAGAAGATTACGATCAAAGTCGACAACAAATCGGCTATAGCACTTATGAAGAACCCCGTGTTTCATGGCAGAAGTAAACACATTGATATACGCTATCACTTTATCAGAGAATGTGTTGAAAAGAATCAGATCGAAGTCGAGCACGTAAGTGGAGACTTACAAAAAGCGGACATACTTACCAAGGCATTGGCAAGGACCAAGTACGCAGAAATGAGAGAGCTGTTAGGCGTAAAAGATCTGAAAGGATTAGGCACGAGATTAGGGGGTGATTGTTGGCATAATCTCGCCCCTAAAACAAACTTCAAGGGTCTACGTGTACATGTACAGAAACACAAGGACCAATTAAGGATATATTAAACCTAATAACTGCATATAGCGGTTATGTTATGTGTGAAACGGTACAATCAAAAACCATCACACCGTTTGGAGAAGCAGGAAGGGACATGAAGACCTTCGATGGTGTCTTTTCCTTTAGTATAAATAGGGGATGAAATCCCAGCAGTAGATATTCAGAAATTGTACAAAACCATAGTTGTAAACCAAATCGTTTATTAATACAAATCGTTTTAGTTTATTGTTTCGTGTTACTTAATTTCATTCGAGTATTATAACCCCGCTGGGCAACATTAGCCACACCCAATTGGAGACGGTGCGCTTCAAAAAGCCTCTTGGTCCACGGTTCAATGTTATTTCGCCTTCGTTGAACCGCATATGTAAATAATAATTTTATTCTTTGTTTACGTAGATGTTAAGTGAAGGTTATTCTATATTTCTATAGAAGATGACAATATCCAAACAAAACCTGTCAGCGTGGTGATCAGTTAATGATCAGCATAACCATGCTCTTGGACCCTTAGTAATACTGGTGTCAGAGAAACCAACTCCGATTTAACAGCAACAACAATCTCAACGGCAAGGGAATATGATGGTGCCCGGAACAGGGCGGAACATTGGTGGTGATAATAGCATGGTTGGGGGTCAAGGGTCTGGAACATTGGAGTTGAACTATTTGGTATATATATATCGAGACAGTGAAACTTTGTGCCCATATCTGATAGTTTTTTCACTCGTAGTTTGCTGTTCTGGAATGATTAGGCCATTATTTAGTTGGAGATTCGTCTGCTGCATCTGGTTTTGGTTCATGTCCGAAATCATTCTTGGTGAAGCCATTCCATTTCTTTGCATGCGGTTCATGTCACTAGCCGTGTTAAATACAGAACTCCTCACCAGAATCCCACGTGATCCTGAGATTAAGCTCGAGTCTGTGTTCAGATTACCAATTCGTAACACACCAGTATTACTAGATTGCTCCCCAAATTCGCCCAACACACTTGGTTTACTTAACGCCATCCTTGGTGGTGGGCGCATATCATTTCTTTGCTCGGAGTTCATGTTGTTATCCGGTTTGATACCGGAACCTCGATCACGTGAGGCGCGTCCACCAGGTTCCCTCAAGATCTACCTAAGACACTTGGTTTCCTTTGTGCTATCCTTGGTTTTATATCTAGGATAAAGTAATGTTGATGGTTGAACCCTGCAGGTTTATCCCCATAGGTTTCGGATTACAATAGTTAAAGGTGACACACTCCTAGGTCCTGAACGAGGAGCACGTTTCCATACCCTTGACCCCCAACCATGCAATTATCACCACCAATGTTCCGCCCTATTTTAGGCGCCATCATATTCCTTTGCCATTGAGATTGTTGTTGCTGTAAAATCGGAGATGGTTTCCCGGGCAAAGAAATGATATGCGCCCACCACCAAGGATGGCGCTAAGTAAACCAAGTGTGTTGGGTGAATTTGGGGAGCAATCTAGTAATACTGGTGTGTTACGAATTGGTAATCTGAACATAGACTCGAGCTTAATCTCAGGCTCAGGATCACGTGGGCTTCTTGTGAGGAGTTCTGGTTTTAACAAGTGACATGTACTGCATGCAAAGAAATGTAATGACTTCACCAAGAAAGATGTCGGACATGAACCAGAACCAGATGCAGCAGACGAATCTCCAACCAAATAATGGCCTAATCATTCCCGAACAGCGAACTATGTTGGGTCAAACCGGGTCAAACCCACCCAACTGGATAATCACAACCCGCAAGACAACCCGCTAAAACAAACCCGCTGGACAAAAGAGCAGTTACAAATGACGATTACAAAAAAAACAGTTATTCCCAAGGGACACAACGGTTCATTCTGAACCGACACAACTTTTAGATCGCACTGTTTCATTTAGTATAAATAGGAATAGATTTGTAGGAACAAATGTATGTATGACAATAAAAATTTATAGCAAGATTATAGCAAATTAATATTTCCAGTAATATTTTGATTCAAAGGTTTTATTCATTTCGATCCAAGATCAAGATTTATTCCAACATTGGGCATCAGAGCAAGGTTTGAATAAACCAATCATCATATACCAAGATTCTAAAGATTCTGCGTTTCTTGTTTTGAATCATCAGAAACCGCACCACTTTTCCGGACCAAAACACAAACCCAGAAAAGGGTCAGGCACGATAACGGTTTTTTTGAAACCAAGACTCAAAACAAAATAGAAACCCACATCGAATCATTTTAATCGAAGTCATCATCGAAGGGGCAAAACAGAATCAATTAGGAAACTAACCTGATTCTGAAAGAAATCAAGAACCGCACACCAAATCGATTCATAGATTCGATCTAGCAAGAAAGCCCCAAAATATTAGGCGGTTAGCAAGATCCCCAAATCAGCGAAACCTTAGTTTTCGCACAAACACATCAGGGATATCAAAGTGGTTCGATAAAGAACACACTCGCAAGAAAAGAACCATCTTCAATCGGTGAACAAACCACCAAAGCAAGAACGATTGTAATCGATCTCAGAGAAAGAAAGAGAAAACCGATATCTCCAAGAAAGGAAAAGGAGGGGCAGCAATACATAAGAGTAGGGCACACGGTTTATTAACCCACCAGGTGTTATAACGAAACTTTTTTAACCCATCTACTTTTATTTTTGACATAAATTGCATAAGCCTTATAGGAATTTTATTACTTCCTTAGATTTAAGTTAGTGATTTTTTTATTAAAGGGGTAAAAGTAAAAATCATTTTCTTTATCAAACTTTACCTTTACGATTACAAATAATCAAATTTTGTATTTTTATCTAAAAGGAAAAATATTTTTTACTTTAAAATACAAATAGCAAGATAACCCGAACCCTTGTGGTTCATAGCAAGATAAAACCGAACCCTTGTGGTTCATAGCAAGACCGAATCCTTAAGATTCAAATAGCAAGGATCCTTTTTGATCAAAATACAATATTGATTAAACTAGTCAATATTTTAGCAAGTAGCCCAGAAAGCAAGTTTATTGGGTTGTAGCCCAAACAAAACTAGGTAGTAGCCTAAACAGCAAGATTATTGGGTAGTAGCCCAAACATCAAGGAATTTTAATCACAAATTCTAAGCAAAATAGCAAGAAGAAACCTTAGAGTTTCAAGCAAGAATTTTGATCTTTTGATCACAAAAGCAAGAACTTTTGATCTTTTCGATCAAACACAAAAAGCAAGAAAATCAGAAACATCTCGGTTCTGATTATAAGCAAGCAAGCAAGCATGGTAGAAGGAGACAAGAATGCTAGCACATCGAACAATACATCAGTTCGAGAACTAGGAAATGTTTCACTACAATGTCCAAAATTGACCGAAACAAACTACGCGACATGGGCATTGATGATGGAGACAATATTGAAGGCATATGGCATATGGGAAATGATAGTTGTGAAAGACGGAACAACAACAAATGAGAAGAAAGAAAACACGTCAAAGGCAATAATCTTCCAATCACTGCCAGAAGATGTTTTAATGCAAGTTGCACAATACTCAACTGCAAAGGAAGTATGGGACTCAATCAAAGTCAAGAATTTGGGAGCTGATCTTGTTCAAAAGGCACGACTACAAACATTGAGAAGTAAACTAGAGACGCTAAGGATAAAACCAAACGAAAAGGTAAGTGACTATGGAGGAAAGTTAAGTAGTATAAAGGCCAAGTTTAGAGGACTTGGTGAAACCTTGGAAGATAAGGTGCTAGTAAGGAAACTACTTAACTCTGCTCCAAAGAAGTTTTTACCTATCGTGGCAACTATAGAACAATATCAAGATCTAGACGAAATGTCGTTTGAAGAAGCCATTGGAAGGTTAACAGCCTATGAAGAACGAATTAAGAGTCAAGACATACTAGAGGCAAATGATCAAGACAAGCTTCTCATGGCAAATTCAAACAACAAAACTTATGGTAAATGGCGAAGTAAAGATTTCAACAAAGAAGGCAAGGAGTGGAAGAATAATTCGAATGCACACAAAGCAAGCACGAGTCAAGGAACTAACGACAAAAGCAAGCTCAGGTGATATGAATGTGGCGAGCATGGACACTTCACGAGAAAATGCACGAAATGGAAAAACAACAAAGTCAAGCAAGAAGAATCTCATCTCATCTATGACACTGACATCGAACCTACACTGCTTTGAAGCCAATACAAGACGCAGCGTTTGTGATTATGGGGGAGAATGTTGGGTCAAACCGGGTCAAACCCACCCAACTGGATAATCACAACCCACGAGACAACCCGCTAAAACAGACCCGCTGGACAAAAGAGCAGTTACAAATGACGGTTACAAAAAAAACAGTTATTCCCAAGGGACACAACGGTTCATTCTGAACCGACACAACTTTTAGATCGCACTGTTTCGTTTAGTATAAATAGGAATATATTTGTAGGAACAAATGTATGTATAACAATTCGAATTTATAGCAAGATTATAGCAAATTAATATTTCCAGTATATTTTGATTCAAAGGTTTTATTCATTTCGATCCAAGTTCAAGATTTATTCCAACAAACTACGACTGAAAAAACTATCAGATATGGGCACAAAGTTTCACCGTCTCGATATGTATATACCAAATAGTTCAACTTTCCATGTTGATCTCACTCAGTTCTCGTGTACTTCTTCACCTCTCCGATGCTTAATTCCATTGGGTTCCGATTCATCACACAGACCATAGGCTCTGTATGACGGCCCACAACATTTGCCCCACTAGCCTGACCCCCCACAGATGTTGGCTCACTTGGCCCAGACCCGCCAACCTCAACACCAACACCTGACCCATTAGGGTTAACCACATCCGCTTGACGAGCCACACCATTCACTTGACCGGCCTGACCCACCACCAACCTTGACCCACTTGGCTCATAGACACCAACCTCAACACCAACACCTGACCCATTAGGGTTAGCCACACCAGATTGGAGACGGTTATGTTGGCTACCATGTCGCTTCAAAAAGCCTCTTGGTCCATGGTTCAATGTAGCTTTAACTGCCTTCTGTTTGTTCTGTTTATCAACTGATGTACCATCCTTTCGTTTTCTAGTTGATGGTAAAATTGCATTGTTAGATCCGGAAGTACCTTCGCCAGCAGGGGCATCAGTTGTGTTTGGGCCATTGAAGTAGCTTATATGTGGGTTTTAATAAGCGTCCACTCCTCGATACAAGTGGGTGCGGAATAGAATCCGTGGGTTTAGTGTCACTGATGATTCTTCCAAAGTCATCAGAATCACGGGAACAGTTGATGAATTTACCTGCATTTATAGTCATTCCCAATGTTATTATTCAATGATCTAAAAAAAAGGGTCTTTTATTCCATATAATACTATTATGCTTATTCATTTTGTCCATTTTAGTCGTTTTTTGCATCTGTATTAAGAAGATAACCCAACACCCCATTTGAGTCATTTTGTAGCATAAAAAAAAAAGAAATTGATGGATAAAAATCATGGCTCGGAGTTTTCTCATAATCTTTAAAATGTTAAAACCACCATTCTGTTATTAACAATATACCTTTTTACAATGTAGTTTGCACAAAAGAGAAACACATTTTCAGTTATCTCGATTTACTCACTGACACATAGTACGTTTTATTGTTCATTTGAGTCGTTAAAAGATGCTTGTCATTGTGCAGTGAATCATGTTTAGGTCATTACGTAACTAAAAAACCGTCAAAATCGTTTATGAAAATTTAAAGCATCTTTAAGTAAAATGTTCACCTCCTACGAACATTTATATATAAAATGTTAAGGTTGCGTAATACCATCTTCTAATGCCTCAAATGTACCAAAAAGTTAAGTGACTTAAACGAGATAAATGATAAGGTACTTTTAATAAGCTTATCTAAATTCTAATACGACCTGGATTTAGGCTCATTCCCAACCTTCCTGACCCATCCATTTCATAACATCTAGACGGATCAAAATTGACGGCTTTTCAAATTTGCTAACAAGATTTGCGATTTTCCAACTAAAGGTTGCAGGACGCAAAATAGTATACCAGCAGAATCGAATGTATAAAAGAATGTACCTCTGACAGCATCAAGTGCTTCAGTTTGCGCACCTTCATCAACACTGTCTTCATTTGTTGAATGGGATATGTTTGCTAATTCCATCACAGGATTTGAAGCGGAATCATTTCCAATGTTACCTACATTCCCTACATTCGCAATCATTTCAAGTGTTATAATTTATGAATTAAAAAGGTGTACTTTTGATGCAAACTTTAACATAACTATTATTACGTATATATGTGGCAGTTTTAAAACATTTTATCAAATACATTATTATCATTTTGTATAAAAAGGTGACTTATAAAACATATAATAACACTTTATATCAACATTATGTCATATATATCTTTGATACAAGTTTTTGATGTACATGATACAATGGTTTTTATGCATGCAAAGGATAATATATATATATATATATATATATATATATATATATATAGGCTCCGGTTCCATTGAGAAGATTGAGAAATCTTCGTTTGAGAAAATTGATTCATGTTTTTTATTAGATTCACAAGTAAACATCATTTTATGATGAATCGAATCTATAAATCACAAATTTGATTCACAAATCATTGTTAAAATCGAGTTATGATGATGATTCATTAAATTTATACACATGATTCAGTATTCTACATATATCTCAAAATCGAGAGATTTTTAACATTGATTCAAAAAAATTTTACACATTTTGAATTTTAATCACATTAAAATGAGTTTTTCTACATGGAATTCACTGTCACTTACATTCAGGAGCTTCCACATTTTCCGGAACTCGTCCATTGGGCAAATGTACTAGGCATAATCGATTAATGATATATGAATATTCATATCTCACTCGAAAAGGCCACCATATTAATGGATCTTGGGTATTTTGGGACGCAACATACCTCCTGTGACATCATTCAGATTAGCAATGATTTAATATAACTGTAATTAGGTTTGTTTTGGCTAATACTAATCCAATCGGTGTTTTGTTAATTTTAACGCCTCAAACAAAACAAAAAATGCAGCACGGGTTCTTGTGTCTAGAAAATGCCTCAAATAAAACACAATGCCAGACTTAAAAATTCGGATGTGCAAAATCAAGTATAATGACCAAAACCGGACGAATGAAGAAGTATCTTGGTATTTTATGCATAAAACATAGCCCTAAAAAGTGAACAAACATACATTTTGATGTGAAAAGTTTTGTAATTGAAATGACGTCCCTCTCAAGTTAAATTAAAAGAAAAAGCAGATAGGTAAATTTGTTTACTTTTACATAATCAATTTGAAAATCAGGTAACCGAACTCAAAACGCAAATCCAAACACCCCTAATAACATCTAAATCAACTTAAACCAATAGTGAAGTGTTAGTAGCAGCCCTTCACCAAAGAGTGAATATTTGATCTACGATACAATCAATGTTGCATATCCAACCCCACAATAAGAGATAACGTAAACGAATAAATTTGAGAATAAAAACAATATCTTGAAGCTCAAACGTAAATAGGAAAAAGTAAAAACATGCTTAGAAAAGCTATTTTCAAGTCCACACATACCAAATTTGGGAGTTGCTTGGCACAAGCGTTCCACGATTGTCCATTTGATGCAAATAAGATGGAGAATGCTACTATGTTGAAAACCCTGTAGCACAATTACGGCAAAAATCCATCAAATACTAGATCTAATAAAAAAACACTAGCAGCCGACGATTGTCAAAACATTAACAAACTATACAATCATAATCGTCATATATGACAACACAATTCAAAAATGGTATATAGTGATTGAGAAAACTTAAGAAGCCTTAGATCGACCGCTTTTCTAAGCGAACTTCTTTCATCAACCTTCCATTATTTATCAAAAATCAATAAAATACTAGATCTAAGCATAAACACTAGCATTCGACGATCGTCAAAACATTAACAAACTATACAATCATAATCGTCATATATGACAACACAGTTCAAAAATGGTATATAGTGATTGAGAAAACTTAAAAGCGCTAGATCGATTGTTTTCTAAACGAACTTCTTTCATCAACCTTCCATTATTGATCAAAAATCAATCAAACACTAGATCTAAGCATCAACACTAGCATTCGACGATCGTCAAAACATTAACAAACTATACAATCATAATCGTCATATATGACAACACAATTCAAAAATGGTATAAAGTGATTGACAAAACTTAAGAAGCATTAGACCGATCATTTTCTAAACGAACTTCTTTCATCAACCTTCCATTATTGATAAAAAAATCAATCAAATACTAGATCTAAGCTTAAACACTAACATTCGACGATCGTCAAAACTATAGCAAACTATACAATCATAATCGCATATCGACAACACAATTCAAAATTGGTATAAAGTGATTGACAAAACTTAAAAAGCATTAGATCGATTGTTTTTTAAATGAACTTCTTTCATCAACCTTCCATTATTGATCAACTTAATCGATATTGACTGAAAACTAATGGTAAGATAAGTACAATTAAGATGTTATAGCAACGAAGACACATACACTTCCTTTAGACACTATCTAAGCCTTAGATCCCAAAATGGGAGTAAAATGCGAAGAACAAACTCACATTTTGTTCTCAAGGCGGAAATTTCAAGGTTAGGTAAACAATGTGGTTGGCGGAAGGTTTAGATACAAGAGAATGCCCTAATGTTATTGGTTTATATAGACAAAAAAGAATTTTTATGAGGTGGCGGATAACAAATAGAAGGTTTGACAAGTAAGCCCTAGTCCACATTAGCATGTAGCTATCTCTGTCAAATTTCAAATATCGTTCAAGGACCGAGATTTGAAATAGCAGTTATCGCGGTGAGATATCGGTTTTTATATTATTTTATTTTATATATATTAAAATCATAAAACATTAAACAAAAAAACATAGCATAAAAGTGTCAAATGAAATTTAATTGCAATAAAAAAAATGGCAACCAAGGAAATTCGGATAACATCATTTTAGCCCATAAACATCTAACTAAAATTAGTCTAAAAGCCCACCAACACATAAAAAATCACATATGTCCATTTAATAGCCCAAAAATACCACAACATGACCCTAATTTTTAGGTTAGTATATAAAGTCACACAATCACAATACATCTTTGCAGCCACAAACACATTATCTTGCCTTATCTCTCCAAAAAAAAAAAAAAAATACCACCCTTATTTCTCCTTAACACACCTAAACAGTTAATACATCCTCTTTACACACTAAACTTCTTCCTCATATTTCCTTATCATACTCAAATGCAGCCACCCATATATTTAAAAAATAAAAAGGTTCATCAAAATCTCGGCTAATCTCGTCAAGAATATCAGCCGATATCAAAATATCGGCCAATCTCGCCGAGATTATCGGATTCAAGATTTGGGGCCGATGTTTTGAACTGAGATTTTTTCTATGGTCGAGATACGAGATATTGATGAGATATCGCCGAGATATCGCCGAGATTAACTACATAGCACATTAGAGATATATGTAGCAAAGATAAACCAATAGTATAATCGCATCCAATGATTTCGTAAAATGTACAAAAAGCTATTACTTTTTAATTATGTGAAATGATTTGTACATAAAATAAATAAATTAAATACAATAAAACAATTCAAATTCAAACATTTTTTCATAACAACCCCAAGGTTGCAAAAAGTACTAGGCTAGTCGGGCGGTCGACACCGCCTAGCGCCTAAACCGCCTAAGCATTGAAGTTTTCTATATAAAAATTTTAAAATTATATATATTTGGCAGTGTGATAGGAAACTGATGCATACATATTCTAGAAGGAAGAAATCAAAGGGAAAGAGAGAAGAATCTGGATCGCAGATTAACCCTTGATTTGACTGCAAATCAATCCCTGATTTTCAGCATTCTATTATCAGCAAGCACATTAAGCATTCCCTGATCTTCAGCAATTTACTTACCATATTCCAGTATTTTCAGTTACTTTTCTTAGCTATAAAATAAGGCAGAAGATAGAGAATAAGCATCAATCATTTGTATCTCAATTTAAGTCCTCTCCACATGGACTAGTTGATTTCATTGGAGTTCTTTGTTCAGATTATGCATTGTTCTTCAATAAATCATTCCTATCCTTCTTCTTTCATATGTTATGTTAGCCTTGTTCTAACATTTGGTATCAGGGCAGTCTGATCCAGAATGGTGAACACAACAAATTCAACTTCTCACAACGAACAACCAAACCACACCCACACTTCTTCACCTGCACAAAATCCCGACAACCTCGCAAAACAATTGTCTTCCATTGCTTCCAAACTCAATGCTCTTGATGCCCTTGCTGCTGATGTAGCAGTTCTTAAGGCACAAGCTGCCCCAACGGGTCCAAGAGGGGTAAGTCAAAAGAAACCACCTTTGGATCTCGTCACGAGGATGATGATTCAGAAAGTAGTGGCTGGTACCATAACTCAACAAGGAGATCGTTCACCAAGATGGAATTTCCCAAATTTGAGGGAGGTGACCCTCATGGTTGATCCTAAAAGCGAAAAAATATTTTCGCTATTATCATACCCCTGATGAAGCAAAGGTGGAAATTTCTTCCATGTACCTAGAGGGTGATGCACTCGATCTCTTTGCATGGATAAGCACCGAACATAATCATCTTTATTGGGAAGAATTGGTGAAAATTTTACATGAAAATTATGGTCCAGCAGAATTTCAAAATCCAGATGAACATCTTTGCAACATAAAACAAACAAGCACGGTACAAGAATATAGACAAGAACTTGAAAAAAGAGTCGCACGAGTTCATGACTGGCCTGATCATTGTCATTTGGGAGTCTTTCTTAGTGGGCTGAAGGAACAATTGAAAGTCGATGTTCGAATTCACAAGCCAAGGAATGTTTTTAAGGCTGTGAGTTTGGCACTAGAGTTTGAAGCTAAGTCGACCCACTAGCAACACAAGAGTACCCAATGCATTTAGTTACAACAAACTGAATTCTTCCTCAACTTCTTCTCGTGACCAACGCAACCCACCTGCCATATCCCAAAATGCATCACCTTCAGGACAATCTAAGAGTTGGGAAAGCGAAAGATAGAACCATCGTGATAAGGGGCTGTGTTTTAGGTGCAATGAGAAATTCGCACCTGGACATAGATGCAAATCATCCACTTTCTCGTTGCTTGAAATTTCAAATGATAATGAGCAACTAGTAGATAGAGAAGTGGAAGCTGATGAGAATGAGTATGAAGAAGGTATAGATCGGCAAGACATGGCTGAAATATCTTTTCATGTCATCCTTGGCAAGACCTCTGGAACAACTAAGAAGGTTGAGGGAACACTTGAGGGCAGGAAAGTATTGATACTGATCGATAGTGGCTCAACTCACAACTTCATCTCAGCATCACTCGTGAAACAAATGGGATTGAAGGTGAGTACAGTTCCTTCTTTTGGAGTTCAAATTGGGAATGGACAAATAATTCAGTGCAATCAAATTTGTCGAGACCTTTCTTTGGTATTACCAGGGTTGAAAATTACAGAAGATTATTTTCCATTTTCCATTAGAGGAGCAGATCTTGTTTTCGGAATCAAATGGCTAGCATCTCTAAACACGGTACAAGCAAACTGGAATGAGATGTTCATGATTTTTATGTGAATGGGAAGAAATATAATTGCAAGGAGTACCATCAGTCGCTAAAACAGATGTGTCCCTTCAATCTTATTCAAAAATTCCTGATGCCACTTCAGATTCACCACAAACACGAGTTAAAATACTAGGTAT
The DNA here is from genome assembly GCA_910596185.1 of Chrysanthemum makinoi. Classification (NCBI taxonomy): domain Eukaryota; kingdom Viridiplantae; phylum Streptophyta; class Magnoliopsida; order Asterales; family Asteraceae; genus Chrysanthemum; species Chrysanthemum makinoi. The sequence continues at coordinate 315,792,733 of OU343222.1, read as the reverse complement.
TCAGTCACTTCTATCGTTTTATCAAGATGTTTTTGCTGATGTCAACACATTACCCCCAAACCGATCACATACTCATTCAGTTACCTTGCTACCCAACTCAACCCCACCTAATATTAGACCTTACCGTTATCCTTATAACTAGAAAACAGAGATCGAAGCACAAGTTAATGCCTTATTAAATTGTGGGTTCGTTCGACCCAGTTCCAGTCCATTTGCTAGTCATGTTCTCTTGGTTAAGAAAAAATACGAGTCATGGAGATTTTGTATCGACTATAGAAAATTAAACCAACAAACAATCCCCGATAAATACCCGATCCCGAATATAGATGAACTCCTTGATGAACTCCATGGTGCTACCATTTTTTCCAAAATTGATCTCAAATCGATACCACCAAATCCATGAACCCTCTGATATACACAAAATAGCCTTTCGAACCCACTCCGGACATTATGAATTTCTTGTCATGCCTTTTGGGTTGACGAACACCCCATCAACCTTTCAATCAGCAATGAACGACATGTTTCGGCCTCACCTTCGCAAATTTATCTTGGTGTTTTTTGATGATATCTTAATTTACAGTGTGAACCTAAAAGATCATTTACAACATTTGCAGATTGCTTTAGAACTTTTGCGCAACAATAAATTCTTTGCCAATGCAATAAAGTGTGCTTTTGATCAGCGACAAATTCAATTTTTAGGGCATGTTGTGCCAAAAGATGGGGTAGTCGTGGATCCAGAAAAGGTCCAGGCTGTTTTGAATTGGCCGTTGCCGCGTGATGCCAAAGAAGTACGCAGATTCCTTGGGTTAACAGGATATTATCGCCATTTGTAAAGGTTATGGGTTAATTGCAAAGCCATTAACATATTTGACCAAGAAGAATGGTTTTCTATGGAACGAGGAAGCACAATCAGCCTTCGAAAAAATGAAGTTGGCTCTAACCACAGTACCCGTTTTACAACTTCCAAATTTTCTTGAACCTTTCACGGTCGAGTGTGACGCTTCTTCGGCAGGAGTAGGAGCTATTTTGCTTCAATCAGAGCATCCGATTGCATTTTTCTGTAAAGGTTTTTCGTTTTCTAATCGATTAAAATCAACTTATGATAGGGAATTGCTAGCCTTGGTTTTGGCACTACATAAATGGAGACATTATTTAATGGGTAGGCAATTTTTTGTGAAGACAGATCACTTCAGTTTAAAGCACCTACTTGCTCAACGAGTAACCACTAGTGAACAACAACGCCTCCTCATGAAGTTACTTCCTTTCGATTTCACCATTATTTATAAAGCTGGAAAGGAAAATCAAGGAGTTGATGCTCTTTCAAGGAGGCCACAACATGCTGATTTTCTAGCCCTTGCAATACCAGTTAACATGGATTTTTTAAATCTCCAAGAAGCTTTGCTCAACGATCCATACACCAAGAATATCATCACCTCTATTAGACAAGACCCAACAACTCATCCTGAGTTTTCTTTAAGTGACAATAAGTTATTCTATCAGAATCGTCTTGTTATCCCAAATGGCTCGTCCCTTGCAAGAAACTTTTGTCTGAGTGCCATGATTCATTAACAGGAAGGCATGGTGGTTATCTTAAAACACTTAAACGCCTCTCTGAAAATTTCTTTTAGCCAAAAATGAAGAGCTAATGAAAAGTTCTTGTGCAAAATTGTTTGGTATGTCAACAGAACAAATATCAAACACTTGCTCCGGCCGGTCTACTACAGTCTCTACCAATTCCATGTTGTGTTTGGGAAGATATCTCTTTGGACTTCATTGTTGGGCTTCTGAAATCAGGAGGTGTTGATACCGTTTTAGTCGTGGTTGACAGACTGATTAAATACAGTCACTTTTTACCACTGGCTCACCCATTTACAGCTAAGTCGGTGGCTGCACTTTTTTGTAAGGAAATTGTTCGCTTACACGGTATGCCTCGTTCCATCATATGTGATAGAGATGTCATTTTTCTAACCAACTTCTGGCAAGAGTTGTTCCGTCTTAGTCAAACTCGACTCACGTATGGCACCGCTTATCAGATACAATCTGATGGTCAGACGGAAGTGGTTAACCGTTGCCTAGAAGCTTACTTACGGTGTTTTGCTCATGAGCGACCCTCTTCTTGGAGCAAGTTTTTGGCTTCGGCAGAATACTTGTTCTAGTGAGACGACACCTTTTAAGTCTGTTTATGGTCGTGACCCACCTCCACTCAACCCGTATGTTCAAGGTGAAACTCATAATGCAGACTTAGAGGAACAATTGGTTGCTCGTGATGATGCACTCCAACTTTTACGAACCAACTTGCTTAAAGCACAATCACGTATGAAAGCACAATCAGATTCAAAGCGAAGAGAGCTATCATTTGAGGTAGGGGATGTTGTTCTTCTTTGTATTCAGCCGTTTCATCAACGCCCCTTTCTAAACGAAAGTTTGAGAAGCTTTCACCACGGTACTTTGGACCGTACACTGTGACTCGCCGAGTAGGTCCTGTAGCCTATGAACTTGCTCTTCCTGCAGACTCCAAAGTACACCCTATCTTCCATGTTTCCCTAGTACGTCCGGCACATGGTCAATCGGTTTCTCAACCCCCTGCACCCTTACCCATCACTGCTGACTGGGAACATATTCTTGTTTCCTGACAAGATTCCAACACACCGGATATCCAGATCCAATACCTTGGAATTGTTGGTGCAATGGCAAAACCGACCTCTTGAAGAAGTGTAACACCACCAAAATACGGTTCATCTGAAGACTTAATAGCATTGGGGTGCTACGGGAAGTGGTACATGAGACAAGTATAGCGAAGTAGAATAGCTCATCCATAATACAAAAATATTGTCAAAGATAGTAATTAAGTTTTACATTTATTCAAAGTAATGAGAGTAAGCCCATTAAAAGAAATTCATAAAAAGTTGTCCCGAATAAACATCATAGTCGAACTAATCCATGACCATGCCAATGCCTCCAAGCGCCTCCCAAAACAACTGCCCAAGCCTAAACATATCAAATACCCCGAGAAAGACATGCTAAAGAGGTCAGCAAAAAGCTGGTGAGTTAATAGGTTTAAGTAATTAACATAGTATATGGACCAAATAGTGAAAATATCTTATTACGCAAGTAAGTCATAGCATAAGAAATCATCATATCAAAAACCTAAAACAAACAAAGATGTTATACGTCATGGCAAATTTTGCAACCATAAATCCAGGTGCCACCCTGGCAAGTCGGGCAAACAAGTCCAAGACGGGGCGGTCAACCACGATAGATCTACCTACAACATGAATAAAAGACCTAACAATTGGCAAGATATAGTGAGGCTAAACCTTAGCCTAGACTTCGTAATAAGCACAAACAAAGCATAGTTTTATAAAAAGGTCCAGTCAAACAAGAGCATGCTTCTCACCCCAAGAATTAATAAACAAAGTGCTTAATAAAATTTGTGCTATGAAACTCACCTTAGTCCAGCAAATAGCACAAGAATCCACAGGAACAAGAAGAGTATCGACTATCAGAAATCAGCAACTACTAACTCGGCATGACCTAAAACCATAGACTTGCTTAGATTATGACTCCACTCAATAGTTCCCAATCCCGAATATAATCCAGTTTTTATTTCCAAAAACTCTTTCTCAAAACAGTTTTCTAGTGTTTGGTATCCACGTGTGCATGGTGTCGACTCATCAAGATATATGTATACTCACGCTACTCAAGTACTCAACAAAGAAAGATCACAACAAATCTATGTGTCAAGTCGTAGTCTAATAAGGCTCTTGAACATATTGTCAAAACTTATCGAATTCGTCAATTCGATTAACCTTACGATGTATTCACCTTGCTTATTATTCCGAAACTATACCACGTCATAGGGCGTCGTAGGATAAGTGGTCATTACTAAACTCTTCCGACATAACTAACGAGGTCTCACTTGGTTCGTCAACCCAATAAGTTTGTTAGTTAAGTAAGTTTAGTTTATTAACTCTAAATATCTGTGACAAGCAATTAATGATATTCAATTAATGTTCATGGCATTTATAGTTTTATGCGTCCCTCAAAACATTAAGTATCTCCCTCGTTATTTGTTACATTCCTCTTTTTCCGTTTTATAATAAAAGAGTTTATAATAAGTATTATATACTTGTTTCTATTAGGAAAACCGTTTATTATTTATAGTTTACGTTATCGTTATAGTTAGACTTACTTGAGTTACTTAAGTTACTATTTGTTCCTAGTCACAAGTGTGAGTCATAACTTCTAACTTATAAAATTGTATCAAGTCCAATAATCAAATAAAGTCCATGTCACGGCCTTGTCGAGGTCAAAGAAGACTAAAAAGTCAACATGACACCAACTTGGCGCAAAGTTCACAAGTATATTATAAGTCAATAACTTCAAGTCCCAATATCACAACTTCAACTTCACGTGGTCGCCACGACTCACGCCTAACCTATCCTCCGTCGTTACTAAAACAAATCCCATTTCAAGTCCAAAAATACCAACCAAGTGTAGTCGCGACCATTCAGTCTCGACTCCCATTCTCATGTCCAACACATCTACAACAACAACAACAACAACAATACAGCCTCCAACAAAATTGTCGAGACCTCGAGGGTCTCGACCTACAACTCCTCGACAGCACACGAACCAAACAACCCTTCGAGGGCCTTTCCCCGTTCGACAACATCAAAACCAACCCATATTCAACCTCCAAATACCAAGTTACTACCACCAAACGGGTTTTCATCCGAAACCTGAAACAACAACAATAACAACAAGAAAAGTAACATCAAAAATAAAGAATCAAACAAGCCAAATAAGCCCTCACCGAGAGCTAATGCTCTCGGCTTGGCTGCCACGACACACACGACACAAACACGGGACTCGAGCACGGATACCAACAATTTTAACACGCTTTATTTTATAAGAAATCATTCCCAATGTTTTTATACATCAAACCCAACAAGAAAATGAGTCAACTCGTGACTCACCACGAGTTATTAAGAAAAACGAGTCAAACTCATATGTTTTCGAACCTACCTTGGTTTTGACATAATAAAATGACCGGTGGTGGCTTCGTAGTGGTGTTAGGGTGGCGCATGAGTGGCGTACGCGAGGTGGGGGGAGGGATTTTAGGTGTGTGGCCTAGGGGATCATGTAGAGGGGAGTGAGGGGAGTGTTTTGAGGTGGGTGGTGTAGTTGGGGAGGTGGCGGTGTGGTGGTGGTGGCGGCGTGAAGTTGGCCGACGGCTAGGGTAGCTAAAGAGAGAGAAAGGTGAAAATGATGATGATGATATGTGTTGGTGTGTGTGCTGATGATAATGATATACCACATGGACGAATTCATGAAATATACCCTTTAAAATTGATGTTATTTCAAAATGGTGTGAGTGTGGTTCGTGGCCAACTAAAACCACGAGGACCAATCCGTAGTTTTTCTAAAGTTTCCCCGATTCCTCTAATCCCGAGCTCAAATATTTAAATTAAAAGTCTAACAAGTTCCTCTCGTGTGCGCCAATAGTTTTAATTATTTTTTCCAATAAAACCGATCACAAATATGCTTATGGAACTAAACGAGTGATTTTCTCAAGTTTTCTCAATTAATTTGTTTTTCCTAGTGCCGAGGTCTAGTAGTGCCTAGTCTAAAGTCACAAACAAGGTCTAACACAGAATGTTTCGCAAAATATCAAGAGTTTATAGTCGATAGTTTAACTGTCTAAAGTTTGAAATAGTGTGGTATTTAAAAATAGTTTTTGAAATTTACCAGTTGTCACAGTCACCCCGCCTAAGAAGAAACCCGTCCCGGGTTTCCTTTCGAATTGATCACAGAGGTAGGAAACAGATGAGGGTATTTTCGCTTGAATTCGTCTTCACGTTCCCACGTGAATTCAGGACCTCTTCGGGAATTCCATCGGACTCTAACGATAGGAATACGACTTTTCCTAAGGTGCTTGACTTCACGGTCCATGATCTCAACAGGTTCCTCGATAAAGTTCAAATGATTGCCGATCTGGATCTCTTCCAGAGGAATGACAGCTAATTCTTCTGCAAGACACTTCTTCAAATTACATACGTGGAAAACGTTATGGACGTTGCTAAGTTCTGGCGGTAGCTCGAGTCTATAAGCCATCGGGCCAATCCTAGCAAGGATTTTGAATGGACCGATATAATGAGGGTTAAGTTTTCCACGCGTACCGAAATGGGTTACACCTTTCCATGGTGAGACCTTCAGCATGACGTTGTCTCCCACTTGGAATTCGGGAGGTTTTCTCCCCTTATCGGTGTAGCTCTTCTGGTGATCGCGAGCAGCTTGCATTCTACTCTTGATCTGAACGATCTTCTCAGTAGTTTCATGGATAAGTTCGGGACCATTAAGTTTTGAATCCCCAACTTCTGCCCAACAGATCGGTGATCGGCACTTGCAACCATAGAGTGCCTCATATGGTGCAGCCTTGATGCTCGCGTGATAACTGTTGTTATAAGAAAATTCCACCAATGGAAGGTGTCTAGCCCAACCATTTCCGAAATCGATGATGCATGCGCGTATCATGTCCTCCAGCGTTTGAATGGTTCTTTCACTTTGGCCATCAGTCTGGGGATGATAGGCAGTACTCATGTCTAGATCTGTCCCCAGGGCCCTTTGAAGTGATTTCCAAAAATTCGAAGTGAATCGACTATCACGATCGGAGATTATAGAAATAGGTACTCCATGACGCGCAACGATCTACTTCACATACAGAGGAGCAAGAGTATCCATACTATCGGTTTCTTTGATCGGCAGGTAATGAGCTGATTTAGTGAGACGATCAACAATGACCAGATAGCGTCATAACCGCTAGAATTTTTTGGAAGCTTAGTGATGACATCCATGGTTATGCATTCCCATTTCCACTCCGGGATTTCAGGTTGAGTAAGTAGACCGGAGGGTCTTTGATGCTCGGCTTTAACCTTGGCATAGGTTAAACACTTGCTGACATAAGTGGCGATCTCTGCCTTCATGTTCGGCCACCAATACAACTTCTTCAGATCATAGTACATCTTATCGGAACCAGGATGAATGGAATACTTTGCCTTATGCGACTCATGCATAATCAACTCACGTATATCTCCATAATGCGGAATCCAACTCCTTCCTTGATAGAATAGAGTGCCATCGGAACGTTTCACCAAACCGTTCTCACTCTCGATCATACCATAAAGGTTTTCGTAAGGTCGGTTATCTTCTTTGACGGCTTTGGCTTCCGCCGTAAGAATTTGGGCAGGTAACGGAGAATTGATAGTCATTCCTAGAGCTCTGACTATAAGCGGTTGTACTCTTTCCTTCTGGCTAAGAGCATTTGCAAAGACATCCGCCTTACCGGGATGGTAGCGTATCTCATATTCGTAATCGCTCAACAGTTCCAACCAATGATGTTGTCTCATGTTTAGCTCCTTCTGATCCAGGATATGCTGAAGATTCTTATGATTAGTGTACACTATACACTTTGTGCCATAAAGGTAATGTCTCCAAATCCTCAGTGCAAGCACGACAGCTCCCAACTCCAAATTGTGGGTCGTGTAGTTCTTCTCATGGGTTTTGAGTTGTCGAGAGGCATATGCAATGAGCTTCTCTCTCTGTATCAACACAGCTCTTAAACCCTTATGTGAAGCATCACAGTACAACATAAAATCTTGGCTTCCCTCAGGCAGAGCCAACATAGGTGCACTACACAATCTCTCTTTCAGCAGTTGAAACGCTTCTTCTTCGTATTTTCCCCAAGTATACTTCACCATTTTCTGAGTCAACGTGGTCAGAGCTTTGCTATCTTGGAGAAACCTTTGATAAATCGACGGTAATATCCAGCAAGTCCTAAGAATTGACGTATCTCAGTCGGGGTCGTAGGAGTAGCCCAATCTCGAATGGACTCAATCTTGGTGGGATCTACGTGTATACCCTGACTATCGATCACATGACCCAGAAACTGTACGGTCGAAATCCAGAACTCGCACTTAGAGAATTTCGTGTAAAGCTGCTCCTCCTTGAGTAGCTTTAGGATCAGTCTCAAGTGTTCTCCATGCTCTTCCGGGTTATTTTAGTAGATTAGGATGTCATCTATGAATACTATCACAAATTTATCCAAGTAAGGTTTGCACACTCGATTCATGAGGTCCATGAATACAGCTGGCACATTGGTTAGCCCAAAAGGCATAACCTGAAACTCATAGTGCCCGTAACGAGTTCGGAACGTGGTCTTCGGTGTTTCTTCTTCTCGAACATGAAGTTGATGATATCCGGATCTCAGATCGATTTTCGAAAAGACGCTCGATCCTTGGAGCTGATCGAAAAGATCATCTATTCTATGTAAGGGATATCTATTTTTCACAGTTAGCTTATTCAACTCTCTATAGTCGATGCACATGCGAAAAGATTCGTCCCTCTTCTTGACAAACAAGACTGGAGCTCCCCAGGGCAAGGAACTTGGTCTGATGAATCCTTTCTCAGCCAATTTAGACAAATGCTTCCATAGTTCTTCTAACTCCGAAGGGGCTAATCGATACGGTGCTCGTGCCACGGGTGCAACTCCTGGCACTAAATCGATTTGGAATTCAACTTGTCTAGCCGGCGGTAGCCCAGGCAAGTCTTTAATAAATACTTCTGGAAAATCCCGAGTGACCGGTACGTCTATTAACCATTTCCCTTCCTCTTCCTTGCTCTTCTTCTTCGAGATCTGGGCTAGAAATAGGAGACTTCCCTTCTCTATTTGCTTCTGAGCCTTGGTGCAGGAAATGATATTTAGTCTAGACGACTTTCCTCGAGTACTACCGTCTACGTATATAGTCAAGATCTCGGTACCGTATGGCACACACACTATCTTTTCCTCACAGAGAATGGCAGCACGATACTTAGACAACCAATCCACTCCTATAATAACATCGAAGCTACCTAATGGCACAGGCATGAGATCGATGTTGAACGGGTGATTAAGGAGATTCAGGGTACAACCTCTGATTATGGTGTTCACCCTTTCCATGTTACCATTAGCTAACTCGATATCGTACAAAAAATCAATGGAAATAGTGATCTTATCAAGCAGAGAGCTAAATGTAGTGGACACAAAACTCCTATCGGCACCGGTGTCAAACAGAACATAAGCGTAACGGTTATTGAGAAGGAACGTACCCGTAACGACAGTCAGGTCCTCTTCGATTCCCTTTTCTTTAACCACGTATGCTCTTCCTCGAGCTTCTCCAGTGTTACTCTGCTGATTCCAGTACCCTGATTTCCCTGGTTGCCACTTGATCCACGATTCGCTTGGCTTCCTCCACTTCCTTGGTTCTCATGATTCCATGGTTCTCGACACTCATTCTTATAGTGTACTTTCTTCCCACACCTGAAACAAATAACATTAGCCTTCCCATCCAACTCAGGGGTTTCTTGAACCATAGCAAGAGTCTTAGACTTATAGTCTCTAGCCAGGTGTCCAACCTTTTAACATGAGCGCCACACCACGGTACACTGTCCATGGTGATGAAGCTTACATCGGTTACATAGGGGTTGATTTCCGCATAATCCTTCTTCTCTCCAGACCCTATAACGTAAGCTTTAGCAGTCTCCTGTCGCTTGTTAGGATGCCTTCTCTTCGAATGATTCTCCCACTTCCTCTTGTTATCAAATCTACCCCTAGCATTATCGCGAATCACCAAATCCATCAAGCTATGAGCCAAAATGATGGTCTCTTGAAGATTAGCGGGTTTCGAAGAGATCACATCATTCCTAGTAGATGGTGGAAGTCCTTCAGTGTAACACTCTATCTTAAGTGTCTCAGTGCGGACCATCTCAGGACATAGCAGTGCCAATTCTTGGAAACGACGAGTGTAAGCTGGCATGTCAGTGCCCTTCACTTTGTGATTCCAGAATTCAAACTCCAACTTCTTCACTTTGTTACGAGGGCAATAGTGATTAATGAGCATTGCCTTGAACTCCTCCCAAGGCATAGCACAAGCCACATCGATACCAACAGACTTGAGGTAGGTGTTCCACCAAGTCAACGCCTCATCCTTCAAAGTAAATGAAGCAAACTTCACTTTCGATTCTTCCTCGTTGCTACAAACCTTAAACACAGTCTCCATCTTTTCCAACCAATGTGTCAACACAAAAACTCCCTCAGTACCGCCGTATTCAGTAGGCATACAGCTTCGGAACTCCTTGTAAGTGCAACCACGGTTACTACCAGTAGGCCTAAGAGTTCCAGCCATAGCATTTGGATGATTTGGCTTTGCATGGATCTCAGCTACACGTTGAGCCACAACTTGATCGATCAAAGCTTGATCAGTTACAGTAGCTGGTGGAGTAGGAATTTCGACATTCGGATTTTCACCAACCGGATTGGTGTTGCCTAGCAAATCAGACAGAAAGTCGACCACGTCGGCCGGTAGTGGCAGTAGCAGTAGTTGTTGTCACTCGTGCATTCCGGGTTGCCATACGAGTTTGAGCCATTGATCTGGATCATAGAGACATGATAATATTGAGATCAAAATAGAAGAGTAACAACACACGAGAATAGAGGCAATAAAAGAGAAAACAATATCACACCAACAACCAACAATGATCGGTAAAAACATAGCTCCTAACAAAACCAAAATCCATATAACATCTCATAGAACTTAAAACAATGATTCTTAAGTACAAGCCATACAATGGCGAAAAGCGAAAACAACAACGAGAGAATATGGAAATACATAAAGATAAGGAGTGGTACACAAAAACACTAGCCCATACTGCAACTCGTGGTCCGAAACGAAGATGTTAATACAAATAAGCCGTAAAAACGTTTATTTATATTTTACGAACTTCAAATGTTTTGTCGATAACAAACGTAAAATTATTTTAATGAAACAAATAAAACACGTAAATGGTTTGAACTAATAGTTTCTAACATACTTACGTTTTCACATAAACACTAAAACAAGTATAAGTGATTTTATGATTTAGTAATACATATGTACAACAACTAGTGTTTACATATTTGGGTAAATATACACTTAACTTGTATATACTAAAATGGGTAAAAACTAACAAATGGTATTAACCCATAACCCATGGTATTATCCAAACCACTTGACTAGGTACATTGAACTCATGAGATACATTGTATCTAAATAAGAAACCCATGGATCAACCCATAACCCATGACCCATGACCCATAACCAAAATACCCATGGGTAAAGAGGAGCGTCCCACTCTCACACATACTTTCCCCAAGTATTGTAACTCTCTAACCACTTATCCTAAGGGATCTTTCTATGTAGTTTGTCTTTTATTTTTGTGTGATTCTCTAGGTTCCTCTTAAAGGCGAGATCACCACTTCTTGAAGTCGAACAAGCTCAAGTCCATGAGTTGCCATACTTGGTCATCATCAAGACAACTGAGGTTCTCTTGTTGATAGTTCTTTCTTCCTCCATAGATATGTTGTGTTGAAGGCATTAGTGAAGGATGTCGAAAGAGTCAAGACGAAAACATTAGTGAAAGGTGCTTCACGTCCGTGTCAAAAGCATTAGTGAAGAATGCTAAAGGAGTCAAGACGAAGGCATTAGTAAAGATGCCAAGCGTTGTGTCAAAGGCATTGGTGAAGAATGCCTAAGAATCAAATCAAGTGGCATTAGTGAAGAATGCCGAGGTCATATAATCGATGAGGTGCATCGTTATACATATAGTATAAGTTTATTTCCAAGGATGTTGATATCCTTGATGGTGTTGTAATAAGGAGTGGATCTCCTTGGGATTAGGTGTTGTGTTGTGTTGGGTAGTAGTTCCTCCATAGTAATGGAACTAGGTACTTAGCCTAGTACCTAATAAAGGGTAGGCGACGTTGTGATAGGTGTGGTTCACCTTGGAGTGAAAGAACTCGGTGGTTAGCCTAGTACCGGAAAAAGAGTAGGCGACGTTGTGAAGGCTTCTGATATACACAAAATAGCCTTTCGAACCCACTCCGGACATTATGAATTTCTTGTCATGCCTTTTGGGTTGACGAACACCCCATCAACCTTTCAATCAGCAATGAACGACATGTTTCGGCCTCACCTTCGCAAATTTATCTTGGTGTTTTTTGATGATATCTTAATTTACAGTGTGAACCTAAAAGATCATTTACAACATTTGCAGATTGCTTTAGAACTTTTGCGCAACAATAAATTCTTTGCCAATGCAATAAAGTGTGCTTTTGATCAGCGACAAATTCAATTTTTAGGGCATGTTGTGCCAAAAGATGGGGTAGTCGTGGATCCAGAAAAGGTCCAGGCTGTTTTGAATTGGCCGTTGCCGCGTGATGCCAAAGAAGTACGCAGATTCCTTGGGTTAACAGGATATTATCGCCGATTTGTAAAAGGTTATGGGTTAATTGCAAAGCCATTAACATATTTGACCAAGAAGAATGGTTTTCTATGGAACGAGGAAGCACAATCAGCCTTCGAAAAAATGAAGTTGGCTCTAACCACAGTACCCGTTTTACAACTTCCAAATTTTCTTGAACCTTTCACGGTCGAGTGTGACGCTTCTTCGGCAGGAGTAGGAGCTATTTTGCTTCAATCAGAGCATCCGATTGCATTTTTCTGTAAAGGTTTTTCGTTTTCTAATCGATTAAAATCAACTTATGATAGGGAATTGCTAGCCTTGGTTTTGGCACTACATAAATGGAGACATTATTTAATGGGTAGGCAATTTTTTGTGAAGACAGATCACTTCAGTTTAAAGCACCTACTTGCTCAACGAGTAACCACTAGTGAACAACAACGCCTCCTCATGAAGTTACTTCCTTTCGATTTCACCATTATTTATAAAGCTGGAAAGGAAAATCAAGGAGTTGATGCTCTTTCAAGGAGGCCACAACATGCTGATTTTCTAGCCCTTGCAATACCAGTTAACATGGATTTTTTAAATCTCCAAGAAGCTTTGCTCAACGATCCATACACCAAGAATATCATCACCTCTATTAGACAAGACCCAACAACTCATCCTGAGTTTTCTTTAAGTGACAATAAGTTATTCTATCAGAATCGTCTTGTTATCCCAGATGGCTCGTCTTTGCGCAAGAAACTTTTTTCTGAGTGCCATGATTCATTAACAGGAAGGCATGGTGGTTATCTTAAAACACTTAAACGCCTCTCTGAAAATTTCTTTTAGCCAAAAATGAAGAGCGACGTAAATGTTCTTGTGCAAAATTGTTTGGTATGTCAACAGAACAAATATCAAACACTTGCTCCGGCCGGTCTACTACAGTCTCTACCAATTCCATGTTGTGTTTGGGAAGATATCTCTTTGGACTTCATTGTTGGGCTTCTGAAATCAGGAGGTGTTGATACCGTTTTAGTCGTGGTTGACAGACTGATTAAATACAGTCACTTTTTACCACTGGCTCACCCATTTACAGCTAAGTCGGTGGCTGCACTTTTTTGTAAGGAAATTGTTCGCTTACACGGTATGCCTCGTTCCATCATATGTGATAGAGATGTCATTTTTCTAACCAACTTCTGGCAAGAGTTGTTCCGTCTTAGTCAAACTCGACTACGTATGGGCACCGCTTATCAGATACAATCTGATGGTCAGACGGAAGTGGTTAACCGTTGCCTAGAAGCTTACTTACGGTGTTTTGCTCATGAGCGACCCTCTTCTTGGAGCAAGTTTTTGGCTTCGGCAGAATACTTGTTCTAGTGAGACGACACCTTTTAAGTCTGTTTATGGTCGTGACCCACCTCCACTCAACCCGTATGTTCAAGGTGAAACTCATAATGCAGACTTAGAGGAACAATTGGTTGCTCGTGATGATGCACTCCAACTTTTACGAACCAACTTGCTTAAAGCACAATCACGTATGAAAGCACAATCAGATTCAAAGCGAAGAGAGCTATCATTTGAGGTAGGGGATGTTGTTCTTCTTTGTATTCAGCCGTTTCGTCAACGCTCCCTTTCTAAACGAAAGTTTGAGAAGCTTTCACCACGGTACTTTGGACCGTACACTGTGACTCGCCGAGTAGGTCCTGTAGCCTATGAACTTGCTCTTCCTGCAGACTCCAAAGTACACCCTATCTTCCATGTTTCCCTAGTACGTCCGGCACATGGTCAATCGGTTTCTCAACCCCCTGCACCCTTACCCATCACTGCTGACTGGGAACATATTCTTGTTTCCTGACAAGATTCCAACACACCGGATATCCAGATCCAATACCTTGGAATTGTTGGTGCAATGGCAAAACCGACCTCTTGAAGAAGTGTAACACCACCAAAATACGGTTCATCTGAAGACTTAATAGCATTGGGGTGCTACGGGAAGTGGTACATGAGACAAGTATAGCGAAGTAGAATAGCTCATCCATAATACAAAAATATTGTCAAAGATAGTAATTAAGTTTTACATTTATTCAAAGTACGAGAGTAAGCCCATTAAAAGAAATTCATAAAAAGTTGTCCCGAATAAACATCATAGTCGAACTAATCCATGACCATGCCAATGCCTCCAAGCGCCTCCCAAAACAACTGCCCAAGCCTAAACATATCAAATACCTGAGAAAGACATGCTAAAGAGGTCAGCAAAAAGCTGGTGAGTTAATAGGTTTAAGTAATTAACATAGTATATGGACCAAATAGTGAAAATATCTTATTACGCAAGTAAGTCATAGCATAAGAAATCATCATATCAAAAACCTAAAACAAACAAAGATGTTATACGTCATGGCAAATTTTGCAACCATAAATCCAGGTGCCACCCTGGCAAGTCGGGCAAACAAGTCCAAGACGGGGCGGTCAACCACGATAGATCTACCTACAACATGAATAAAAGACCTAACAATTGGCAAGATATAGTGAGGCTAAACCTTAGCCTAGACTTCGTAATAAGCACAAACAAAGCATAGTTTTATAAAAAGGTCCAGTCAAACAAGAGCATGCTTCTCACCCCAAGAATTAATAAACAAAGTGCGAATAAAATTTGTGCTATGAAACTCACCTTAGTCCAGCAAATAGCACAAGAATCCACAGGAACAAGAAGAGTATCGACTATCAGAAATCAGCAACTACTAACTCGGCATGACCTAAAACCATAGACTTGCTTAGATTATGACTCCACTCAATAGTTCCCAATCCCGAATATAATCCAGTTTTTATTTCCAAAAACTCTTTCTCAAAACAGTTTTCTAGTGTTTGGTATCCACGTGTGCATGGTGTCGACTCATCAAGATATATGTATACTCACGCTACTCAAGTACTCAACAAAGAAAGATCACAACAAATCTATGTGTCAAGTCGTAGTCTAATAAGGCTCTTGAACATATTGTCAAAACTTATCGAATTCGTCAATTCGATTAACCTTACGATGTATTCACCTTGCTTATTATTCCGAAACTATACCACGTCATAGGGCGTCGTAGGATAAGTGGTCATTACTAAACTCTTCCGACATAACTAACGAGGTCTCACTTGGTTCGTCAACCCAATAAGTTTGTTAGTTAAGTAAGTTTAGTTTATTAACTCTAAATATCTGTGACAAGCAATTAATGATATTCAATTAATGTTCATGGCATTTATAGTTTTGCGTGCCCTCAAAACATTAAGTATCTCCCTCGTTATTTGTTACATTCCTCTTTTTCCGTTTTATAATAAAAGAGTTTATAATAAGTATTATATACTTGTTTCTATTAGGAAAACCGTTTATTATTTATAGTTTACGTTATCGTTATAGTTAGACTTACTTGAGTTACTTAAGTTACTATTTGTTCCTAGTCACAAGTGTGAGTCATAACTTCTCGACTTATAAAATTGTATCAAGTCCAATAATCAAATAAAGTCCATGTCACGGCCTTGTCGAGGTCAAAGAAGACTAAAAAGTCAACATGACACCAACTTGGCGCAAAGTTCACAAGTATATTATAAGTCAATAACTTCAAGTCCCAATATCACAACTTCAACTTCACGTGGTCGCCTACGACTCACGTCTAACCTATCCTCCGTCATTACTAAAACAAATCCCATTTCAAGTCCAAAAATACCAACCAAGTGTAGTCGCGACCATTCAGTCTCGACTCCCATTCTCATGTCCAACACATCTACAACAACAACAACAACAACAATACAGCCTCCAACAAAATTGTCGAGACCTCGAGGGTCTCGACCTACAACTCCTCGACAGCACACGAACCAAACAACCCTTCGAGGGCCTTTCCCCGTTCGACAACATCAAAACCAACCCATATTCAACCTCCAAATACCAAGTTACTACCACCAAACGGGTTTTCATCCGAAACCTGAAACAACAACAATAACAACAAGAAAAGTAACATCAAAAATAAAGAATCAAACAAGCCAAATAAGCCCTCACCGAGAGCTAATGCTCTCGGCTTGGCTGCCACGACACACACGACACAAACACGGGACTCGAGCACGGATACCAACAATTTTTAACACGTTTTATTTTATAAGAAATCATTCCCAATGTTTTTATACATCAAACCCAACAAGAAAATGAGTCAACTCGTGACTCACCACGAGTTATTAAGAAAAACGAGTCAAACTCATATGTTTTCGAACCTACCTTGGTTTTGACATAATAAAATGACCGGTGGTGGCTTCGTAGTGGTGTTAGGGTGGCGCATGAGTGGCGACGCGAGGTGGGGGAGGGATTTTAGGTGTGTGGCCTAGGGGATCATGTAGAGGGGAGTGAGGGGAGTGTTTTGAGGTGGGTGGTGTAGTTGGGGAGGTGGCGGTGTGGTGGTGGTGGCGGCGTGAAGTTGGCCGACGGCTAGGGTAGCTAAAGAGAGATAAAGGTGAAAATGATGATGATGATATGTGTTGGTGTGTGTGCTGATGATAATGATATACCACATGGACGAATTCATGAAATATACCCTTTAAAATTGATGTTATTTCAAAATGGTGTGAGTGTGGTTCGTGGCCAACTAAAACCACGAGGACCAATCCGTAAACGAATAAATTTGCGAATAAAAACAATATCTTGAAGCTCAAACGTAAATAGGAAAAAGTAAAAACATGCTTAAAAAAGCTATTTTCAAGTCCACACATACCAAATTTGGGAGTTGCTTGGCACAAGCGTTCCACGATTGTCCATTTGATGCAAATAAGATGGAGAATGCTACTATGTTGAATACCCTGTAGCACAATTACGGCAAAAATCCATCAAATACTAGATCTAATAAAAAAACACTGGCAGTCGACGATCGTCAAAACATTAACAAACTATACAATCATAATCGTCATATATGACAACACATAGTCGATCGTTTTCTAAACGAACTTCTTTCATCAACCTTCCATTATTGATCAAAAATCAATCAAACACTAGATCTAAGCTTAAACACTAACATTCGACGATCGTCAAAACTTTAACAAACTATACAATCATAATCGTCATATATGACAACACAGTTCAAAAATGGTATATAGTGATTGAGAAAACTTAAAAAGCGTTAGATCGATTGTTTTCTAAACGAACTTCTTTCATCAACCTTCCATTATTTATCAAAAATCAATCAAATACTAGATCTAAGCATCAACACTAGCATTCGACGATCGTCAAAACATTAACAAACTATACAATCATAATCGTCATATATGACAACACAATTCAAAAATGGTATAAAGTGATTGACAAAACTTAAGAAGCATTAGACCGATCATTTTCTAAACGAACTTCTTTCATCAACCTTCCATTATTGATAAAAAAAATCAATCAAATACTAGATCTAAGCTTAAACACTAACATTCGGCGATCGTCAAAACTATAGCAAACTATACAATCATAATCGTCATATCTGACAACACAATTCAAAATTGGTATAAAGTGATTGACAAAACTTAAAAAGCATTAGATCGATTGTTTTTTAAATGAACTTCTTTCATCAACCTTCCATTATTGATCAACTTAATCGATATTGACTGAAAACTAATGGTAAGATAAGTACAATTAAGATGTTATAGCAACGAAGACACATACACTTCCTTTAGACACTATCTAAGCCTTAGATCCCAAAATGGGAGTAAAATGCGAAGAACAAACTCACATTTTGTTCTGCGGCGGAAATTTCAAGGTTAGGTAAACAATGTGGTTGGCGGAAGGTTTAGATACAAGAGAATGCCCTAATGTTATTGGTTTATATAGACAAAAAAGAATTTTTATGAGGTGGCGGATAACAAATAGAAGGTTTGACAAGTAAGCCCTAGTCCACATTAGCATGTAGCTATCTCTGTCAAATTTCAAATATCGTTCAAGGACCGAGATTTGAAATAGCAGTTATCGCGGTGAGATATCGGTTTTTATATTATTTTATTTTATATATATTAAAATCATAAAACATTAAACAAAAAAACATAGCATAAAAGTGTCAAATGAAATTTAATTGCAATAAAAAAAATGGCAACCAAGGAAATTCGGATAACATCATTTTAGCCCATAAACATCTAACTAAAATTAGTCTAAAAGCCCACCAACACATAAAAAATCACATATGTCCATTTAATAGCCCAAAAATACCACAACATGACCCTAATTTTTAGGTTAGTATATAAAGTCACACAATCACAATACATCTTTGCAGCCACAAACACATTATCTTGCCTTATCTCTCCAAAAAAAAAAAAAAAATACCACCCTTATTTCTCCTTAACACACGAACACAGTTAATACATCCTCTTTACACACTAAACTTCTTCCTCATATTTCCTTATCATACTCAAATGCAGCCACCCATATATTTAAAAAATAAAAAGGTTCATCAAAATCTCGGCTAATCTCGCCAAGAATATCAGCCGATATCAAAATATCGGCCAATCTCGCCGAGATTATCGGATTCAAGATTTGGGGCCGATGTTTTGAACTGAGATTTTTTCTATGGTCGAGATACGAGATATTGATGAGATATCGCCGAGATATCGCCGAGATTAACTACATAGCACATTAGAGATATATGTAGCAAAGATAAACCAATAGTATAATCGCATCCAATGATTTCGTAAAATGTACAAAAAGCTATTACTTTTTAAGTGTGTGAAATGATTTGTACATAAAATAAATAAATTAAATGCAATAAAACAATTCAAATTCAAATATTTTTTCATAAGAACCCCAAGGTTGCAAAAAGCGCTAGGCGCTATTCGGGCGGTCGACACCGCCTAGCGCCTAAACCGCCTAGGCGCATTGAAGTTTTCTATATAAAAATTTTAAAATTATATATATTTGGCAGTGTGATAGGAAACTGATGCATACATATTCTAGAAGGAAGAAATCAAAGGGAAAGAGAGAAGAATCTGGATCGCAGATTAACCCTTGATTTGACTGCAAATCAATCCCTGATTTTCAGCATTCTATTATGAGCAAGCATATTAAGCATTCCCTGATCTTCAGCAATTTACTTACCATATTCCAGTATTTTCAGTTACTTTTCTTAGCTATAAAATAAGGCAGAAGATAGAGAATAAGCATCAATCATTTGTATCTCAATTTAAGTCCTCTCCACTTGGACTAGTTGATTTCATTGGAGTTCTTTGTTCAGATTATGCATTGTTCTTCAATAAATCATTCCTATCCTTCTTCTTTCATATGTTATGTTAGCCTTGTTCTAACATTTGGTATCAGGGCAGTCTGATCCAGAATGGTGAACACAACAAATTCAACTTCTCACAACGAACAACCAAACCACACCCACACTTCTTCACCTGCACAAAATCCCGACAACCTCGCAAAACAATTGTCTTCCATTGCTTCCAAACTCAATGCTCTTGATGCCCTTGCTGCTGATGTAGCAGTTCTTAAGGCACAAGCTGCCCCAACGGGTCCAAGAGGGGTAAGTCAAAAGAAACCACCTTTGGATCTCGTCACGAGGATGATGATTCAGAAAGTAGTGGCTGGTACCATAACTCAACAAGGAGATCGTTCACCAAGATGGAATTTCCCAAATTTGAGGGAGGTGACCCTCATGGTTGGATCCTAAAAGCGGAAAAATATTTTCGCTATTATCATACCCCTGATGAAGCAAAGGTGGAAATTTCTTCCATGTACCTAGAGGGTGATGCACTCGATCTCTTTGCATGGATAAGCACCGAACATAATCATCTTTATTGGGAAGAATTGGTGAAAATTTTACATGAAAATTATGGTCCAGCAGAATTTCAAAATCCAGATGAACATCTTTGCAACATAAAACAAACAAGCACGGTACAAGAATATAGACAAGAACTTGAAAAAAGAGTCGCACGAGTTCATGACTGGCCTGATCATTGTCATTTGGGAGTCTTTCTTAGTGGGCTGAAGGAACAATTGAAAGTCGATGTTCGAATTCACAAGCCAAGGAATGTTTTTAAGGCTGTGAGTTTGGCACTAGAGTTTGAAGCTAAGTCGACCCACTAGCAACACAAGAGTACCCAATGCATTTAGTTACAACAAACTGAATTCTTCCTCAACTTCTTCTCGTGACCAACGCAACCCACCTGCCATATCCCAAAATGCATCACCTTCAGGACAATCTAAGAGTTGGGAAAGCGAAAGATAGAACCATCGTGATAAGGGGCTGTGTTTTAGGTGCAATGAGAAATTCGCACCTGGACATAGATGCAAATCATCCACTTTCTCGTTGCTTGAAATTCCAAATGATAATGAGCAACTAGTAGATAGAGAAGTGGAAGCTGATGAGAATGAGTATGAAGAAGGTATAGATCGGCAAGACATGGCTGAAATATCTTTTCATGTCATCCTTGGCAAGACCTCTGGAACAACTAAGAAGGTTGAGGGAACACTTGAGGGCAGGAAAGTATTGATACTGATCGATAGTGGCTCAACTCACAACTTCATCTCAGCATCACTCGTGAAACAAATGGGATTGAAGGTGAGTACAGTTCCTTCTTTTGGAGTTCAAATTGGGAATGGACAAATAATTCAGTGCAATCAAATTTGTCGAGACCTTTCTTTGGTATTACCAGGGTTGAAAATTACAGAAGATTATTTTCCATTTTCCATTAGAGGAGCAGATCTTGTTTTCGGAATCAAATGGCTAGCATCTCTAAACACGGTACAAGCAAACTGGAATGAGATGTTCATGATTTTTATGTGAATGGGAAGAAATATAATTGCAAGGAGTACCATCAGTCGCTAAAACAGATGTGTCCCTTCAATCTTATTCAAAAATTCCTGATGCCACTTCAGATTCACCACAAACACGAGTTAAAATACTAGGTATTCAGTCACTTCTATCGTTTTATCAAGATGTTTTTGCTGATGTCAACACATTACCCCCAAACCGATCACATACTCATTCAGTTACCTTGCTACCCAACTCAACCCCACCTAATATTAGACCTTACCGTTATCCTTATAACTAGAAAACAGAGATCGAAGCACAAGTTAATGCCTTATTAAATTGTGGGTTCGTTCGACCCAGTTCCAGTCCATTTGCTAGTCATGTTCTCTTGGTTAAGAAAAAATACGAGTCATGGAGATTTTGTATCGACTATAGAAAATTAAACCAACAAACAATCCCCGATAAATACCCGATCCCGAATATAGATGAACTCCTTGATGAACTCCATGGTGCTACCATTTTTTCCAAAATTGATCTCAAATCGGGATACCACCAAATCCGCATGAACCCCTCTGATATACACAAAATAGCCTTTCGAACCCACTCCGGACATTATGAATTTCTTGTCATGCCTTTTGGGTTGACGAACACCCCATCAACCTTTCAATCAGCAATGAACGACATGTTTCGGCCTCACCTTCGCAAATTTATCTTGGTGTTTTTTGATGATATCTTAATTTACAGTGTGAACCTAAAAGATCATTTACAACATTTGCAGATTGCTTTAGAACTTTTGCGCAACAATAAATTCTTTGCCAATGCAATAAAGTGTGCTTTTGATCAGCGACAAATTCAATTTTTAGGGCATGTTGTGCCAAAAGATGGGGTAGTCGTGGATCCAGAAAAGGTCCAGGCTGTTTTGAATTGGCCGTTGCCGCGTGATGCCAAAGAAGTACGCAGATTCCTTGGGTTAACAGGATATTATCGCCGATTTGTAAAAGGTTATGGGTTAATTGCAAAGCCATTAACATATTTGACCAAGAAGAATGGTTTTCTATGGAACGAGGAAGCACAATCAGCCTTCGAAAAAATGAAGTTGGCTCTAACCACAGTACCCGTTTTACAACTTCCAAATTTTCTTGAACCTTTCACGGTCGAGTGTGACGCTTCTTCGGCAGGAGTAGGAGCTATTTTGCTTCAATCAGAGCATCCGATTGCATTTTTCTGTAAAGGTTTTTCGTTTTCTAATCGATTAAAATCAACTTATGATAGGGAATTGCTAGCCTTGGTTTTGGCACTACATAAATGGAGACATTATTTAATGGGTAGGCAATTTTTTGTGAAGACAGATCACTTCAGTTTAAAGCACCTACTTGCTCAACGAGTAACCACTAGTGAACAACAACGCCTCCTCATGAAGTTACTTCCTTTCGATTTCACCATTATTTATAAAGCTGGAAAGGAAAATCAAGGAGTTGATGCTCTTTCAAGGAGGCCACAACATGCTGATTTTCTAGCCCTTGCAATACCAGTTAACATGGATTTTTTAAATCTCCAAGAAGCTTTGCTCAACGATCCATACACCAAGAATATCATCACCTCTATTAGACAAGACCCAACAACTCATCCTGAGTTTTCTTTAAGTGACAATAAGTTATTCTATCAGAATCGTCTTGTTATCCCAAATGGCTCGTCCTTGCGCAAGAAACTTTTGTCTGAGTGCCATGATTCATTAACAGGAAGGCATGGTGGTTATCTTAAAACACTTAAACGCCTCTCTGAAAATTTCTTTTAGCCAAAAATGAAGAGCGACGTAAAAGTTCTTGTGCAAAATTGTTTGGTATGTCAACAGAACAAATATCAAACACTTGCTCCGGCCGGTCTACTACAGTCTCTACCAATTCCATGTTGTGTTTGGGAAGATATCTCTTTGGACTTCATTGTTGGGCTTCTGAAATCAGGAGGTGTTGATACCGTTTTAGTCGTGGTTGACAGACTGATTAAATACAGTCACTTTTTACCACTGGCTCACCCATTTACAGCTAAGTCGGTGGCTGCACTTTTTTGTAAGGAAATTGTTCGCTTACACGGTATGCCTCGTTCCATCATATGTGATAGAGATGTCATTTTTCTAACCAACTTCTGGCAAGAGTTGTTCCGTCTTAGTCAAACTCGACTACGTATGGGCACCGCTTATCAGATACAATCTGATGGTCAGACGGAAGTGGTTAACCGTTGCCTAGAAGCTTACTTACGGTGTTTTGCTCATGAGCGACCCTCTTCTTGGAGCAAGTTTTTGGCTTCGGCAGAATACTTGTTCTAGTGAGACGACACCTTTTAAGTCTGTTTATGGTCGTGACCCACCTCCACTCAACCCGTATGTTCAAGGTGAAACTCATAATGCAGACTTAGAGGAACAATTGGTTGCTCGTGATGATGCACTCCAACTTTTACGAACCAACTTGCTTAAAGCACAATCACGTATGAAAGCACAATCAGATTCAAAGCGAAGAGAGCTATCATTTGAGGTAGGGGATGTTGTTCTTCTTTGTATTCAGCCGTTTCGTCAACGCTCCCTTTCTAAACGAAAGTTTGAGAAGCTTTCACCACGGTACTTTGGACCGTACACTGTGACTCGCCGAGTAGGTCCTGTAGCCTATGAACTTGCTCTTCCTGCAGACTCCAAAGTACACCCTATCTTCCATGTTTCCCTAGTACGTCCGGCACATGGTCAATCGGTTTCTCAACCCCCTGCACCCTTACCCATCACTGCTGACTGGGAACATATTCTTGTTTCCTGACAAGATTCCAACACACCGGATATCCAGATCCAATACCTTGGAATTGTTGGTGCAATGGCAAAACCGACCTCTTGAAGAAGTGTAACACCACCAAAATACGGTTCATCTGAAGACTTAATAGCATTGGGGTGCTACGGGAAGTGGTACATGAGACAAGTATAGCGAAGTAGAATAGCTCATCCATAATACAAAAATATTGTCAAAGATAGTAATTAAGTTTTACATTTATTCAAAGTACGAGAGTAAGCCCATTAAAAGAAATTCATAAAAAGTTGTCCCGAATAAACATCATAGTCGAACTAATCCATGACCATGCCAATGCCTCCAAGCGCCTCCCAAAACAACTGCCCAAGCCTAAACATATCAAATACCTGAGAAAGACATGCTAAAGAGGTCAGCAAAAAGCTGGTGAGTTAATAGGTTTAAGTAATTAACATAGTATATGGACCAAATAGTGAAAATATCTTATTACGCAAGTAAGTCATAGCATAAGAAATCATCATATCAAAAACCTAAAACAAACAAAGATGTTATACGTCATGGCAAATTTTGCAACCATAAATCCAGGTGCCACCCTGGCAAGTCGGGCAAACAAGTCCAAGACGGGGCGGTCAACCACGATAGATCTACCTACAACATGAATAAAAGACCTAACAATTGGCAAGATATAGTGAGGCTAAACCTTAGCCTAGACTTCGTAATAAGCACAAACAAAGCATAGTTTTATAAAAAGGTCCAGTCAAACAAGAGCATGCTTCTCACCCCAAGAATTAATAAACAAAGTGCGAATAAAATTTGTGCTATGAAACTCACCTTAGTCCAGCAAATAGCACAAGAATCCACAGGAACAAGAAGAGTATCGACTATCAGAAATCAGCAACTACTAACTCGGCATGACCTAAAACCATAGACTTGCTTAGATTATGACTCCACTCAATAGTTCCCAATCCCGAATATAATCCAGTTTTTATTTCCAAAAACTCTTTCTCAAAACAGTTTTCTAGTGTTTGGTATCCACGTGTGCATGGTGTCGACTCATCAAGATATATGTATACTCACGCTACTCAAGTACTCAACAAAGAAAGATCACAACAAATCTATGTGTCAAGTCGTAGTCTAATAAGGCTCTTGAACATATTGTCAAAACTTATCGAATTCGTCAATTCGATTAACCTTACGATGTATTCACCTTGCTTATTATTCCGAAACTATACCACGTCATAGGGCGTCGTAGGATAAGTGGTCATTACTAAACTCTTCCGACATAACTAACGAGGTCTCACTTGGTTCGTCAACCCAATAAGTTTGTTAGTTAAGTAAGTTTAGTTTATTAACTCTAAATATCTGTGACAAGCAATTAATGATATTCAATTAATGTTCATGGCATTTATAGTTTTGCGTGCCCTCAAAACATTAAGTATCTCCCTCGTTATTTGTTACATTCCTCTTTTTCCGTTTTATAATAAAAGAGTTTATAATAAGTATTATATACTTGTTTCTATTAGGAAAACCGTTTATTATTTATAGTTTACGTTATCGTTATAGTTAGACTTACTTGAGTTACTTAAGTTACTATTTGTTCCTAGTCACAAGTGTGAGTCATAACTTCTCGACTTATAAAATTGTATCAAGTCCAATAATCAAATAAAGTCCATGTCACGGCCTTGTCGAGGTCAAAGAAGACTAAAAAGTCAACATGACACCAACTTGGCGCAAAGTTCACAAGTATATTATAAGTCAATAACTTCAAGTCCCAATATCACAACTTCAACTTCACGTGGTCGCCTACGACTCACGTCTAACCTATCCTCCGTCATTACTAAAACAAATCCCATTTCAAGTCCAAAAATACCAACCAAGTGTAGTCGCGACCATTCAGTCTCGACTCCCATTCTCATGTCCAACACATCTACAACAACAACAACAACAACAATACAGCCTCCAACAAAATTGTCGAGACCTCGAGGGTCTCGACCTACAACTCCTCGACAGCACACGAACCAAACAACCCTTCGAGGGCCTTTCCCCGTTCGACAACATCAAAACCAACCCATATTCAACCTCCAAATACCAAGTTACTACCACCAAACGGGTTTTCATCCGAAACCTGAAACAACAACAATAACAACAAGAAAAGTAACATCAAAAATAAAGAATCAAACAAGCCAAATAAGCCCTCACCGAGAGCTAATGCTCTCGGCTTGGCTGCCACGACACACACGACACAAACACGGGACTCGAGCACGGATACCAACAATTTTTAACACGTTTTATTTTATAAGAAATCATTCCCAATGTTTTTATACATCAAACCCAACAAGAAAATGAGTCAACTCGTGACTCACCACGAGTTATTAAGAAAAACGAGTCAAACTCATATGTTTTTGGACCTACCTTTGTTTTGACACAATAAAACGACCGGTGGTGGCTTCGTAGTGGTGTTAGGGTGGCGCATGAGTGGCGTACGCGAGGTGGGGGGAGGGATTTTAGGTGTGTGGCCTAGGGGATCATGTAGAGGGGAGTGAGGGGAGTGTTTTGAGGTGGGTGGTGTAGTTGGGGAGGTGGCGGTGTGGTGGTGGTGGCGGCGTGAAGTTGGCCGACGGCTAGGGTAGCTAAAGAGAGAGAAAGGTGAAAATGATGATGATGATATGTGTTGGTGTGTGTGCTGATGATAATGATATACCACATGGACGAATTCATGAAATATACCCTTTAAAATTGATGTTATTTCAAAATGGTGTGAGTGTGGTTCGTGGCCAACTAAAACCACGAGGACCAATCCGTAAACGAATAAATTTGCGAATAAAAACAATATCTTGAAGCTCAAACGTAAATAGGAAAAAGTAAAAACATGCTTAAAAAAGCTATTTTCAAGTCCACACATACCGAATTTGGGAGTTGCTTGACACAGGCGTTCCACGATTGTCCATTTGATGCAAATAAGATGGAGAATGCTACTATGTTGAATACCCTGTAGCACAATTACGGCAAAAATCCATCAAATACTAGATCTAATAAAAAAACACAGGCAGTCGACGATTGTCAAAACATTAACAAACTATACAATCATAATCGTCATATATGACAACACAATTCAAAAATGGTATAAAGTGATTGAGAAAACTTAAGAAGCGTTAGATCGATCGTTTTCTAAACGAACTTGTTTCATCAACCTTCCATTATTTATCAAAAATCAATCAAATACTAGATCTAAGCATAAACACTAGCATTCGACGATCGTCAAAACATTAACAAACTATACAATCATAATCGTCATATATGACAACACAGTTCAAAAATGGTATATAGTGATTGAGAAAACTTAAAAAGCGTTAGATCGATTGTTTTCTAAACGAACTTCTTTCATCAACCTTCCATTATTTATCAAAAATCAATCAAATACTAGATCTAAGCATAAACACTAGCATTCGACGATCGTCAAAACATTAACAAACTATACAATCATAATCGTCATATATGACAACACAATTCAAAAATGGTATAAAGTGATTGACAAAACTTAAAAAGCATTAGATCGATTTTTTTTTAAATGAACTTCTTTCATCAACCTTCCACTATTGATAAAAAATCAATCAAATACTAGATCTAAGCTTAAACACTAACATTCGACAATCGTCAAAACTATAGCAAACTATACAATCATAATCGTCATATCTGACAACACAATTCAAAATTGGTATAAAGTGATTGACAAAACTTAAAAAGCATTAGATCGATTGTTTTTTAAATGAACTTCTTTCATCAACCTTCCATTATTGATCAACTTAATCGATATTGACTGAAAACTAATGGTAAGATAAGTACAATTAAGATGTTATAGCAACGAAGACACATACACTTCCTTTAGACACTATCTAAGCCTTAGATCCCAAAATGGGAGTAAAATGCGAAGAACAAACTCACATTTTGTTCTGCGGCGGAAATTTCAAGGTTAGGTAAACAATGTGGTTGGCGGAAGGTTTAGATACAAGAGAATGCCCTAATGTTATTGGTTTATATAGACAAAAAAGAATTTTTATGAGGTGGCGGATAACAAATAGAAGGTTTGACAAGTAAGCCCTAGTCCACATTAGCATGTAGCTATCTCTGTCAAATTTCAAATATCGTTCAAGGACCGAGATTTGAAATAGCAGTTATCGCGGTGAGATATCGGTTTTTATATTATTTTATTTTATATATATTAAAATCATAAAATATTAAACAAAAAACATAGCATAAAAGTGTCAAATGAAATTTAATTGCAATAAAAAAAATGGCAACCAAGGAAATTCGGATAACATCATTTTAGCCCATAAACATCTAACTAAAATTAGTCTAAAAGCCCACCAACACATAAAAAATCACATACGTCCATTTAATAGCCCAAAAATACCACAACATGACCCTAATTTTTAGGTTAGTATATAAAGTCACACAATCACAATACATCTTTGCAGCCACAAACACATTATCTTGCCTTATCTCTCCAAAAAAAAAAAAAAAATACCACCCTTATTTCTCCTTAACACACGAACACAGTTAATACATCCTCTTTACACACTAAACTTCTTCCTCATATTTCCTTATCATACTCAAATGCAGCCACCCATATATTTAAAAAATAAAAAGGTTCATCAAAATCTCGGCTAATCTCGCCAAGAATATCAGCCGATATCAAAATATCGGCCAATCTCGCCGAGATTATCGGATTCAAGATTTGGGGCCGATGTTTTGAACTGAGATTTTTTCTATGGTCGAGATACGAGATATTGATGAGATATCGCCGAGATATCGCCGAGATTAACTACATAGCACATTAGAGATATATGTAGCAAAGATAAACCAATAGTATAATCGCATCCAATGATTTCGTAAAATGTACAAAAAGCTATTACTTTTTAAGTGTGTGAAATGATTTGTACATAAAATAAATAAATTAAATGCAATAAAACAATTCAAATTCAAATATTTTTTCATAAGAACCCCAAGGTTGCAAAAAGCGCTAGGCGCTATTCGGGCGGTCGACACCGCCTAGCGCCTAAACCGCCTAGGCGCATTGAAGTTTTCTATATAAAAATTTTAAAATTATATATATTTGGCAGTGTGATAGGAAACTGATGCATACATATTCTAGAAGGAAGAAATCAAAGGGAAAGAGAGAAGAATCTGGATCGCAGATTAACCCTTGATTTGACTGCAAATCAATCCCTGATTTTCAGCATTCTATTATGAGCAAGCATATTAAGCATTCCCTGATCTTCAGCAATTTACTTACCATCTTCAGCAATTTACTTACCATATTCCAGTATTTTCAGTTACTTTTCTTAGCTATAAAATAAGGCAGAAGATAGAGAATAAGCATCAATCATTTGTATCTCAATTTAAGTCCTCTCCACATGGACTAGTTGATTTCATTGGAGTTCTTTGTTCAGATTATGCATTGTTCTTCAATAAATCATTCCTATCCTTCTTCTTTCATATGTTATGTTAGCCTTGTTCTAACATTTGGTATCAGGGCAGTCTGATCCAGAATGGTGAACACAACAAATTCAACTTCTCACAACGAACAACCAAACCACACCCACACTTCTTCACCTGCACAAAATCCCGACAACCTCGCAAAACAATTGTCTTCCATTGCTTCCAAACTCAATGCTCTTGATGCCCTTGCTGCTGATGTAGCAGTTCTTAAGGCACAAGCTGCCCCAACGGGTCCAAGAGGGGTAAGTCAAAAGAAACCACCTTTGGATCTCGTCACGAGGATGATGATTCAGAAAGTAGTGGCTGGTACCATAACTCAACAAGGAGATCGTTCACCAAGATGGAATTTCCCAAATTTGAGGGAGGTGACCCTCATGGTTGGATCCTAAAAGCGGAAAAATATTTTCGCTATTATCATACCCCTGATGAAGCAAAGGTGGAAATTTCTTCCATGTACCTAGAGGGTGATGCACTCGATCTCTTTGCATGGATAAGCACCGAACATAATCATCTTTATTGGGAAGAATTGGTGAAAATTTTACATGAAAATTATGGTCCAGCAGAATTTCAAAATCCAGATGAACATCTTTGCAACATAAAACAAACAAGCACGGTACAAGAATATAGACAAGAACTTGAAAAAAGAGTCGCACGAGTTCATGACTGGCCTGATCATTGTCATTTGGGAGTCTTTCTTAGTGGGCTGAAGGAACAATTGAAAGTCGATGTTCGAATTCACAAGCCAAGGAATGTTTTTAAGGCTGTGAGTTTGGCACTAGAGTTTGAAGCTAAGTCGACCCACTAGCAACACAAGAGTACCCAATGCATTTAGTTACAACAAACTGAATTCTTCCTCAACTTCTTCTCGTGACCAACGCAACCCACCTGCCATATCCCAAAATGCATCACCTTCAGGACAATCTAAGAGTTGGGAAAGCGAAAGATAGAACCATCGTGATAAGGGGCTGTGTTTTAGGTGCAATGAGAAATTCGCACCTGGACATAGATGCAAATCATCCACTTTCTCGTTGCTTGAAATTTCAAATGATAATGAGCAACTAGTAGATAGAGAAGTGGAAGCTGATGAGAATGAGTATGAAGAAGGTATAGATCGGCAAGACATGGCTGAAATATCTTTTCATGTCATCCTTGGCAAGACCTCTGGAACAACTAAGAAGGTTGAGGGAACACTTGAGGGCAGGAAAGTATTGATACTGATCGATAGTGGCTCAACTCACAACTTCATCTCAGCATCACTCGTGAAACAAATGGGATTGAAGGTGAGTACAGTTCCTTCTTTTGGAGTTCAAATTGGGAATGGACAAATAATTCAGTGCAATCAAATTTGTCGAGACCTTTCTTTGGTATTACCAGGGTTGAAAATTACAGAAGATTATTTTCCAT
The DNA here is from genome assembly GCA_910596185.1 of Chrysanthemum makinoi. Taxonomy (NCBI): domain Eukaryota; kingdom Viridiplantae; phylum Streptophyta; class Magnoliopsida; order Asterales; family Asteraceae; genus Chrysanthemum; species Chrysanthemum makinoi. The sequence goes on along the minus strand of OU343222.1, from coordinate 315,762,006 downwards.
TTTCCATTAGAGGAGCAGATCTTGTTTTCGGAATCAAATGGCTAGCATCTCTAAACACGGTACAAGCAAACTGGAATGAGATGTTCATGATTTTTATGTGAATGGGAAGAAATATAATTGCAAGGAGTACCATCAGTCGCTAAAACAGATGTGTCCCTTCAATCTTATTCAAAAATTCCTGATGCCACTTCAGATTCACCACAAACACGAGTTAAAATACTAGGTATTCAGTCACTTCTATCGTTTTATCAAGATGTTTTTGCTGATGTCAACACATTACCCCCAAACCGATCACATACTCATTCAGTTACCTTGCTACCCAACTCAACCCCACCTAATATTAGACCTTACCGTTATCCTTATAACTAGAAAACAGAGATCGAAGCACAAGTTAATGCCTTATTAAATTGTGGGTTCGTTCGACCCAGTTCCAGTCCATTTGCTAGTCATGTTCTCTTGGTTAAGAAAAAATACGAGTCATGGAGATTTTGTATCGACTATAGAAAATTAAACCAACAAACAATCCCCGATAAATACCCGATCCCGAATATAGATGAACTCCTTGATGAACTCCATGGTGCTACCATTTTTTCCAAAATTGATCTCAAATCGGGATACCACCAAATCCGCATGAACCCCTCTGATATACACAAAATAGCCTTTCGAACCCACTCCGGACATTATGAATTTCTTGTCATGCCTTTTGGGTTGACGAACACCCCATCAACCTTTCAATCAGCAATGAACGACATGTTTCGGCCTCACCTTCGCAAATTTATCTTGGTGTTTTTTGATGATATCTTAATTTACAGTGTGAACCTAAAAGATCATTTACAACATTTGCAGATTGCTTTAGAACTTTTGCGCAACAATAAATTCTTTGCCAATGCAATAAAGTGTGCTTTTGATCAGCGACAAATTCAATTTTTAGGGCATGTTGTGCCAAAAGATGGGGTAGTCGTGGATCCAGAAAAGGTCCAGGCTGTTTTGAATTGGCCGTTGCCGCGTGATGCCAAAGAAGTACGCAGATTCCTTGGGTTAACAGGATATTATCGCCGATTTGTAAAAGGTTATGGGTTAATTGCAAAGCCATTAACATATTTGACCAAGAAGAATGGTTTTCTATGGAACGAGGAAGCACAATCAGCCTTCGAAAAAATGAAGTTGGCTCTAACCACAGTACCCGTTTTACAACTTCCAAATTTTCTTGAACCTTTCACGGTCGAGTGTGACGCTTCTTCGGCAGGAGTAGGAGCTATTTTGCTTCAATCAGAGCATCCGATTGCATTTTTCTGTAAAGGTTTTTCGTTTTCTAATCGATTAAAATCAACTTATGATAGGGAATTGCTAGCCTTGGTTTTGGCACTACATAAATGGAGACATTATTTAATGGGTAGGCAATTTTTTGTGAAGACAGATCACTTCAGTTTAAAGCACCTACTTGCTCAACGAGTAACCACTAGTGAACAACAACGCCTCCTCATGAAGTTACTTCCTTTCGATTTCACCATTATTTATAAAGCTGGAAAGGAAAATCAAGGAGTTGATGCTCTTTCAAGGAGGCCACAACATGCTGATTTTCTAGCCCTTGCAATACCAGTTAACATGGATTTTTTAAATCTCCAAGAAGCTTTGCTCAACGATCCATACACCAAGAATATCATCACCTCTATTAGACAAGACCCAACAACTCATCCTGAGTTTTCTTTAAGTGACAATAAGTTATTCTATCAGAATCGTCTTGTTATCCCAAATGGCTCGTCCTTGCGCAAGAAACTTTTGTCTGAGTGCCATGATTCATTAACAGGAAGGCATGGTGGTTATCTTAAAACACTTAAACGCCTCTCTGAAAATTTCTTTTAGCCAAAAATGAAGAGCGACGTAAAAGTTCTTGTGCAAAATTGTTTGGTATGTCAACAGAACAAATATCAAACACTTGCTCCGGCCGGTCTACTACAGTCTCTACCAATTCCATGTTGTGTTTGGGAAGATATCTCTTTGGACTTCATTGTTGGGCTTCTGAAATCAGGAGGTGTTGATACCGTTTTAGTCGTGGTTGACAGACTGATTAAATACAGTCACTTTTTACCACTGGCTCACCCATTTACAGCTAAGTCGGTGGCTGCACTTTTTTGTAAGGAAATTGTTCGCTTACACGGTATGCCTCGTTCCATCATATGTGATAGAGATGTCATTTTTCTAACCAACTTCTGGCAAGAGTTGTTCCGTCTTAGTCAAACTCGACTACGTATGGGCACCGCTTATCACCCACAATCTGATGGTCAGACGGAAGTGGTTAACCGTTGCCTAGAAGCTTACTTACGGTGTTTTGCTCATGAGCGACCCTCTTCTTGGAGCAAGTTTTTGGCTTTGTTCAGAATACTCGTTCAATACTGGTTATCATACTTCTAGTGAGACGACACCTTTTAAGTCTGTTTATGGTCGCGACCCACCGCCACTTAACCCGTATGTTCAAGGTGAAACTCATAATGCAGACTTAGAGGAACAATTGGTTGCTCGTGATGATGCACTCCAGCTTTTACGAACCAACTTGCTTAAAGCACAATCACGTATGAAAGCACAATCAGATTCGAAGCGAAGAGAGCTATCATTTGAGGTAGGGGATGTTGTTCTTCTTTGTATTCAGCCGTTTCGTCAACGCTCCCTTTCTAAACGAAAGTTTGAGAAGCTTTCACCACGGTACTTTGGACCGTACACTGTGACTCGCCGAGTAGGTCCTGTAGCCTATGAACTTGCTCTTCCTGCAGACTCCAAAGTACACCCTATCTTCCATGTTTCCCTAGTACGTCCGGCACATGGTCAATCGGTTTCTCAACCCCCTGCACCCTTACCCATCACTGCTGACTGGGAACATATTCTTGTTTCCTGACAAGATTCCAACACACCGGATATCCAGATCCAATACCTTGGAATTGTTGGTGCAATGGCAAAACCGACCTCTTGAAGAAGTGTAACACCACCAAAATACGGTTCATCTGAAGACTTAATAGCATTGGGGTGCTACGGGAAGTGGTACATGAGACAAGTATAGCGAAGTAGAATAGCTCATCCATAATACAAAAATATTGTCAAAGATAGTAATTAAGTTTTACATTTATTCAAAGTACGAGAGTAAGCCCATTAAAAGAAATTCATAAAAGTTGTCCCGAATAAACATCATAGTCGAACTAATCCATGACCATGCCAATGCCTCCAAGCGCCTCCCAAAACAACTGCCCAAGCCTAAACATATCAAATACCTGAGAAAGACATGCTAAAGAGGTCAAAAAAGTGGTGAGTTAATAGGTTTAAGTAATTAACATAGTATATGGACCAAATAGTGAAAATATCTTATTACGCAAGTAAGTCATAGCATAAGAAATCATCATATCAAAAACCTAAAACAAACAAAGATGTTATACGTCATGGCAAATTTTGCAACCATAAATCCAGGTGCCACCCTGGCAAGTCGGGCAAACAAGTCCAAGACGGGGCGGTCAACCACGATAGATCTACCTACAACATGAATAAAAGACCTAACAATTGGCAAGATATAGTGAGGCTAAACCTTAGCCTAGACTTCGTAATAAGCACAAACAAAGCATAGTTTTATAAAAAGGTCCAGTCAAACAAGAGCATGCTTCTCACCCCAAGAATTAATAAACAAAGTGCGAATAAAATTTGTGCTATGAAACTCACCTTAGTCCAAAGAAATAGCACAAGAATCCACAGGAACAAGAAGAGTATCGACTATCAGAAATCAGCAACTACTAACTCGGCATGACCTAAAACCATAGACTTGCTTAGATTATGACTCCACTCAATAGTTCCCAATCCCGAATATAATCCAGTTTTTATTTCCAAAAACTCTTTCTCAAAACAGTTTTCTAGTGTTTGGTATCCACGTGTGCATGGTGTCGACTCATCAAGATATATGTATACTCACGCTACTCAAGTACTCAACAAAGAAAGATCACAACAAATCTATGTGTCAAGTCGTAGTCTAATAAGGCTCTTGAACATATTGTCAAAACTTATCGAATTCGTCAATTCGATTAACCTTACGATGTATTCACCTTGCTTATTATTCCGAAACTATACCACGTCATAGGGCGTCGTAGGATAAGTGGTCATTACTAAACTCTTCCGACATAACTAACGAGGTCTCACTTGGTTCGTCAACCCAATAAGTTTGTTAGTTAAGTAAGTTTAGTTTATTAACTCTAAATATCTGTGACAAGCAATTAATGATATTCAATTAATGTTCATGGCATTTATAGTTTTGCGTGCCCTCAAAACATTAAGTATCTCCCTCGTTATTTGTTACATTCCTCTTTTTCCGTTTTATAATAAAAGAGTTTATAATAAGTATTATATACTTGTTTCTATTAGGAAAACCGTTTATTATTTATAGTTTACGTTATCGTTATAGTTAGACTTACTTGAGTTACTTAAGTTACTATTTGTTCCTAGTCACAAGTGTGAGTCATAACTTCTCGACTTATAAAATTGTATCAAGTCCAATAATCAAATAAAGTCCATGTCACGGCCTTGTCGAGGTCAAAGAAGACTAAAAAGTCAACATGACACCAACTTGGCGCAAAGTTCACAAGTATATTATAAGTCAATAACTTCAAGTCCCAATATCACAACTTCAACTTCACGTGGTCGCCTACGACTCACGTCTAACCTATCCTCCGTCATTACTAAAACAAATCCCATTTCAAGTCCAAAAATACCAACCAAGTGTAGTCGCGACCATTCAGTCTCGACTCCCATTCTCATGTCCAACACATCTACAACAACAACAACAACAACAATACAGCCTCCAACAAAATTGTCGAGACCTCGAGGGTCTCGACCTACAACTCCTCGACAGCACACGAACCAAACAACCCTTCGAGGGCCTTTCCCCGTTCGACAACATCAAAACCAACCCATATTCAACCTCCAAATACCAAGTTACTACCACCAAACGGGTTTTCATCCGAAACCTGAAACAACAACAATAACAACAAGAAAAGTAACATCAAAAATAAAGAATCAAACAAGCCAAATAAGCCCTCACCGAGAGCTAATGCTCTCGGCTTGGCTGCCACGACACACACGACACAAACACGGGACTCGAGCACGGATACCAACAATTTTTAACACGTTTTATTTTATAAGAAATCATTCCCAATGTTTTTATACATCAAACCCAACAAGAAAATGAGTCAACTCGTGACTCACCACGAGTTATTAAGAAAAACGAGTCAAACTCATATGTTTTCGAACCTACCTTGGTTTTGACATAATAAAATGACCGGTGGTGGCTTCGTAGTGGTGTTAGGGTGGCGCATGAGTGGCGTACGCGAGGTGGGGGGAGGGATTTTAGGTGTGTGGCCTAGGGGATCATGTAGAGGGGAGTGAGGGGAGTGTTTTGAGGTGGGTGGTGTAGTTGGGGAGGTGGCGGTGTGGTGGTGGTGGCGGCGTGAAGTTGGCCGACGGCTAGGGTAGCTAAAGAGAGAGAAAGGTGAAAATGATGATGATGATATGTGTTGGTGTGTGTGCTGATGATAATGATATACCACATGGACGAATTCATGAAATATACCCTTTAAAATTGATGTTATTTCAAAATGGTGTGAGTGTGGTTCGTGGCCAACTAAAACCACGAGGACCAATCCGTAAACGAATAAATTTGCGAATAAAAACAATATCTTGAAGCTCAAACGTAAATAGGAAAAAGTAAAAACATGCTTAAAAAAGCTATTTTCAAGTCCACACATACCAAATTTGGGAGTTGCTTGGCACAAGCGTTCCACGATTGTCCATTTGATGCAAATAAGATGGAGAATGCTACTATGTTGAAAACCCTGTAGCACAATTACGGAAAAAATCCATCAAATACTAGATCTAATAAAAAAACACTAGCAGCCGACGATTGTCAAAACATTAACAAACTATACAATCATAATCGTCATATATGACAACACAATTCAAAAATGGTATATAGTGATTGAGAAAACTTAAGAAGCCTTAGATCGACCGTTTTCTAAACGAACTTCTTTCATCAACCTTCCATTATTTATCAAAAATCAATCAAATACTAGATCTAAGCATAAACACTAGCATTCGACGATCGTCAAAACATTAACAAACTATACAATCATAATCGTCATATATGACAACACAGTTCAAAAATGGTATATAGTGATTGAGAAAACTTAAAAAGCGTTAGATCGATTGTTTTCTAAACGAACTTCTTTCATCAACCTTCCATTATTTATCAAAAATCAATCAAATACTAGATCTAAGCATCAACACTAGCATTCGACGATCGTCAAAACATTAACAAACTATACAATCATAATCGTCATATATGACAACACAATTCAAAAATGGTATAAAGTGATTGACAAAACTTAAGAAGCATTAGACCGATCATTTTCTAAACGAACTTCTTTCATCAACCTTCCATTATTGATAAAAAAAATCAATCAAATACTAGATCTAAGCTTAAACACTAACATTCGGCGATCGTCAAAACTATAGCAAACTATACAATCATAATCGTCATATCTGACAACACAATTCAAAATTGGTATAAAGTGATTGACAAAACTTAAAAAGCATTAGATCGATTGTTTTTTAAATGAACTTCTTTCATCAACCTTCCATTATTGATCAACTTAATCGATATTGACTGAAAACTAATGGTAAGATAAGTACAATTAAGATGTTATAGCAACGAAGACACATACACTTCCTTTAGACACTATCTAAGCCTTAGATCCCAAAATGGGAGTAAAATGCGAAGAACAAACTCACTTTTTTCTATGCGGCGGAAATTTCAAGGTTAGGTAAACAATGTGGTTGGCGGAAGGTTGAGATACAAGAGAATGCCCTAATGTTATTGGTGTATATAGACAAAAAAGAATTTTTATGAGGTTGCGGATAACAAATAGAAGGTTTGACAGGTAAGCCCTAGTCCACATTAGCATGTAGCTTATCTCTCAAATTTCAAATATCGTTCAAGGACCGAGATTTGAAATAGCAGTTATCGCGGTGAGATATCGGTTTTTATATTATTTTATTTTATATATATTAAAATCATAAAATATTAAACAAAAAACATAGCATAAAAGTGTCAAATGAAATTTAATTGCAATAAAAAAAATGGCAACCAAGGAAATTCGGATAACATCATTTTAGCCCATAAACATCTAACTAAAATTAGTCTAAAAGCCCACCAACACATAAAAAATCACATACGTCCATTTAATAGCCCAAAAATACCACAACATGACCCTAATTTTTAGGTTAGTATATAAAGTCACACAATCACAATACATCTTTGCAGCCACAAACACATTATCTTGCCTTATCTCTCCAAAAAAAAAAAAAAATACCACCCTTATTTCTCCTTAACACACGAACACAGTTAATACATCCTCTTTACACACTAAACTTCTTCCTCATATTTCCTTATCATACTCAAATGCAGCCACCCATATATTTAAAAATAAAGGTTCATCAAAATCTCGCTAATCTCGCCAAGAATATCACCGATATCAAAATATCGGCCAATCTCACGAGATTATCGGATTCAAGATTTGGGGCGATGTTTTGAACTGAGATTTTTCTATGGTCGAGATACGAGATATTGATGAGATATCACGAGATATCGCCGAGATTAACTACATAGCACATTAGAGATATATGTAGCAAAGATAAACCAATAGTATAATCGCATCCAATGATTTCGTAAAATGTACAAAAAGCTATTACTTTTTAAGTGTGTGAAATGATTTGTACATAAAATAAATAAATTAAATGCAATAAAACAATTCAAATTCAAATATTTTTTCATAAGAACCCCAAGGTTGCAAAAAGCGCTAGGCGCTATTCGGGCGGTCGACACCGCCTAGCTTAAACCGCCTAGAAGCATTGAAGTTTTCTATATAAAAATTTTAAAATTATATATATTTGGCAGTGTGATAGGAAACTGATGCATACATATTCTAGAAGGAAGAAATCAAAGGGAAAGAGAGAAGAATCTGGATCGCAGATTAACCCTTGATTTGACTGCAAATCAATCCCTGATTTTCAGCATTCTATTATGAGCAAGCATATTAAGCATTCCCTGATCTTCAGCAATTTACTTACCATATTCCAGTATTTTCAGTTACTTTTCTTAGCTATAAAATAAGGCAGAAGATAGAGAATAAGCATCAATCATTTGTATCTCAATTTAAGTCCTCTCCACATGGACTAGTTGATTTCATTGGAGTTCTTTGTTCAGATTATGCATTGTTCTTCAATAAATCATTCCTATCCTTCTTCTTTCATATGTTATGTTAGCCTTGTTCTAACATTTGGTATCAGGGCAGTCTGATCCAGAATGGTGAACACAACAAATTCAACTTCTCACAACGAACAACCAAACCACACCCACACTTCTTCACCTGCACAAAATCCCGACAACCTCGCAAAACAATTGTCTTCCATTGCTTCCAAACTCAATGCTCTTGATGCCCTTGCTGCTGATGTAGCAGTTCTTAAGGCACAAGCTGCCCCAACGGGTCCAAGAGGGGTAAGTCAAAAGAAACCACCTTTGGATCTCGTCACGAGGATGATGATTCAGAAAGTAGTGGCTGGTACCATAACTCAACAAGGAGATCGTTCACCAAGATGGAATTTCCCAAATTTGAGGGAGGTGACCCTCATGGTTGGATCCTAAAAGCGGAAAAATATTTTCGCTATTATCATACCCCTGATGAAGCAAAGGTGGAAATTTCTTCCATGTACCTAGAGGGTGATGCACTCGATCTCTTTGCATGGATAAGCACCGAACATAATCATCTTTATTGGGAAGAATTGGTGAAAATTTTACATGAAAATTATGGTCCAGCAGAATTTCAAAATCCAGATGAACATCTTTGCAACATAAAACAAACAAGCACGGTACAAGAATATAGACAAGAACTTGAAAAAAGAGTCGCACGAGTTCATGACTGGCCTGATCATTGTCATTTGGGAGTCTTTCTTAGTGGGCTGAAGGAACAATTGAAAGTCGATGTTCGAATTCACAAGCCAAGGAATGTTTTTAAGGCTGTGAGTTTGGCACTAGAGTTTGAAGCTAAGTCGACCCACTAGCAACACAAGAGTACCCAATGCATTTAGTTACAACAAACTGAATTCTTCCTCAACTTCTTCTCGTGACCAACGCAACCCACCTGCCATATCCCAAAATGCATCACCTTCAGGACAATCTAAGAGTTGGGAAAGCGAAAGATAGAACCATCGTGATAAGGGGCTGTGTTTTAGGTGCAATGAGAAATTCGCACCTGGACATAGATGCAAATCATCCACTTTCTCGTTGCTTGAAATTTCAAATGATAATGAGCAACTAGTAGATAGAGAAGTGGAAGCTGATGAGAATGAGTATGAAGAAGGTATAGATCGGCAAGACATGGCTGAAATATCTTTTCATGTCATCCTTGGCAAGACCTCTGGAACAACTAAGAAGGTTGAGGGAACACTTGAGGGCAGGAAAGTATTGATACTGATCGATAGTGGCTCAACTCACAACTTCATCTCAGCATCACTCGTGAAACAAATGGGATTGAAGGTGAGTACAGTTCCTTCTTTTGGAGTTCAAATTGGGAATGGACAAATAATTCAGTGCAATCAAATTTGTCGAGACCTTTCTTTGGTATTACCAGGGTTGAAAATTACAGAAGATTATTTTCCATTTTCCATTAGAGGAGCAGATCTTGTTTTCGGAATCAAATGGCTAGCATCTCTAAACACGGTACAAGCAAACTGGAATGAGATGTTCATGATTTTTATGTGAATGGGAAGAAATATAATTGCAAGGAGTACCATCAGTCGCTAAAACAGATGTGTCCCTTCAATCTTATTCAAAAATTCCTGATGCCACTTCAGATTCACCACAAACACGAGTTAAAATACTAGGTATTCAGTCACTTCTATCGTTTTATCAAGATGTTTTTGCTGATGTCAACACATTACCCCCAAACCGATCACATACTCATTCAGTTACCTTGCTACCCAACTCAACCCCACCTAATATTAGACCTTACCGTTATCCTTATAACTAGAAAACAGAGATCGAAGCACAAGTTAATGCCTTATTAAATTGTGGGTTCGTTCGACCCAGTTCCAGTCCATTTGCTAGTCATGTTCTCTTGGTTAAGAAAAAATACGAGTCATGGAGATTTTGTATCGACTATAGAAAATTAAACCAACAAACAATCCCCGATAAATACCCGATCCCGAATATAGATGAACTCCTTGATGAACTCCATGGTGCTACCATTTTTTCCAAAATTGATCTCAAATCGGGATACCACCAAATCCGCATGAACCCCTCTGATATACACAAAAAAACCTTTCGAACCCACTCCGGACATTATGAATTTCTTGTCATGCCTTTTGGGTGGATGAACACCCCATCAACCTTTCAATCAGCAATGAACGACATGTTTCGGCCTCACCTTCGCAAATTTATCTTGGTGTTTTTTGATGATATCTTAATTTACAGTGTGAACCTAAAAGATCATTTACAACATTTGCAGATAGCTTTAGAACTTTTGCGCAACAATAAATTCTTTGCCAATGCAATAAAGTGTGCTTTTGATCAGCGACAAATTCAATTTTTAGGGCATGTTGTGCCAAAAGATGGGGTAGTCGTGGATCCAGAAAAGGTCCAGGCTGTTTTGAATTGGCCGTTGCCGCGTGATGCCAAAGAAGTACGCAGATTCCTTGGGTTAACAGGATATTATCGCCGATTTGTAAAAGGTTATGGGTTAATTGCAAAGCCATTAACATATTTGACCAAGAAGAATGGTTTTCTATGGAACGAGGAAGCACAATCAGCCTTCAAAAAACTGATGTTGGCTCTAACCACAGTACCCGTTTACAACTTCCAAATTTTCTTGAACCTTTCATGGTCGAGTGTGACACTTCTTCGGTGGGAGTGGGAGTTATTTTGCTACAATCAGAGCATCTGATTCCATTTTTCAGTAAATGTTTTTCGTTTTCTAATCGATTAAAATCAACTTATGATAGGGAATTGCTAGCCTTGGTTTTGGCACTACATAAATGGAGACATTATTTAATGGGTAGGCAATTTTTTGTGAAGACAGATCACTTCAGTTTAAAGCACCTACTTGCTCAACGAGTAACCACTAGTGAACAACAACGCCTCCTCATGAAGTTACTTCCTTTCGATTTCACCATTATTTATAAAGCTGGAAAGGAAAATCAAGGAGTTGATGCTCTTTCAAGGAGGCCACAACATGCTGATTTTCTAGCCCTTGCAATACCAGTTAACATGGATTTTTTAAATCTCCAAGAAGCTTTGCTCAACGATCCATACACCAAGAATATCATCACCTCTATTAGACAAGACCCAACAACTCATCCTGAGTTTTCTTTAAGTGACAATAAGTTATTCTATCAGAATCGTCTTGTTATCCCAAATGGCTCGTCCTTGCGCAAGAAACTTTTGTCTGAGTGCCATGATTCATTAACAGGAAGGCATGGTGGTTATCTTAAAACACTTAAACGCCTCTCTGAAAATTTCTTTTAGCCAAAAATGAAGAGCGACGTAAAAGTTCTTGTGCAAAATTGTTTGGTATGTCAACAGAACAAATATCAAACACTTGCTCCGGCCGGTCTACTACAGTCTCTACCAATTCCATGTTGTGTTTGGGAAGATATCTCTTTGGACTTCATTGTTGGGCTTCTGAAATCAGGAGGTGTTGATACCGTTTTAGTCGTGGTTGACAGACTGATTAAATACAGTCACTTTTTACCACTGGCTCACCCATTTACAGCTAAGTCGGTGGCTGCACTTTTTTGTAAGGAAATTGTTCGCTTACACGGTATGCCTCGTTCCATCATATGTGATAGAGATGTCATTTTTCTAACCAACTTCTGGCAAGAGTTGTTCCGTCTTAGTCAAACTCGACTACGTATGGGCACCGCTTATCAGATACAATCTGATGGTCAGACGGAAGTGGTTAACCGTTGCCTAGAAGCTTACTTACGGTGTTTTGCTCATGAGCGACCCTCTTCTTGGAGCAAGTTTTTGGCTTCGGCAGAATACTTGTTCTAGTGAGACGACACCTTTTAAGTCTGTTTATGGTCGTGACCCACCTCCACTCAACCCGTATGTTCAAGGTGAAACTCATAATGCAGACTTAGAGGAACAATTGGTTGCTCGTGATGATGCACTCCAACTTTTACGAACCAACTTGCTTAAAGCACAATCACGTATGAAAGCACAATCAGATTCAAAGCGAAGAGAGCTATCATTTGAGGTAGGGGATGTTGTTCTTCTTTGTATTCAGCCGTTTCGTCAACGCTCCCTTTCTAAACGAAAGTTTGAGAAGCTTTCACCACGGTACTTTGGACCGTACACTGTGACTCGCCGAGTAGGTCCTGTAGCCTATGAACTTGCTCTTCCTGCAGACTCCAAAGTACACCCTATCTTCCATGTTTCCCTAGTACGTCCGGCACATGGTCAATCGGTTTCTCAACCCCCTGCACCCTTACCCATCACTGCTGACTGGGAACATATTCTTGTTTCCTGACAAGATTCCAACACACCGGATATCCAGATCCAATACCTTGGAATTGTTGGTGCAATGGCAAAACCGACCTCTTGAAGAAGTGTAACACCACCAAAATACGGTTCATCTGAAGACTTAATAGCATTGGGGTGCTACGGGAAGTGGTACATGAGACAAGTATAGCGAAGTAGAATAGCTCATCCATAATACAAAAATATTGTCAAAGATAGTAATTAAGTTTTACATTTATTCAAAGTACGAGAGTAAGCCCATTAAAAGAAATTCATAAAAGTTGTCCCGAATAAACATCATAGTCGAACTAATCCATGACCATGCCAATGCCTCCAAGCGCCTCCCAAAACAACTGCCCAAGCCTAAACATATCAAATACCTGAGAAAGACATGCTAAAGAGGTCACAAAAGGCGGTGAGTTAATAGGTTTAAGTAATTAACATAGTATATGGACCAAATAGTGAAAATATCTTATTACGCAAGTAAGTCATAGCATAAGAAATCATCATATCAAAAACCTAAAACAAACAAAGATGTTATACGTCATGGCAAATTTTGCAACCATAAATCCAGGTGCCACCACGGCAAGTCGCAAACAAGTCCAAGATGGGGCGGTCAACCACGATAGATCTACCTACAACATGAATAAAAGACCTAACAATTGGCAAGATATAGTGAGGCTAAACCTTAGCCTAGACTTCGTAATAAGCACAAACAAAGCATAGTTTTATAAAAAGGTCCAGTCAAACAAGAGCATGCTTCTCACCCCAAGAATTAATAAACAAAGTGCGAATAAAATTTGTGCTATGAAACTCACCTTAGTCCAGCAAATAGCACAAGAATCCACAGGAACAAGAAGAGTATCGACTATCAGAAATCAGCAACTACTAACTCGGCATGACCTAAAACCATAGACTTGCTTAGATTATGACTCCACTCAATAGTTCCCAATCCCGAATATAATCCAGTTTTTATTTCCAAAAACTCTTTCTCAAAACAGTTTTCTAGTGTTTGGTATCCACGTGTGCATGGTGTCGACTCATCAAGATATATGTATACTCACGCTACTCAAGTACTCAACAAAGAAAGATCACAACAAATCTATGTGTCAAGTCGTAGTCTAATAAGGCTCTTGAACATATTGTCAAAACTTATCGAATTCGTCAATTCGATTAACCTTACGATGTATTCACCTTGCTTATTATTCGAAAACTATACCACGTCCTAGGGCGTCGTAGGATAAGTGGTCATTACTAAACTCTTCCGACATAACTAACGAGGTCTCACTTGGTTCGTCAACCCAATAAGTTTGTTAGTTAAGTAAGTTTAGTTTATTAACTCTAAATATCTGTGACAAGCAATTAATGATATTCAATTAATGTTCATGGCATTTATAGTTTTGCGTGCCCTCAAAACATTAAGTATCTCCCTCGTTATTTGTTACATTCCTCTTTTTCCGTTTTATAATAAAAGAGTTTATAATAAGTATTATATACTTGTTTCTATTAGGAAAACCGTTTATTATTTATAGTTTACGTTATCGTTATAGTTAGACTTACTTGAGTTACTTAAGTTACTATTTGTTCCTAGTCACAAGTGTGAGTCATAACTTCTCGACTTATAAAATTGTATCAAGTCCAATAATCAAATAAAGTCCATGTCACGGCCTTGTCGAGGTCAAAGAAGACTAAAAAGTCAACATGACACCAACTTGGCGCAAAGTTCACAAGTATATTATAAGTCAATAACTTCAAGTCCCAATATCACAACTTCAACTTCACGTGGTCGCCTCGACTCACGCCTAACCTATCCTCCGTCATTACTAAAACAAATCCCATTTCAAGTCCAAAAATACCAACCAAGTGTAGTCGCGACCATTCAGGTCCGACTCCCATTCTCATGTCCAACACATCTACAACAACAACAACAACAACAATACAGCCTCCAACAAAATTGTCGAGACCTCGAGGGTCTCGACCTACAACTCCTCGACAAAGACACGAACCAAACATCCCTTCGAGGGCTTGTCCCCATTCGACAACATCAAAACCAACCCATATTCAACCTCCAAATACCAAGTTACTACCACCAAACGGGTTTTCATCCGAAACCCGAAACAACAACAATAACAACAAGAAAAGTAACATCAAATATCGAGAATCAAACAACCAAATAAACCCTCACCGAGAGCCAATGCTCTTGGCTTGGTGCCACGACACACACGACACAAACACGGGACTCGAGCACGGATACCAACAATTTTTAACACGTTTTATTTTATAAGAAATCATTCCCAATGTTTTTATACATCAAACCCAACAAGAAAATGAGTCAACTCGTGACTCACCACGAGTTATTAAGAAAAACGAGTCAAACTCATATGTTTTCGAACCTACCTTGGTTTTGACATAATAAAATGACCGGTGGTGGCTTCGTAGTGGTGTTAGGGTGGCGCATGAGTGGCATACGAGGTGGGGAGGGATTTTAGGTGTGTGGCCTAGGGGATCATGTAGAGGGGAGTGAGGGGAGTGTTTTGAGGTGGGTGGTGTAGTTGGGGAGGTGGCGGTGTGGTGGTGGTGGCGGCGTGAAGTTGGCCGACGGCTAGGGTAGCTAAAGAGAGATAAAGGTGAAAATGATGATGATGATATGTGTTGGTGTGTGTGCTGATGATAATGATATACCACATGGACGAATTCATGAAATATACCCTTTAAAATTGATGTTATTTCAAAATGGTGTGAGTGTGGTTCGTGGCCAACTAAAACCACGAGGACCAATCCGTAGTTTTTCTAAAGTTTCCCCGATTCCTCTAATCCCGAGCTCAAATATTTAAATTAAAAGTCTAACAAGTTCCTCTCGTGTGCGCCAATAGTTTTAATTATTTTTTCCAATAAAACCGATCACAAATATGCTTATGGAACTAAACGAGTGATTTTCTCAAGTTTTCTCAATTAATTTGTTTTTCCTAGTGCCGAGGTCTAGTAGTGCCTAGTCTAAAGTCACAAACAAGGTCTAACACAGAATGTTTCGCAAAATATCAAGAGTTTATAGTCGATAGTTTAACTGTCTAAAGTTTGAAATAGTGTGGTATTTAAAAATAGTTTTTGAAATTTACCAGTTGTCACAGTCACCCCGCCTAAGAAGAAACCCTCCGGGTTTCCTTTCAATTGATCAGAGGTAGGAAGCAGATGAGGTATTTTCGCTTGAATTCGTCTTCACGTTCCCGTGAATTCAGGACCTCTTCGAATTCCATCGGTTCTAACGATAGGAATACGACTTTTCCTAAGGTGCTTGACTTCACGGTCCATGATCTCAACAGGTTCCTCGATAAAGTTCAAATGATTGCCGATCCGGATCTCTTCCGAGGAATGACACTAATTCTTCGCAAGACACTTCTTCAAATTACATACGTGGAAAGCGTTATGGGCGTTGCTAAGTTCCTCGGTAGCTCGAGTCTATAAGCCATCGGGCCAATCCTAGCAAGGATTTTGAATGGACCGATATAATGAGGGTTAAGTTTTCCGCAGTGCGAAATGGGTTACACCTTTCCATGGTGAGACCTTCAGCATGACGTTGTCTCCCACTTGGAATTCGGGAGGTTTTCTCCCCTTATCGGTGTAGCTCTTCGGTGATCGCGAAGCAGCTTGCATTCTACTCTTGATCTGAACGATCTTCTCAGTAGTTTCATGGATAAGTTCGGGACCATTAAGTTTTGAATCCCCAACTTCGCCCAGATCGGTGATCGGCACTTGCAACCATAGAGTGCCTCATATGGTGCAGCCTTGATGCTCGCGTGATAACTGTTGTTATAAGAAAATTCCACCAATGGAAGGTGTCTAGCCCAACCATTTCCGAAATCGATGATGCATGCGCGTATCATGTCCTCCAGCGTTTGAATGGTTCTTTCACTTTGGCCATCATGCCGGGATGATAGGCATCATGTCTAGATCTGCCCCGGGCCCTTTGAAGTGATTTCCAAAAATTCGAAGTGAATCGACTATCACGATCGGAGATTATAGAAATAGGTACTCCATGACGCGCAACGATCTACTTCACATACAGAGGAGCAAGAGTATCCATACTATCGGTTTCTTTGATCGTAATGAGTGATTTAGTGAGACGATCAACAATGACCAGATAGCGTCATAACCGCTAGAATTTTTTGGAAGCTTAGTGATGACATCCATGGTTATGCATTCCCATTTCCACTCCGGGATTTCAGGTTGAGTAAGTAGACCGGAGGGTCTTTGGCCTTCGGCTTTAACCTTGGCACAGGTTAAACACTTGCTGACATAAGTGGCGATCTCTGCCTTCATGTTCGGCCACCAATACAACTTCTTCAGATCATAGTACATCTTATCGGAACCAGGATGAATGGAATACTTTGCCTTATGCGACTCATGCATAATCAACTCACGTATATCTCCATAATGCGGAATCCAACTCCTTCCTTGATAGAATAGAGTGCCATCGGAACGTTTCACCAAACCGTTCTCACTCTCGATCATACCATAAAGGTTTTCGTAAGGTCGGTTATCTTCTTTGACGGCTTTGGCTTCCGCCGTAAGAATTTGGTAGCGGAGAATTGATAGTCATTCCTAGAGCTCGACTATAAGCGGTTGTACTCTTTCCTTCGGCTAAGAGCATTTGCAAAGACATCCGCCTTACCGATGGTAGCGTATCTCATATTCAATGAATCGCTCAGCTTCCAACCAATGATGTTGTCTCATGTTTAGCTCCTCGATCCGGGATATGTCAAGATTCTTATGATTAGTGTACACTATACACTTTGTGCCATAAAGGTAATGTCTCCAAATCCTCAGTGCAAGCACGACAGCTCCCAACTCCAAATTGTGGGTCGTGTAGTTCTTCTCATGGGTTTTGAGTTGTCGAGAGGCATATGCAATGAGCTTCTCTCTCTGTATCAACACAGCTCTTAAACCCTTATGTGAAGCATCACAAGACAACATAAAATCTTGGCTTCCCTCGTGCGAGCCAACATAGGTGCACTACACAATCTCTCTTCAGCAGTTGAAACGCTTCTTCTTCAGATTTTCCCCAAGTATACTTCACCATTTTCGAGTCAACGTGGTCGAGCTTTGCTATCTTGGAGAAACCTTTGATAAATCGACGGTAATATCCAAGAAGTCCTAAGAATTGACGATCTCATCGGGGTCGTGAGGAGTAGCCCAATCTCGAATGGACTCAATCTTGGTGGGATCTACGTGTATACCCTGACTATCGATCACATGACCCGTAAACTGCGGTCGAAATCCAGAACTCGCACTTAGAGAATTTCGTGTAAAGCTGCTCCTCCTTGAGTAGCTTTAGGATCAGTCTCAAGTGTTCTCCATGCTCTTCCGGGTTATTTTAGTAGATTAGGATGTCATCTATGAATACTATCACAAATTTATCCAAGTAAGGTTTGCACACTCGATTCATGAGGTCCATGAATACAGCTGGCACATTGGTTAGCCCAAAAGGCATAACCTGAAACTCATAGTGCCCGTAACGAGTTCGGAACGTGGTCTTCGGTGTTTCTTCTTCTCGAACATGAAGTTGATGATATCCGGATCTCAGATCGATTTTCGAAAAGACGCTCGATCCTTGGAGCTGATCGAAAAGATCATCTATTCTATGTAAGGGATATCTATTTTTCACAGTTAGCTTATTCAACTCTCTATAGTCGATGCACATGCGAAAAGATTCGTCCCTCTTCTTGACAAACAAGACTGGAGCTCCCCAGGGCAAGGAACTTGGTCTGATGAATCCTTTCTCAGCCAATTTAGACAAATGCTTCCATAGTTCTTCTAACTCCGAAGGGGCTAATCGATACGGTGCTCGTGCCACGGGTGCAACTCCTGGCACTAAATCGATTTGGAATTCAACTTGTCTAGCCGGCGGTAGCCCAGGCAAGTCTTTAATAAATACTTCTGGAAAATCCCGAGTGACCGGTACGTCTATTAACCATTTCCCTTCCTCTTCCTTGCTCTTCTTCTTCGAGATCTGGGCTAGAAATTGGAGACTTCCCTTCTCTATTTGCTTCTGAGCCTTGGTGCAGGAAATGATATTTAGTCTAGACGACTTTCCTCGAAAGTACTACCGTCTCACGATATAGTCAAGATCTCGCACCGTATGGCACACACACTATCTTTTCCTCACAGAGAATGGCAGCACGATACTTAGACAACCAATCCACTCCTATAATAACATCGAAGCTACCTAATGGCACAGGCATGAGATCGATGTTGAACGGGTGATTAAGGAGATTCAGGGTACAACCTCTGATTATGGTGTTCACCCTTTCCATGTTACCATTAGCTAACTCGATATCGTACAAAAAATCAATGGAAATAGTGATCTTATCAAGCAGAGAGCTAAATGTAGTGGACACAAAACTCCTATCGGCACCGGTGTCAAACAGAACATAAGCGTAACGGTTATTGAGAAGGAACGTACCCGTAACGACAGTCAGGTCCTCTTTGATTCCCTTTTCTTTAACCACGTATGCTCTTCCTCGAGCTTCTCCAGTGTTACTCTGCTGATTCCAGTACCCTGATTTCCCTGGTTGCCACTTGATCCACGATTCGCTTGGCTTCCTCCACTTCCTTGGTTCTCATGATTCCATGGTTCTCGACACTCATTCTTATAGTGTACTTTCTTCCCACACCTGAAACAAATAACATTAGCCTTCCCATCCAACTCAGGGGTTTCTTGAACCATAGCAAGAGTCTTAGACTTATAGTCTCTAGCCAGGTGTCCAACCTTTTAACATGAGCGCCACACCACGGTACACTGTCCATGGTGATGAAGCTTACATCGGTTACAGTAGGGTTGATTTCCGGCATAATCCTTCTTCTCTCCAGACCCTATAACGTAAGCTTTAGCAGTCTCCTGTCGCTTGTTAGGATGCCTTCCCTTCGAATGATTCTCCCACTTCCTCTTGTTATCAAATCTACCCCTAGCATTATCGCGAATCACCAAATCCATCAAGCTATGAGCCAAAATGATGGTCTCTTGAAGATTAGCGGGTTTCGAAGAGATCACATCATTCCTAGTAGATGGTGGAAGTCCTTCAGTGTAACACTCTATCTTAAGTGTCTCAGTGCGGACCATCTCAGGACATAGCAGTGCCAATTCTTGGAAACGACGAGTGTAAGCTGGCATGTCAGTGCCCTTCACTTTGTGATTCCAGAATTCAAACTCCAACTTCTTCACTTTGTTACGAAGGCAATAGTGATTAATGAGCATTGCCTTGAACTCCTCCCAAGGCATAGCACAAGCCACATCGATACCAACAGACTTGAGGTAGGTGTTCCACCAAGTCAACGCCTCATCCTTCAAAGTAAATGAAGCAAACTTCACTTTCGATTCTTCCTCGTTGCTACAAACCTTAAACACAGTCTCCATCTTTTCCAACCAATGTGTCAACACAAAACTCCCTCAAGCATCACCGATTCAGGTAGGCATACAGCTTCGAACTCCTTGTAAGTGCAACCACGGTTACTACCAGTAGGCCTAAGAGTTCCAGCCATAGCATTTGGATGATTTGGCTTTGCATGGATCTCAGCTACACGTTGAGCCACAACTTGATCGATCAAAGCTTGATCGATTACAAAGAGGCGGTGGAGTAGGAATTTCGACATTCGGATTTTCACCAACCGGATTGGTGTTGCCTAGCAAATCAGACAGAAAGTCGACCACGTCGGCCGGTAGTGGCAGTAGCAGTAGTTGTTGTCACTCGTGCATTCCGGGTTGCCATACGAGTTTGAGCCATTGATCTGGATCATAGAGACATGATAATATTGAGATCAAAATAGAAGAGTAACAACACACGAGAATAGAGGCAATAAAAGAGAAAACAATATCACACCAACAACCAACAATGATCGGTAAAAACATAGCTCCTAACAAAACCAAACTCCATATAACATCTCATAGAACTTAAAACAATGATTCTTAAGTACAAGCCATACAATGGCGAAAAGCGAAAACAACAACGAGAGAATATGGAAATACATAAAGATAAGGAGTGGTACACAAAAACACTAGCCCATACTGCAACTCGTGGTCCGAAACGAAGATGTTAATACAAATAAGCCGTAAAAACGTTTATTTATATTTTACGAACTTCTAATGTTTTGTCGATAACAAACGTAAAATTATTTTAATGAAACAAATAAAACACGTAAATGGTTTGAACTAATAGTTTCTAACATACTTACGTTTTCACATAAACACTAAAACAAGTATAAGTGATTTTATGATTTAGTAATACATATGTACAACAACTAGTGTTTACATATTTGGGTAAATATACACTTAACTTGTATATACTAAAATGGGTAAAAACTAACAAATGGTATTAACCCATAACCCATGGTATTATCCAAACCACTTGACTAGGTACATTGAACTCATGAGATACATTGTATCTAAATAAGAAACCCATGGATCAACCCATAACCCATGACCCATGACCCATAACCAAAATACCCATGGGTAAAGAGGAGCGTCCCACGGATCCCTAGCTTTACGCTAGACGGATCCCTTGTGGGAGGGATACGTGGGATCCGGGGAACAGTAAACATTCTCCTCTATAGATAGTGAGCTATTTCTTCCTTTTAGCTTGCCACTCTCACACATACTTTCCCCAAGTATTGTAACTCTCTAACCACTTATCCTAAGGGATCTTTCTATGTAGTTTGTCTTTTATTTTTGTGTGATTCTCTAGGTTCCTCTTAAAGGCGAGATCACCACTTCTTGAAGTCGAACAAGCTCAAGTCCATGAGTTGCCATACTTGGTCATCATCAAGACAACTGAGGTTCTCTTGTTGATAGTTCTTTCTTCCTCCATAGATATGTTGTGTTGAAGGCATTAGTGAAGGATGTCGAAAGAGTCAAGACGAAAACATTAGTGAAAGGTGCTTCACGTCCGTGTCAAAAGCATTAGTGAAGAATGCTAAAGGAGTCAAGACGAAGGCATTAGTAAAGATGCCAAGCGTTGTGTCAAAGGCATTGGTGAAGAATGCCTAAGAATCAAATCAAGTGGCATTAGTGAAGAATGCCGAGGTCATATAATCGATGAGGTGCATCGTTATACATATAGTATAAGTTTATTTCCAAGGATGTTGATATCCTTGATGGTGTTGTAATAAGGAGTGGATCTCCTTGGGATTAGGTGTTGTGTTGTGTTGGGTAGTAGTTCCTCCATAGTAATGGAACTAGGTACTTAGCCTAGTACCTAATAAAGGGTAGGCGACGTTGTGATAGGTGTGGTTCACCTTGGAGTGAAAGAACTCGGTGGTTAGCCTAGTACCGAAAAAGAGTAGGCGACGTTGTGAAGGCTTCTCCGCCATAAGGAGATTGGTGTCGTGTAGTGTTTACTAACTCTCGAGTAGGTGACTCGGGAGTGGAGTAGGGCAAGGAAGGTGTTCTTGTAGCCGAACCACTATAAATACTCGTGTCGTGGTTATGTGCTTCTTACTCCTTATCTTTCATTATACTTTTATATATCTATCTATCAACGTCCAACATACACATCCAAATAGATTGACATAAGTCGATCTAAATATTTAAAAGGAAGTTTTAAATTGGTAAAACTATTTAACCCCCCCCCCCCTCTAGTTTTCTCAATTGGCATTAGAGCTTCGTTACCAAGTTTCTTAGAGTATATTGTACTTTAAAAACTTGATACGATTCGTGTATGTTTGAAAACTACAAAGAAGGAAATATTTCAAAACATTTTCTTTTTCTCTTTCATGTTGGACATTGATAGATCATTCTAACATATTTGTTTCAAGATATCTTCATGCTAGGATCTCTTCAAAACCTTCATTACTATTCAAAGAATAATGAAGTCAACCTTCAAGAAAGGATCCAAAAGTAATCACAACCTACTTACTCTAAGTACAAATGATTACTTTAAGAGCTCATGAAGTATTTTTGGTATTATGTCTTCATAAGCCAAACCAAGAAGCATAAAGATATGTTTACTTTTTCATTAGCTAGCTTACATGATTATGTTGATATCATAGTTCTTGTTTGTTTAATAAACTGCTAGTCTCTTGAAAAAGTCTCTCTTTCGTCACTTTCCCGACTTACTCATCATCGGGAATAGTATTCCTCTTGATTTCGTCAAACTAACGCCATCATCACAAATGGATCCTTGATAATTAATTTATCAAATCAAAATCGACCAAAAAATATTTTCTTATTTGAAACCTTTAAACTAATTTTGTTCCGTAAGCTAGTTTATAGCTTACTACAAAATTAAAGCCAAACAACCCTTTTTGTCTCTGTCGGATCCTCTAGTTGTACTAGCCGATCCCAAATACAAGGGATCCGGGAACCGTGAGAACAGAACACGCTATAATGATTTGAAAAACATCACTGACGGTTCCTCTCCCCACATAACACAAAAACAACTCAAGAACTGATTTCATCTTCATAGGACTCCATACCCTTAAGTATCTCTCTCTTGAACACCATTTTAAGTAATTACACTAACTTGCTCTAATCTCTATCATCCTCATTCTAGGGTTTATGGTTGCACAATTTCTAATCAATTAATTTAATTAGGTTTTCAAAATTAATCATTAAAAGGGGCTTTTAACACAATTAGGATTACATTGTGTTCACAACATTGTTAATACAAATCAAAACCATAAACCAATCTCAACTAATTTTACCTAATTAGAATATTTTTGTTTCTAGGACAAACCATTCCTAAAGCCACTCAACAAGACCACCATGATACCGTCCATTACCTCACCCATTACTATCGGGAAGAAGGGATATCAAAAACCGATCGCAAAATATTCAAAAGACTTGAAAAATGACTTATTCACGAAGGTCGTGTAGTCAAGGAATGTTTCGTTGAAGATACCGACACTCGTCAAGTTTTCTCGGCAATCAACTTTGATTGTCTTCTTGACATTGATGAACAAATTTGCCCGGTTTTCAACTTTGAATTTTATAAAAGCATTAGGATCATTCGAAACGCCGATGATAGCATTTCAATCGCCTTCATCATCAATAAACGAAACTTCATTCTACCTCTCAACACATTTGCTCAAATTCTTCGCATTCCTTGTGAAGGAATTTGTATGTATTCTCAAGATTGGGCAATTAACGCCCAAAACCTTGCACTTGATTCTAAACCTATCTACAATACTCCTCTTGATGATCCCAAAACCATTCGAGATACTATCTTCAAGGTTAGGACCGACCAATCCAAGTTACAAAACTGAAACAAAAAGCTCATTCACCGTGATCCTTTTCAAATGGAACTTTTTGAAATGCATCCCATGTTTAGAAAATGGGAAGAAATCCTTAGGGAAAACGTCATTAGCCTAGTTGGTAACAAGGATCATCCAAATGCATGTCTTGTGCAAATGATCTATTGTCTTATCCACCAAAAGCCATTTAATCTCGCCTATTACATGGTGAGGATAATGGCTGGGTTATTCAAAGCTTCCAACATGGTACTTCCATATGGTATGCTCCTAACATGACTTTTTAAGTATGTTAGTGCATTGCAACCATCTCCTATCAAGGATGATCATTTCTTTGTCGATCACGTAATGGTAACTCTTACCAAACAACCCTCTAAATGGTTCATGGTCAATGGAAAGAAACCTAAAGCCCTCTCGGACTCCTCGGAAGGAGAAGAAAAAGAAGATGGAGAAGAAGAAGATGTCGACCCCATAGCTAAATTGAATTGGAACCCTTTAATTACTATGAACAACTTCCAACCATTCCAAACGAGATCGCGGAATTCAAACAATTAAGGGGTATGATTCAAAATCTAGCTTATCACCTCACAAAGTCGGGAAAGAGGAAAAGAAAGAATTGGCGAAAAAGACTATAGGATTATGTTTGTTTCTTAAACACTTGTTTTGTGTATGGATGATTATGTTTTAGCACTCTTGTTGACATTAACTTGGATATTGCTATTTCTACCATTTTCTATGAGATGTTTTATGTGATGACATGCTTATATTTATGTTTAGTTTAATGGTTGATTAATGTGCAAAATCTGCACATAATTCTGTGATGGTTCTGATCTGTAGATGCCGGATCCCTCCCTTGAGGGAATCGTGGGATCCGTGACAACAGATCAGCAACACAGCATCCTATACATCAATATAGTTTACTAGGTAACCTCACACTAGCTAAACATAAGATCTTAGAACTCACCTAAGTCTCCTTCAAGGATGAGAAAGCCTTAAACTCACTTATTGCTTACATAAGATCTTATTCAAAATGCCTTTTGATTTATCAAATCATCAAAACTCACCATATTTCCGCTTCAATACTCACAAATTGTTTTTCATTTCTCAAAACACTTAGGTTGACATATTGAACAATTTTAGGAAATCGTTTCTAGTCATTTTTATCTCAAAACGGGTCAAAAATTAGTCTTTCAATTCTTTTGAATTTTGAGGATTTTTTAAACTCCATCTCAAGCTAACATCTGGTCTCTAGGATCATTTACTGTGACTTGACACCACCAAAACTCTTAGTGTTATCCTTGAACATCCATTGGTAGTCATTTAGTCCCATTTTCCTTCCATAAAAAGCAATCATTTGCTATATCATTCATTACTCTTGATCATTCAAGTACACCCTCACGTAAGATACTTAGGAGGACTGAAACACTCAAGATTGTATAGGTTTTATCTCTTAGAAACTTCATTTCTAACCTTTCATAGCTGCTGAGAGCCGGATCCCTTGGATTAGCCTAGTCGGATCCCTCAAAGGAGGGAACCGTGGGATCCGGGTGACAGATTATGTCAACTCTAGCCAAAACAATCATTTCAAGCTCATCTTGCTTACTTGAACACTCCACCTAATCTTTATTAAGTTCCTATATCAGTGAAACTCTGAACTTCAATCTTGTGCATGTTAATCATCATATTTCTAAGGATCTTAGTAGCTTAAGTCTTAAATACACTTGCCAAATTCTTCCCCTTATAAGTCATATTGCTAGAACACCTTAGTCATCAAACACAACACAATTCTCAGCAATTACCAACATCTTCATTAGTCATTTCATCATGAGAAAAGCTCCTAGTGCTAACTCATCCACCCAAGAACCACCCAAGAAACTTGCTAGGGTCATACACGAAGTTTCCTTAACCGAATCATCTCCGGTTAAGTCCACAAATGCTGGGATTTCCCCTACACCAAAGAAACCAATCAAACTAATCCCCAAGAGGATTGTTCCCACAAGGATATCATCACCAAACTCTACTAAACCAAACATATCCTTTTTAACTCAACCAACATCATTGGTGCCTAGAGCCACCTCACAATCATCTCCACATTCTCACAACTTAGAGGATTTACATCCTTGGCCATCTCATCTTCCACCACTACCAACAAATTCACTTGAAAAGGTTGTGCAACAAAACCAAAGTGTTGAATCAACACTTGCACCAATATCAACTTCTCCAATTTCCCCCAATAATACATTTTGGATTATGAAGAGACATCAAAGTCAACCACCCGACCACATGGAAGTTGACGCTTCTTTACCTCCATCTTCAAACATTGTTAAGCCACCACTTAATGAGCCTCCACCAATTCCTCCTTTATTTGAGGATCCTCAACCCACTTCACTTGAACCTCCGCTTCAAGAAGCTCAAAACCATGACAAGGATTGTGATAAGGATTTAAAAGGTACCTTTTTGAGGGGTAATTTAAGCCCTTAATTGATCACTTTTGTATCCGTTATTACTTAATTTCATTCCTTTTCTATTTTTAGGTCTCTTGAAGGCAAATTGCTGGAATGACACTTATTCGGACGAAAAGGCGTAATATCTGAAGAAAAATTGCCAAAGTCAAGAATTGAGACACTCAAATTTCTGCTGAATTGAAAGGGGACGCGTCAGGTTCTACTTGTGACGCCGTCGGAACAAGTTTTGTAGACTCAAGAGCCAAATTGCTTATTTACAAGTGACGCATCAGGTTTTAAAAGAGTAGGCGTCGCAGCTCAGACGGCCTAGATTTGATCCGACGTCGAGACTAAAGGAGACGGCGTCACGGGCATAAGGTGATGCCGTCACAATGATAACGTGGCCAAGACGAAAACTTAATGACGGCGACCCGACAGTGTCACAATTAAAGAGTGACGTCGTCGCAGTTTGTAACACTATATATAGAATCTGAATTTTTCAGTTTTTAGTGTGTAGTTTTGTGAGGTAAAAACCTAAACCGAACCAAGGTTGTCTTGTACAGTATTTTACGGTTCCATACCCTATCTTACATCAAGATAAGTGTTTTACTTCATTAATTCAATTATGTCTTCAATTGATTGTGTGTATGCTTGCATGTTCTCCATGTCCGGCTAATTTATTTGTGTGTTTGCTTAGGTAATATGAAACCTAGTTATTGAATATTGATTAGTTGTCTCTTATCTTAATTGTGATTGACCTAGTATTGCAATAGGTCATTCGTTGTGCTATTAATGCTTGATTAATCTTTGTTGAAACTTAGTTTATAATCACCTAGAGTTATTGTAGGCTAAATATCCAAAGAATACCTTAGTGTTAAGTTTATGAATCCTAGAGATTTTGTAGTCATTAACCTTTGCTAGCTTCAAAGAGTTAGGGATAAACGCATACCCTACAACCTTAGAAACACAACGCGTTAAGAATAAGGACGTGACAATTCAACCATCAATAGGAGATAACTAGGGAGTAATAAAACCTAAGTAAACACATTTTTAGTCATCATACGAGCACACAACAATAGACATAGACTACCCCTTAGCTTAGTTAATTATAATAGATAATAGTAGAATAATCGGTAGAAATACCAACCCCCAAATCCAAACCCCGATATTCGTACCTTTCCATTTCCCAAAAAATATAAAAAAGATAAAAAAATAATCTTCCTCAACCCCAACCTTAGCGTAGTAACTTCTCACTAGCATTCCTATTCCCCTAGAAAACGATATCAATACCCGTGGCTTACCCTAATACTACACTACAACGATTAGGTTCACTGCCTATGGTGTTGAAAAACTTGCTCGAAGAAAAGGAAGTTCCTTTGACCCCGAACGCTGTGTAAGTGTATCAAGTTTTTAGCGCCGCTGCCGGGGAATAGAATAGCTAGTTAGATTTCTATCTCGTTTAGGTTTCCATACTTGATTCCTATCAAGTAAGCTTTTTTCTCATTTTTAGCTTCCTTGTAGTCTATCCCCCTTCTTTGTGTTTGTGTTCGTAAAACCCTTTTCATTTGTCGCTATGGCAAGTGAAGTTGCATTTGAATCATTAACAAATGAGGAATAATTAAATTTTGCAGATTGGATTGCTTTTTATTGTTCTAATGAATTTGTGAGTGATCTTAGAGATATCCAAAAGGAGACGGGTATAAGGTTGGATGGATTTGATAAATTTTGTGCTTGTGTGGCTTCTATTCAATGATCATTATTAGAATCAACTCCTTTTAGTGAGACCCTCTGGAAAAATTTTGAGAAAAGCCTCCTAAGCATAAACCATCAGTTGTCACAACTTGAGGAAATGGATAAGGAGGATTTATCTAACCTTACGCATCAAGATTGTGAGATGGTTATAGTTGAACTACCTAGTTGCATGCGTGGGATAGATTTCACCAAAACATATGACACGCGTGAGGAATCCTTTAGGCAAATAGAACATAGTGATCAAATTTTTGAGAATGATTCTTATGAATCGGACCAAGAATTTGAAATGGCTAAAGAAGGATTTGAGATACTTAGGAGTGTATTTAGGTTAGATCATACTAAAACACATGATGAACATTTAGGAGATCTATATATAATGGAGAATGAGGTGGAAACTCCAAGCCCACAAGCCCTACCATCACTTGAGGAACACACATCGCCTATAACTTACCCGAAAGAAGTAGAAGAGACTATAGGAACCCCGATTGATATAGAACCTTTGGACCAAATGCTACTAGAGAATGTAGGTTTAGATGCTTGTTGTTATGACCTCTCTCTTAGTCCTAGGGAAGTTCTTAATTTTGATGAACCGGAGCCTCAACCAAAAACCTTACCCAAGTTTCCATCTTTAGATGTGAATCTTGGAATTGAATTAGGCCCCAATCCACCCATCAAAATAAATAGTCCGGGTAGTTGCTTGATAAAGGTTGTAGACTCTAGGCCATGTAGAGTGGAAGCTAATATAGGAGTAACCCATGACATTACACACTTATATCACCCATTCATGGTTGATAACAAGAAACATTATGGGTTTAAACCGGGTTTATTAGGTCAAGATGGATCCTTAACTAAGAATCTTTTGAAGTTGATAGAAGATGATCCATTTTTAGGAGAGAGATTTGATTCACCCGCTACACCAATAGAATTAGGTAAGGTTATAATGAATGGAGCACACTCCTTTGAGCATATAAATCACCCATCACCTCTCCTCATGTAGCAAATTTCCACCCAAAGGGTGTGTATCGCTACTATCACCCGCACTTAAGCTTAAGTGTAGGAAAAACTTCCCCTTTATCAGTTAAATAAGGGTAGAATCAAGCTCGTGACTCGAACAAAAACAAGCACTTCTTGGGAGGCTACCGATGTGTATTTATTTTTTTCATTTTTATTTGTGTGTCATATATCTTTTCATTATTGTATGTTCTCATGTTTGAATTTGTAAAAGTGCTTTATTTTGTCTTTAACCTCGTCTTAATTACTTATAAAGGTATTTTACAAAAGGGATAAGTGTAGGGAAGATTACACACGTTTTTAAAAGAACGTGAACATGAGAATTACGATTATCTAAAAAGATATACATGTGTGTTTGTTCGAGTCAAATGCTTGTATCGAGTCATAATGGATGTTTTGCAGGAAATTTTTCTAGATTCTAAAGATAAAAATTTTCCAGAATTTTTTCCAGAAAATCATGGACCAGTTTACGTCAAGATAACTGACGGTGTCAAGAGGAGTAGAAATTGCTTACTACTTTTTCTCGTTTTTTGAGCTACTTATAAATTTTTGGAAATTTCTAGGTCTTAATTTTCCGAAAATCACTGAAACATCCATTCCACAAGCATTATATCCTAGTTTAGTAGAGTCATACATATATTTTTACCGCCGATTTTACGTGAAGGTTTCGTTTGTTTTCTTCAAGTGTGCAGGTTTAATTTTTCAAGAAGAAGATACATAAGATTGGAAGGAGCTTTTCACGCAAACACTCTTTTTATAAGAAAATTTAACCACTACTTCACACGGATCCTACCGAGCTAATCAGGGGAGTACTTGTTTCTTTCATTTTTAATTACCTTCCATTATCATTACTGTGATACTTTTGGGGAACATTAGGGACAATGTTCAGTTTAAGTGTAGGGAGGGAAAATAAAATGAGAACTTTGAAACTATGCTTATCCTTAATTATTTGCTTTGTCTAATTTCATTTGTGTAATAAACCATGAGAGATATCGGTAAGGGTAATTTTGGCACCAAATTTAAAATTTTTCATGGCATATAGGAGTGGGCCATTAGTCTAAATAAAGCGTCTCATGGATAGGAGATTATATGACTAGCACAAAAACCCTTTACCACTTAAATTCCACCCAAAATGTGAGGATCGCCCTTAGATTTGTAGGAATTAAAGCATTCATCTTCAATGCTTAGAGTGAGAACCGGTAGTATAATAGATTCTAGAACTTGTTTTGTGATGCATTCCGAGATCGCTAGTAAGACTGCACTTGTGTAGTTAGGAATAACTAAATGATAAGAGGCATTAGGATAACCCTTGTTTGATACCCGTAATATAATTACTTCTTCTACATCGGTTGAGTAATTCCCCCACACCCTTGCGTTGTACTCATCTTTAGTACACGATACCCCGAGTTAACCCCTCAGAGCCTATCCTTTTCGCGGTTCTCATGATGTTTCGATTTTCCAGAATATCAATGAAGAGCATTGTTTACAATCCACCCCCAAATGTACACCCAATTCGCCTTAGCCTACCTTGTATGCACTCACTTTTAGTGCATTATTGTTATCATACTAAACCCTTAGTTCAATTATCTAGTTGCTTGCATAAGTTGCTAAGTCGAGTCATATCCTTTGTACACAGTTTTGGGACGATTGGGACTCATGGGAAAAGCTAAATTTTATGAAATGACGAGAAGGGAACGTTAAATTCAAATTCCCTTTATTTGCATAATAATGTACTCCAAGTGTTTTGATCTTTTCAATTCGGGTCAAATTAGTGTTAGAGTAATAAAAATTTAAGTGTAGGGATGTGCCTCTAAATCCCTATCATTTTGATGTTATCATAGAGGATGGTAGAGTAAAAGTGTATGGAAAAAGAATCGAAAAAAATAGAAAAAAGAGAAAAAGAAAAAAATATAGTGTTAAAAAAATGAAATGAAAAAAACATACGGGCTACCATCCTACATCTATCTTTAAATTTATGTTTGTTTATTTCAGTTAGCTAGAGTTTAGAGTGTCGAGTCATGGCTTAGCAACGCCATTCTTCGCATGCTTGTAACATAAAGATTTTTGACTTGCCACCACTAAATCGCCTATCCCATCAAACCCTTTGTTTCCCCACCGTAAGGCTAACATTACAACCCTTTAAAAGACCTCTTGGATAGTTTTTCATAGGTGCTTATGCCAAAGCGATGGAGGTTTGATCTAGTCTTAAGCCTATGGTAATCTATGTACTAGGACCGGTTAATGAGTGTTTATCTTCCATTTCCAACTTGTTATATTTCATATACACCCGAGAGATGTGAGTATCTAAACACCCCATGTGAGGTGCTAGTATGTAATTTCCGTTCTTGTTATGACTTTTGCGGGGCTTATATGTGTTGTGAATCGTTCTAAACTAATGTTTCATGACCCCTAACTTATAAATCAATTGGCTAAAAGCACATTCGCTTGAGGACAAGCAAATACCAAGTGTAGGGATATTTGATAAGGATTTAATAGGTACCTTTTTTAGGGGTTATTTAAGCCCTTAATTGATCACTTTTGTATCCATTATTACTTAATTTCGTTCCTTTTCACTTTTTAGGTCTCTTGAAGGCAAATTGCTGGAATGACACTTATTCGAACGAAAAGGCGTGAATATACGAAGAAAATGGTCAAAGTCAAGAGACACTCAAGCTGCTGAATTGAAAGGGGACGGCGTCAGGTTCTACTTGTGACACCGTCGGAACAAGTTTTGTGACGACTCAGTAGCTAAATTGCTTATTTACAAGTGACGGCATCAGGTTTTAAAAGAGTAGGGCGTCGCAGCTCAGACGGCCTAGATTTGATCCAGACGACATCAGAGGCGAAGGATCGGCGTCACGGGCATAAGGTGACGCCGTCACAATGATAACGTGGCCAAGACAAAAACTTAATGACTGCAACCCGACGGCGTCACAATCAAAGAGTGACGTCGTCGCAGTTTGTAACTTTATATATAGAATCCGAATTTTTCAGTTTTTAGTGTGTTGTTTTGTGGAGTAAAAAGCTAAACCGAACCAAGGCTGTCTTGTACAGTATTTTAGGGTTCCATACCCTATCTTACATCAAGATAAGTGTTTTACTTCATTAATTCAATTATGTCTTCAATTGATTGTGTGTATGCTTGCATGTTCTCCATGTCCGGCTAATTTATTTGTGTGTTTGCTTAGGTAATATGAAACCTAGTTATTAGATATTGATTGGTTGTCTCTTATCTTAATTGTGATTGACCTAGTATTGCGATAGGTCATTCGTTGTGCTATTAATGCTTGATTAATCTTTGTTGAACCTTAGTTTATAATCACCTAGAGTTATTGTAGGCTAAATATCCAAAGAGTACCTTAGTGTTAAGTTTATGAATCCTAGAGATTTTATAGTCATTAACCATTGGTAGCTTCATAGAGTTAGGGATAAGCGCATACCCTACAACCTTAGAAACACAACGCGTTAAGAATAAGGACGTGACAATTCAACCATCAATAGGAGATAACTAGGGAGTAATAAAACCTAAGTAAACACATTTTTAATCATCATACGAGCACACAACAATAGACATAGACTACCCCTTAGCTTAGTTAATTAGAATAGATAATAGTAGAATAATCGGTAGAAATACCAACCCCAAATCCAAACCCCGAGATTCGTACCTTTCCATTTCCTAAAAAATATAAAAAAGATAAAAAATAATCTTCCTCAACCCCAACCTTAGCGTAGTAACTTCTCACTAGCATTCCTATTCCCCTAGAGAACGATATCAATACCCATGGCTTACCCTAATACTATACTACAATGATTAGGTTCACTGCCTAGGGTGTTGAAAAACTTGCTCGACGAAAAGGAAGTTCCTTTGACCCCGAACGCGTTGTGTAAGCGTATCAGATTGCCATCATTGTCAACATATTGAAAGGTTGATACATGAACTACGTGAAGAGCAATGTTTCATGTTTATCACCTCCTCGAACGTTTCGAAGAGGTCAACAAACCTAAACAACCATGAGTCTAAAGTGGTATCCTAATCTTAAGCTCAACTTAGAACGTCTAGGAATCCCATCTTTTTTTCTTTAAGAATGTGATTACTTCTTAAGTTTAGGTCACTCGTTAGTATTTGTAGAAAATATATGGCTAGATCATTCTCTTAGTTTTAGAGATTCGTTTGATTATCTCTTTGTTTTATTGAATGATATCTTATGTGCCATATTGCTTTGAGTGTATTATTTATACATGTCTCACTCTCATATTTAGCATTGTTTGGAATATCACAAGTGCTAAAATCGTCACCGCAGACGGATCCCTTGAAAAAGCCTAGACGGATCCCTCCAAAGAGGGAACCGCGGGATCCGTGCAACAGAAAGCAAATTCCCTTCTAACATTCTTATTTGCAGGAAATTATGCACTATACTCTTATTTCCTAACCTTTATTTTGTAGATTTTCAAAATACACATGAAGATTTTGACACCATAAAGCTAGAGGGAGCTTTGTGTCAAACCATACATTGCAAAACCATTTGAAACTTAATCCTTATTTGGATTACTCTTCATGACACCCCATTGCATGGTTGCAATCTTCAAGGGGGAGCATTTTCGTCACTAGGACGAACCATTTGCAAACATAATTGCAATACATTAGCTTACTTATTTTTATGTACTGCAAGCCCTCACAAAAGGATGGACTCGTCAAGGGGGAGTTAAGACGAGAACCATTCCCGTCACTTACTCACTTTACACCTTTTATTTTTACATGTTTTTCTTAAAATGTTGTGTTAGTTTCTTTTCGACGCTCTTTTTTTGTTTCGACAAAAAGGGGAGAAGAGAGTAAAAACTCCAATTCAAACTTTTTACGAATTATAGTTTTTCCTTAAAATAATTTTATGTTTTGTCATCAACAAAAAGGGGGAGATTGTTAATACAAATAAGCCGTAAAAACGTTTATTTATATTTTACTATCTTCTAATGTTTTGTCGATAACAAACGTAAAATCATTTTAATGAAACAAATAAAATACGTAAATGGTTTGAACTAATAGTTTCTAACATACTTACGTTTTCACATAAAACACTAAAATAAGTATAAGTGATTTTATGATTTAGTAATACATATGTACAACAACTAGTGTTTAAATATTTGGGTAAATATACAATTAACTTGTATATACTAAAATGGGTAAAAACTAACAAATGGTATTGACCCATAACCCATGGTATTATCCAAACCACTTGACTAGGTACATTGAACTCATGAGATACATTGTATCTAAATAAGAAACCCATGGATCAACCCATAACCCATGACCCATAACCAAAATACCCACGGGGTAAAGAGGAGCGTCCCACGGATCTCTAGCTTTACGCTAGACAGATCCCTTGTGGGAGGGATCCGTGGGATCCGGGGAACAGTAAACTTTCTCCTTTATAAATAGTGACCCATTTCTACCTTTTAGCTTGCCACTCTCACACATACTTTCCCCAAGTATTGTAACTCTCTAACTACTGATCCTAAGGGATCTTTCTATGTAGTTTGTCTTTTGTTTTTTTGTGATTCTCTAGGTTCCTCTTAAAGGCGAGATCACCACTTCTTGAAGTTGAGCAAGCTCAAGTCCATGACTTGCCATACTTGGTCATCATCAAGACAACTGAGGTTCTCTTGTTGATAGTTCTTTCTTCCTCCGTAGATATGTTGTGTTGAAGGCATTAGTGAAGGATGCTGAAAGATTCAAGACGAAAACATTAGTGAAAGGTGCTTCACGTCCGTGTCAAAAGCATTAGTGAAGAATGCTAAAGGAGTCATGACGAAGGCATTAGTGAAAGATGCCAAGCGTTGTGTCAAAGGCATTGGTGAAGAATGCCTAAGAATCAAATCAAGTGGCATTAGTGAAGAATTCTAAGGTTGTATAATCGATGAGGTGCATCGTTATACATATAGTATAAGTTTATTTCCAAGGATGGTGATATCCTTGATGGTGTTGTAGTAAGGAGTGGATCTCCTTGGGATTAGGTGTTGTGTTGCGTTGGGTAGTAGTTCCTCCATAGTAATGGAACTAGGTACTTAACCTAGTACCTAATAAAGGGTAGGCGACATTGTGATAGGTGTGGTTCACCTTGGAGTGAAAGAACCCGGTGGTTAGCCTAGTACCGGAAAAAGAGTAGGCGACGCTGTGAAGGCTTCTCCGCCATAAGGAGATTGGTGTCGTGTAGTGTTCTGAACTCTCGAGTAGGTGACTCGGGGAGTGGAGTAGGGCAAGGAAGGTGTCATTTTAGCCGAAACACTATAAATACTTGTGTCGTGGTTATGTGCTTCTTACTCCTTATGTTTCATTATACTTTTATATATCTATCTATCAACGTCCAACATACACATCCAAATAGATTGACATAAGTCGATCTAAATATTTAAAATGAAGTTTTAAATTGGTAAAACTATTCAACCCCCCTTCTAGTTTTCTCAAAAGATCTCGGAAAGAACGCTCTAGATCTTCCAACCTCCTCCTAATCGCAGCCATCTCAACACCATCCTCATGACTCCTCCTCATAAGGTATGCGCCCTGAGACTCTGTCTCAGACTGACGCCTCCACGTCACCTGATCATACTCTCTAGCAGTCTGAAGGGTCCGGACTGCTGCTCTCACCCGATCATCCATCCTCTGCAGATCTCTCCACATGGTGGCAGAACTTTCCTTCAACATGCTCACATCACTCTCAATCTTCCCCAAACGCTATGCTGTCACCCTAGTCAACTGCTCAGTAATACTCTCAAGAGCCTCCTCATGCATGCCCAACTGGGTCGCCATCTCACCTAAGTGCTTCATGGTGGGACCAACGGTTAGAGAGTCGGGATCAATCCAATCCACCTCTGACTCTGGGGAAGCCGGCCCTAACATAGGCTCATCGACATCATCGTCCAACTCATACTCCTCCAAATCCTCCATAATCCCCTGAGGTTCAGGCTCCACATCTTCCTGAGGCTCCTCCTCAGGGTCATCTTCCCCGTAAGACTCTTCTCCCGGGTCTTCCTCCTCTTGAGGATCTTCCTCGGGATCTTCCTCCTCTAGAGGATCTTCCTCGGGGTCTTCTTCTTCATACGTCACAAAAAGTCGACGCCTTCGAACAGGTGGAGAGTCAGGAGATGAAGGTGGTGATGAATCACTCGGTGTAGAAGACGATGCACAAGGTATCTGAAATGAAGAGGTAGAGGGTGTAAGGGATAGAGGAAAGTGAACATTAACACAGAAAGAAGGTAAGGTAGATGAACATACGAATATGCGTGCAGTGCGGCGAAGTGTCATAGGGTGAGGTGTAGCAATCTGTCATGTGAAACTAGGAGGTGATCGTGCAGGTGAACGATATCATGAGGAAGCAAAGAGAACCACGCAGCAGATGAATAAGGGCCCGAAGTAGTCCCATGTGTCAATGGCGGTGCATGTCTTGCCATGACATATGGGTCTCTCGGGTTCATCCCCGACATAGGTGAAGCTGGTCAAGAGCCAGCGGAAAGGATGTCCTCGGTGATATCGAAAGAAGGCATAGCTGTGACAATGGTGTTTTAACGAGGTCAGTGAATACAAAACGTCTCATACTAACGAAAACTCAAAAATATCAAAGTCTACCAAGAATAAATATATCACATATATTCAGCAAAAATAATAGCATTTAAAGACCATATAAGTTTTAACTCGTAAACCTTAGGCTTCATCTTGGCAGGCAGGCACGCGGCAGTCATTGGATTAATTTTGGAAAAGTGGTTATAGTCTAGGTTTTGATAAGTACCTAGTTCTCTATAACCAGGGCTCTTGATACCAATATGTAACACCCCCAAAATACGGTTCAGTGGAAGACATACTAGCATTGGGATGCTACGGGAAGCACGAGACAATTATAGCGAAGTAGAATAGCTCATGGATAATATAAAAACATTCAAAGTACGAGAGTAAGCCCATTAAAAGAAATTCATAAAAAGTTGTCCCGAATAAACATCATAGTCGAACTAATCCATGACCATGCCAATGCCTCCAAGCGCCTCCCAAAACAACTGCCCAAGCCTAAACATATCAAATACCTGAGAAATACATACTAAAGAGGTTAGAAAAAATGCTGGTGAGTTCATAGGTTTAAGTAATTAACATAGTATATGGACCATATAGTGAAAATATCTTATTACGCAAGTAAGTCATAGCATAAGCAATAATCATATCCAAAACCCAAAACAAACAAAGTTGTTATACGTCATGCAAATTTTGCAACCACAAATCCAGGTGCCACCCTGGCAAGTCGGGCAAACAAGTCCAAGACGGGGCGGTCAACCACGATAGATCTACCTACAACATGAATAAAAGACATAATAATTGGCAAGATATAGTGAGGCTAAACCTTAGCTTAGACTTCGTAATAAGTGCAAACAAAGCATAGTTTTATAAAAAGGTCCAGTCAAACAAGAGCATGCTTCTCACCCCAAGAATTAATAAACAAAGTGCGAATAAAAGTGGGGCTATGAAACTCACCTTAGTCCAGCAAATATCACAAGCATCAACAGGAACAAGAAGAGTATCGACTATCAGAAATCAGCAACTACTAACTCGGCACGACCTAAAACCATAGACTTGCTTAGATTATGACTCCATTAAATAGTTTCCAATCCCGAATATAATCCAGTTTTTATTTCCAAAAACTCTTTCTCAAAACAGTTTTCTAGTGTTTGGTATCCGCGTGTGCGTGGTGTCGATTCATCAAGATATATGTATACTCACGCTACTCAAGTACTCAACAAAGAAAGATCACAACAAATTTATGTGTCAAGTCGTAGTCTAATAAGTTTCTTGAACATATTGTCAAAACTTATCGAATTCGTCAATTCGATAAACCTTACGATATATTCGCCTTGCTTATTATTCCGAAACTATACCACGTCATAGGGCGTCGTAGGATAAGTGGTCATTACTAAACTCTTCCGACATAACTAACGAGGTCTCACTTAGTTCGTCAACCCAATAAGTTCGTTAGTTAAGTAAGTTAAGTTTATTAACTCCAAATATCCGTGACAAGCAATTAATGATATTCAATTAATGTTCATGACTTTTATAGTTTTGCGTGCCCTCAAAACATTAAGTAACTCCCTCGTTATTTATTATATTCCTCTTTTTCCGTTTTATAATAAAAGAGTTTATAACAAGTATTATATACTTGTTTCTATTAGGAAAACCGTTTATTATTTATAATTTACGTTATCGTTATAGTTACTTGATTTACAATTTGTTTCGAGTCACAAGTCCGAGTCATAACTTCTCGACTTATCAAATTGTATCAAGTCCAATAATCAAATAAAGTCCATGTCACGGCCTTGTCGGAGTCAAAGAAGACTAAAAAGTCAACATGACACCAACTTGGCGCAAAGTTAACAAGTATATTATAAGTCAACTAGCAGGGTACCCTGTGACTAAATTTTATATCGAGAAAATGTTGTTCATTTATACGTATTTCTAACAATAAATTTACGAAAGAATGACAATTTTTAATTAGAATAACTATAAACCATAACAATTCAAATTATTTCATATCCAAATAAACAAAAGATTTGAATTAAAGAGAGTAGCATAAGTAGCATCTTTGAGACAAAAATTAAAGATAAACGTCACTAAAAATGAATTGTAATTGACATAAACAAAAAAAAAACAAAAACAAAAAAAAAATGACAACTATTAATATGCATCATTAGCTGCAACATCTTTATATGTAAAATCTTTAGTCAATGAAATAGAAGTGAAGGGATCACTGATATCACCAAAAGTAGCTTGAGCATCTTCGTGTGGTATAACTAACGCATCATCATCGTTGAGGCTATCAAAAAACCTTTTAAATTCTTAAACTTTTTAAATATGTGATAAAAACATAAAACGTTAACATCACTTTAATAATATTAGAATAAGATTTGCCTTATTACTAATAATAATAATCGTACTTTATACCATATATTTCAAAGATTAAAATATATATTTTATTAAATAAATCTTATAATATTGATATTTTAAAGCACTTAAAGGAAGAAATGGATTCAACACACGACATAAACCACTTGTGGATATTTGGTGTATATGTATGTCGTTATGTAGTTACCATATTGCTATCATCATTTGTGATATTATGTGATTTATCTTTTTCACTACGTATGTAATGTTTTTTTTACGTATACACCCTTTTTTAGATGAAGGTAAAAATAAACAATTTGGACATATATATTCCAAAGATTCTATAATAATTTGATAATAGTTTTGGTATATGAAATTGTTGATGGATCAAATACAATTCGACTTGTTTTGATGCACTCAACACATTTTACATATGGTAACTTAGCAAAATTAGAAAACAAGCTATTACCAGACCAATGATATCTGACTTTAGAACATAACGACTTTAATAACTTGCACCCTTTGTACCAAAGACCAATGATATCTGACTTGAGAGCATAACAACTTTAATAACTTGCACCCTTTGTACCAAAAACTGTAAGAAACTCTGATAATTATAAAATATAAGGTGAGGATAGATAAGTAGGCTAAACTAAAGTGCTAAAGTCTAAAATGATGGTTGATAGTGCAGGACTGCGGGCAAAAGCAATGAGAGCTTTTCCCTTTTATTTATCTCATATCTCTATTTGTATTCATTTCTCACATAAATTCATGTTTAGTCCTTCACCAACCTCCAAATCTCTACATTTTCCTCTTCATCTCAGTTAGTTTGACTTGAAGCAAAAAAACACTCAAGCTAGCTAGGGGTCGAAATGCAATTTCACCCTTTGTCCCTTTTTAACTCATTTGAGATCTAAAAAACTACCACCACCCACTGAACCCTCAATCGTAAACGCCTGAACCCACGACCTCTTCTCTTTATATATGGTCTTGTTAGATCTATAGGCGTCCAATTTTTTCGAGATAGAAGCGACGGTGTCGATGGAGGAAAAATATTACTTTACCAGATTCGTGAGTTACAACTTGTTTCTGGTTTTTTGTTGGTTAGTCGATGATGTGGGTTATTGATTTGGTTTAACCAACAACCAAATCACGTTGGTTGTGACGATGGTGTCGCTCAGATCTATTCATGTGACGATGGTGTGGCAAAATGCAGAAGTTGGAATGGGTTATATAGAACATTGTATGTTGATATTTATGGTAATTTTGCTAAGAATATGGGATAGTTATTTGATAACATCACTTTTAAATGTACTCCAGATTTTTAGCCATACAAATATACGGAACTGTTACAAATCGTATGAATGTTTGGTGTTACAATTGACTGTTTGAATGCTAGCTTTGAATGTTGGCTGTTACAAATATTTCCACAATAAGCAAGTGAAAATGTTTGAAATTTAAGCCTTTCTATTTATAGATAAGTCCTAAATCCATTATAAGGTATTATAGATAACATCAAGTCCCAATATCACAACTTCAACTTCACGTGGTCGCCTACCACTCGCGTCTAACCTATCCTCCGTCGTTACTAAAACAAATCCCATTTCAAGTCCAAAAATACCAACCAAGTGTAGTCGCGACCATTCGGTCTCGACTCCCATTCTCATGTCCAACACATCTACAACAACAACAATAATACAACCTCTAACAAAATTGTCGAGACCTCGAGGGTCTCGACCTACAACTCCTCGACAGCCCACGAACCAAACATCCCTTCAAGGGCCTTTCCCCGTTTGACAACATCAAAACCAACCCATATTCAACCTCCAAATACCAAGTTACTACCACCAAACGGGTTTTCGTCCGAAACCCGAAACAACAACAATAACAACAAGAAAAGTAACATCAAAAATCAAGAATCAAGAATCAAACAAGCCAAATAAGCCCTCACCGAGAGCCAATGCTCTCGGCTTGGCTGCCAAGACACACACGACACAAACACGCGACTCGAGCACAGATACCTACAAGTTTTAACATGTTTTATTTAACAAGAAATCATTCCCCATGTTTTTATACATCAAACCCAACAATAAAATGAGTCAACTCGTGACTCACCATGAGTTATCAAGAAAAACGAGTTAAACTCGTGTGTTTTTTAAC
This sequence comes from Chrysanthemum makinoi, assembly GCA_910596185.1. Lineage (NCBI taxonomy): Eukaryota > Viridiplantae > Streptophyta > Magnoliopsida > Asterales > Asteraceae > Chrysanthemum > Chrysanthemum makinoi. The sequence goes on along the minus strand of OU343222.1, from coordinate 315,720,893 downwards.
CTACCTTTGTTTTTGACACAATAAAATGACCGGTGGTGGATTCATGGTGGTGGATCCATGGTGGTGTGTGAGTGGCGTACGAGAGGTGGGGGGAGGGATTTTAGGCACGTGGCCTAGGGGATCGTGTAGAGCGAAGTGAGGGGAGTGTTTTGAGGTGGGTGGCGTAGTTGGGGAGGTGGCGGTGTGGTGGTGGTGGTGGCGGCGTGAATTTGGCCAGCGGCTAAGGTAGCCAAAGAGAGAGAGAAAGGTGAAAATGATGATGATGATGATATGTGTTGGTGTGTGTGGTGATGATAATACCACATGGAAGAATTTATGCAATATACCCTTTAAAATTGATATTATTTCAAAATGGTGTAAGTGTGGTGCGCGGCCAAATAAAACCACGAGGACCAATCCGTAGTTTTTCTAAAGTTTCCCCGATTCCTCTAATCCCGAGCTCAAATGTTTAAATTAAAAGTCTAACAAGTTCTTCTCGTGTGCGCCAATAATTATATTATGTTTTTCCAATAAAAACAGATCACAAATATGCTTATGGAACTAAACGAGTGATTTTCTCAAGTTTTTCTCAATTAATTAGTTTTTCCTAGTGCCGAGGTCTGGTAGTGCCTAGTCTAAAGTCACAAACAAGGTCTAACACATAATGTTTCGCAAAATATCAAGAGTTTATAGTCGATAGTTTAACTTGCTAAAATTTGAAATAGTGTGGTATTTAAAAATAGTTTTCGAAATTTACCAGTTGTCACAAGAAGCCACTTGGGAAGTTTATTCCCACACTTTTTCCTTGAGGACAAGGCAAGTTTCCATGGGGAGAGTACTGATAGGAAACTGATGCATACATATTCTAGAAGGAAGAAATCAAAGGGAAAGAGAGAAGAATCTGGATCACAGATTAACCATTGATTTGACTGCAAATCAATCCCTGATTTTCAGCATTCTATTATGAGCAAGCACATTAAGCATTCCCTGATCTTCAACAATATATTTACCATATTCCAGTATTTTCAGTTACTTTTCTTAGCTATAAAATAAGGCAGAAGGTAGAGAATAAGCATCAATCATTTGTATTTCAATTTGAGTCCTCTCCATAGGGACTAGTTGATTTCATTGGAGTTCTTTGTTCAGATTTTGCATTGTTATTCAATAAATCATTGGAAAATGATGCCTGCTTTTCAAAGTAGACAATTGCCTACTTTCCTTTGTAAAAAAAGAGGGTTTCAGGGAGAGAACATGTATCAGGGACTGAGCTCAGGGGGAAAAGTGTAAATTTTTTAAATTTTTTTCAAAGGGAAAGCAGGTAAGAAGCCTGCATGTTGCAGCAGGCAAGATATCCCCATAAATCATTCCTATCCTTCTTCTTTCATATGTTCTGTTAGCCTTGTTCTAACACAGTGTTGCAAAAATCGTGAATCGGTAGTCGGGCGGTCGAACACCCTATAGGGATCAATCGGTCTAGGCGGTATTAATCGGTGATTAATCGGATTGGCATTTCGTGCAAGTTTTGGGTATTTCTGGAGACTAAACTAAATATCTTAACCGATTCCAAGCCAAATATATTCCCAAACCTCAATAAAATGCTCAAATTCTGATTATGAGGTCCATTGTGTGTTATAAGTGAAATAAACGATCCCCAAACTAAGTAGAATGCCTAATTTTTTTTTAAAGTTGACCGATTAAGACGATTTGGCCGATTAGGCCGAGTTTTTATCGATTAGTGGACTTTTTTTTACCAAACCGATTTTTCCCCCGATTTTCAAAAATCAACACGGTAGAAGGCCGATTACCTAGTAATCGCCAATTTATAGGCCGAGTTGACCGATTTTTGCAACACTGATACTTGGTATAAAATATGCATAAATTATATATATTTTTAATAATTTTATTACTGTTTTCATTATTGTTAAGTATATATCTTTTGTATATGTTGCAAATCTTATATTATGTATGATTTTGATTAAATTGTTGGCTATTTTTATTAAAGTCCATTGAATTATTTGTTGGGCCGATTGTATAAGCTTTTAATAGGCCAAGAAAACCACTATATTATACAAGTTACAAAATTAGGGTTACATTGATAACAAAGCCTCCACTTTTTCTCTCTTCACCCTCCAATTCACCCTTTTCTCTCTAGTCCACTTCAAGACACTCTAGATCAGGCGTTGAATGGCGTTGAACGACCCGCCGCCTAGGCCGTCTTGGCCTATTTGTCCCGCCTAGGCGGTTCGTTGACCGCCTTTTGACCAAAACGCCTAATTTGGCTGATTTGCTGCAAATCGCGGCAGAGGGGGATCAATTAGCGCCTACGCGGCGACCGCTTTTTACAACACTGAACAACCCCATTCGAGTTTCGATGACCACGTAAACCCCAAAGTCTACATATCAAGCCGCACATCCTACCCATGGAAATCACTAGACCTTCATGGTTTTAGATTACCGGGGCGCGTACATATCAACACATTGATATTTCCACATATGCCTACTTGTCCTCATAAAAGAATATCCTTTTAAAGTTGTAAAAATGTAACTCAAAATTAATAAAGACACTTGTTATAGGTCGTTATTGAGACTTAACCATGTAATGGCGTGCTTTTGTTATTCATACGTTTTACTCATTCCATCAGAAAATTAATGTCTGAAAGTTCGTTTATTACTATTTGATTTTTGCAAAAAATAAAATAAAATAAAATAAAAAGGTTTGACATTTAATTTTGTAAATAATAATTTTAATTGATGATCTCTGAAGATTCTATAGACATGATGTAGAATTAGTTGATCGTTGAGATATATTGCTTTTGAAATAACACTAATTAGTTTCTCAAAGTGGGTAATTTGGTGAGCTTAAATAATTCCAACTTCTATTTTAAATAGTAAACAATTAATATGGGACATATTATAATGCTAAGATGAATAATAATATTTATCAGTAGAGAGTACCATGTTTATGCGTTTCATATGTTCCACCCCAATATCTATATTTTCACATCCCTACGATTTTCCAATTTACTAACAAGTGATGTACGCACCGTTAAAAAATCTAGTATTTTGTAGTTAAAAAAATGTTACTCTAGTAACTCCTTCATGAATTCTTGTGATACACAACATAAAGGCTTATCGGGTTATTTTGTCATTACTAACGAGCTACGGCGAAGGGGACAAAACCAATGATACATGATCAAATCCATGGCCAAGACACCAATGATTGCTCGCTTCCTCACCTAAACTCGATTCATGACCAAGGGTAGGATAAGACATGGGAACACATTTAATGGGTGTAAACAAAAAGACACAAAACAAATAGATTCCTAAGTCCATAGTCGCCCCACCACTAGTCGCATTCAATCCCATAGCAAAAATCGAGGGTCAAGATTCAAGGGGTCTTCAATACACGAGTCAATGCATATAACATATAGCGTAGTGCCTCATAATCTTTATAAGCTAGGCAAATAAGATGCATTAACTCAGCCTTCATCATCCATGAAAAAAAAAGTATGTGCTATAAAAATTTTAAAATTTGAGTCAATTTAGCACATATTTCTATCAAAATCAACCATTTCTATCTCCCATCCCCCACTTGAAATGTACAATGTCCCCATTGTACGAATATTTATTAAAATTTGAAAGCCGAGATAGAAATGTACGGGTTTCTAATTTTATCCGTAAGACAAAACAGATATAAAACAAATGCGCCTAGTTGAACAAGGCGAGAACACTAATTATAAATAAACACTTGTTTGCATGCTTTTTTTTTTATGCAAGACAAGGTATGCATAAATATGACCGATACAAACATAAAGAGTATCCCCCCACTTGAGATCAACTATAATCTAAACCCGATCTTCTTCCAAAACCCTTTATTCAAAACCCCGCGACTTTCACCAGTGGAACCAAAATTAACCAACAACGCCCGGACCATGGACATAAGGAAACTACAGGGTAGGCTAGGCGATAGGTGTAACGAAACAATTATATTGGGTAAAAAAATGAAAGGAAAGGCTCTGAAGGGTGTATCTAGGGGTATCTTGCACTAATGATGCGTGTAACAAAAAGGGTTTAACAGGGGGATTGACTAATTGATGTGAGAAGTCAATATACACAAACATAAATGGATGGGCTATTTGGGTTTAATCCTAAAAATTGCCTTTTATCCTAGCTGCACCGATCACACCAAGTTACCTCAGTGTAATGCTCATGATAATGGTCTTGAAAAGATATGCAAGGCCAAGTTCTAAAGTCTACTACAGCCATCGGCACACTCATTTTTATGGTATTATGTATAAGGGGAAAACGGAAAGCCTTATCCTCACACAATGGAAATATAGGGTAGGTGTGCTCAGTAAAGATTAATCCAGTTAAGTAATGAAAAACATGTCAAAATTTTACTAATGAAACACTTTTGTAACACCCCAACCCGACAAGGGTAGAAGTGTCACATTCTGGTGTCATATCAGAACATACAAATAAAATATTTACAAACGGAAACCTTAAAAAATGAAGTTTCAAATCATATAAACAATTGTCTGACGAGGAAAATACAATATCCAAAATGAATGAAATCTCAAAACAAAACTCTTCAAAGTAAGTCCATAAGTACTATGGTACTAGGGTTGGTCCACTAAGATACTCTAACTCTCAGCCCATCGAAGCCCATCTTCAAACCTAAAACCCCGCAGGAAAAGAAATGCAGTTGAGCTTAAAAAGCCCAGTGAACAGATATAACAAAACGAAAACTAAATAAAGACTGAAATGCAAAATGAAACAAAGGAAACGGATAACAAAGTCACAACGAAATGAGATCAATGAATCATTGAGGATTTTGCGGAAACACAATCATACAGGAATCCGGAAGAACAAATAGCAATTAAGAACAAACACATATCATATTGATGGCACCAACGCAAACGCATCAAGATAACCAAACATTAACTAAAGCAGGAAATTCGAGTACATATGAGCCAAACGAAATATCAAAAGGCTAACGGAAACAATTTCTAGAAAGTAAACATGGCATTCGTACAAGTTAATTAATCTACATTTAACACACTTAATTCAATATTGTAGCAGCGGGAATAACAGTCAAATCATGGCAGTCACACATGCAAATAGAAAACATAGTAGGAAAACTATAACTAAATAAGCAAAAGACATAGCATAGCAATTAGCAAATTATCAAAACAGATATCATAATTAAACCATTTTCCAAACCAAAACTTAATATAAACAGAGTCTAAACATGGCAGATCAAACATAAGCAGATAGATACCCTAACGGATAGGCAAAGTTCACCAGATTAACTGAACAATCATACTTAATAAACTTTCAGGATACTCACTTTCACACTAGCACATTCATCTCACAGATCAACTAATTCACATAACGATAAACTAACATAATATCAGATGATAGGCTGCGAATCATATTGAAAACATATTAATCATATCCTAGCATAGTAGACGGTAGTCACTTAAACATACAAAAGCATAACCACATATAATAACATATAATAAGCCTAGCACATAATTATAAACACTTGAACATACCGAATCAACATCAGAATACTTAATACAGAAATAACAGATAAAGATTTAGTTAACTACCACGAGCCCAGAACATATCATATCAGAAATATCTTTCTTATTCAGAAGGTAACCTCATAAACTAATTGGAGTAGCTAGCTCCCAGAATTTTGTGAAGACGCGTATTGCACGCGACATCATTCACCAGAATCATATCAGATAACAGATCAGATCTAGGATGCATCCATACGCCCCAACAGACAGATAGTGGCCATACTATCAATAAACAGATAACGGAAAGGGACGTGGCAGAACATCACTCTACTGCCCTAGAGTCATGTCAGAGGTGCATCACTGACACGGACATGGAACCCCCATGACTAGTGAAATATTGGCTCGGGTGTCAAACTAACTTAGGTCAAACATATTGTCATAATTGACACAGATCATAATCAAACACAAAGTTCAACAGATAAAATATCAGATAATTCATATCATAAGGTTCATGTTCAAAGGTTCAGAAGTCAGAAGTTAATGTCGTAGTCACATATCATACTTTCATAACCAAATGTTCACAATTTAGAAATTCATAGTCAAATATAGCAAGGTTCAACAAATGTGCGTATCAAAGTCTTTCTAACATAACGTTCAAGTCAGATATTGCATGATTCAATAAAACAGGTGTTTCAAACAAGCCACAGATCATACAATCAGAAAGGGTTCATAGCAATGGCATAGGAAACCCTAATAATTGAAATAGAAAAGCTAACGAAAGATAACGTCATAAGAAACCTTCTTGAAAAGGTCGAATATCGTACCTTAGCAACGTAATGAAAACAACGGAAAAGTAACACCGGAAAGCAACGTCGTATCTTCGTCAACGAATCTACCGAATTGATATCATATATTTACTTATATACTCATTTTATAAGCTTCTTATGCATGTATAAGTGTTTTACTTATTGATATAATCTTTTTATCTTTTATTTTCTTAACTTCATATCTGGACCAGAATTTAGCGATTTTTATAAAATACTTAATTAGCTCAAATAAAATCAAGGAAATTCCCAGGGGTTCCCATATGAGTTAAAAGACTCTCCAAAATTGGTGGGTTCTATCTCCATGCCAAATGGCCTATGGAAAATCACAAGTCCAGACCTGTCCAGAAAGTGATCAGAAAATACACCTTAAAAGTTTACGCTTATTGGACCTGTTTAGACACCTTGGAAAAATCCCAAAAACTCCCAGAAATTCATTTATATCCTAAATATCACTCCTGTAAAAGGAGAGCTCCTAATTACTTATGGTTTGAAAATGAAAAATCAAACAATCCAACTAAATTTCAGACCCGTTTTCTCAGCTTTGACACTTGATCTTGTAAAATTCAAATATACGACTTAAAGAACTCCAAATTCGACCAAACCACTTGGAAAACTTAACTAAGACATAAAATAAACTTTTCCAACAAAAACCCAGATTATTGCACTTATAAATATCGATCTATAACCCATACAAATTCGTCATATGATGCTGTCCAGTTTTTAGGGTCCATTAAAGACCATTATAATCACATGATTAGACTATTAATTCGCTTTAGGGTTCCAAAAATCAGATTTATGTGAAGGTTTACATGTTAATACCATCCGACATGATCAAGAAACAAGAAGAAAAAGAAACGAGATGGAGATGTGTTACCCTAGTAGCGCGTGCGAAAAGGAAAACAAGTGCCAAGAGTCACCCAAAGCCACGACAGCCTCCATGGCTTAAGAAACCCACGACCTAACCATGGCTAAGGAGACTCAAGACCTGAGCCAACACCCGACTCCACCCCTTCGAGCCTTGTAACCCACAATCAATCTTCTTGTACTCGTTTGTTTGTTTTCCTGATCGAATGAAGAAACCAAGGTCCAGCTGTCACCTTTGGTTGTAGATGAATTAGGGTTTGTAATGTGCTCAAAAGTATGGAGCGTACAATGAAAAGGGAGGGGAAAAAATACCGGTTTTGTTTTAGACGAGCTAAAGAAAGAAAAATGGGCCAAGTCCAATCTCCATATTATAAACTAGATGGGCTTTTTACATTTAAGTTAATATCCCTTGTAAGTTAGTAAATTTCGGTTCATGTAATGTATAAATGTGTAATGAAATTCTAAATGTAAACGTAAATAAATCTCATATATTTGATTTGACAACAATTTATAAGGTAGGTTAAATTCTACATTTACTGAGCTTGACGGATTTTACGTATTTTATAAATATTAAATAGAGGGGCAAAATAGTCTTTTCACTCGTTTACGATTTTTAGGGTTTTACAACTCTTCCCCTCTAAAAGAAAATGTTCGTCCTCGAAAATTGAAGTCGCATAGGTACACGGAGACGTACAAGTTTAGGGCAGACGTAGCAATCCATAGTTTCACACAGATCATAACGATTTTGGGTTCAAAGCGTACAAAACTTATACGTAACAGATGTCAGTGAGAATCTCGCAAGGAGGTACAGAATTTCAAACGAATATGAGGATCAAAGGATAACGAATATAAGCCTAGTCCATTCACGTACCTACCCCAGGCATTTCCCAAGACGTCGTACGATTTCAATAAGTTCAGATTATATGATCTCGGTATTATCACGTTGATCAGGCGTCATAATACTTGCATCACATAACAAGTTCTTGTTGTCATCATATTTTGCCTCGGTTCATGACAAACCACATAACCAATATCACAATAAAACATATCACATACAGATATCAAGTAACATACCAGAGCAGACCAGATTCATATACATAGAGCATAAACCACATCAAGCAACTTACCATATCACAATGAAAGAATGCCACCAACTTGCACAAAACGGTTCCTCATGACTCATTACTGACGATCCAAAAGAAAGGCTGAGATATAACCAAATTGCTAAACGATAGAACTTCACAATTCAAACCGAGTTCTGAACAAATCAAAGAAAAGCAATACCGATCAAAATCTCTGACCAAAATAACAAACCGCCTCAAAACGCATGACAAACGAATCGGAGCAAAATAAGTCGCGTCAAAATCATATGAAGTAGATGAACCTTCTCAGGCACCGTATGAATCTTGTCTCCGTCTTTTGCGTCTTTGGTTGGTCCGTCTAGCTTCCTTCAGCAGCATCCTGATGTCTCCAGCAGTACGGTAGTCGGGTGTGGCTTCTGCTTCACGAACCTCTCCATTCAGGGACTGTTTGCAGCGATGCAGGGTCGACACCATCAACTCGCTCCACGGGTAGTCTCCATCTAACGGTCGACAAATGGATGTACGAAGACAAAATAACAAAGTTCGACGCGAAAAGAAGAAGGCCAAAACAGTGAAGACGAAAGATTATCGAAGTCAAATCTGAATGACAATCAAAAGGAATCGGAAGAGATCAAAACAGACAGAAACCTAGTGTCTACCCAAGTCCTCACAGGTCAATCCTAAGGTCAACAAGACGAAACCTGTCTCTGATACCATAATTGTAACACCCCAACCCGACAAGGGTAGAAGTGTCACATTCTGGTGTCATATCAGAACATACAAATAAAATATTTACAAACGGAAACCTTAAAAATGAAGTTTCAAATCATATAAACAATTGTCTGACGAGGAAAATACAATATCCAAAATGAATGAAATCTCAAAACAAAACTCTTCAAAGTAAGTCCATAAGTACTATGGTACTAGGGTTGGTCCACTAAGATACTCTAACTCTCAGCCCATCGAAGCCCATCTTCAAACCTAAAACCAGCCGCAGGAAAAGAAATGCGGCTGAGCTTAAAAAGCCCAGTGAACAGATATAACAAAACGAAAACTAAATAAAGTCTTAAATGCAAAATGAAACAAAGGAAACGGATAACAAAGTCACAACGAAATGAGATTAATGAATCATTGAGGATTTTGCGGAAACACAATCATACAGGAATCCGGAAGAACAAATAGCAATTAAGAACAAACACATATCATATTGATGGCACCAACGCAAACGCATCAAGATAACCAAACATTAACTAAAGCAGGAAATTCGAGTACATATGAGCCAAACGAAATATCAAAAGGCTAACGGAAACAATTTCTAGAAAGTAAACATGGCATTCATACAAGTCAATTAATCTACATTTAACACACTTAATCCAATATTGTAGCAGCGGGAATAGCAGTCAAATCATGGCAGTCACACATGCAAATAGAAAACATAGTAGGAAAACTATAACTAAATAAGCAAAAGACATAGCATAGCAATTAGCAAATTATCAAAACAGATATCATAATTAAACCATTTTCCAAACCAAAACTTAATATAAACAGAGTCTAAACATGGCAGATCAAACATAAGCAGATAGATACCCTAACGGATAGGCAAAGTTCACCAGATTAACTGAACAATCATACTTAATAAACTTTCAGGATACTCACTTTCACACTAGCACATTCATCTCATAGATCAACTAATTCACATAACGATAAACTAACATAATATCATATGACAGCCTGCGAATCATATTGAAAACATATTAATCATATCCTAGCATAGTAGACGGTAGTCACTTAAACATACAAAAGCATAACCACATATAATAACATATAATAAGCCTAGCACATAATTATAAACACTTGAACATACCGAATCAACATCAGAATACTTAATACAAAAATAACAGATAAAGATTTAGTTAACTACCACGAGCCCAGAACATATCATATCGGAAATATCTTTCTTATTCAGAAGGTAACCTCATAAACTAATTGGAGTAGCTAGCTCCCATAATTTTGTGAAGACGCGTATTGCACACGACATCATTCACCAGAAACATATCGGATAACAGATCAGATCTAGGATGCATCCATACGCCCTAACAGACAGATAGTGGCCATACTATCAATAAACAGATAACGGAAAGGGACGTGGCAGAACATCACTCTCCTGCCCTAGAGTCATGTCAGAGGTGCATCACTGACACGGACATGGAACCCCCATGACTAGTGAAATATTGGCTCGGGTGTCAAACTAACTTAGGTCAAACATATTGTCATAATTGACACAGATCATAATCAAACACAAAGTTCAACAGATAACATATCAGATAATTCATATCATAAGGTTCATGTTCAAAGGTTCAGAAGTTAATGTCGTAGTCACATATCATACTTTCATAACCAAATGTTCACAATTCAGAAATTCATAGTCAAATATAGCAAGGTTCAACAAATGTGCGTATCAAAGTCTTTCTAACATAACGTTCAAGTCAGATATTGCATGATTCAATAAAACAGGTGTTTCAAACAAGCAACAGATCAAACAATCAGAAAGGGTTCATAGCAATGGCATAGGAAACCCTAATAATTGAAATAGAAAAGCTAACGAAAGATAACGTCATAAGAAACCTTTACTGAAAAGGTCAGAATATCTGTACCTTAGCAACGTAATGAAAACAACGGAAAAGTAACACCGGAAAGCAACGTCGTATCTTCGTCAACGAATCTACACGAATTGATATCATATATTACTTATATACTCATTTTATAAGCTTCTTATGCATGTATAAGTGTTTTACTTATTGATATAATCTTTTTATCTTTTATTTTCTTAACTTCATATCTGGACCAGAATTTAGCGATTTTTATAAAATACTTACTTAGCTCAAATAAAATCAAGGAAATTCCCAGGGGTTCCCACATGAGTTAAAAGACTCTCCAAAAATTGGTGGGTTCTATCTCCATGCCAAATGGCCTATGGAAAATCACAAGTCCAGACCTGTCCAGAAAGTGATCAGAAAATACACCTTAAAAGTTTACGCTTATTGGACCTGTTTAGACACCTTGGAAAAATCCCCAAAACTCCCAGAAATTCATTTATATCCTAAATATCACTCCTGTAAAAGGAGAGCTCCTAATCACTTATGGTTTGAAAATGAAAAATCAAACAATCCAACTAAATTTCAGACCCGTTTTCTCAGCTTTGACACTTGATCTTGTAAAATTCAAAAATACGACTTAAAGAACTCCAAATTCGACCAAACCACTTGGAAAACTTAACTAAGACATAAAATAAACTTTTCCAACAAAAACCCAGATTATTGCACTTATAAATATCGATCTATAACCCATACAAATTCGTCATATGATGCTGTCCAGTTTTTAGGGTCCATTAAAGACCATTATAATCACATGATTAGACTATTAATTCGCTTTAGGGTTCCAAAAATCAGATTTATGTGAAGGTTTACATGTTAATACCATCCTTTTGATATTTATCGACATGATCAAGAAACAAGGTGCTTAAGAAAAAGAAACGAGATGGAGATGTGTTACCTAGTAGCGTGCGAAAAGGAAAACAAGTGCCATGCCCTAGAGTCACCCAAAGCCACGACAGCCTCCATGGCTTAAGAAACCCACGACCTAACCATGGCTAAGGAGACTCAAGACCTGAGCCAACACCCACGACATCAGCACCCCTTCGAGCCTTGTAACCCACAATCAATCTTCTTGTACTCGTTTTGTTTTCGTCGAATGAAGAGAAGAAACCAAGGTCCAGCCGTCACCTTTGGTTGTAGATGAATTAGGGTTTGTAATGTGCTCAAAAGTATGGAGCGTACAATGAAAAGGGAGGGAAAAATACGGTTTTGTTTTAGACAAGCTAAAGAAAGAAAAATGGGCCAAGTCCAATCTCCATATTATAAACTAGATGGGCTTTTTACATTTAAGTTAATATCCTTTGTAAGTTAGTAAATTTCGGTTCATGTAATGTATAAATGTGTAATGAAATTCTAAATGTAAACGTAAATAAATCTCATATATTTGATTTGACGAACAATTTATAAGGTAGGTTAAATTCTACATTTACTGAGCTTGACGGATTTTACGTATTTTATAAATATTAAATAGAGGGGCAAAATAGTCTTTTCACTCGTTTACGATTTTTAGGGTTTTACAACTCTTCCCCTCTAAAAGAAAATGTTCGTCCTCGAAAATTGAAGTCGCATAGGTACACGGAGACGTACAAGTTTAGGGCAGACGTAGCAATCCATAGTTTCGCACAGATCAAAACGATTTCGGGTTCAAAGCGTACAAAACTTATAAGTAATAGATGTCGGTGAGAATCTCGTACAGAGGTACAGAATTTCAAACGAATATGAGGATCAAAGGATAACGAATATAAGCCTAGTCCATTCACGTACCTACCCCAGGCATTTCCCAAGACGTCGTACGATTTCAATAAGTTCAGATTATATGATCTCGGTATTATCACGTTGATCAGGCGTCATAATACTTGCATCACATAACAAGTTCTTGTTGTCATCATATTTTGCCTCGGTTCATGACAAACCACATAACCAATATCACAATAAAACATATCACATACAGATATCAAGTAACATACCAAAGCAGACCCATTCATATACATAGAGCATAAACCACATCAAGCAACTTACCATATCACAATGAAAGAATGCCACCAACTTGCACAAAACGGTTCCTCATGACTCATTCTGCGATCCAAAAGAAGGTGAGATATAACCAAATTGCTAAACGATAGAACTTCACAATTCAAACCGAGTTCTGAACAAATCAAAGAAAAGCAATACCGATCAAAATCTCTGACCAAAATAACAAACCGCCTCAAAACGCATGACAAACGAATCGGAGCAAAATAAGTCGCGTCAAAATCATATGAAGTAGATGAACCTTCTCAGGCACCGTATGAATCTTGTCTCCGTCTTTTGCGTCTTTGGTTGGTCCGTCTAGCTTCCCAGCAGCATCACGATGTCTCCAGCAGACACGGTAGTCGGGTGTGGCTTCCTTCACGAACCTCTCCAGCTCAGGGGACTGTTGCGCGATGCAGGTCGACACCATCAACTTCGGCTCCACGGGTAGTCTCCATCTAACGGTCGACAAATGGATGTACGGAGACAAAATAACAAAATTCGACGCGAAAAGAAGGGCAAAACAGTGAAGACGAAAGATTATCGAAGTCAAATCTGAATGACAATCAAAAGAAATCGGAAGAGATCAGAACAGACAGAAACCTAGTGTCTACCCAAGTCCTCACAGGTCAATCCTAAGGTCAACAAGACGAAACCGAGCTCTCGATACCATAATTGTAAAACCCCAACCCGACAAGGGTAGAAGTGTCACATTCTGGTGTCATATCAGAACATACAAATAAAATATTTACAAACGGAAACCTTAAAAAATGAAGTTTCAAATCATATAAACAATTGTCTGACGAGGAAAATACAATATCCAAAATGAATGAAATCTCAAAACAAAACTCTTCAAAGTAAGTCCATAAGTACTATGGTACTAGGGTTGGTCCACTAAGATACTCTAACTCTCAGCCCATCGAAGCCCATCTTCAAACCTAAAACCTGCCGCAGGAAAAGAAATGCGGCTGAGATTAAAAAGCCCAGTGAACAGATATAACAAAACGAAAACTAAATAAAGTCTTAAATGCAAAATGAAACAAAGGAAACGGATAACAAAGTCACAACGAAATGAGATTAATGAATCATTGAGGATTTTGCGGAAACACAATCATACAGGAATCCGGAAGAACAAATAGCAATTAAGAACAAACACATATCATATTGATGGCACCAACGCAAACGCATCAAGATAACCAAACATTAACTAAAGCAGGAAATTCGAGTACATATGAGCCAAACGAAATATCAAAAGGCTAACGGAAACAATTTCTAGAAAGTAAACATGGCATTCATACAAGTCAATTAATCTACATTTAACACACTTAATCCAATATTGTAGCAGCGGGAATAGCAGTCAAATCATGGCAGTCACACATGCAAATAGAAAACATAGTAGGAAAACTATAACTAAATAAGCAAAAGACATAGCATAGCAATTAGCAAATTATCAAAACAGATATCATAATTAAACCATTTTCCAAACCAAAACTTAATATAAACAGAGTCTAAACATGGCAGATCAAACATAAGCAGATAGATACCCTAACGGATAGGAAAAGTTCACCCAATTAACTGAACAATCATAATTAATAAACTTTCAGGATACTCACTTTCACACTAGCACATTCATCTCACAGATCAACTAATTCACATAACGATAAACTAACATAATATCATATGACAACCTGCGAATCATATTGAAAACATATTAATCATATCCTAGCATAGTAGACGGTAGTCACTTAAACATACAAAAGCATAACCACATATAATAACATATAATAAGCCTAGCACATAATTATAAACACTTGAACATACCGAATCAACATCAGAATACTTAATACAGAAATAACAGATAAAGATTTAGTTAACTACCACGAGCACAGAACATATCATATCAGAAATATCTTTCTTATTCAGAAGGTAACCTCATAAACTAATTGGAGTAGCTAGCTCCCAGAATTTTGTGAAGACGCGTATTGCACACGACATCATTCACCAGAAACATATCAGATAACAGATCAGATCTAGGATGCATCCATACGCCCCAACAGACAGATAGTGGCCATACTATCAATAAACAGATAACGGAAAGGGACGTGGCAGAACATCACTCTACTGCCCTAGAGTCATGTCAGAGGTGCATCACTGACACGGACATGGAACCCCCATGACTAGTGAAATATTGGCTCGGGTGTCAAACTAACTTAGGTCAAACATATTGTCATAATTGACACAGATCATAATCAAACACAAAGTTCAACAGATAACATATCAGATAATTCATATCATAAGGTTCATGTTCAAAGGTTCAGAAGTCAGAAGTTAATGTCGTAGTCACATATCATACTTTCATAACCAAATGTTCACAATTCAGAAATTCATAGTCAAATATAGCAAGGTTCAACAAATGTGCGTATCAAAGTCTTTCTAACATAACGTTCAAGTCAGATATTGCATGATTCAATAAAACAGGTGTTTCAAACAAGCCACAGATCAAACAATCAGAAAGGGTTCATAGCAATGGCATAGGAAACCCTAATAATTGAAATAGAAAAGCTAACGAAAGAAAACGTCATAAGAAACCTTTACTGAAAAGGTCCGAATATCTGTACCTTAGCAACGTAATGAAAACAACGGAAAAGTAACACCGGAAAGCAACGTCGTATCTTCGTCAACGAATCTACACGAATTGATATCATATATTACTTATATACTCATTTTATAAGCTTCTTATGCATGTATAAGTGTTTTACTTATTGATATAATCTTTTTATCTTTCATTTTCTTAACTTCATATCTGGACCAGAATTTAGCGATTTTTATAAAATACTTACTTAGCTCAAATAAAATCAAGGAAATTCCCAGGGTTCCCATGAGTTAAAAGACTCTCCAAAAATTGGTGGGTTCTATTTCCATGCCAAATGGCCTATGGAAAATCACAAGTCCAGACCTGTCCATAAAGTGATCAAAAAATACACCTTAAAAGTTTACGCTTATTGGACCTGTTTAGACACCTTGGAAAAATCCCAAAAACTCCCAGAAATTCATTTATATCCTAAATGTGACTCCTGTAAAGGAGAGCTCCCAATTCTTTATGGTTTGAAAATGAAAAATCAAACAATCCAACTAAATTTCAGACCCGTTTTCTCAGCTTTTACACTTGATCTTGTAAAATTCAAAAATACGACTTAGACAACTCCAAATTCGACCAAACCACTTGGAAAACTTAACTAAGACATAAAATAAACTTTTCCAACAAAACCCAGATTATTGCACTTATAAATATCGATCTATAACCCATACAAATTCGTCATATGATGCTGTCCAGTTTTTAGGGTCCATTAAAGACCATTAAGCACATGTTTAATCACACCCATGACCCATTAGACACAACCTATTAATTCGCTTTAGATATGGTTCTTATAGACAAAATGGTGTGATCAGATTTATGTAACACTTAGAAGGTTTAAAACTCTTATGTTAATATAAATGACCATGGTTTACGTTTTGATATTTATCGACATAAATTATGATCAAGATGCGTATGGTGCTTACAAGAAGGTTCAAAAAATGAGACGAGATGGAGATGTGGAGGGTACCCTAGTAGCGTGCGAAAAGGAGGAAAACAAGTGCCAAGAGTAACCAAAGTAATACCACAGACCCTCCATGGCTTAAAGAAACCCTAGGAGGTCGACCTAACCATGGCTAAGGAGCTCAAGACCTGAGCCAACACCACGATCAGCACCCCTTGAGCCTTGTAACCCTCGACAATCAATCTTCTTGTACAGCCCGTTTTGTTTTCGAAGATCGAATGATGAAGAGAGAAACCAAGGTCAGCCGTCACCTTTGGTTGTAGATGAATTAGGGTTTGTAATGTGCTCAAAAGTATGGAGCGTACAATGAAAAGGGAGGAAAAATACGGTGGGTTTGTTTTTAGACGAGCTAAAAGAAAGGGGAGGGACAAATGGGCCAAGTCCAATCTCCATAGCTAGATGGGCTTTTTTTACATTTAAGTTAATATCCCTTGTAAGTTAGTAAATTTCGGTTCATGTAATGTATAAATGTGTAATGAAATTCTAAATGTAAACGTAAATAAATCTTTTCATATATTTGGCTGTGATTTGTCGAACAATTTATAAGGTAGGTTACTCAATTCTACATTTTTCGTTACTGAGCTTGACGGTTTTACGTATTTTATAGATATTAAATAGAGGGGCAAAATAGTCTTTTCACACGTTTATGATTTTTAGGGTTTTACAACTCTTCCCCTTTAAAAGAAAATTTTCGTCCTCGAAAATTGAAGTCGCATAGGTACACGGAGACGTACAAGTTTAGGGCAGACGTAGCAATCCATAGTTCATGACAGATCAAAACGATTTCGGGTTCCAAAGCGTACAAAACTTATAAGTAGATGTCGGTGAGAATCTTGCAAATCGTACAGAGGTACGAGAATTTCAAACGAATATGAGGATTGGCAAGGATAACGATATATAAGCCTAGTCCATTGACGTACCTACCCCAGGCATTTCCCAAGACGTCGTACGATTTCAATAAGTTTAGATTATATGATCTCGGTATTATCACGTTGATCAGGCGTCATAATACTTGCATCACATAACAAGTTCTAATTGTCATCATATTTTGCCTCGGTTCATGACAAACCACATAACCAATATCACAATAAAACATATCACATACAGATATCAAGTAACATACCAAAGAGACCAGATTCGCAAACATAGAGCATAAACACACATCAACGCCAACTTACCATATCACAATAAAAGAATGCCACCAACTTGCACAAAACGGTTCCTCATGACTCATTACTGACGATCCAAAAGAAAGGCTGAGATATAACCAAATTGCTAAACGATAGAACTTCACAATTCAAACCGAGTTCTGAACAAATCAAAGAAAAGCAATACCGATCAAAATCTCTGACCAAAATAACAAACCGCCTCAAAACGCATGACAAACGAATCGGAGCAAAATAAGTCGCGTCAAAATCATATGAAGTAGATGAACCTTCTCAGGCACCGTATGAATCTTGTCTCCGTCTTTTGCGTCTTTGGTTGGTCCGTCTAGCTTCCTCAGCAGGCGTCCGATGTCTCCAGACAGCGGTAGTCGGGTGGCTTCCTTCACGAACCTCTCCGGCTCAGGGGCTTTGCTTGCGCGAGGTCGACACCATCATCCTCTTCGGCTCCACGGGTAGTCTCCATCTAACGGCGGTCGACAAATGGATGTGCGAACAAAATAACAAAGTTCGATGTGAAAAGAAGGAAGGCCAAAACAGTGAAGATGAAAGATTATCGAAGTCAAATCTGAATGACAATCAAAAGGAATCGGAAGAGATCAAAGCAGATGAAAGCCTAAGTGTCTACCCAGTCCTCACAGGTCAATCCTAAGCTCTAGTCAACAAGACGAAACTGTCTCGATACCATAATTATTGTAACATGACCCGACAAGGGTAGAAGTGTCAATTCGGTGTCATATCGAACATACAAATAAAATATTTACAAACGAGAAACTTAAAAAATGAAGTTTCAAATCATATAAACAATTGTCGCGAGGAAAATACAATAATCAAAATGAATGAAATCTCAAAACAAAACTCTTCAAAGTAAGTCCATAAGTACTATGGTACTAGGGTTGGTCCACTAAGATACTCTAACTCTCAGCCCATCGAAGCCCATCTTCAAACCTAAAACACGCAGGGAAAAGAAATGCGACTGAGCTTAAAAAGCCCAGTGAACAGATATAACAAAACGAAAACTAAATAAAGTCTTAAATGCAAAATGAAACAAAGGAAACGGATAACAAAGTCACAACGAAATGAGATTAATGAATCATTGAGGATTTTGCGGAAACACAATCATACAGAAATCCGGAAGAACAAATAGCAATTAAGAACAAACACATATCATATTGATGGCATCAACGCAAACGCATCAAGATAACCAAACATTAACTAAAGCAGGAAATTCGAGTACATATGAGCCAAACGAAATATCAAAAGGCTAACGGAAACAATTTCTAGAAAGTAAACATGGCATTCATACTAGTCCATTAATCTTCATTTAACATACTTAATCCAATATTGCAGCAGCGGAAATAGCAATCAAATCATGGCAGTCACATATGCAAATAGAAAACATAGTAGGAAAACTATAAGTAAATAAGCAAAAGACATAGCATAGCAATTAGCAAATTATCAAAACAGATATCATAATTAAACCATTTTCCAAACCAAAACTTAATATAAACAGAGTCTAAACATGGCAGATCAAACATAAGCAGATAGATACCCTAACGGATAGGAAAAGTTCACAAGATTAACTGAACAATCATACTTAATAAACTTTCAGGATACACACTTTCACACTAGCACATTCATCTCATAGATCAACTAATTCACATAACGATAAACTAACATAATATCGGATAGCTGACACGAATCATATTGAAAATATATTAATCATATCCTAGCATAGTAGACGGTAGTCACTTAAACATACAAAAGCATAACCACATATAATAACATATAATAAGCCTAGCACATAATTATAAACACTTGAACATACCGAATCAACATCAGAATACTTAATACATAAATAATAGATAAAGATTTAGTTAACTACCACGAGCCCAGAACATATCATATCAAAATATCTTTCAGAAGGTAACCTCATAAACTAATTGGGTAGCTAGCTCCGAATTTTGTGAAGGCGTATTGCACGACATCATTCACCAGAAACATATCAGATAAAAGATCAGATCTAGGATGCATCCATACGCCCCAACAGACAGATAGTGGCCATACTATCAATAAACGAGATAAAGGGACGTGGGAACATCACTCTCTGCCTAGAGTCATGTCAGAGATGCATCACTGACACGGACATGGAACCCCCATGACTAGTGAGAATATTGTTGTCCAAACTAAATTAGGTCAAATAGATTGTCATAATTGACACAGATCATAATCAAACACAAAGTTCAACAGATAACATATCAGATAATTCATATCATAAGGTTCATGTTCAAAGGTTAGAAGTCAGTTAATGTCGTAGTAATATATCATACTTTCATAACCAAATGTTCACAATTCAGAAATTCATAGTCAAATATAGCAAGGTTCAACAAATGTGCGTATCAAAGTCTTTCTAACATAACGTTCAAGTCAGATATTGCATGATTCAATAAAACAGGTATTTCAAACAAGCAACAGATCAAACAATCAGAAAGGGTTCATAGCAATGGCATAGGAAACCCTAATAATTGAAATAGAAAAGCTAACGAAAGAAAACGTCATAAGAAACCTTTTTGAAAAGGTCGAGTATCCATACCTTAGAAAACAACGCGGAAAAGTAACACCGAAAAGCAACGTCGTATCTTCGTCAACGAATCTACACGAATTGATATCATATATTACTTATATACTCCTTTTATAAGCTTCTTATGCATGTATAAGTGTTTTACTTATTGATATAATCTTTTTATCTTTTATTTTCTTAACTTCATATCTGGACCAGAATTTAGCGATTTTTATAAAATACTTACTTAGCTCAAATAAAATCAAGGAAATTCCCAGGGGTTCCCACATGAGTTAAAAGACTCTCCAAAATTGGTGGGTTCTATCTCCATGCCAAATGGCCTATGGAAAATCACAAGTCCAGACCTGTCCAGAAAGTGATCAGAAAATACACCTTAAAAGTTTACGCTTATTGGACCTGTTTAGACACCTTGGAAAAATCCCCAAAACTCCCAGAAATTCATTTATATCCTAAATATCACTCCTGTAAAAGGAGAGCTCCTAATTACTTATGGTTTGAAAATGAAAAATCAAACAATCCAACTAAATTTCAGACCCGTTTCTCAGCTTTGACACTTGATCTTGTAAAATTCAAAAATACGACTTAGACAACTCCAAATTCGACCAAACCACTTGGAAAACTTAACTAAGACATAAAATAAACTTTTCCCACAAACACCCAGATTATTTCATTTATAAAATTGGATCTATAACACACACAATTTCGACATATGATGCTGTCCAGTTTTAGGGTTTATTAAAACCAATATAAGCACATGTTTAACCTACCCAAACGCACCCATGACCCATGTAGCTACACAACCTGATTTAAATGACCAGATATGATGTACTCTTATAGACATAACTATGGTGTGATTTCATGAATTTATGTAACACTTATATTAGGTTTTTAAAACTCTTAACTCGTTACATATAAATGACCATGGTTTAGGTTTTGATATTTATCGTGACATAAATTATGTATACAAAAGCATGCGTATGGTGCTTAACTAACGACCAGGTTCATGAATCAAATGAGACGAGAAGATGATAAGGAGGGTACCTTAGTAGCGTGGGATAAGGAGGAGATAACAAGAGTAAAACAAGTAATACAAGACCCCTTTTTGATGCCCTAGGAGGTCCGCGACCAGAAGTAACCCAAGGCAGCCCCCTCCATTAGACTAGAACCCACGATCAGCCACCCTCTTGAACTAGAACCCTCGACCACAGCAACCTCCTCATCACAGCCCCTTATTTGCTTGAAGATCGAATGGAAGAGATAACAAAAAGAAGGATGCGCCACTTTTGATATTAGGATTTATGTGTTAAAACTTTTGTGGAGCGTACAAAAGAAAATAAGGGGGAAGGAATTTTGTGGGTTTGTTTTGCGTTCAAGGGGGAGGGACATGGGCCAAACTCAAGCTTAGTTGGGCCTTTATTCAAGTGTAGTCTTTGATTTGCAATTTGTGAGATTTTTAAAATGTGCAAAAATATATACATGTTTTTCATTTTTATTGAGTGTATGTCGTTTTATTTACTTACTCAAATTACATATTTTCGGGTTAGAGTAGAAACATATTTAATGAGATTAACGTATTTTAGGCATTTTAGAAGTTTTAAATTTTCAGGGGCAAAATAGTCTTTTCAAGTGTTTCAGATTTTAGGGTTTTACAACTCTTCCCCTCTAAAAGAAAATTTTCGTCCTCGAAAATTGAAGTCGAGAGGTACCAAAGACGTACAAGTTCAGCGCAGATGTAGCAATCCATAATCTCATACAGATCATAACTATTTTGGTTCCAAAGCGTGCAGAACTTATACGTAGCAGATGTCAGTGAGAATCTTGCAAATAGGTACGAATTCCAACGAATATGAGGATTGGCAACTAACGGATATAAACCTAGTCCATTCACGTACCACCCCAGGCATTTCCCAAGACGTCGTATGATTTCAATAAGTTCAAATTATGTGATCTCGGTATCATCCGAGGCGTCATAATGCATCACATAACAAGTCCTTATTTTCATCATATTCTCGCTCGGGTCATGACAAACCACATAACCAATATCACATCAAAACAGATAACATACAGATAACAAGCACATACCAGCGGACGGATTCACAAACATGCAGCATATAATACCTCAAACCAACTTACCATACGAGAAAGGCCGCCCAACTTGCT
The DNA here is from genome assembly GCA_910596185.1 of Chrysanthemum makinoi. Lineage (NCBI taxonomy): Eukaryota > Viridiplantae > Streptophyta > Magnoliopsida > Asterales > Asteraceae > Chrysanthemum > Chrysanthemum makinoi. The sequence continues at coordinate 315,698,446 of OU343222.1, read as the reverse complement.
CGAAACGGTTCCTCATGACTCATTCTTGATCCAAATACAAAATTGAGATAACACCAAAATGCTAGACGATGAAACTTCACGATTCAAACCGAGTTCTGAACAAATCAAAGAAAAGCAATACCGATCAAAATCTCTGACCAAAATAACAAACCGCCTCAAAACGCATGACAAACGAATCGGAGCAAAATAAGTCGCGTCAAAATCATATGAAGTAGATGAACCTTCTCAGCCACTGGTTGAATCTTGTCTCCGTCTTTTGCGTCTTTGGTTGGTCGTCGGCTTCCCAGCGGCGTCCGATGCCTCCAGCACCGCAGGTCGGGTGTAACTTCGCTTCACGAACCTCTCCAGCCCGAGGGGCTGTTGCGGCAGCGAGGGTCAGCACCATCATCCTCGGCTCCGGGTAGTCTCCATCGGCGGTCGACAAACGGATGTGCGAAGACAAAATAACAAAATTCGATGCGAAAAGAGAAGGCCAAATCGGTGAAGACAAGCGAATATCAAAATCAAATCGACGAAAATCAAACGAATCGGAGAAGAAAAGAACGGATGGAAGCCTAATGTCTACCCGGTCCTCACAGTCATAGCCTAAGCTCTAAGGGTCCTAAAACCTAGAGCTCTGATACCATAATTGTAACACCCCAACCCGACAAGGGTAGAAGTGTCACATTCGGGTCATATCGAACATACAAACAAAATATTTACAAACGGAAACCTTAAAAAAATGAAGTTTCAAATCATATAAACAATTGTCTGACGAGGAAAATACAATATCCAAAATGAATGAAATCTCAAAACAAAACTCTTCAAAGTAAGTCCATAAGTACTATGGTACTAGGGTTGGTCCACTAAGATACTCTAACTCTCAGCCCATCGAAGCCCATCTTCAAACCTAAAACCTGCCGTAGGAAAAGAAATGCGGTTGAGCTTAAAAAGCCCAGTGAACAGATATAACAAAACGAAAACTAAATAAAGTCAGTAAAAATGAAACAAAGGAAACGGATAACAAAGTCGCAGCGGAATGAGATTAATGAATCATTGAGGATTTTGCGGAAACACAATCATACAGGAATCCGGAAGAACAAATAGCAATTAAGAACAAACACATATCATATTGATGGCACCAGCAAACGCATCAAGATAACCAAACATTAACTAAAGCAGGAAATTCGAGTACATATGAGCCAAACGAAATATCAAAAGGCTAACAGAAACAATTTCTAGAAAGTAAACATGGCATTCATACAAATCAATTAATCTACATTTAACACACTTAATCCAATATTGTAGTAGCGGGAATAGCAGTCAAATCATGGCAGTCACACTTGCAAATAGAAAACATAGTAGGAAAACTATAACTAAATAAGCAAAAGACATAGCATAGCAATTAGCAAATTATCAAAACAGATATCATAATTAAACCATTTTCCAAACCAAAACTTAATATAAACAGAGTCTAAACATGGCAGATCAAACATAAGCAGATAGATACCCTAACGGATAGGCAAAGTTCACCAGATTTACTGAACAATCATACTTAATAAACTTTCAGGATACTCACTTTCACACTAGCACATTCATCTCACAGATCAACTAATTCACATAACGATAAACTAACATAATATCATATGACAGCCTGCGAACCATATTGAAAACATATTAATCATATCCTAGCATAGTAGACGGTAGTCACTTAAACATACAAAAGCATAACCACATATAATATCATATAATAAGCCTAGCACAAAATTATAAACACTTGAACATACCGAATCAACATCAGAATACTTAATACATAAATAATAGATAAAGATTTAGTTAACTACCACGAGCCCAGAACATATCATATCAGAAATATCTTTCTTATTCAGAAGGTAACCTCATAAACTAATTGGAGTAGCTAGCTCACAGAATTTTGTGAAGACGCGTATTGCACACGACATCATTCACCAGAAACATATCGGATAACAGTCGAGATCTAGGATGCATCCATACGCCCCAAGCAGAGATAGTGGCCATACTATCAATAAACAGATAACGGAAAGGGCGTGGCAGAACATCACTCTGCCCTAGAGTCATGTCGGAGGTGCATCAGCGACGGACATGGAACCCCATGACTAGTGAGAATATTGGCTCGGGTGTCAAACTAAATTAGGTCAAACAGATTGTCATAATTGACACAGATCATAATCAAACACAAAGTTTAACAGATAACATATCAGATAATTCATATCATAAGGTTCATGTTCAAAGGTTCGAAGTCGAGAAGTTAATGTCGTAGTCATATATCATACTTTCATAACCAAATGTTCACAATTTAGAAATTCATAGTCAAATATAGCAAGGTTCAACAAATGTGCGTATCAAAGTCTTTCTAACATAACGTTCAAGTCAGATATTGCATGATTCAATAAAGCAGTGTTTCAAACAAGCAACAGATCAAACAATAGAAGGGTTCATAGCAATGGCATAGGAAACCCTAATAATTGAAATAGAAAAGCTAACGAAAGAAACGTCATAAGAAACCTACTGAAAAGGTCGAGAATATCTGTACCTTAGCAACGTAATGAAAACAACGGAAAAGTAACACCGGAAAGCAACTTCGTATCTTCGTCAACGAATCTACACGAATTGATATCATATATTACTTATATACTCCTTTTATAAGCTTCTTATGCATGTATAAGTGTTTTACTTATTGATATAATCTTTTTATCTTTTATTTTCTTAACTTCATATCTGGACCAGAATTTAGCGATTTTTATAAAATACTTACTTAGCTCAAATAAAATCAAGGAAATTCCCAAGGGTTCCCATATGAGTTAAAAGACTCTCCAAAAATTGGTGGGTTCTATCTCCATGCCAAATGGCCTATGGAAAATCACAAGTCCAGACCTGTCCAGAAAGTGGTCAGAAAATACACCTTAAAAGTTTACGCTTATTGGACCTGTTTAGACACCTTGGAAAAATCCCCAAAACTCCCAGAAATTCATTTATATCCTAAATATCACTCCTGTAAAAGGAGAGCTCCTAATTACTTATGGTTTGAAATGAAATCAAACATCCAAACTAAATTTCAGACCCGTTTTCTCAGCTTTGACACTTGATCTTGTAAAATTCAAAAATACGACTTAGACAACTCCAAATTCAACCAAACCACTTGGAAAACTTAACTAAGACATAAAATAAGATTTTCCAACAAAAACCCAGATTATTGAATTTATAAAATTGGATCTATAACACACACAATTTCGACATATGATGCTGTCCAGTTTTAGGGTTTATTAAAACCAATATAAGCACATGTTTAACCTACCCGCAAACCCACATGATGTAGCTACACAACCTGATTTAAATGACCAGATATGATGTACTCTTATAGACATAACTATGGTGTGATTTCATGAATTTATGTAACACTTAGATTAGGTTTTTAAAACTCTTAACTCGTTACATATAAATGACCATGGTTTAGGTTTTGATATTTATCGTGACATAAATTATGTATACAAAAGCATGCGTATGGTGCTTAACTAGACGAGGTTCATGAATCAAATGAGACGAGAAGATGATAAGGAGGGTACCTTAGTAGCGTGGGATAAGGAGGAGATAACAAGAGTAAAACAAGTAATACAAGACCCCTTTTTGATGCCCTAGGAGGTCACGACGAGAAGTAACCAAGGCAGCCCCCCTCCATTAGACTAGAACCCACGATCAGCACCCTCTTGAACTAGAACCCTCACGACCACAGCCTCCTCATCACAGCCCCTTATTTGCTTGAAGATCGAATGGAAGAGATAACAAAAAAGAAGGATGCCGCCACTTTTGATATTAGGGTTTATGTGTTAAAACTTTTGTGGAGCGTACAAAAGAAAATAAGGGGAGGGACTTTTGTGGGTTTGTTTTACCGTTCCAAGGGGAGGGACATGGGCCAAACTCAAGCTTAGTTGGGCCTTTATTCAAGTGTAGTCTTTGATTTGCAATTTGTGAGATTTTCGGCCCAATGCAAAAATATATACATCGTTTTTCATATTTTTCGTGAGTGTATGTCGTTTTATTTACTTACTCAAATTACATATTTGCGGGTTAGATTAGAAACATATTTAATGAGATTAACGTATTTTAGGCATTTTAGAAGTTTTAAATTTTCAGGGGCAAAATAGTCTTTTCAAGTGTTTCAGATTTTAGGGTTTTACATAGAAGATAAATATATCATATATATTTTTAACCTATTTTTTTTGTGTATAAATACACCCTAATATCTTATTCCTATACATAATTATCCCTAAAACTATAATCGACTTTTGAGTTTAATAGGTGAAGAATATCGACTTTTTTGTTTTACAGGTGAAGAATCCTTTTTTTTTGTCGAGTTTGAGTTTAACATAATTTTTTATCAGATATCATATATTGTTTTTACTTTGTTAACGAGATATGATACAAGGATGGAGTCCCAAAAAATCAAGGCGAGGTTAAGACAAAGTGCAAGGATTTTCAAAGGAAACAAAGATAATAATGTTCAAGACAATGGTAGGTTTTTTCTATTGTCATCAACAGGTTTAGTTTTTTTTAAAATTATTATGTTTTATGTTAATTTTATGCATGTAATTAAACTTCATTATGTTTTATAATATTTAGGAATCAAGACTCAAGCTAAGAAAATATCAACAGAGTTTTATTTTTTAATTATTATGTTATCTTTTAATTTTATGCATGTAATTAAAATTCAGTATGTTTTATAATATTCAGGAATCAAGAGTCAAGGTAAGAAAATAAGAAAAGGAAACCAAGATAACAATCCTAAAGTAGCTGCTACTAATGTTGTTTGTCCATCAACAGGTTTTTTAAAACATTTTATGTTATATTAATGTTATATGAATGCTTTTGAATAATCTTAGTTATATGCATGTAATTGAACTCCGTGTATAAATACAGGATGCAAGATAAAAGCTACAGAATCAAAAAGGTTCCACATCAGTTAGTATGCATATATAGCAGATTTCTGTTTATATGTTAATTGTTAACAGTAGCATATACATATTATGTTTGAATGTGTATAGGTTGTGGAATTGTGTTATACATGAATGCACTTCTATTTAAATTATTTTTTATAAGTTTTAACAAGCATTATATTGTGTCCATTTGAACATGGGTAGGTTGTTTATAGGATGTCAATTGCTATAAATAGGTTTGGCATTTAACAGACAGTAGTGTATTTACATACAATTTATTTGAATCACGGCAGTTTATATTTATTACAATCTCATCAATCAAATATTATGTTCTGTGGTTTTGGTAATTTATTTTTGCATTCTGTGTTAAAACACTTATGTTTAAGTGTCCATATTTTTTAGGTTTTAATAGAGTTTTAATTTTACACTTATAAAATTTATATTTGTGGGCTGAATATGTAGTTTTTAGGATTACAAATGCTAAAGTTGTTGGACATGGTATAGATTGTTGTTTGTTTTGTTTAAAAAGGTTTTGTGAAACTGTTTATATGTTTTGGTGGTAAAGGTTATTTAATACTCTAACAACAATGCACTTATGTCTATTCCAGTGTTTTCATAAGGTTCTAATAAGCATTATATTTGACCTTATAAAAGCGATATGGGGCAATTGTAGCATGGGCAGTTAGTATATAGGATTCCAATTGGTAAAGGCGTTTGACAGTGTATAGGTTGTTTTTTTTATGGCTTCAAAAGGCATCCTGAGATCTGAGTTAACTTTTGTGCATGACATTGTTTTTATAAGCTTCTAATAAGCATTATATTTGAGGTTATAAACTTTTTTTTGGTGCAATTGGAGGGTGTGTATGTAGTTTATAAAAGCAATGCTTGGAAGCTGTATATGTAGTTCTGAGGATTTCATATGCTAAATTAAGTAGGACATAGTATGGTTCATTGTTTGTTTTTGTTAAAAACACTTTGTCAAACATGTTTATGTGTTTTTTGTGGTAATTTATTTTTACACTGCGACAATGCACTTATATCCAGTCCATGTTTTTTTTAAGGTTTTAATCAGAGTTTTAATGTACCTTATAAGCTAATATTTGTGGAAGCTGAATATGTAGTTTTTAGTATTACAAATGGTAAAGTTGTTGGACATGAGGTCTAAGGAATAAGCACAAATGGGGAGCATTAACCAGTTTTGGAGTTCCTAAGTTAACAATGGAAAGTAAGCCTAAAGGGATAAATAAGCACTATTAAACATTAAATAAGCTAACCTATAATGAATCCTAATCTACTCTATCTAATAAGCTCCTAAAAGTCCTAAATAAGCTGTATGAAATCTGAAATAAGCTAAAGCCAAGGGGATGCACAGGCTGCTGTAGTGCAGTCAAAACAGGCCTAATGGGGCTATTTCAAGGGCAATTTAAACTACCAATAAGCAGTTACTAAACATTATAAAAAATACTATCAGCTATAGAACCAACTAAATAAGATGCATACCAAATTTTAGATCACAAGGCCTCATAATAAGCAAATTAAAAATCAAAAAGTGGAGCCACGGACATGATGGATGTTTATGAGAGCAGAAAAAAATGGTCATTAGGCAGTTTTTAATAAGCATTATATTGTACATGATATTCTTTTTATAAGCTTCTAATAAGCATTATATTTGAGGTTATAAACTTATTGTTGGTGCAATTGGAGGGTGTGTATGTAGTTTATAGGAATCCAATTCTTGAAGGTGTTTGACACAGTATATGTTGCTTATGTTTAACCTTTAAAAGAGTTCCTCATTTGTAGTTTTAAAGAATACTACCTTTATAAAGATTTTAAAATATTAACATTTAGTGTTATTAATTATCGGTTTAGCTTCGTTATCAGAAGTTGGTAAACATCAACAATCTGCAGGTTTGCATTTATATTGAAGGGTATATTGTTTGTAAATACGTGGTAAAGTTTATTTGATTTTTAATCATGTATTGTTTTTAACTACATGATTAAGTTCACCAGTAAAGCAAATTGCTAAACATAATCGAAAACATTGGAGTGCTTGATAATACTAATGGAAGTTCTCAAGCAGGTTAAATTTCATAAGATTATCCTTTTGTTTTTAAATAGATACATGTTGTTATTTGTTTTTTTTAAGTAAGACATTGTTTGTTGTGGTTAACAACAGGTTTAAGTAGTCATAAAAGACCAAAGCGAGCTTTGGATACTACATTAGAAAGTTTGGTTTGATAGTTATTTTTTTTGTATATATATATATCATTTGATTAGTATTAATTAGTTTGTTAAAATTTGTTTATTATTTTACAGGATCAAAATCACATAAGAAACGAAATACTCGAAACAATGTATCCAACTTAAAGACTACTACACCCGGTAAGTTTATTTTTTAAAAAATAATTGGAATTCCATTGTTATTTAAAAAGATTATTTTAATTTGATGTTTTTGTATAATTACAGTGCTAAAGATGAAGGAAAGAAAAATAACTCCAATTAAAGATATTATGATTTTGCTAACATGTCAATTAAAGGGAGGTGTGTATCGGCATTCACATAAACTTAATGAAATTCATGATCCATATAGTTTGGATTGTATTTTTCAAGATGAACATGTAATTTATATTTTTAATCTTTATGCATTTTTGTGTTTTTATAAAAATATAACTGTCTATAATGAATATCTGATCAAACGGAATTCAAATTCGTCAAGAAAGAATGGATGTTCAAATTTGAACCTCTTCTTCAAGAGGGACAGTGCTATATCATCTCTAATTTTGGAGTTGCTGAAAATAGTGGAAGACTCCCTTTGTTACCTAATAAATGGAAAGTATCCTTTTATAAAAGTACTGAAGTGACGAGAATTGAACAAATTGATGAGAACTTTCTGGTTTTGTCAGGAGCCATTTTCACGCATTTTGGACACAAATAAGGAATATCATGAACATGAATGTGTTGGTATATATTTTATCTATGAGTACGTATTAAATTAGAAACACATGTGTACTTATTTTAATTAACTATTTTTTTTTAGATGTTGTTGGTACTGTTGTATCCATTGGTAATATTGTAGTCATCAATGGATATGGTTGTGCAAAAGTTCGAAGGTGTTGTGATTGAAGATCTTGAGTAAGTATAATGTCTTAATTTTGTTATAAGTAAATATAAAATATATTGTAATCATATGGTGCAGATCTTTGAGATTGGAATGTACTTTTTGGGACAAATTTGCACTCATGTGGAATGACTATGCTAATAAACTTGATAAAATTGGTCACCTTGACATTCTCATTATATTGGCAAAGATCAAGTATTGGAACAGTAAGTATATTTCCCTTTAAAATTATATCACATAAAAGTGTATTATATTATGATTATTTATTTTTAAGTATGCTTAAATAAGAGTTTTTAACTATGTAGACAAGCCAGCAGTTCACAGTGCTCTATTTGGAACAAGGATTTTCATTAACAGAGATCTTACTCCTTTAACTTCTTTTCGAAAGAGGTATGTAAATTGCTAAAAGGTTTATAAAAATAAAATGCTATCCTAATAATAGTTACACATAAATTATTTTTTTTACATGTCATGTACATTTAAGGTACGAAGCACACCATGGGAATGATGCAAGTGAATTTAAAATTGGAATCCACAATCAAGAGAATCATGTTGTTACACTTGCTGAGTTCATGCAAGGTTGCTTAAAGAGAATGGTTGGAATGATACGTTACTATTGAACCGTAAGAACACATTTACTTGAATAAACTTTTATCTTCATTTTTGTAATATAAAAGTATAAGTACTTTTTCATAATTATATTTTTAACATTAAGTTTAACTTTAAATATAGGAAACATATTGTGCTGTGTATGCAACATTACACAGCATTCAATATGAAAGTGGATGGGCTTATACTGCGTGTAAAGCATGTAACTCAAAGGTTTCTCCTATTCCAACGAAAGCATCTTCTTCTTCAAGGAACAAAAAACAATTATGGCATTGTAAGAAACATGGAGAAACGTATGCCATTGTATCTCGGTATGATTTTTTAATGCTTACCTTTTAAATAATTTTTTTTATGAAATAAAAGTTAATTTTTGTTATTTAACAATTATAGGTTCAAGCTTATTGTTCGAATTTTGATGATAGTGGATGCCCAAGTTGTCATTTTTGACAACAATGTTTTTAAGATGACCAAATTATCTGCATGGGAGATTATGGAAAAACATGGCATGGATACTAATGAGTACTTTCCAGACGATCTTAATCAGATTATTGGGAAACAATACCTATTTAAGATTAAGTATACTGAATTTAACCACAATAATAATAGCCATTTATCGTGCGAAAAGGTTCTTGAAGATGTAGAAACCATAAACTACTTCAAAAATGGTTTTTGGTTTTAGAGGTAAAATATTTTTAAAAAACTTCTTTATAATACTACTATATTTTTAAAATTGTATATAGTTTAATGTTTTTTAAATTAATATAAAATAGGGAGAAGATGAAGAGTATAGCAATGAATCGAATGAGATGAATGAGGTATGATACATTATATTTTCTTTTTATAATAAGCAACATTGATGTTTAAAAATGCATTTCTATTTACTAATTTTTTTTTTCTAATATACAACAGGGATGAAGAAGATGACATTGCAAGTGAAAACATAGAAGAAGATGAAGAGTATACCATTGAGTTGAATGAGAATGAGGTATTATACATTATATTATGTATATATATTATATAACATGTACGTTTAAAATTATATTTCTTTTTACAAATTTTAATTTTTGAAATATATAATTAGGATGAAGAAGATGACATTGCAATTGAAAACATTGAAGATAATGAGGTAAAAAAGATTATGTTTGTATTTTTTTGGTTTATAATGTTTAAATCTTTTGTATAAATATTTTTTAGAAGCAATATGTATCATTTTTTTTTGTATTTCTATTGACTATTTTGTTTTTATTATTTAAATTAATATTACAGAATTGTGAAGATGACATTGCAAGTCAAGACATGGAAGAGAATGAGGTTTATTACTTTGTGTTTGTAAATAATTTGTTAATAAACATAATTTTTTTTAAACTCTTTTACTCTAAACATTACAGGATATGGTAGATGACTCGTCAATTCCTTGGTGAGATTCATGAGGTATTAGAGGATGAAGAAGATTGCATTGCAAGTCCACACTTGGAAGACAATGAGGTTTAATACATTTTGTTTTTACTTTTTAATTTTACAAAAGTAAAAATTTTTATTAAAAAATTTTAATTTTTTGAAAAGTATAAAAAATTATAAATATAAAACATTTTTTAATTTATACGATTATAAATTATCGTTTGTAATTTATTTTCCTTAACAATACAGAATATAGGAGACGATGTGACAAGGAATGTTATAGGAAGTACTTGTCAAGAACAATCTGTAAATAAAAGGTAGACGACATTGAGTTCATTGATTTATCAGACTATGACACAGAAGATGAAGTGGAAGATTTGAACCCAAGTATGAAGTTAGTGTCAGTGAAGTTGGAACAAGACCCTTAAAATATAACAAATACACATCTTCGTCATGCATATTTAAGTTTATTTGAACTATTCGTTTGTTTTTGTTTTTTTAAAAAATACTTGGTTCTTTAGGATTTCATATGTTTTTACGTTCTCTACTTAAGTTTATTAATAAAATAAACAACTTTTAGGTATTCAAGTTTGGTATTATTTTATTTATGTTATATTTATAAGTGAATACAAATATGAAACACTCTAATGAGGATTATGAAAGGGTATTTTATAGGATAATAAAACTTCAATTGAAAAAAACTGAGATTATATAAAGAATGTTTTTTACAACTAATTATGTTTCCAATTTTCTTATTTTTAGTGTCAATATGCGCATGAACTTAGTTTTACTTTTAAACAATGTACACAAGTGCGCAAATGTGATGCAATGTTTGTTCTATCTACAGCAAGAACTCATGTTCTCATAAGCCAATTCCAAATAATTGCACAACATCAACTCATTCATTCAGTAAAAGAAGATGATCAATGATCTTAAATATAAATGTAACCTGATTAAGACCAACTGAAGAAATACTCGACGCAGTTGAATTACCAATGGCATCATAGTAGGTAGTATCATCCCTTACCTAGAAAACCATAACTTATAGATATAAGTATGCAGGTATGAGTTTCAAGTATGTGTGATTATTTTACATGTAAGATGTGTTATTTGCAAAGCATGAAGTCATATTTCATACATTGAGAAGCACCCATTCCATAGCAATAGTACATTTCTGAATGCTACAACCTAATTGCTACCATTCGTCCAAAGTGTGTAGAGATTGTTAATGATGTGCTTCCGCAGTAAAATTTCTAAGTATGATTTAAATGACTTCATTTGTACATTGTAAAACATATTTATGAACCATGTAAAAATAACGGCATTGACATTTCTGTGTTATAACATGATTATTAGACGTGATAAAATGGGTGAGTATTGTGGATAGGATCAATAAACAGGTTAAAAAAGGATCAATAAGCTATTGTAAAATTAATTTAAAAACTTAGATAAGTAGCATATCAAACGAGCAACAATCATGCCAAGTTTGATTAAGGGACTAATATTAAACAAATTAAAATCATAAACATAACCCACTTATGCGAATTTGGGATGTGCGAGCATGTAGTGTCTGAGAATCCATATTGCAGACACAAATTATGCATCTAAATGTAATCCAAAATGCAATAATATTGGAAAAATATGATCTTAGCACTATTAACTACCTACAAATCCATTTTAAAAAAATATCAAATCCAATTGATTTCTCAAAACTGACCTTAAACAAGCCTGTGTATACACGCTTATGAACACTTTTAATGAACATACTTCACTTTTAATGCATGTTTACAGTTAAACATTTGTGAGTATCGAATTTTAAAATATACCTATGTGATAGCTTATGTTAGCTTCTCAATTTTCTGTAATGAATATGAAGTTTTATACAGTATCGGTAAAAGAAGATTGAAAAAAAGTTTTGTTAGTATGCCAGATTTTTACATGTTTAACTTTGATTAGGAAAATAAAATTAAACATGAATCTCATAATAATTAGTATAATTTATTGGATTAAATACAAAAGATAAATAGTAATAAAATTTATTTATAGAATTTAAAATTTATCCTAAACTGTTTTTTGGTATGACTTCTTAATATATATTTGGATAAATCATAATTATTATATCTTTTTATGATTGAAACCTAATCTATAAATGTCTATATATCGACATATTGTTAACGAAAACCAAAACTTCAGAAGTAAGGAATACTGATCACTACAAAGATGCATCCAGGGAAAAAAACTCTAATGGTTTCAAAAACCAACCAAGAAAACGATCCAGTTATGATTGTCAACAAAGGTAAACCTGTATCCAAAGGTAGTTTATTTCATTAATATTACTACTATGTTTTATGTTATGTTTATTAGTTTTATTCATGACAAGTATGATTCACGATATGAGTTATAAAACTGAGAATAAGAAGAAAAAAAAATGGACACCAGCTTTTGTAGCTCAAATTGCATTATGTTTTCAAGTTAAAGTAACTTTTGGTTATCAAAATTTTAACACTTAAAAAAAGAACATAAAGATATATTTGATGCAAGTTTAACAAGTAAGTATTTTTAATCCATATAACACTGTGTTTCAATTTAATCGTATGTTTATATGTTTACTAAGGTTGTTTTGAGGTAACCCTGTGAC
>OU343222.1:315564354-315685634 GCA_910596185.1 Chrysanthemum makinoi | reverse complement strand
CCCCTTGATACTTGTGTGCGCACGATCGTGAAAAAGAAGTATGTGGGGATGTTTTCAAAAGCAATGCAAACACCCTCTTGATAAGTAATTTCGGTGACTAAACTATAAAGTGTTCAAGCTGCAGTACTTGAGATGCAGTACTTGAGATGAATGCTCTGCTACACTAATGTTTATGCTACTCCAAACGAAAGGAAGAAAGTTTTAGTTTGTGGTACTGCTATCCGTGATTAGACTTGATAGAATGTAGGGTTTGAGCGCATGTATGTTCAGCCACTTTTTGTCTCATTTGCTTTCAGTCAGCTACATGATTGCTTATATCTGTCACTTCTTGAACTTTATTCAGGGCAAATGACTGATGAGTTGAGGAACTTTTTGGAGATAAGTCTTCCTAAAGTTAAGGAAGTTAAGAAGCCTAAGTTCAGCTTAAGAGTAAGTGATTCAAAAATTGAGTCTCACATCTTTGAAGAAACTAAGATCCCATTCCAGAATAATGAGTTTGTTCTTGAGCTCATTCGTGGTATTCGTTTGCATTTAGACAAGCTTATCGAGGGTCTTAAGGTTTAATTCTGTTGTTACAGCTTCTTTTTCTCATATTTAGTTGTATATGCTTCTTGCAATCCATTAACCACAAAGCTTTTATTTTGCGTATAGCCTGGTGACTCGGAAAAAACTCAACTCGGTCTTGGCCACAGTTACAGTCGTGCAAAAGTCAAATTCAATGTTAGTCACTTGGTATTTAATATTAGTGCATTTACATGAGTAGCTTTAATATAGTGTTTATGAAATGTAACGCTGTTCTCACCAAGCACTTATCCATTTTTCACCATCTAGGTATGGCGAGATTGTTGATGTCAATTTGGTTAGAGACAAAGGTACCGGAAAATCAAAAGGCTTTGCTTTTGTTGCATATGAGGATCAAAGAAGTACCGTTCTTGCAGTCGGTCAGTCTCTTGATCCATCTGATTTCATATTTAGATAAATATCTGATTTAGAAGCTGAAATATTGATTATTGCAGACAATTTGAATGGTGCACAAGTTCTTGGCCGTATAATAAGAGTTGATCATGTTACTAAATACAAAAAGAAAGAAGAAGAGGATGAGGAGGAGGAGCAGCAGCGTAAAAGAGAGGAACGAGAAGTTTGCCGTGCTTTCCAAAGAGGTGAATGTACCCATGGAGCTGGATGCAAATTTTCTCATAATGAGCAAGTAAGATGATCTAAATTTATGAACATTTTTATGACGTTACTATATAGTTTGTATGTTTTAGTCATCTTTCTTTAACTTGCTGTAGTTGACACATAACTTATATACACATAGATCACTCTAGAGTTGAAAAAGCTAAACCAGGGCCACCCACATGTCAAAATAGCATTAGATATACTATAGGTTTGGTTTTGTTAATGCTAATGCCAGCCAAAAACTTGGATTACACAAATGCCCTCAAATATTACAAAGACATTAATGGAAATTAACAATATTCCAGCAAGTCTTTTGGCCAGACTTGGCTATATAAGCCCTCTTCAGTCACAGATTGAAAGGAATGAGATTAGAGGGTTTAGCTTATTTAGATAAGATAGCTTATTTGCTTATTATAATTGTTAATTGAGATTTTGTTCAAGTTGTACTTCATATTATTTTATGTTTTAAATAAATTCTACTTTAGTAAATTTTATAAACTGCTTATTTGAGCTTATTCTATAACTGCTTATTCTCAGTACTGCTTATGTTACTTCTGCTTATAATTTGCATTGTTGGATTTCATAATCTGTTTTTATTTAGCACTTTAGTCATTAAAAGTTATTTGTTATCTAAAACCATCTGAATTTCAGGATTATAGAGCTTCAAAATCAGTTTTAAAATTTGAAAGGAGTGTTTGGATTTAGAAGGATTGTTGATGTTTAATATTGTAGTTTGTTTAAATTTAAGAATTCTAAACTCTAAAACTGTTTTTATAGCATTCTCCATCAAGTTTTTCAAGTTTCCAATTCCTTTTTGTGGTTTTTAAAAAGCATTTTCACAACTGATCTTCATTTCTGTTTGCTGTCCAAACAGCCTTGATCCTTAGCAGTTTATGTAAATTGTAGTTATCATAAAAATTAGTAAAAATTAAAAAATGCAATTTCAAGAGCTGTTTTTACTTTCCCCAAAGGAAAAAATCAGGAAAATGTTTTGAATAAGTTGCCCTTGCCGCGAAGTTGATGGTTTGGACTAAATCTGCCCTGCATCAGTGAGTTTTAGTCACACTGCTTACTTTCCACCCTTCTTATCTACTAATTTAGTTAATTTTCTTGTCTAATTCTTGGTTGTACATGTAGTCTACATATGTAGTACATGTTGGAAAATGGGTCTGGTGGGTCGGGTAACAGTTTCGAGTGTCAGCAAAAGGTTAAAGAGGAAGGTGCCGGGTGTCAAGCAAAGACTAAAGAGAAAGGTATTGGGAAACTCATAATCAATAAAAAGATGGTGTTTTGAGCATACAAGCAGTAGATAAAAGAAAAGAAAAAGAATCATTCTTGAATCCGATAGATGAAGAAATGGGAAATTCATAAACGGGGATATCTTCAAGAAGAACACGTGTTTTAAGGTCGAGAAAACGGGCCTGTGAAGAGATATCATCAATGCATTTGGTTTTTACTTCAGTAACTGTTTTGGATTGCTCATTAATTTAACGTTTTGCTAACAGCAGATAAACAACTTTTCCTGTTTGCGGTCATGTGCCCAGCTCGCCTTTAACTGTTGTCATATGGTTTGACTCATTAATCTTTTAATGCAGTATACGCGATAGGCACCTTCAGCATGCACTGGGTTTTGTCACTTTTAATGAGCCAGTAGCGATCAATTATACATAAGGATAGGGGACTAGCAAGACAAAGGAAATGGGAGAAGAAAATATGCCGTGGAAAAGAACTTTGCCTCCTGTTAATCTCACACGATACAATTTAACATCATTTGCTATCACATTGAACGAGTTAACACCAGGACTGAAGGTACACAGAACATGTTTAGTCATTTATGTTCCATGTGTGGATATGTATGTGTGAGTTTTATATATGATGTAGTTTATAGCTGTGTCTGATCGATTGCTATTTTTGTAACGGATTAAGGAGAAGCTACCACCCACAGGTTATTTAGAGGTTTACTAACCAGTGCTTAACAATACTCTACAATCTTGAAGTCGAAAAAACTATAAGAAAATGGATGGAAATCACGGTGGTTCCAAAAAGATGGCGAAGATGGCACCTATAGATACACATGTGGATTACTGGGAAAAGAGAGAAGAGCAGAATTGGGAGGATTGCCCCAATATATTTGGCAACTTCAGTGAAGTCATTGTTAATAGCTCAAAAGTCACCTAGATTTATTAAGGTAACAAATTTTCTGTATCATCTAATATCCAAACAAAGAATATAGTAGCAGAAGAAAACCTTTAGATTTGGAATTTTATGAATCACGAGACACATAGACATTCGATAACATTTGACCTATTAATGCCATTTGGGATTTACGTACAGAATAAAGACGGTGGCTGGGGAGTTCATTTGGAAGGTCATAGCACAATGTTTGGCACAACCCTCAGTTACACATGTATGCGTATTTTAGGAGAAGGACCTGATGGTGATTTGAATGGTGCATGCACCAACGCATGAAAATGGATATAGATCATGGCAGTGCCACTGCCAACCCCTCTTGGGGAAAAACATGGCTTTCGGTAAGATTTGTTCCTCAAAGATTGATTAAAACTATTACAAATTTATGCAGGTTTCTTATCAATTTATACTAATCAAACATAAACACTAATACACAGTCATCTAATTAGGTACTTGGTGTTCATGACTGAGTGGGATGCAACCCTACGCCTCCAGAATTCTAGATTCTCCTTCCGTCCTTCCCATGCATTCAGGTTAGTTTTGATCTCTACCATGGTCCATGATTAACTGATTCTGCTATGTTGATAGCTTCATCAAACTTCTGGTGACGATTAGCACGTAATATATTAGCCTTGAAAACAAAAACCCTATATTGTTGACAAGGCAGCAATAGAAGATGCATTTATGCCTGTGTGCGTTGTCCCCAAGTCCAATCCATTTGGAATCTAATCATACAACTCGGCACTTTCATCTTAGTATAATTAACTTACTAATTATTGTATAATTTATCTTTTGAACCCAAAGATATTGATCTTAGAAGTCCTCTTCTAGACACTCCCAAAGATTTAGAAGAAAAGAAATAATGACCTGTAGACTCACATATAAACATTTAAATATATATATATATATATATATATGCAAATGAGTTGTGTCATTATTTGGTTATCTATTTGATACATTTCTCAACATAATTTATATTGATTAGGTGCTCATTTTTTTTTTCAGGACAGTCGATGAGCTTGGATAGGATGGATGAATTATTACATGTAAGCTTTGTTATTGACACCCTCTGATGTTGGAGCAAGCTAATGTTAATTCAAAATGTGAAAGTATTACACTTGCAACAACAAATCACATGTAAACTGCCATTGCGATGGTTAGCCCTTTTGATTGCAAGTTCTTTATCTTCTTCCGTGTCAGTGGTATTCTCTCAAGAAGTCACAACATTGATCACTAAACATATAAAAAACTTTCCTTTGTTAGTTAATTTGACTACCAAAAGCAATGCAAACTCCCCCTTGATTACTTGGTTAATGTATCCTGGAATATGTGATGATTTTACTAAATTATATGGGTGGACTTTATATGTTAATCATAATTGTCAATAATCAAGCTACAAAGGAAGCCTGGGCTAATTTTAGAGACTTGGAGATTAGATTTTGAACGTTTATTTGGGATCTTAGTCTAAGACTAATTAAAATCCATAAGAATGTGATTAGTAGACATCTGATATATGTTTTTGCTCTTTAGAAGTGGCATTGAATTTATCACTTGCTTACCCTTTTGATTGCAAGTTCTTTATCTTCTTCCGTGTCAGTGGTATTCTCTCAAGAAGTCACAACATTAGAATTGAACAATGTTCTTTATGCATCTACCTATTTCAAGAGTTCCCAGAACCTGTTCTCAACTTTTTGTTATCATGGAATAAACTCATTGTGCAGAAATTTTATTTTTCATATCACAGCTATTTTGTCTACTGCCGTCCAGTTCAGCAGGTAATCTACTTCCTACTTTGGTCAGACCTTGTGTCTCTGGCTATGTGAAATTATAAGCAAATGAATTAGTGGGAAAAAAAATGTGAAAATTACTGTGAAGGCCCTGCAGAGACCACTGTGTCCTGCAGAGGACCTATTTTTTTGCTACTCCGTATATCAAAAAAGGCCACCCATTTCGCTACCAACTGGTGGAGAAATGCTTAAAGGACACGTGTCGCTACCCCCTTAAAATAACGTGCGTAATTAAAAAAAAAAAAAAAAAAAAAAAGCATCTCACATATATTTGGTAGAGAAATATGACATAGTGGGGACACAAAAAAGCATCTCACATATTTGGTAGAAATATGACACAGTGGGGACACCAGCTGACACAAAGTTGAAAAAGCAACCATTTCACATATACTTGGTAGCGAAATGCTCTCTCCTCAAATGTAATAAACGATTATTTTATTCAAGGATATGCCACCGTCTATTTTATTCAAGGATTGATTTTTCACATATACACAACTAGGGTCAGTGGTTTTTTCTTGATAGTGTTGTAAGCTGCAACTGATTTTAGTATAACAAAACCATTGGGTCAGGTTTTGTGGTATAAGTTTTACATTGTGAGCTATTATTGTTATGACCATTTACAAAGATTGATTTAATTAATATTACATCATATTAAACATTTGAATTAAGTTTGTTAAATAAAATATAAAAGAAAATAAAATTTATGGTGAGTGGGGCTCAAAAGGCATGTTATGAGTGAAGGGGTATTTTGGTGTGTTAGTGTTAAAAGTGTGAATGCTGAGATGGCGCTGAGGTGGCACTGAAACAAGATTTTTGGCATGCCATGGTACCCCATGGTCTAAGAGATGAGAGCAAGAAAGCACACAACATGTGATGCTTACATATTTATAGGATTAACCTGAGCAAAATAAATATTGGTGCGTGAACACAATGTTGGTGCAGTAGATTCACGGCTTGAAGCTTTTTTTGTGAACCCACGACCACCGCCTGACGCTGACGGTAAAGTAAAGAACCCTAAGTATACGCTGATCGGCTTTACATGGGCCTTTAAGGTATGTATATATATATATATAATTTTAGTTTTTGTTGTTTATGTATATATATAATGTTAAAGTAATTAACCAATTATTTTTTTATAGACGTGGATTTTGGAGACTTATCTAGACACGGCACTAGATTTTTTTAATCGTCACGAGCTCCATCCGAGAGTGTGTGCATGGCGTTACAAGCGGCCATTTAAACGCTGTTACTTGGATAGTTTATTGGTGAGTTGTTATTTAATCATGCCATTCAGTTTTTAGTGATTCATAACAATATTCGTATTTGTTGTTATATAAATTTTAGGTAGCGGAACCTACATTAAGACTTGTACCCGATGCATATGAGTCTGAAAAGGGTTGGTTCCGTGATAGCATGGCATTTTTTGAGGGGCGTAGTATTGAACCACCACCAATACCCCCACTTTCAGACCAATATAGCCGTGACGATGTTCCAGAATTCGTTTATCGTCATTTGACGGAACTAGAGGATTTGACAAAGGCTCAGGCTGCCAAGATTAAGGA
The DNA here is from genome assembly GCA_910596185.1 of Chrysanthemum makinoi. Classification (NCBI taxonomy): domain Eukaryota; kingdom Viridiplantae; phylum Streptophyta; class Magnoliopsida; order Asterales; family Asteraceae; genus Chrysanthemum; species Chrysanthemum makinoi. The sequence goes on along the minus strand of OU343222.1, from coordinate 315,678,916 downwards.
ACACGAGACAATGTTCCAAAAAATATTTGGTTTCTTTAGTGGTTTCCCGAACGCGCAGGTATGTTTTATTTGCATATTTTTTGTTGCTACTTATTGGTTTTAAAAATTACTAAACATTATAATATTGTATTTAGGCTTTCGCGCCGGCTGGAACTGGATTTAGTGGTTTCCCGAACGCGCAGGTATGTTTTATTTGCATAATTTTTTGTTGCTACTTATTGGTTTTAAAAATTACTAAACATTATAATATGTATTTAGGCTTCGTCGCCGGTGGAACTGGATTTAGTGGTTTCCCGAACGCGCAGGTATGTTTTATTTGCATATTTTTTTGTTGCTACTTATTTGTTTTAAAAATTACTAAACATTATAATATTGTATTTAGGGTTTCGCGCCGGCTGGAACTGGATTTAATTGGAACCAGAACGCGCAGGTATGTTTTATTTGCATATTTTTTGTTGCTACTTATTGGTTTTAAAAATTACTAACCATTATAATATTGTATTTAGGCTTTCGCGTCGACTGGAACTGGATTTAGTGGTTTCCGAACGCCGCAGGTATGTTTATTTGCATATTTTTTGTTGCTACTTATTGGTTTTAAAAATTACTAAACAATATAATATTGTATTTAGGCTTTCGCGCCGGCTAGAACTGGATTTAATTGGAACCAGAACGCGCAGGTATGTTTTATTTGCATATTTTTTTGTTGCTACTTATTGGTTTTAAAAATTACTAACCATTATAATATTGTATTTAGGCTTTCGCGCCGACTGGAACTGGATTTAATTGGAACCAGAACGCGCATGTATGTTTTATTTGCATATTTTTTTTTTGCTAATCATTTGTTTTAAAAATTACTAAACATTATAATATTGTATTTAGGCTTTCGCGCCGGCTGGAACTGGAAGTAATTGGAACCAGAACGCGCAAGTATGTTTTATTTGCATATTTTTTTGTTGCTAATCATTTGTTTTAAAAATTACTAAACATTATAATATTGTATGTATGTATTTGGTGAGGCTGGTCAAGGAGATGGGGGGTTTCCTACACCCCCCAGTAGTTCTTTCTTTGAGGGGGTGTCTCACCACCAGTCGCCACAGGTGGGCACGCACGTATACCACCAGCTGACGCCTCACTCTAGGACGCCTATGCCACAACAAGGATTTGTTCCGTGGTCGGGTAACAATGCGCAACAAGCTACTGCATCACACCCCCCCGTAGCTAATCGCGTGTTACCGGTAAATTTATAACCCACATAAGTAATATATTTTTTCATTTTCTACTATAATACTTGCATGTATATTTGTTCCGTGTTAGGGTGCTATTAATCGAGGAAAGAGAGATGTTCGTCCTAGCCGTTATTTGTGCAGCCGTTTTGGTCGTTTGCCAGACACGACTCCTATTCCCAATAAACGGGATGGTAGGCTTAAGGATAATGCCATGTCATCAAATATTAGCCCGTTAGATCTTGGAAAAGCTATTGATGAAGAAGACGATAGGGTCAATGATGATGAAGAAGAGAGGGATAAAGTTGAGTTTTTACGGGAAAATTTTACCGGAGAGTACATTTCGTTTTATAACGTTGACCCTGCTAAGGTAATCATAAAACTACGTGAATATTCTTGAAATTTAACAATGATTAACAACTTATTATTGATATTACTTTTGGCTATTTAGGTTAAGCGTACATTATATGAAGACTTAGAAACTTTCCTGAGGAACCCTAAACCCATATACCTGGACTGTCATGTGATGGGTTTTGCGTGTGAGACAATTTTTTGGCGTGAATTGCTCCCTTTTTGTTCCAAGGTCCCAAGTAATGGTTGGCTTGCAGACGATGTAAGTTTATTGTTACATGTTTATAATGTATTTGAATAGTTCTTTTTTATAGAATGCTTATAAATAATTTTAATATTTTTTTGATATGAACTAGCATATGAATGCATGGACTGAGCTTCTAATTCGTCAGAGGCCAAATGGTGCTCCCTGGACAGTAGCGAAATCAACACTTGCATCGTATGCTCCAGGCACTTCTCTCTTCTTACTTGTGACGGATAGTGCATTACAGGGAACGATAAGTGGGAGGACACGTCCGTACCCATCCTGGGATGAGGTACAAGTGGTAAGTATTTTTGTTTAATGATTTTAATGCGTTTAGTTTTTTAATAAGCTATTTAATTGTATGTAAGCTAATGATGGAGCATGTGATAACAGAATACACAAGTGACAATGAAGACGGAAACAAGAACATAACTCAAGCGGATTACACTTGTGATCAAATGGTTGAATGGGCAGAACAACAACACTTTCAGAATGAGGATGCTAAAGCAGATGAACGCCATAAATACATATGAAAGAATCATTGGTATTCATAGTCATAATCACTCAATATGTGTCGTGTATGATTTAAGATTGTCTTAATAATATGTTTTTCTTAATAATATTTATTTCTTCACTACAAGCACAGATTGTGGAAAACAAACACTTCATTGATGGTGGAAAAAATTAAACATTCATAATACAACGAGATCGGTCAAGATAAAAATACTAAAACTAAACCACAATGGTATGATTTGGTTCATTAAGAAGAATTAGGGATTCTTTATATGGGCCAATGAAAATGAACACCATTCGCTTCAATACCCATGTCTTGCCACAATTCAGAAGCTCGCTCGTACACTTGTAGCGAGTGAGCTATCTCTTGGTCGATCTTAGCGTCAATAATTGGATCATCATCCTTAGTAAACCCAACTAATTTTACCACATTCTCAATTGGGTATGGAAGAGTGAATAGCACTGTACACGATGATACGATAGCACCATTAATTTCTAACACCCATGCACACAAAACTTTGTACCCATCTGCTAGGAAACTTCCTGAAATTACAATAGAGTTCCGTAGCTGGGATATATGGAATGGAGGCCCAACCATGCGTCTTATCTCTTCTGGTATGCCTACGTCGGTAAATTGGTGACTAACCAAATCAAATGAAACTACCATATAGCGTTTGTACAAAATACCATCATTGAAAAGAAATTTTTCATAACCAAGCCAGTAAATTTTACCACCCACTACTGCTTTGCCAGACCTTTTTAGTCTAATCCCTTCTCGAGGCAAAAGGTCATTTTCAATATGGTTCCAGCGTCTCGAACTCAAGGTATACACTGACACGTACCATGGCCCTTCACCGTATAACGGGTAATTAATTTTTAAAATTGTTAGGTCTAAATTGTCAGGACGTACACCAAAACCGATGACCATTTTTGGTGAATCTGGTTGATTCAAGAAGCTAGGGACTAATACCCCTATAGATCATTTTATTGATGGGTTCCAAATAACGACCATCATGTTTGAACCATAAGAAAAGCACAGACACCTCCGAAGTAGCAATTGGCTTAAGAGTTGGAAGATGAAGATTTGTATCTAGGTGCGTGAAAGCTAAACTTCCATTAACTGAAAACATAAAACCTACATTACCTTGCATATATGTTAAATTAAAACAACACATATCTGTATCACGAAAGCCGTAGCTACGGATGAAGTTGGAAAAGTCTATTGAAGACCTCCATCTCTTTGACACAGTACGAAATTGTAGTAATGACTTAACTGGAAGTCTATTCATGATATCAACTTGCAGGTCGAAGGGTATGTTGTCCGACATTTTATTTTGATGACAATGGATAAATTAGTAAATGATTTTGAATGACAAAGTAAGCCTTAAATAGGGATAAAACCGTGTCATACACTTGTCGTTTCTGTGTCATATTTTGGGTTAAAATTTACACATACACATCATATTACACACGAAATCTGACATGAATATGGCATGTCAGAAACTTTATACAGAGTAAGATGTGACTAGTAACTAAACTTTTTTTTATCACATAATATTATACACGAAATATGACATGAATATGACGTGTCAGAGACTTTATAGAGACACATATGTGACTAGTAAATAAGCTTTTTTTTCTGTTCACATAATAATATACACGAAATATGACATGAATAGAGACTATTCAACTCCCTTATAGAGACAAAGATGTTACTGGTATACAAACATTAGATACGTTAGTGGGTCACATTATATAAACCACGTTGTTGTATTCAAAACAATTACATCTTTTTATCTTTTGTTAAATCCTTCTATAGTTCAAGAGATGACATTCAAAGTCCGACTACACCATTATGGAAGTTTCACTTCACCACCTGGAAGAAATTTTGTAGGTGGTATAGTTGCTTGTGTAGATCCAGTTGATTACGAAACTTTTTCGGTCAATCAGTTGAAAATAATCTTAACCAATTGTTTAGGTTATGATGAAAACTCCCCAACCTTTTTTTATTTAAAGAAACCAAACTGTAGTCTTGATTCAGGACTCGAACTATTAGTTGATGCAATGGAAGACCCCGAACGTATACGAAAGTATATCAACTCAAAGCAAAACCAACTACATGTGTACGTATCACGGGTGGAGTTATCCCCACTTGTTGTGCCCAAGGAATGCAAAAACGAGGGTTTCAAGAAGAAAAAACAAGATAAACCTTCATGTTCAAAAAAGTTATTTGACTAGTGGCTAAGTCTGGTTATGTTCAGCTTGCAATGTCACGTTATGCTACTTTGTAGTTGTATTGAATGAAATTCAGTTGTTCCTTCTTTCATTCATATAAAATGCTAGATTTCTACATATAATACTACTTTTATTCATTACACTACCAAAGTGAAATACTACATCGAAATAAAAATATAAAGTACGATAGATGAAAAAAATTATACCATTAAACATTAAATCCTAAAAGTTGCTTGACTGACAATGTTAGAAGAATTATTGATTCTTTGTTGGGCCTAATGAAGAATGAGCCAGAATCTCCTTCAACCCCCACAGTTAGGGTTTAGGGTTTAGGGTTTAGGGTTTAGGGTTCAGGGTTTAGGGTTTAGGGTTTAGGGTTAAGGGTTTAGGGTTTAGGGTTTAGGGTTTAGGGTTTAAGGTTTAGGGTTTAGGGTTTAGGGTTTAGGGTTTAGGGTTTATGGTTTAGGGTTTAGGGTTTAGGGTTTAGGGTTTAGGGTTTAGGTTTTATTGTTGAGGGTTTAGGGTTTAGGGTTTTTGGTTTAGGGTTTAAGGTTTAGGGTTTATGGTTTAGGTTTTATGGTTTAGGGTTTATTGTTTAGGTTTTAGGTTTGGGTTTAGGTTTACGGTTAAGGTTTAGGGTATAGGGTTAGGGTTTAGGGTTTATGGTTAGGGTTTAGGTTTATGGTTTAGGGTTTAGGTTTAGGGTTTATGGTTTAGGGTTAGGGTTTAGGGTTAGGGTTTAGGGTTTAGGGTTTAGGGTTTAGGGTTTGGGGTTTAGGGTTTAGGGTTTAGGGTTTAGGGATAAAACCGTGTCATACACTTGTCGTTTCTGTGTCATATTTTGGGTTAAAATTTACACATACACATCATATTACACACGAAATCTGACATGAATATGGCATGTCAGAAACTTTATACAGAGTAAGATGTGACTAGTAACTAAACTTTTTTTTATCACATAATATTATACACGAAATATGACATGAATATGACGTGTCAGAGACTTTATAGAGACACATATGTGACTAGTAAATAAGCTTTTTTTCTGTTCACATAATAATATACACGAAATATGACATGAATAGAGACTACTCAACTCCCTTATAGGACAAAGATGTACTGGTATACAAACATTAGATACGTTAGTAGGTCACATTATATAAACCACGTTGTTGTATTCAAAACAATTACATCTTTTTATCTTTTGTTAAATCCTTCTATAGTTCAAGAGATGACATTCAAAGTCCGACTACACCATTATGGAAGTTTCACTTCACCACCTGGAAGAAATTTTGTAGGTGGTATAGTGCTTGTGTAGATCAGTTGATTACGAAACTTTTTCGGTCAATCAGTTGAAAATAATCTTAACCAATTGTTTAGGTTATGATGAAAACTCCCTAACCTTTTTTTATTTAAAGAAACCAAACTGTAGTCTTGATTCGGACTCGAACTACTTAGTTGATGCAATGGAAGACCCGAACATATACGAAGTATACTCACTTCAGCAAACCAACTACATGTGTACGTATCACGGGTGGAGTTATCCCCACTTGTTGTGCCCAAGGAATGCAAAACGCGAGTTTCAAGAAGAAAAAACAAGATAAACCTTCATGTTCAAAAAAGTTATTTGACTAGTGGCTAAGTCTGGTTATGTTCAGCTTGCAATGTCACGTTATGCTACTTTGTAGTTGTATTGAATGAAATTCAGTTGTTCCTTCTTTCATTCATATAAAATGCTAGAGTTCTACATATAATACGAACTTTTATTCATTACACTACCAAAGTGAAATACTACATCGAAATAAAAATATAAAGTACGATAGATGAAAAAAATTATACCATTAAACATTAAATCCTAAAAGTTGCTTGACTGACAATGTTAGAAGAATTATTGATTCTTTGTTGGGCCTAATGAAGAATGGCCAGAATCTCTCAACCCCACAGTTAGGGTTAGGGTTTAGGGTTTAGGGTTTAGGTTTTAAGGTTAGGGTTTAGGGTTTATGGTTTAGGGTTTAGGGTTTAGGGTTTAGGGTTTAAGGTTTAGGGTTTAGGGTTTAGGGTTTAGGGTTTAGGGTTTATGGTTTAGGGTTTAGGGTTTAGGGTTTAGGGTTTAGGGTTTAGGTTTTATTGTTGAGGGTTTAGGGTTTAGGGTTTTTGGTTTAGGGTTTAAGGTTTAGGGTTTATGGTTTAGGTTTTATGGTTTAGGGTTTATGGTTTAGGGTTTAGGGTTTAGGGTTTAGGGTTTACGGTTAAGGTTTAGGGTATAGGTTGTTTTTTTTAGGGTTTAGGGTTTAGGGTTTAGGGTTTATGGTTTAGGGTTTAGGGTTTAGGGGTTAGGGTTTAGGGTTTAGGGTTTAGGGTTTAGGGTTTAGGGTTTAGGGTTTAGGGTTTGGGGTTTAGGGTTTAGGGTTTAGGGTTTAGGGATAAAACCGTGTCATACACTTGTCGTTTCTGTGTCATATTTGGGTTAAAATTACACATACACATCATATTACACACGAAATCTGACATGAATATGGCATGTCAGAAACTTTATACAGAGTAAGATGTGACTAGTAACTAAACTTTTTTTATCACATAATATTATACACGAAATATGACATGAATATGACGTGTCAGAGACTTTATAGAGACACATATGTGACTAGTAAATAAGCTTTTTTTCTGTTCACATAATAATATACACGAAATATGACATGAATAGAGACTATTCAACTCCCTTATAGAGACAAAGATGTTACTGGTATACAAACATTAGATACGTTAGTGGGTCACATTATATAAACCACGTTGTTGTATTCAAAACAATTACATCTTTTTATCTTTTGTTAAATCCTTCTATAGTTCAAGAGATGACATTCAAAGTCCGACTACACCATTATGGAAGTTTCACTTCACCACCTGGAAGAAATTTTGTAGGTGGTATAGTTGCTTGTGTAGATCCAGTTGATTACGAAACTTTTTCGGTCAATCAGTTGAAAATAATCTTAACCAATTGTTTAGGTTATGATGAAAACTCCCCAACCTTTTTTTATTTAAAGAAACCAAACTGTAGTCTTGATTCAGGACTCGAACTATTAGTTGATGCAATGGAAGACCCCGAACGTATACGAAAGTATACTCAACTTCAGCAAAACCAACTACATGTGTACGTATCACGGGTGGAGTTATCCCCACTTGTTGTGCCCAAGGAATGCAAAAACGAGGGTTTCAAGAAGAAAAAACAAGATAAACCTTCATGTTCAAAAAAGTTATTTGACTAGTGGCTAAGTCTGGTTATGTTCAGCTTGCAATGTCACGTTATGCTACTTTGCCGTTGTATTGAATGAAATCAGTTGTTTCCTTCTTTCATTCATATAAAATGCTAGAGTTCTACATATAATACGAACTTTTATTCATTACACTACCAAAGTGAAATACTACATCGAAATAAAAATATAAAGTACGATAGATGAAAAAAATTATACCATTAAACATTAAATCCTAAAAGTTGCTTGACTGACAATGTTAGAAGAATTATTGATTCTTTGTTGGGCCTAATGAAGAATGAGCCAGAATCTCCTTCAACCCCCACAGTTAGGGTTTAGGGTTTAGGGTTTAAGGATTAGGGTTTAGGGTTTAGGGTTTAGGGTTTAGGGTTTAGGGTTTAGGGTTTAAGGTTTAGGGTTTAGGGTTTAGGTTTTAGGGTTTAGGGTTTAGGGTTTAGGGTTTAGGGTTTAGGGTTTAGGGTTTAGGGTTTAGGTTTTATTGTTGAGGGTTTAGGGTTTAGGGTTTTTGGTTTAGGGTTTAAGGTTTAGGGTTTATGGTTTAGGTTTTGTGGTTTAGGGTTTATTGTTTAGGGTTTAGGGTTTAGGGTTTAGGGTTTACGGTTTAAGGTTTAGGGTATAGGGTTTAGGGTTTAGGGTTTATGGTTTAGGGTTTAGGGTTTATGGTTTAGGGTTTAGGGTTTAGGGTTTAGGGTTTAGGGTTTAGGGTTTAGGGTTTAGGGTTTAGGGATAAAACCGTGTCATACACTTGTCGTTTCGGTCATATTTTGGGTTAAAATTTACACATACACATCATATTACACACGAAATCTGACATGAATATGGCATGTCAGAAACTTTATACAGAGTAAGATGTGACTAGTAACTAAACTTTTTTTATCACATAATATTATACACGAAATATGACATGAATATGACTTGTCAGAGACTTTATAGAGACACAGATGTGACTAGTAAATAAGCTTTTTTTCTGTTCACATAATAATATACACGAAATATGACATGAATAGAGACTATTCAACTCCCTTATAGAGACAAAGATGTTACTGGTATACAAACATTAGATACGTTAGTGGGTCACATTATATAAACCACGTTGTTGTATTCAAAACAATTACATCTTTTTATCTTTTGTTAAATCCTTCTATAGTTCAAGAGATGACATTCAAAGTCCGACTACACCATTATTGAAGTTTCACTTCACCACCTGGAAGAAATTTTGTAGGTGGTATAGTTGCTTGTGTAGATCCAGTTGATTACGAAACTTTTTCGGTCAATCAGTTGAAAATAATCTTAACCAATTGTTTAGGTTATGATGAAAACTCCCCAACCTTTTTTTATTTAAAGAAACCAAACTGTAGTCTTGATTCAGGACTCGAACTATTAGTTGATGCAATGGAAGACCCCGAACGTATACGAAAGTATACTCAACTTCAGCAAAACCAACTACATGTGTACGTATCACGGGTGGAGTTATCCCCACTTGTTGTGCCCAAGGAATGCAGAAACGAGGGTTTCAAGAAGAAAAACAAGAAAAAAAATTATACCATTAAACATAAATCCTAAAAGTTGCTTGACCTTATTGATTCTTTGTTGGGCCTAATGAAGAATGAGCCAGAATCTCCTTTCAAAAAGTTATTTGACGGTTTAGGGTTTAGGGTTTAGGGTTTAGGGTTTAGGGTTTAGGGTTTAGGGTTTAGGGTTTATGGTTTAGGGTTTAGGGTTTAGGGTTTAGGGTTTAGGGTTTAGGGTTTAGGGTTTAGGGTTTAGGGTTTTTTAGGGTTTAGGGTTAAACCGTGTCATATGTGTCGTTTTCGTGTCACACATATGCTACACCTTTGTAGCATGAAACTTTATACTGATTGTGACTAGAATGAAATTCAGTTTGACTTTATAGAGACACATATTCCTTTTTGTTCACATAATAATATACCGAAATATCATAGAGACTATTCAACTCCCTTATAGAGACAGATGTTACTTGGTATAATTAGAACGTTAGTGGGCTAGAGTTCTCAAGAGATGACATTCAAAGTCCGATATTATAATACGTAGGTGGTATAGTTGCTTGTGTAGATCAGTTGATTACTGAAATTCATCAGTTTACACTACCAATTTAAAGAAACCAAACTGTAGTCTTGATTCGAGGACTGAGTTGATGCAATACTACATCGAAATACATGTGTACGTATCACGGGTAGAGTTAATATAGGGTTTCAAGAAGAAAAAACAAGTACCTTCATGTTCGTTATTTGACTATAAGTCCGGTTATGTTCAGCTTTACAATGTTATGCTACTTTGTAGTTGTATTGAATGAAATTCAGTTGTTCCTTCTTTCATTCATATAAAATGCTAGAAATTATACGAACTTTTATTCATTACATTAAACATTAAATCGATAGATGAAAAACTATACCATTAAACATTAAATCCTAAAAGTTGCTTGTCTGACAATGTTAGAAGAATTATTGATTCTTTGTTGGGCCTAATGAAGAATGAGCCAGAATCTCCTTCAACCCCCACAGTTAGGGTTTAGGGTTTAGGGTTTAGGGTTTAGGGATTAGGGTTTAGGGTTTAGGGTTTAGGGTTTAGGGTTTAGGGTTTGGGGGTTAGGGTTTGGGGTTTGGGTTGAGGGTTAGGGTTTAGGGTTTATGGTTTAGGGTTTAGGGTTTAGGGTTTAGGGTTTAGGGTTTAGGGTTTAGGTTTTATTGTTGAGGGTTTAGGGTTTAGGGTTTTTGGTTTAGGGTTTAAGGTTTAGGGTTTATGGTTTAGGTTTTATGGTTTAGGGTTTATTGTTTAGGGTTTAGGGTTTAGGGTTTAGGGTTTACGGTTTAAGGTTTAGGGTTTAGGGTTTAGGGGTTAGGGTTTATGGTTTAGGGTTTAGGGTTTATGGTTTAGGGTTTAGGGTTTAGGGTTTATGGTTTAGGGTTTAGGGTTTAGGGTTTAGGGTTTAGGGTTTAGGGTTTAGGGATAAAACCGTGTCATACACTTGTCGTTTCTGTGTCATATTTTGGGTTAAAATTTACACATACACATCATATTACACACGAAATCTGACATGAATATGGCATGTCAGAAACTTTATACAGAGTAAGATGTGACTAGTAACTAAACTTTTTTTTATCACATAATATTATACACGAAATATGACATGAATATGACGTGTCAGAGACTTTATAGAGACACATATGTGACTAGTAAATAAGCTTTTTTTTATGTTCACATAATAATATACACGAAATATGACATGAATAGAGACTACTCAACTCCCTTATAGAGACAAAGATGTTACTGGTATACAAACATTAGATACGTTAGTGGGTCACATTATATAAACCACGTTGTTGTATTCAAAACAATTATCTTTTTTCTTTTGTTAAATCCTTCTAAGTTCAAGAGATGAATTCAAAGTCCATACACCTTGGAAGTTTATCACCACCTGGAAGAAATTTTGTAGGTGGTATAGTTTTGTTATCCAGTTGATCGAAACTTTTTCTATAGTTGAAAATAATCTTAACCAATTGTTTAGGTTAAGAAAACTCCCCAACCTTTTTTTATTTAAAGAAACCAAATGACTTGATCAGGACTCGAACAAGTTGAGCAATGGAAGACCCCGAACGTATACGAAAGTATACTCAACTCAGCAAAACACCATGTGTATTACGGTGGATCCCCACTTGTTGCCCAAGGAATCAAAACGAGGGTTTCAAGAAGAAAAAACAAGATAAACCATGTTCAAAAAGTTATTGACTAGTGGCTAAGTCTGGTTAGTTCAGCTTGCAATGTCACGTTTGTACTTTGGTGTATTGTGAAATAGTTGTTCCTTCTTTCATTCATATAAATTAGAGTTCTACATATAATAACGAATTTTATTCATTACACTACCAAAGAAATACTACATCGAAATAAAAATATAAAGTAGTAGATGAAAAAAATTATACCATTAACATTAAATCCTAAAAGTTGCTTGACTACAATGTTAGAAGAATTGACTTTTTGGGCCTAATGAAGAATGAGCCAGAATCTCCTTCAACCCCCACAGTTAGGGTTTAGGGTTTAGGGTTTAGGTTTAAGGTTTAGGTTAGGGTTAGGGTTTAGGGTTTAGGTTTAGGGTGGGGTTTAGGGTTTAGGGTTTAGGGTTCAGGGTTCAGGGTTCAGGGTTTAGGGTTTAGGGTTTAGGGTTTATGGTTTAGGGTTTAGGGTTTAGGTTTATATTTGAGGTTTAGGGTTTAGGGTTTTTGGTTTAGGGTTTAAGGTTTAGGGTTTATGGTTTAGGTTTTATGGTTTAGGGTTTATTGTTTAGGGTTTAGGGTTTAGGGTTTAGGGTTTAAGGTTTAGGGTTTAGGGTTTAGGGGTTAGGGTTTATGGTTTAGGGTTTAGGGTTTATGGTTTAGGGTTTAGGGTTTATGTTTAGTTGAGGGTTTAGGGTTTTAGGTTTAGGGTTTAGGGGGATAAAACCGTGTTAACTTGTCGTTTCTGTGTCAATTGTTAAAATTTACACATACACATCATTTACACAGAAATCTGACATGAATATGATGAAAACTTTATCCAGAGTAAGATGTGACTAGTAACTAAACTTTTTTTTACCATAATTTTACACGAAATTGACATGAATTGACGTGTCAAGACTTTATAAACCAATGTGACTGTAAATAGCTTTTTTTCTGTCATAATAATTACACGATTCATGAATAGGACTATTCAACTCCCTTATAGAGACAAAGATGTTACTGGTATACAAACATAGATAGTTGTCACATTATATAAAACCACGTTGTTGTATTCAAAACAATTACATCTTTTTATCTTTTGTTAAATCCTTCTATGTTCAAGAAGATTCAAAGTCCGACTACACCATTATGGAAGTTTCACTTCACCACCTGGAAGAAATTTTGTAGGTGGTATAGTTGCTTGTGTAGATCCAGTTGATTACGAAACTTTTCGGTACGTTGAAAATAATCAACAATTGTTTAGGTTATGATGAAAACTCCCAACCTTTTTTATTTAAAGAAACCAAACTGTAGTCTTGATTCAACGAACTATTAGTTGACTGGAAGACCCGAACATACGAAAGTATACTCAACTTCAGAAAACCAACTACGTGTACATATCACGGGTGGAGTTATCCCCACTTGTTGTGCCCAAGGAATGCAAAAACGAGGGTTTCAAGAAGAAAAAACAAGATAAACCTTCATGTTCAAAAAAGTTATTTGACTAGTGGCTAAGTCTGGTTATGTTCAGCTTGCAATGTCACGTTATGCTACTTTGTAGTTGTATTGAATGAAATTCAGTTGTTCCTTCTTTCATTCATATAAAATGCTAGAGTTCTACATATAATACGAACTTTTATTCATTACACTACCAAAGTGAAATACTACATCGAAATAAAAATATAAAGTACGATAGATGAAAAAACTATACCATTAAACATTAAATCCTAAAAGTTGCTTGTCTGACAATGTTAGAAGAATTATTGATTCTTTGTTGGGCCTAATGAAGAATGAGCCAGAATCTCCTTCAACCCCCACAGTTAGGGTTTAGGGTTTAGGGTTTAGGGTTTAAGGTTTAGGGTTTAGGGTTTAGGGTTTAGGGTTTAGGGTTTAGGGTTTGGGGTTTAGGGTTTAGGGTTTAGGGTTTATGGTTTAGGGTTTAGGGTTTATGGTTTAGGGTTTAGGGTTTAGGGTTTAGGGTTTAGGTTTTATTGTTGAGGGTTTAGGGTTTAGGGTTTTTGGTTTAGGGTTTAAGGTTTAGGGTTTATGGTTTAGGTTTTATGGTTTAGGGTTTATTGTTTAGGGTTTAGGGTTTAGGGTTTAGGGTTTACGGTTTAAGGTTTAGGGTTTAGGGTTTAGGGGTTAGGGTTTATGGTTTAGGGTTTAGGGTTTATGGTTTAGGGTTTAGGGTTTAGGGTTTATGGTTTAGGGTTTAGGGTTTATGGTTTAGGGTTTATGGTTTAGGGTTTAAGGTTTAGGGTTTAGGGAAACTTTTTTTTGATCACATAATTGTATACACGAAATATGACATGATGGAGACTACTGAGTGCCCTTATAGAGACAAAGATGTGACTGGTATACAAGCTTTTTTTTTTATCACATAATATTATACACGAAATATGACAAGAATCTGACTTGTCAGAAATATTTATAGAGACACAGATGTGACTAGTAAATAAACTTTCTTTTGATCACATAATTGTATACACGAAATATGACATCATGGAGACTACTCAGGGCCCTTATAGAGACAAAGATGTGACTGGTATACAAGCTTTTTTTTTATCACATAATATTATACACGAAATATGACAAGAATCTGACTTGTCAGAAAACTTTATAGAGACACAGATGTGACTAGTAAATAATCTTTTTTTTTATCACATAATTGTACACACGAAATATGACATGATAGTGACTACTCAGAGCCCTTACAGAGACAAAGATGTGACTGGTATGCAAGAAATATGACATTAGTTTGACTTGTAAGGAAAACAAATTTTTTATCACATAATATTATACACGAACTATGACACATGTTAATCACTATTTGCAAACAGACGTGGTAACATTACGCTATAAATAACACATCCACGAAATTGAATGTATACACATCTTCACAATACTTACAAAAAGAAAATGGCCTTGAATTTACATAAATTCAAATGTATGTTACATTACGGTGAAATAAAGCGCGGTGTGATTATGGATCATGATATAACATATTCAGGGTTAGTTGATCTGGTGGTGAATAAGTTTAAATTGAAGCAAAATGCCCGAGTAAATTTAAATGTGAAAGTCCCTTCAGCTGACTTTCGACTCGATGTTACAGACGACAACGAGGTAAACTTTTTTGTTCAATGTGCTTTAGAGTCTCCTGCTGAACTTGTACAGTTGTATGTTTCGCAATCTAAAACAATGGAAGAAACAACAACTCTTGGTTCAACTCAGCAAGTGTCAGAGTTTTATAATTTTTTCCCTACAATGGTAGAAGAAAACATCGGCCCATCAAATGATTTTCAAAACAAAAACTATAACTATAAAGATGAGGCAAATTTCACAAAACCGGGGTCATCATGTGCTTTCAGTTCTGATAACGAACAGGAAGATGATGACTCAGGTTATAAAGATGAGGCAAATTTCACAAAACCCGGGTCATCATTTGCTTTTCATTCAGTTGACGAACAGGAATATGATGGCTCAGGTTATAAAGATGAGGCAAATTTTACAAAACCAGGGTCATCATTTGCTTTTCTTTCGGATAACGAAGATGATGAAAATGATTGTTTTGATGAAATAAATAAAACCAAACACCCCGGTAACCATAAATGGCCGATTTTTTTTGAACATATCCCTGAAGTTCCTGAACCACCACTTTACACGCCAAAACCTATGCCTACAAAGGATTATAACAACAAAACTGAAATAAAAATCAATAAGCTTTTTTTAACTAGGGCGGAATTAGACTTGGCATACAGGTTGAAAGCTTTACAAGATGGTTATGAATTTGTTTCGAAAAAAACTAACCCTATAACTTACAACATAAAATGCTTCCATTATGAACAATGTGCATGGTATATTAATGCCAGACGTTGGCGAAATTCAGATGTTTTTCAAATTACAAGCATGAATGATATTCACACGTGTCCCAGAACCCAAACATATCCTAACCATCGAAATGCAAACAAAAAAGTTATTGCTCACATTATGAAAGATAAATTAGAAGATGGTAGCCGTGATTTGAAAGGGAGAGATATACAAAAAGATATCATGGCACAATATAAAACATCTATATCTTACCAACAAGCATGGAGAGGGAAGGATTATGGGTTACAATTGTTAAGAGGTTCACCATTAGAATCTTTTGAAATGCTACCGTATTACTGTCACAACTTAGAAAAAAAAAAACCCAGGGACGGTCACACGTATCAAGAAAAGCAATCAAGGGGTTTTTGAAATTTTATTCATTGCCATTGGTGCATCGGTAAGTCTTGTTCAAATTTTTTTATAAGTGCATGCAAAAACAAGTTTGATATTATAATTTAAAAAATTGTTTATACGCATTGCTCACGTTTGTGAACCATCTTCGCCCACTACTTATAGTGGACGCGGCGCATTTAAAGGGTACTTACAAGGGTACAAATTTGCAAGCCGTTGGGATGGACGGAAACAACCAAATTGTGCCTATTGCTTACGGAATATGCAGAGGGGAGACTAGTGATTGTTGGTCATGGTGGATGTCAGTACTTAGAGAGTGCATCGGCGATAACCCCAATATGATTATCATATCTGATAGGCATCCTGCAATAGCTTCGGCAGTAAGGAATGAGTTTCCGTCGGCGTTTCATGGTATTTGTTGTCGACATCTAATGATGAACCTTTCCTTGAAAAACAATAAAGTTAAAGGTCTATACTGGGGCATATGCAAAGCGTATACTCCTGATGAGTGGCAACGACAAATGAACATACTCCTGGCGTACCCTGAAGCACACCGAAAGCTAATGGAGGCTGATCCTAAACGTTGGTCTAGAGCACATTGCCCACGTAGTTGTTACAATTATTGTACGTCTAACAGTGTCGAGTCTGTTAATGCATGTACTGTATTGTACAGAAAGCTACCTGTAACAGTGTTGACCGACACGTACCGAAGTATGGTTCCAAAGTGGTATTTTAAACGTCGGGAAGCTGCAGGTATTTATTGTTTAAAACATAACGTACTCAGTAATCATTTTGAAAAATATATTAGATAAGTTAATTAATTTAATTTTTGCATTTTTTGTGTAGCAAAAATGAAGTACGACATCACAGATTGGGCAGCGCATAAGGTGGAGAAAAGAAGAATGAAAAGCGTCAGTTGGGTTGTACACGGAATTACTCAATTTCGGTATCAAGTTTATGATGGCCAATATAACCGTGAGGTGAACTTTACGACCGGTGAATGTGAATGTAGGAAATGGCAAATTTCCGGGATACCTTGTGGTCACGTTATTGCTGTTACAAGGTTTTTGAACCTAACAGATTGTGTGCAATACGTACATGACTGGTTCAAAAAGGAAAAATATCAAGCAACCTATGCAGAGTCAATTCAATTTGTTGGAAATTTTAACGAATGGGAGTATCCAAGCCATATACATCCTCTTACTCCTCCAACAATGGACAACCCTCAGCCAGGTCGTCCGAAAAACACAGATCGTATACTATCTCAAGGAGAAGAGCCAAGAACTATACACTGTAGCAGGTGCAAACAAGCGGGGCATAACCGTCAGAATTGCAAAAAATCATTTGTCCCAGATCCACCTAACCGCAAAGGTAAACAAAAGCAAGGGGAATTTCCAACTAATGAGCAACATGACACTGCACATTTTTATGACCAACATCACTCGTTCGATCAAACTTTTATGGGAAACAATCAATTCTCATGGCAACCATTTGGCCAAAACACATACACTAATCAACCATTTTGGCAACCATATGGTGACAACACGTATCACACAAACCAATACGCTTTACAAACTTACCACCACAACCCATACCCATCTCAACAATATACTAAAAACACACACACATCACAAACATATGATCAACATAACACACAACAAGATTTCAACCTATCTCAGCAAAACCAAACGCAACCACTTGAAAATGATCTTCAATACCAGTCTCAAGTGTATCAACAATACACTTCCCAGCAACACAACTCTCAACATCTAGATGATCAACAAATGCAGGATTCAAATAGTTGGTTTAATCGTATTGGTTTTTAATAAGGTAGAAGCTGTATGTGACTAGTTAACAACTAGTAGTATGTTTTGTTTTTTCTGTGCATCATGCTTTTCATTCTCAATTATCCAAGTGATGTCTGGTCTGTCTATGTATTTGAATTTTACAAGTGATGTTTGTATTGAATAGACATTATTTGAGCATGTGTTTTGTATAAAAATAGTTTAAAGTAACAAATTTACAAGTATATGAGGCAATAATAACATAACGTTGACAATATCTGATACATTTTGTTTTTCTGTGACATCTCTAACTTTATACACCATCATAAACACAAAAATAAGTTCATTACATTTTATAACAAAATTAAATTACTTTTTATAACAATAAAATTTATGTCAAAAAAATTAAGTTCATTACATTGGTATCATCGTGTACAAAAAAATTTATGTCAAAAATTATGGCATAAATTATGTTCTCCCAATCACTTTCATTACAACTATTTTATAATCTTGTTAATCTTGTTCATGCACCAATATTTATTTTGCTCAGGTTAATCCTATAAATATGTAAGCATCACATGTTGTGTGCTTTCTTGCTCTCATCTCTTAGACCATGGGGTACCATGGCATGCCAAAAATCTTGTTTCAGTGCCACCTCAGCGCCATCTCAGCATTCACACTTTTAACACTCACACACCAAAATACCCCTTCACTCATAACATGCCTTTTGAGCCCCACTCACCATAAATTTTATTTTCTTTTATATTTTATTTAACAAACTTAATTCAAATGTTTAATATGATGTAATATTAATTAAATCAATCTTTGTAAATGGTCATAACAATAATAGCTCACAATGTAAAACTTATACCACAAAACCTGACTCAATGGTTTTGTTATACTAAAATCAGTTGCAGCTTACAACACTATCAAGAAAAACCCTGACCCTAGTTGTGTATATGTGAAAAATCAATCCTTGAATAAAATAGACGGTGGCATATCCTTGAATAAAATAATCGTTTATTACATTTGAGGAGAGAGCATTTCGCTACCAAGTATATGTGAAATGGTTGCTTTTTCAACTTTGTGTCAGCTGGTGTCCCCACTGTGTCATATTTCTCTACCAAATATATGTGAGATGCTTTTTTGTGTCCCCACTGTGTCATATTTCTCTACCAAATATATGTGAGATGTTTTTTTTTTTTTTTTTTTTTTTTTTAATTACGCACGTTATTTTAAGGGGGTAGCGACACGTGTCCTTTAAGCATTTCTCCACCAGTTGGTAGCGAAATGGGTGGCCTTTTTTGATATAGCAAAAAAAGAGGTCCTCTGCAGGACACAGTGGTCTCTGCAGGGCGTTCACAGTAATTTTCGCAAAAAAAATTGGACCTGCAAACTGTGCACGTGTTTTTTGTCCTTCATATGTATTTCTTTTTCGTCTTGTCACGTAACTATGACTTTCAGTAAAGAAGGCTATGGATATTTGGTTTCTACATAAGAATGCTCATTAATTGAAGTACGTGCTATGTTCAGTTGTTCACATCAACCATAAAAATGCTATCTCCATACATGATTGAGCTCTTTCATGTTTTGTATCTTAAGTCATAATGTTTGTAATTTTAGTTTTAGCTATTTACATGTCAGTTAATTATTTGACTTTTAAGTTAAAATCATTCTAATATTTAGCCATTGGTGAACTTCAGGTCAATGACTTGAAATACTTTTTGTGCGTCGTTCACCTCAGATGGGAAACATCTCCAAGTGAGGATTCTGATGTATATGTTTGGAACTGAGGCAATCAGAAAGGTCCTTCCTTTTTGCGGCAATCGTGCGAGACTGCGAGGGTAGAGAGTTGTTTAACCAGATTGTGGCCCGGGGACTCTATACAGAATGGCTGCAGCTCCGATTATGCGAATAATAGGGGAAGTTGTTCACGTAATTTCTACCAATTTTTGTTTGACAATAGACTACAACAAGTACATCACTCGAACCCTGTACTCATATCACTCAAACCTGTACTTGACAATCAAACCTTTCACCCCATAGCAGTTTTGACCCGTTTAATGAGTAATTAGATAAAAATATTTGTAAAAAAGTGTTAAACCCATGATGTATTTCAATAAATTCCTATAAAACTTGACCAAAAAAGTGTTAAACCCGGCTCGCTGGCGCAGTACTGAATTTACCTGTTTTGACATGCTATACCCAACCCGCACATTTTGTCACAAAGATACCATTAGACAGGAAACTGTTTTGTTCAAACATGAGCATCAATATACCTCTGAAGGCCCAAACAGGCGCAATACTGAATTTAATGTTTAGTAAACACTTTAGTATTTTGTACTCTTTAATGTGGTTTTTATTTTCATTAAAAATGATACATTTAGCGTTTTTTTAACGATATAACCTTCAATTCTTTTATCTATTATTATCTTTTTTATTTATACATTGAAATATATGATATACATTAATATTTTAAGCATAAGGCACTTAATATCATCAATCCATTAAAACCATTCACATCCATCGTCTAAAGAAATTTTTTTATACAAACCCATTGAAACATTTATATAAATTTTATTATACCAAATCTACAAATAAATTAATAATATTGATCAACTTACATGAGACTAGCCCGGCCATCGGCCGGGTCATGAGACTAGTATATATATCAGGCTATAAGACAAATAAAAAGCAAAATCTTATTTTTTTTTCTTTGAACACAAAAGGATACAACAAAGATTTAAATAATAAAATTTAATAAAAAAAGACCTTATAAAACTGAGTTATAAGCGACTCGTTCGATGATATGACACGTGACTTGGATTTGATTGTACTTTTTTTATGAGAAAATACTTTTGTGATTATTATTATTATTATTATTATTATTATTATTATTATTATTATTATTATTATTAGAGTAAATTACATAAATGGTCCTTGTGGTTTGGCGAAAATTTCACCTACCATCCCTTAAACTTAAAAGTTGCATAAATCGTCTCTATCGCTGCCACAGAATAACATGAGTAGTCCTTTTGAGGCATAAAAGTTGTATAAAAGTTGCATAAATCATCCCTGTGGTTTGGCAAAAATTTCACCTACCGTCCCTCAAAAGGACAATTCATGTTATTCTTTGGCAATGATAGGGACGATTTATGCAACTTTTAAGTTTGAGGGACGGTAGATGAATTTTTTGTCAAACAACAGGGACCATTTATGTAATTTAATCTTATTATTATTATTATTATTATTATTATTATTATTATTATTATTATTATTATTATTATTATTATAAAACATGACTTCATTAGAAAATCATAGGATTTACAAAAATTTAGTGAGGAGCCGAGAAACTAATTGGGCCCCCACTCCTCTAGCTATAGCAAAGCTAATCCTACTAAAAATATTGTACAGCAGCACGTGCGCCAATCTCCTGAGTCAACGAGAAACTTCGGATGCACTTTAGTAGGGTTACCGCATCCTTCTCGAGCTCTCCAAAGGAAGAGAAAGAGAAGGGGAGAAACCTATATCCAATGTTCACACATTTAGCCTCGTACTTGACACGTTTACGTTGCGCTGCTTTGACCATCACACGACCCGGTGCGAAGTCAACCATATTAGTTTGTGTCAAGGGGGACGACCCTGTCAAATCGATACATGCATCTTGCCCACCGTCCCAAGAATAGAGCAATATATCAGTCGGACGTAAGGATTTGTCCATATCACAGATAATATCAACCTCTTTGCGAGCCGAAATCCCAGACCAAGAGCATATGTCAACAAGGGTATCACACACCACATTGTGCCGATGTTTAATGCCAATGAGACCGGCACAGGACACCGCGTGATCCCCATAAATGCCTCCAGTAAATACCTTGGAACAAGCTGAGCATGGCATCTGAGTAGAAAAAAGGGAGACACCTAGCCGGTAGCATAACTGAAAACACAAAAAACTTACAAAAAATAAGATTTAGAATCTTGTATGTATAAAAGAAGATATATTTCGTACAAAACTGAAAACACATTATTTATTCGATTTTTTATTTCAAAGAAGTGAACCACGACCATTATAACTTGTTAGAGCACAAATATTGAACATTTGTTTTAAAACAACACCTCAAACCCAACCTAATTAGTTTCCGTGTAGAAACGCATCATTTTTAATGTAGTAAATTACTAAATAACCCTTTAGACGCTTATATATTGAAAAATATCGTGAGCCTTAATTGTAACCCTATTGATTTTTTGCCCAGCCGCTGCGCCTCCACCTCCCATTACCCTTAATTTCCCACCACTTTTCCTTCAACGATCGCGTAAATATTTTTTCAACCATCAAATATAGCAGGTATGATGTAATCACAATGATAGATTCTACATATATAATCTAATCGTATTTTATATCTCTACCTTTATTTATTTACAAATGAAGTTAGATTAATGTGAATTTAAATAATTTTGATGTGAACTTAATCTGATCTAAACGGTGATCATTTACATGGGATTGGTCAGACTTGACAAAAATAGTTTGTTTTTACAATCTATCCAAATAAAATTGTTTTTATGACAACTTAGTCATCTATTTCGCAAAAACTTTGAGGACTTAATTATTTCATTGATTGCGGTTTCAAAAAATTTGAAATTACACTTGAATTTAATCTCATATCTTAATATCTTTATCAGTGCTGATCGCTTTTTACTTTTTATAGTAAAATGTTTTATTCAAAAATTTGGTTATTAAATTACGACGCATGAAGTGCTTTGCGGATTTAATTGTTGACTTTTTTTAGTTAAAAAAACCAAGTTAAATGGTAAATTATTTTGCGTTATCGATGGCTTTTTCATTATAAACAGAAGATTACTTTGAAAATTTTAAAAATAATGATCTAACCATGTATATCTATTTATTTATTATTAAATATGCTATTTTTAATGCTAAAGTTATTAGTTGGCACATTAATACGCTTTATCACGTTTGTAGGTTTAGTTTCTATTAGATTTTTAGAGTATTAAATGTAGTTGCATTATAAATTATAGATTAATAAAGCATAATATTAGGACATATATCATTCAACTTAGTATTAGAGCGGGTGTGATCCTCATACCTATTCTGCCGTCATGAGCCGTTGTTTGTATGCCACCCCGCGAAGGCATAATATTAGGATATCTTTTTATTTATTATTAAGTATGCTACTTTTAATGCTAAAGTTATTAGCTGACATATAAATACGCCTTATCTCGTTTGTAGGTTTAGTGTCTATTATATTTTTAGAGTTTTTAATGTAGTTGCATTATAAATTGTAGATCAATAAAACATAATATTAAGAATTATATCATTCAACATGGTATCAGAGTGGGTGTGATTCTCATACCTATTCGGCTATCACAAGTCGTTGTCTATATGTCACCCCGCCCAACCTTCCTTCTCTAAACCTATTCATCGGTCGTCATGAGTTGTCGTTATCATCCAAAATGTTGGGATACAGAAAGTCAAAGTGCTGAAGAGTTAAAGTGATGAAGATTAACAAAGTACTGCAGAAAGACAAAGTGCTGAAGAAGTCAAAGTACTGCTAAGTAAAAGTCAAAGTACTATTTATTCATCAAAGTACTGCAAAGCTTAAAGTCGGTTGTAATTGATTAATAGATGGAAAGTTATGTTTATCTAGAACTTTCTAAGTATAGTTTACTTGACGTACAAGGATAAAAATTGTAAACCGATTAGGGTTATCTTTAAGCCTATAAAAGGACCCCTAGATTGGCATTAGAGATATATGTTTTTAGAATCCTAAAGTACGATTATTTAGAGTTTTAGAGTTGTTAAAGAATCTGCATAATAAGCAGTTTTAGAGTTATTGATAAAGTTAAATCTTCTTAGCTTTGTTAAGTAAATTCCGCGTACTTAATAGAGATTACTCAGTGTTTTCATTGTTAATAACTTAGGATTTATCCGAGGTTATTAAACCCTTAACAAGCTATTTAAGTTAGTTTGGTTAGAGTACATCGATCTAACAAGTGATATCAGAGCTTGTGTGGAAACTCTGACTAAGAAGAAACCGTTTAAACCTAGTTAAACAACAAAAACCTAAAGATGTCGACTGAAGCTGTTCCACCCCCATCCATCACCTCACTAAGGATTCCTATCATTAAGAAGAGCGAATACGATCTATGGAGCATGAAGATGAGGTAGTATATTGCAATCACAGACCATGCATTGTGGAATGTGATTGTCAATGGTAATGAAGTTGTAGGATATCCTGTAGACATTCCTGGACAACCTAAAGCACCTAAACCCATCTTGCCAGCTGCTACAATAAGGAATCAAGAGAAAGCTCTCAACATACGTTGTCGCCATTCCAGATGGTCATCTACTCAAGTTCCATGATGCTAAAGATGCAAAGCAACTCTGGGCTGCTCTCAAGACTAGATTTGGAGGTAATGATGCTTCCAAAAAGATGCACAGAAATCTGTTAAAGCAGCAGTTTGAAACCTTTACTATTGGAGAAAGAGAAAGCCTTGATGCTGCCTATGACAGATTCCAAAATCTTCTCAGCATGCTGGAGCTGTACAAAGCAGAGGTCTCAGTTGAAGATGCTAACTTAAAGTTCTTAAGGAGTTTGCCATATACATGGCATGTGATTACTACTATGATCAGAGGACAACCTGGATTGGACACCATGGACTTTGATGATCTCTACAATCATCTGAAGGTGTATGAGCATGAGATGAATGGCCAAACAAGCTCAAAGTCTCACAGTATTGCTTTTGTGTCATCTGAAAAGAGGGGCAGTACTTCTACTAAAAGTACTGCTTCTCCTACTCAAAGTACTGCTGCCTACACTACCCCCACTTTTGCTCAGCAACCCACACCAACTAATACCATCCACTCAGATGAAGTCGTGTGCTCTTTCTTTGCACAGCAAGCTACTCTACCTGTTACTTATGAAGAAGATCTCTCACAGATTGAAGAGGATGCTCTTGAAGAAATTGATATCAGGTGGCAAGTTGCTATGATCACTGCAAGGATCAAGAAGTTTATGAAGAAGACATGAAGATGCATTGACTTCAAACCAAAACAGGGAATCACTTTTGACAAATCCAAGATTGAATGCTTCAATTGTCAAAAGACTAGACATTTTGCAAGGGAATGCAGGTTTGCTAAGTATCACGCAAACAGGAGAAACCAAAGCTAGAGTTGAAAGAAATTCCTATTACAGAAACAAAAGCTTTGGTTGCTCAAGAGAATCTATCAAAGGTTGACTGGAGTGCTGAGTTTGATGATGAACCAGTAACCTACTGTATGGTAGCTGTGGAGGATTCAGTGGAAGAATTTGACTAGAGCACAACTTTTGATGAGGAACCTGGACATGTTGCTATGGAGTCTAAAGATGGTTATGGAAGCTCTGACTGGAGCATGGAGTGAAAAGTATGAACAACCGGATTATCAGTTGAAATTAAGTGAATGGAAGTTAAACTGTAAGATATCTGAAATTGAGAAACTAACTAAGGAGAGAGATGAATGGATAGCAAAGTTTGCTGCTTGGGGACAATCAGGTCTTTCTCATGTCACTTATGTTGAAAAACAGAGAAGGGCTTACATTAAAACTGGCCTAGGTTTTGGTATGGACTTTAATAGCATAGAAAACCCACCTAGTGATCAGGATGAATGTGACTTTGAGGATATAACCACTAGTGATGATGAACTCATTAATTATGTAGACACATCTAGTAATGAGGAATCAGTTAGTGAAACACCTCCTGAGTTTAAGAAAGATAATGCCTATCATGCAGTCCCTCATCCCACTGGTAGTCATCAACCTCTTAGGCATGATGTTTCTCGTTTTGGAGTAGACAGCTTAGAGTTTAGGAAGAAACTTAAAGGTCAATCTAGGCCTGAAACCTCAAAAGAAACTGTTGAAACACCTAAGGTAGATGATGTTAAAAGCCAAGTAGTACTTTCACCCCAAAGTACTGCTACACCTCAAAGTACTGCTATACCTTCAGCAGTACCTTTAAGAAAACCTTTTCAACATACTGCTAAACCTTTTTGGGATAATTTTGGTCAAAAAAGTTTTCACCATTCACCTAGAAGGCAGGATAGGTTTGGTCATACACATAGAAGAAGAAACTTTGGAATTACAGATCAAAAACTATGTTTTGTTTGTTTTAGTCGTAATCATTTGATTAAGAACTGTGACTTACATTCAGAGTACTTAAGTAAGTTCCCAAAGAACAGAACTAACAACCAAAAACCAAGGGAGACTAGACCAGCTTGGAATCATTCACATAGGGTTAACCATAGAAACTTCTCACCAGACTATAGGTACCTTCACCAGACAAGACCTTTTTCAAAACCTCCAGTACCTTCAAATACTTTCCAAGGTACTGCTAAGCCAAGAACAGTAATTTCTCAAAGTACTGCTTAGTTTTCACCAAACACCTCTTGGAATAGGAACCCTATGAGATCTAATTACTATCAATCTAGAAGGCGTTACAACTCCAAAAAAGTAGTTAGATCTAGAGACTCTTCACCAGAAGTTAAAACTCAATGGGTTAAGAAAGAAAGTACTGATGATGAACAAACAGTACTTTCAACAAGTACTGCTGAAACAGTGATTTTTGATAAAGATGATTTTGTTGAAAAGGAAAAGGAGGTTTTTGTTGAAAAAGAAAGTTTTGCTGAAAATCCACCACAAGTTTTGAAACAAAAGATAATGCTTGATTCTGTCTTCAAAAACTGTGAAGATTACATACTCAAGGAATTTGAGTATGTTACTCCACATGGGGAACACACGTCAGTAATGGCTTGGGTTCCTAAAAGACACTAACTTTTTTATCTTTGTGCAGGGCAACCCAGACGAGGAGCTTAAAGATCATCTTATTGTGGATAGTGGTTGCTCTGGAAGCATGACAGGAGACAAGGAGATTCTGTCAGATTTTAGGCCATATTGTGGAGGAAGAGTTGCATTTGGGAATGATGCTAGTGGAGGTAGAATTAGTGGAAAAGGAACCATCAAGACAGGAAGCATAGATTTTGAGAATGTTAGATATGTGAAGGAGCTCAAGTTCAACCTTTTGTCAGTCTCTCAAATTTGTGACAAAAAGCATCCTATGTTATTCACTGACACAGAATGTCTCATACTTTCACCTGAATTCAAGCTGGATGATGATAACTTGGTGATACTCAAAGTACCAAGAACCAATGATGTGTATAGTTTGGATATGAAGAGTCTTCACTCTTCTGAAAGAGCTACATGTTTAGTAGCAAAGGCATCACTTGAAGAAGCACATCAGTGGCATAGAAGATTGGGCCATGTAAATTACAAGAATATTAACAAATTGGTCAAAGGTAATTTAGTTAGAGGTTTACCTTCAAAGACTTACAAGAACGATCACTCTTGTTTGGCGTGCAAAAAGGGTAAACAACATAAAGCTTCATGCAAGAAGCTTGAGGAAAGGACTGTTAGAGAACCATTGGAGCTGTTACATATGGATCTATTTGGTCCTGTTTGTGTTACAAGTTTGAACAAGAAGAAGTACTGCTTGGTAGTGACAGATGATTGCAGTAGATTCAGTTGGGGTATTTTTCTTAGGATTTAAAGATGACACTTTTGATGCAATCCATGATCTTATCATAGCCCTTGAAAACCAATTAAGACTGAAAGTTAGAGGTATTAGATGTGATAATGGGACTGAATTCAAGAACAAGCTTATGGATGAATTTTGTGCCAACAAAAGAATCAAAAGGGAGTTCAGTATTGCAAGAACACCACAACAGAATGGTGTTGCAGATAGAAAGAATAGGACTTTGATTGAAGCAGCCAGAACAATGCTTGCAGACTCACACCTACCTATTCAATTCTGGGCTGAAGCTGTAAGTACTGCTTGCTATGTACTTAACAGAGTATCAGTCACCAAACCACAGATGAAGACACCTTATGAGTTGCTGATGGGAAACAAACCTAATATTCGTTTTATGAAGCCTTTTGGATGCCCTCTCACTATTCTTAATACAATTGATAATTTGGGTAAGTTTGATGGCAAGTCAGAAGAAGGTTATTTATTGAGATACTGCACCAACAGCAAGGGATTTAGAGTGTACAATAGAGTCACCAAGAAGGTTCAAGATTGTCTTCATGTTGAGTTTTTAGAAGATCAAGAAAATCAGAAGGGTAAAGGCCCTGATTGGATGTTTGATCTTGAAGTTTTGACTCCTTTAATGAATTATGTTCCTGTTAGAGAAGAGAATCAACCTGTACACAATGGAGAAGAGGTACAGTATGTTGTTCATGGAGTCCATATTAGACCTGATGTTGTTCATGATGAAGAACCTAAAACTGTTGAGACAGAGAAAAGTACTGATGAGCCAAAATCCTCATTGTCTGCTGAGGATCAATCTATTCAAGATGAACTTAATCAGATGCTTCTTCAAGATCTCTTAGCACATTCTTATACTGATGATCAAAGAAGAGCTTATGAAGAAGTAAAGAAAAAAACAAGACTGCAGAGTACTCTCACAGTACTTTGGACAGTACTTTTATTCAAAGTACTGCTACACCTGTTGACAGCACTTTGGATGATTTGGATGATCCTACCATGCCTGGCTTAGAAGATACTGATGATGAGTTTGAAGATGAAGGTATTTTCTCAGATTCCAATGAAGATGCTGATTTCACTAATTTGGGTGATAATTATGGAGTTCCACAGACTCCTACCTTAAGAATTCATAAGAATCATCCTACTGATCAAATCATTGGTCCTTCTACTTCTGGAGTGATGACAAGACACAAAGCTAAGAGTTTTTCTAAACCTCATAATGCTTTACTTAGCTTTGTCTATAAACAAAACAGGCTGAATCATAAGGACCATCAAACATGCCTGTTTACTTGCTTTATCTCTCAAGAAGAACCCAAGAATATTGCTCAAGCATTGACTAAAGAAAGTTGGGTTGAAGCTATGCAAGAAGAACTGCTTCAATTCAGGCTTCAAGAAGTTTGGGTATTATGTGATCTTCCTAATGGTAATAAGGTCATTGGTACAAGATGGGTGTTCAGAGTCAAGAGAGATGAAAGAGGGAATGTCATCAAAAACAAAGCAAGGTTAGTTGCACAAGGCTACAGACAAGAAGAAGGAGTTGATTATGATGAAGCACTTGCTCCTGTAGCAAGGATTGAAGCAATTCAAATTTTCCTTGCTTTTGCATCATATATGGGATTCCAGGTTTATTAAATGGATGTCAAGAGTGCCTTTTTATATGGCAAGATTACAGAGGAAGTATATGTCAAACAACCTCCTGGTTTTGAAGATCCTAAACATCCAAACAAAGTCTACAAAGTTGTTAAGGCTCTCTATGGCTTACATCAAGCACCTAGAGCTTGGTATGAAATGATCTCTACCTTTTTATTGCAACATGGTTATAGGAGAGGAGCTATAGATAAAACTTTGTTTATCAAGAGAGATAAGAAGGATATCATGCTAGTTCAAGTGTATGTAGATGATATCATATTTGGAGCTACCAAACAATCTATGGTCAAGGAGTTTGAGAAGCTGATGCAGAATGAATTTCAAATGAGTTCAATGGGTGAGTTAACTTTCTTTTTGGGACTTCAAGTTAAGCAGTCTAAGGAGGGAATTTTCATAAGCCAAGACAAGTATGTAGCTGACATACTTCAGAAGTTCAATTTTGTTGCAATGAAGCCTGTTACTACACCTATTAAATCTATCAACTCATTAGGCAAGGATGAAGATGGACAACCAGTTGAAGTCAAGTTACACAGATCAATGATTGGCTGTCTTATGTATCTTCTTGCATCTAGGCGATATCATGTTTGCTGTTTGTTTATGTGCAAGATATCAAGTCTCACCAAAGATCTCTCATATGAATGCAGTGAAGAGTATTTTTAGTTATTTGAAACAACAACCTAAGTTGGGGTTGTGGTATCCAAATGATTCACCTTTTCACTTGGAAGCTTTTTTAGACAGTGATTATGCAGGTGATAACTATGATAGAAGATCAACCACTGGAGGATATCAATATCTTAGAAGAAGATTAGTTTCATGGCAATGTAAGAAACAGACTATTGCAGCAACATCCTCTACTGAAGTAGAATATGTGGCTGCTGCAAGCTGTTGTAGACAAGTTTTATGGATGCAGAATCAACTCTTGGATTATGGGTTCAATTTCAAGAATACTCCTATCAATATTGATAATGAGAGTACAATCTGTATTGTCAAGAATCCAGTTTATCATTCCAAGACCAAACACATTCAAATTAGGCACCACTTCATCAGAGATTCTTATGAGCATAGGCTCATTAATGTTGTCAAGGTGCATACAGATGATAATGTAGCTGATTTACTCACCAAAGGATTTGATGTTTCAAGATTTAATCACTTGGTGGTGAGTATTGGCATGATTAATTACTGAGCTACATTTAAGGGGAGGACTATTTAGTGTAAGTATATTCCTATGCATTGCTTGAGGGGAGGATATTCATGTTTATTGGCTGTATTTGCTATTGTTAAAAGGAGAATGGAAAAGTACTACTTTTTGATTTTATGAAAGTACTGCTTTTTGATTTTATGAAAGTACTGCTTGGAAAGTACTGCTCTGGAAAGTACTGCACACGTGGAAAGAACTGTTTGTCGTATCAAAGAACTGTTCCAACGGTAATATTGAGGGGTAACTACTACTAACGGTAACTTTGTTATTAATGGCTGTGATTTTTTAAATCTCACATATAAATAACTACTCTCCGAATTTCCCTCTCATATTGCTAACTTATAATCTTTTCCATATTTCTCTCTCTTTCACCCATATTATTCATCATATCACTTTCTGTGTACACACATCATCAATGGCAAATCGTAATACAGTTTCAAAACACAACATGGTGGCGAATTTAGACAAGACTGAAGCTAATATAATCTTTCATGATATCAATGATTTTCTCACTGGGTCACCGATTAGTTATGCGCTTTTAGTGGAACCAGATATCATTGAGCCCTGGATTCAACAATTTTGGGAAACTGCTAGGGTTCTCATGGAGAATGATGATTCATATATTCAAGCTAAAGTTGCTGGGAGAACTGTCAAGGTTACTGAAGCCTCAATTCGTGAGGATTTATTGTTTGATGATGAAGAAGGGGCTGTTCGTTTTGATAAGCAACTGATTTGGGATACATTTAGGGACATTGGATATGAAGGGTCCTTAACTGAACAAACATTCAAGAAACCCTTATTTAGTCCTCACTGGAAGTATTTAGTTCATGTATTGCTTCATTGTATTAGTGCTAAAAGTACATCATGGGAGCAATTTGGGTCTAACATAGCATCTGCTATAGTAGGATTGGCTACAAATCGCATTTTCAACTTTTCAAGGCTAATCCTAGATGGAATGCTTTCACACATATCTCATCGTTCAAGATGGTTGATGTATCCAAGGTTTATTCAAGTGTTCCTGAACAAACAACTTGCTGATGTACCAAAGCCTACCAGTCTATTACCAGTTGTGGTGCAACCAGCCAAGATTTTCACTTTTATGGCTAGAAAAAGTGATCTATTCATTGGAAGGCATACTTCTATGATGGAGGTTGTTCAAGCAATCAGAGCTAATGCTGCAGAGGATGATGAAGGAGAAGGTACTGCTTCTACACAAGGTATTGCATCACAGGGTACTGCATTACAGGGTACTGCATCACAAGGTACTGCTTCGCAAAGTACTGAAGTTCAAGAAGATGTTGCAGTTTCACCTCCACCATCTCCACAAGTCTCTGTTCCTGATTCTCAACAAGAAGAACATTCACCAACTAGAGGAGATGAAGAAGCTATGGAGCCTGAGGGTACAACTCTAAACAACTATGCTTTATCAAGAGAATTGACAAGATTGAAGAAATCTTTTGAAGATCAGGCTACTCAGATTAAGAAGTTGAAGCTTAAGTTTCGAAGACTCAAGAATTTTGTCTGGCCATTGGTTCAACATCATCGTTTATGGGTCAAGTCTCAAAGAAAGCAAGGCAAGCTAATTAGGCAATTTAAGAAGAAACCCAAAGGCATAAAGGTTCAACAACCATCATCTTCATTCCAATTGGGGAGGAAATTGGAAGATAAGAATTTGAATGAAGAAGCTGAAGCTGAATCTCAAGGTACTGATGTTCAATCTCAAGGTACTGAAGAAAAAGTTAATATTGAAAGTACTGAGGAAGAAATCATTAAAGTTAAAAGTACCGATGATCAAGGTACTGAAGATCAAAGTACTGCGTTTCAAGGAACCTACAGGCAAGAATTGATTACTCCAAGTTTGTTAGATTTTGAAGAGGAAGCTGGTCCTTCAACTATTTTAACTGAAGAGGAAGCTGGTCCTTCAACTGTCATACCAGAAAAAGAAGCTGATACACCCAAACCTATACATACTGCAAGTGATGATGAAACAATTGCTGAAATCTTGCATGATTTATCAAAGCCAAGGGGTTTTAGTATTCTAGGAGTTATAAAAGAACAACCAAGAGCTTCTCAACCTGTTATAAATCCAAAAGATAAAGGAAAAGGTAAGATGATAGAAACAAAGAAGAAGAAGCTTAATTTAGCACAAATAAGGGCTGCTCAAGATGCTATGAATGAGGAAGCAGCTAGAAAGTTTCAAGCTGAACTGAATGCTGAAATTGAAATTGAAGAGGCTAAGGATAGAGAAGCTAAGGATATTGAAGAAGCTAAGAATAGAGAAGCAGCTAAGAAATTGCAAGAAGAATTGAATGCTGAAGCTGCTGAAACATTACAGTCACCTATTCCTATTTCTGCTCTACCAAGAAGACCAAATCTTGCTAAGGAAAGGAATGCAATGATGGCTTATCTGAAAGGAAGAGGATATATTGGATTGAATAAGTTGAAGTATGTTGAGATGAAAGAGTTATATGAAGCTGTACAAGAAGCTTATAAAAAGCAAGTTGCTAATATCAAAGATTTTAAAGATGATGATGCTTACAAAGAAGATGAGAGAAAAGGAAGTTTAAAAAGAAAAAGAACAACTGAAGTTGAAGATCAACAGCCATCAAAGAAAGTTGAGTTAAGATCTGATACAGATGATGAGCTAAGGAATTACTTGAGGATTGTAGAATTTGAGTATTCTAAAGATGATGCTGAAATGAAAATGAACAAATCTCCAATAACTACTTTTGAAGTTGTAGAATCAAAGGATGGAAGTTATCTGATGTTTCACAGAGAAGATGAAAGCTTCAGGGTGTTCAACATGCTATGGGATCTATTGCACATAATAGATAGAGTGGATTTATTTAATCTATATCATTTGGTGCGAGATTATTTTGAACACAATCCATCTGAAGGAGTTGGTTTAATCTTGCTTGGAGATCTCACAACCATTTGAGAAACTGAAGAACAAAGCACTGCTGAGATTTGGAAAAACCAAGAAGATTGGGAGATTATCAGCTGGAGATTCTTTGAAGAATCTGGAGTACATGTTCTAGAGCTTGAAGATGGAGCTATGATTCACATGCTAGCAGATAGAAGATATCCTCTTACATCAGATTTCATGAGGAGAATGCTAGAGCATAGAATGGAAGTTGAAGAAGATAATGAAATTGCTCTTATGGTCATCAAATTGTTTATCAGATGGACGACTATGGCTGATGATGATGCATGAATAACTGGTATGAATTTTAATTGAATAAATTATTTTTGAAAAATCAGTACTTTATTCTGCTGATCAAACAGTACTTTCATCAAAGTACTGCTTGCAGCTTTAAACCAGTTAATGATTTTTGAACAGAAAACTTTTGTTAAGTGACAAATATTTTGAAACAAAGGTTAAAAGAAATAAATGGTTTTTGAGATGGTAATACCAATAGGTTATCAATCCATGCTAATCCATGAGCAAATGGCTCTGATAAAGATATCTCAAATCTGTTTTATAGTTGACAAATTGCTAATAAGTTGTATGGTAATCAACTCACCATATCAGTGAATGTGAAGAGTTGGCTAGCCCACAAGAAAATGGCTTGTGGTAAAGGCTGTGGAAAAACTATTATATGGTAATTAGTTCACCATGATGAAAGAACTAACTAGTCCAAAAGGGTACAACTTTTGATAAAGACAAATCAAATATGTTGATAGCTGATGATTTGCTAAAAATCATATGGTTATCAGTGTACCATGATCTTACACATCAAAACATTTGGCTACTCCAGAGTTAATGGCTTTGGTAAAGAGACATCAAAATCCATTAAATTTTCAATGATTCACCTCTCACAGGAGTTTACACACCTGGAAGTGATGAGAATTGACTAAAACTTAAACTGAATTAATGTACAAATTGTCTTATGTTGCTGAAAAGATGGAGCTTGCTGAATGTTGCTGAAAAGAAAGAGATTGCTGATTGTTGCTGAAAAGAATTATACAGATAAAGACTACTTTGATGATGATATAAGCACAGAATCTACAAAGATAAAATTTGAAGAAAAAGACACAATTCCTCTTTGAAGACAAAGATGTTAAAGATAATTTCACAAAGGAACTTGAAGTCAAACAAGTAGAATTCAAGTTAGGGGAGGATTGTTGGGATACAGAAAGTCAAAGTGCTGAAGATTAACAAAGTACTGCAGAAAGACAAAGTATTGAAGAAGTCAAAGTACTGCTAAGTAAAAGTCAAAGTACTGTTTATTCATCAAAGTACTGCAAAGCTTAAAGTCGGTTGTAATTGATTAATAGATGGAAAGTTATGTTTATCTAGAACTTTCTAAGTATAGTTTACTTGACGTACAAGGATAAGAACTGTAAACCGATTAGGGTTATCCTTAAGCCTATAAAAGGACCCCTAGATTGGCATTAGAGATATATGTTTTTAGAATCCTAAAGTACGATCATTATTTAGAGTTTTAGAGTTGTTAAAGAATCTGCATAATAAGCAGTTTTAGAGTTATTAATAAAGTTAAATCTTCTTAGCTTTGTTAAGTAAATTCCGCGTACTTAATAGAAATTACTCAGTGTTTTCATTGTTAATAACTTAGGATTTATCCGAGGTTATTAAACCCTTAACAAGCTATTTAAGTTAGTTTGGTTAGAGTACATCGATCCAACACAAAAGAATTTATGAAATTATTGGCCAAAGCCACACATGATTAATGTTTGGCTAAAATCATTCGAGTTAACAGCCCTGTCAGCATAAATATCTTAGTTTTTGAATTCTCCATATAACCCTGCAAAAACAATGCCACCACACATCAGACGCACCACCAAAATCTGGCTGCCACTAAAAAAGTTTCAAAAATGTTTTTGTCGGCCAACGTTCCAACGACATTTAATGTTTTTTTGTCTTTCACTGATGGAGTTTGAATTTATATGTCTATGTTCTCTGTCGGATGTCTCATTAACAAATTTATTACTGCCATAACATTTTAAGTTTTAAATACAAGTCTAACCTTTTTCTATTTCGCTACTCGAAATACAATGGGGTATTAACTTATTAGATAAATAGGCCTAAGCCCGTTTGTCTGTTTGTAGTCCGATGAATTTTTAGAGTTTTACATGTATATTCATTATAATTATGAACCATGCTGTATCGTGCGCTGATATTATTGGTATTGAACATTAGCATAATATGGTACGCGATACCCTTGTTGATATATGTTCTCGGTCGAGGATCTCGGCTCGTAAAGAAGTTGATATTGGCCTTAGTGGAGAAAGGGACAGACTCTTACGACCAGCTGATATGTTGCTATGCTCATGGGATGGGGGCGTGATGTATGTTTCGATCTGATAGGGTCATCGCCCTTGACGCATAACTGGTATCGTTGATTTTGTGCCTGGTAGTGCGGTGATTGAGGCCGCACAACGCAAACGCGCCAAATATGAGGCTAAGTACGTGAATATTGGATATGGGTTTCTCCCCTTCTCATTAACTTGAGAAGGATGCAATGACCTTGCTATAAAGAATCTGATAGTTCTTCGTGACTCAAGACATTGGTGCACGCGATGCTATTCATATATTTAGTAGAATTAGCTTTGCTATAGCTAGATAAGTGGGGCTCAGCTAGTATCACGACTCTCCACTAATTTCTTGTAAATCCTATGAGTTTCTAATAAATTGATGTTTGTAATAATAATAATAATAATAATAATAATAATAATAATAATAATAATAATAATAATAATAATAATAATATGGATATTGACCTTTTGAGTAACCCTAGCTAGGTCGCTGCCCCCAAACTTATGAAGAAATTGGCAGATATATATTTCGTTCGGGTTTCCCAAACTGTTGAATCTACTTTCCATCTTTCCCCTCGACAGATGGCGTTATGGAGTTCTTTAAAGGAGGATCACACCTCGGATTGGCTTAGGGTGGCTCCGATATCTGGATTGGGACACACTATGAATGCCAGGGCTTATCGTTGTGTGCTGTGCTATCGTTTGGGTGTTTCTCTTTTCACTGTTCAGGTACCGTGAAACACACGCTGATGTTTTATTTAACTACCACAACTGTATAACTAAAACATATCCAAACATCACATTACAAGTACTCAAAGTGATAATTCTGAAAAATTAATAAAGAGCAATAATAAATAAATTAAAACATTAATATACCATGTTGAAGCTTTTCCTGAGAAAACTACCTACCAAAACCACTTGAACAAACAATCACCAAAAATATTGGATACAACTATCAACTGAACAAGAACCCTAAAAGATCAAATTTATCACACAAATTCCATAATGGTTAAACCCAAAATGGATAACAAACCCATATACGATTACTCCAGATCTTCACTCGACTCCCTTACACCGTTTTCATTTCTTCTAGCTGCCGCAGACTGCTTCTTGTGTTATGAGTGTTTTGTCTTGAGTTATAAGTCAAGGGGTATTTTGGTGTCTTGGTATTAAAAGTGGGAACTATGAGGTGTCACAAAAACTTGGGTGTTATGGTGTTACCACACGTTTGTGCTCTTATACTTGAACTCAAAGCCTTCTCTAACTCCATATGCACTCGATTCCTTATAAGATTCACACAACATTCATAGTTTGTCGATGTCATGGAGATTGATTTTATCATGCATTGAAATGTGACTATGTAATGCAATATTATGCCCCGTATCAACGAGATCGGAATCCATAGTATCTAGTACAGTAATTTCAACCATGTTCATTATGATCTTCATTATTTAGGTTGTTAGTAGTATAATTGTTTAGGGCTAAAGGCATCATAATGTATCATATTTGTCACTTGCACTTTTTAGATGTATCAAACAATTTTTTTTTGCTATTCTATATACTAAACTTGATTTTATTGTATTTTTTGTGTACTTTATGACAATTATGATACATATAGTGTCAAAAAAATGAGGGGCAAAGTACATAAAAAATACAATAAAATCAAGTTTAGTACATAGAATAACAAAAAAAATTGTTCGATACATATAAAATGTGCGAGTGACAAGTATGATACATTACGGTGCCATTAGCCCAATTGTTTATCTTAGAAGAAAAATACTTGCAAATCGAAGTTGTAGGTCGATCTAATCGTTTTCTTTATGCTCATTCGATCAGTGACCTCTTAATTGCATTGCTAAATGGCATCCAAATTGTCCCGTTCTTCAATCAATGAGCTTGAAATCGAGCTAAAGGAAGCGGGGATGAAGCTGTTACATATGCCGTCTACAAGCGCGAAGATTGTCAACATTCTTGTGGTTCGGGTTTTCTTTCTCGATCTCCATATAGTTTCATTTCTTATTTTTTGTTTGATGATGCTTGAAAATGGTTTTGTAGGTACTATATAGAATGATAAAGAATTTCACAAATAAGCTTGGTTCTATGTATTTTTTAACACACAAAAATTCGTACAGCAACAAAAGAGACATGTATTTTAGTTATTTCATTTTGAAACATAAACAAAAAATCTTGTTCGGTATTTTCATATTTTGTTTGTTTACGGGTTAAGTAAGGTTGTTTTTGTTCTGTAAACTGTCAAGTTAGGATTAGTTATATGTATTCATATTTTGCATGTTTTTATTTATTGTAACGTGTTTATAGCATTAGTGATGTTGTTATAGTTATCTTGCTCTAAGTTGTGATGTGTTCTTGTAATAGCAAATGAACCAACTTCTGGATAGGGTGGATCAATCGCCATCTGAGTCGATGATTAAAGCACTTGATCCAATAATTGAAGCATTGGTTGCTAACGAACTATTGGGACATCCTGATATAGATGTGAATATCTCAGTTGCATGCTGCATATGCGAGATCTTAAGAATCATGGCGCCCAATGCCCCTTACAGTAGTCGGCAATTAGAGGTACGCAACATCTTAACAAGTTTTATGTTTAAATTGAGGATTTAGGCAATAAAGGTAAAGGTACGTGAACTTATAAGTCTTTTACTTTACTGTACTTTACATCATCAACTTTTAAACAGTGTTCCAATATCATATTTGTATCAATGTGTCGATGGTATTCTAGTAATTTTCTCGGTTATAAACCGTTAGCATGCGCATGATACTGGAACCCTAAACACTTTTAAGTTCAGATACCTACTCGGTATAGTGCATTGCCATTTTATAGTCTAATTAAGCTCATTACTTGATACACAAACTCCCCAATGATTGCTGGCCTTTTCCTTGTTATTAATAATGCACAGGAGTTTTTTGCAATGGTAGTGAAGACGTTTAAGAAAGTATCTTTTGTATATGCTGGATGCTATACAAAGATGACTCGATTTCTAGAATCATTTTCGAAAGTCAGATTTTCCAATGTGATGATGGAACTGAAAGAGATGAGTCTTGCAATTTGCCTCTTTAAGCAATTTTTAACTGATGCTGAGTAAGAACGATCTAAAACCCCTTTTTGCTATAAATTTTGAAAGTCTTTGACTCTTTATATGATTAATTATGGCTACGTGTGTATATATATATATATATATATATATATATATATATATATATATATATATATATATATATATATATATATATATATATATATATATATATATATATAAAATCCAGATCGATTGAGAAGGTTTTTATTTTGAAAAGATTGAGAAGGTTTTCAAAAACGATAGATTTTTAACTTTGATTCATGTTTTTCAAGCGTAAAACTTATTTTAATGTGATTAAAATTCAAAATGTGTAAAATTTTTTTGAATCAATGTTAAAAATCTCTCGATTTTGCAATATATGTAGATTACTGAATCATCTGTACAAATTTAATGAATCATTATCATAACTCAATTTTAATAATGATTTGTGAATCAAATTTGTGATTTATAGATTCGATTCACCATAAAATGATATTTATTTGTGAATCAAAACCTTCTCACAAATAAAAACCTTCTCAATGGAACCGGAGCCTATATAGATATATATATATATATATATATATATATCATGAAAGTGCTTTTTATACGAGTAATTTCCTTACAAGAATACAAATGAGCTTTTTCTTTCATCTTCGCTTTGGCTTTCAAGCTCGAATACCTCTAGTATTGTACTCATGATGGAGGACATTATGATCGATATGATAGATAAAAGAAAGACAGTTGAGCTTGTACATCTCGCATACGAAAGTGCAAAAAATGAGCAAAAGGTGATAATTATGCTTTCATTCATCACTAGTTACATTGCCTGTATATGATTTAAATACTGAAATATTGTTACTCTTTTAGATTACTTTGCCTCTTTGTTGGAAATTAGGGAAAAGAGTTCTCTTGAAGTCTGCTACTAAAGTCCAACAACATCTCCCATTCCCAGATTATGTAATGGTAATGTGTATGAGGATTTTGCTTCTTTACGATTATTCTAAATGATAACATAAAATGATGTTATTGTCCGTTCAATAACTATGTTTCTTTTTCAGAAGTTTATAGAAACTATTCCTGCTACAAATGATACAAGCACGTTAAGGACATATGCACCTCGCAAGAGGAAATTCTCTGAGACGTTAGAGGTGATAGATATTAGTCCTTAAGTTTTTTCTTTTAATTGAAAATTTAGTTTTGAAATAGAACAATATAACAGATTCAAGCATTATGCTTTTTTAAGTAATTTTGGTTTACTTTTGACCTGTTTAACCCGCTAACTTAATTTATCTTTCATTTGTACAGTTGAGAAAGGTTTCGTCTCCCCATTGAGGCCTGATATGTGTCAAAGGCTACAAAGTAAAGCAAAGTGTTGCACCAATTCTTGAAGCCATTTTCAAGAAACACGGTGACATTGCATCTGAATGCGTTTTCAAAACAGTTTCTATGAGACAATCTATCCTTGAGGTTGTTTGTGAAGTTGTCAAGCAACTTCAAACTAACTTTTTTAGTGCTACACCCATCATTTCTAACTTGGGAGAAATAGAGTGCAAGGTGTCAGATGCAGAGGCGGCAAACATTAATGTGTCATGGCTTCAAACTCACATGGAAGCCATTCGTAAATGGGAAGAGTCCAAAAAAGAGCCGGCTTTGCTTATGGAAATGAAAACAAGCATCACTTTGATTAAAAAGGCAGCTGAAAAGGATCTCCGAGAGAGAAATTTAGAGCTTGTGAATGCAAAACACCTGTGTGAAGAAGCAGAAAGGCGCGTGAAAGTAGTCTATGCTGTTGAAAGGAAGCTTGATAACGATATCTTGGAATCAAAGGTTGACTACTTGCATCATGCGGTTATTATTCTCTAGAAGACCGACAAGGTCACACCTACAACCTTATTTTGTCACCATTACTTCAGACACATCTTATGGCGCAAGAACCTTTTTAAAAGTCTGGTTAAGTTTTATCTATATAGACGTTCTGAAAATCATTAGGAGTTGTGGCTAGCTTTTTATCACATCATCCTTTTGATATGCTTTGCTGCATCAAACATGTTAAGTTGTTGAAGATTATCCTTAAACATTTGAGTTAAATTTTACAGTTCTTTTGTTATTATCTTAGAAGTAATTTTCATTTTTTGTCAAGGATATCTTCAAGCAGAAAACTAATGATTATCACACAATACATTAGGACATACACTTAATTTGTTATAAGCTAGCTTTTAGAACCAGTTTTGTTTGACGTATAGTAAAGCTTATGAGAGCTTGATATTTTATGATAAGCTAGATAGAATAAACTTTGCTTGGATTATATATGCTTATGAAACATTTTAAAAATCATGAGCTCTTGTTGTAAGTAGCTTTTAATATGAGCTTGAGCTTTTACTAAGGCTATATTTGTTGCTATTTAATGTCATTTTACAACTTAATATAGAGTTTCCAACTTAATATAGAGCTTGAGCTTAAGCTTTTAAATTCAAGCTTTAGTTATTTTTCCTAGCGTGTCTAAGAGTATATATAGCTCTAGCTTCCAACTTAATATAGAGGTTAAGTTCAAGCTGATTTTGCTAATCGTTACAACTAATTGAAAGTAGTTTGAATTTAATTTTTGTAATGAGTTAATCGGATAAAATGAAAATAATGTTTTATTAAGTTTTTTCTGATTTCTTTTATTCATATTTGTATATATATAGTATTACATTTTAAGTAGTGAAAAAGTAAATGACTAATGCTTGAGAAAACAAGTTAAGTGGTCACGTCAATTTCTTAAAAAGATGAAACTTTGTACGATAGTATGTGTAGCAGTTGGTTCAAACTCCGTGAATTAATCGACTAAAAAGTCGACGATTAAAAAATACAGTAGGCAAAAATAAGCATCCTTATGTCAAAAAGAAATGGACAATGACCAATTACCAATAAGATTTAACTCATTCGTTTAAATCCTGAATATGTGGTCACGCGTAAAGTAAATGTGCTTATAAACCTTATGTAAAATCCCTAACCAAATTATTCGAGTTAACTCAAACCCGAATAAAGACACAAATTTCATCCAAAACTTGACCTTAACAGCTCGACTTATTTTTGTTAACCCCGTTAACTATTAGGAATTGGAAATTCCATGTTAAAGTGTCGGTCACCCCAATTATAGTCTAGCATAAGTTAGCTCGTAGACTTGTAGTTATTTACGTTATTTAGTAGTTAATTAGTTAGTCAGTAGCGTAGAATAGTTTAGAGTAACACCGTGGAGGAAGGACGGGTCTTTACCCACTGTATGCCTGATCCACAGTCCGACAGGAGGACGTATTGTTTGTAACTATAAATACCCTCTACCTCCCAAGGTAGAGGGTTGGACCTTTCACTCAATCTAACATTTCTTTCTTTGTTTACTTTCTCTCTCTAGAAAGGCTCCCACCTTCTACTTTCTCTCTCTAAACTCTTAAACCATACGCCTAATATTATTATGTTATGATGTGTTTTTAAAATCCAATATCCTACACTTGGTATCAAGAGCCATGGTTTGATCATCTCTCTTACATATCCTTGGATTTCTAGTGGTTTTAGATGGTTTTTGAGTTTGAAAAAGTTTAGTGGTTTTTGCATCATATGGATCATTTCTAGTGTTAAAGTTTGAATTCTGGGTGTACTTTTGTGTTTAGAACCATTGTAAGTGCTTGGATTTTGATTTGGTAAGCTTGAATCACTGTGGTTGAGCTTGGTTTGGATTGAAAAGTGTGTTTTTGAAGTTTTTCTTGCTAGCGAATTGGTTCTCGTAGTGTTTTTCATCGTAGCGACTTGCTTCAGTAAAAGGTAGCGAGTTGTAGTGTTAATTGTTAGCGATTTGGTCCTAGCGATTTGTCTATTGAGACAAGCCGACAAACAGTACAACTTAGTGGATTCTCCACTACGGCTAGCGACTTGGTGAAGTTAGCGACTTGCTTTCAATTTTGTTAGCGACTTGTACTTAGTTA
Source organism: Chrysanthemum makinoi (assembly GCA_910596185.1). Taxonomy (NCBI): domain Eukaryota; kingdom Viridiplantae; phylum Streptophyta; class Magnoliopsida; order Asterales; family Asteraceae; genus Chrysanthemum; species Chrysanthemum makinoi. The sequence goes on along the minus strand of OU343222.1, from coordinate 315,636,614 downwards.
TTCTTAGCGACTTGGTGTTAGCGACTTGGACCTTAGCGAGTTGCTCTTTAGCGACTTGGTTCGTTAGCGACTTGTGTTTAACGACTTGGTTCATAGCGACTTGTGTTTAGCGACTTGGTGACTTAGCGACTTGTCTTCATAGCGTTTTGTTGACTTTTCCCGATAAAACTTCAAACGGCCATAACTTCTGAACCATAACTCCGTTTTCAGCGTTCTACCCATCAAAACGACCGTGAGAACGAGGAGAATGGCACGCCAAAACAACTAAAGTTTATTCGGGTCAATATTCGAGGCCTAAATCCACTCCGAACAGAAGTTATTAAGGTTTTTATGTTTTTAGATCTAAATTTCTTAGTAAAAACGGCCATAAACCAATCCAAATCTCAACCAAACAACATCTCTGCTAATCCTACAAACAATCATATGTCCTAACACACAATTGTCTATCATTGTGTCGATCCATCAGTCATCTTAACACATTCCATTGGTCATTGCTTAACGGTTTGGTATTGATTTTAGTAAAATCCCGCGAAAGATTCTATTTCTCGGTTTAAATCATAGACTTGTAAAATCCCGTGCATTCTACCACATCATGTCTTACTCTACTGACCCAGTGATTTCAGAAGTGCTTAAACTGTATGATACTGTGGACAACAATGATAATGTATGCTACATTGATCGATTAAAGATGATTGAATTAAGCAATGAGGATGTGAGATCTCCGTGTTCAGAATCTAAAGAGAGAGAATTGCACCAGTTTAGGCTACAAAATGCCATGCTAATGGAAAGTAACATTGAACCTTATCAGTTACTTCACTCTCACCTCGTACAGCTTTTGTCCACAATTAGGGATCGAACATGTAGTGCCATCTTCCGTCAGGATTTACCTACACTGACTAGAAACTTGCTGTTGAACTTAGAAAAATTGGAACAACAACTTGATAAAGAAAAGGTTCAAAAGGATAGTTCCAGTGCTGCACTTCAGGTGATCCACAAACAATTTCAGTCAGTCATCAGTGAGGAATTTACATCAGATTATGATCAAGACATGACTGAAGTGTCTTTCAAGAAACACACTGGAATGGAAATTAGCGTGTTCATAAAGACACTTATCCATCTCATGGATAATGTGGAGAAGTATATTGAGGAAGTTACTCAGACAGATGAAAAAGTGGATGAGTGTCTGGTGCAGTTGAGAGATTGTTGTGATAAGTTGGGTAATGTATCTGTTGAAGAATCGGGTGTTGCTGAATGCAGAATGTCAGAGACAACAAATAATGATGAGTCGGGTAAAGCACCAGATGATGGATCAGTTGACACTGCATACAGAGGCTCAGAGATAGATAAGCTTGACACAGCCAGCGGTCCAGTGACTCTTGTTACACATGATGTGGATGCAGATATCAGACCATAAATTAAGCAGGTGTCATGTGATGAGGTACCCTTAACTGTTCAACATAGTGCATCTGCTAATGTACCTAAACATACTGATCTTAATGATGAACATGATTCTAATAAATGTTCCTTGGTTGAGGTTGAGTCTAATAATTTCAAAACAAATGATATGGTTGACAAAAAGGCTTTTGATGAACTTTCAAACAAATTCTCAAAACTTAAAAAACATTGCATTTCACTTGAAATTGCGATACAGAGTAAAGAAGAAAGTTTTCAACTTAACAAACCATGTCAAAATCCGGAACTTCCTGAATTCCATGAACTTTTTGAAATTAACACTTTGAAAGCTCAGCTTCAAGACAAAGAGTCAACTATCAACAATTTGAAGAAACATATTTCTAATATGCATGTGAAAAGTAATTTGGTTACAAGTAATTCTGATGTTAATACTATTGATGATATTCAAATGAGAAATGATGAATTAGCGGTTTGTGTGGCCAAATTACTAAAGGAAAATGAGTCGTTGAGAAAGCATCACATAGAACTAAGTGACTCTGTCAAAGAAGCTAGAGCTAAGTCAATGGAGCAAACAAACTCTTTGATAGCAAAAATTGATGAACTCAAAGCTCAACTTCAGGAAAAGAGTTTCGCTATTGTTGCCTTAAAAAATGAGCTTAGGAAAACTGTAGGGAAAAGTGTGAACACTAAGTTTACAAAACCATCAACCTTGGGGAAACCAGTTTCTCATCCCATTAGAAACCGGTCCATTGTTAGGCAGCCTACTGCGTTTATATCCGAAAGACCAAAATTTTCAAAAACACGGTTTGCCTCCCAAGTTGATGAGAAACAAGTTTTGTCAAAACCAGTCACTTCACCAGAGTTACCTAAGAATAAGGCTTCTAGCTCCGTTAACTCTCAACACGTAGCCACTTCTACTCCCAGCACCTCTAGGATTAGTTCGAAAACAGTGTCAAAACCAAGCATTAAAACCCATAATTCATATGATATGAATGACTTGTGGAAGAACTATTATCTAAAAAAAGCTAGAAAAAAGGCACATATTCGAAAAGACGGAATTTTAGGTGCAAGACCTAGGGTGAGGAATTCTACGAGATTTCAAGGCACTGCTAGTAGTTGTAAACCACTACCTAGGAACACTCAAAAGACTAGGGATTGGCGTGCATCTAAGAGTAGTTATGTGCATAAGATTGCTAAGCATGTAGAAAACAAAACTAGAAATTCTGAGTCTTTTCCACATAAGAAACATTTTCCTAATTCACATGCCAAGGTACAATCCACTAAGACTACCTATATGGCTAAGGTTCAACATGTTATGATGCAAAACAAACCTAAAACTTCGTCTAGATGGATCCAAACTGCTAAATCTTTGGAGTCTAGGAATAACGATAAGTCTTCCTATTTGCATAAGAATATCAACAATCGTAGACCTTGCCATAAGTGGATGTCGTCTGGTAGAATGTTTAAGGATGCTGGACTTAGGTGGATACCTACCGGAAAGCTGTTTACCGATGACAAAATCAAGGTTGCCTGTGAAACCCCAAAGGGTTTGGATACTAATGTCACTAACTAAAATATATGCAATCAAGTTTGTAATATTAGTGCAGGTAGTCCTTACTCTGTTGCAGATACTTCAATCCTTCACTACATGGACTGGCTTAAAGTATGGATTACAAATGGATTGATATCTCATAACTCACGGGTTCAAGTAACTCAATCTTGATATTCTTTCGGCTATGACATCTGAACACAACAATTCATGCCTCGTACTCTAAAGAAAAGAAAAGTGTACGTCTCAGTGCGCTTTATCTTGGAAAGAAGAGAAATCTTCTTATGACGTTTGAACACAACAGTTAAAGCCTCGTTCTCTAAAGAAAAGAAATGTGTACGTTTCAGTGCGCATTATCTTCGGAAGAAGATAAATCTTCTTATTTATGACCATTCTCGTCAACATGCTTCATGCTTTTTTTTCCATGCGCTTTCAATTATCAAGTGAACCGGGCTACTGTTGATTGTTTTCTTATTCCACTTGCTCAACTATAATGACGATGGCGACATTATGTGCTAAATTTTGCTGGGGAGAAGTGTGAATATAATACTTTTGGATGATATTCACTTATTTAATCAAGAATGGCATCTCCGTATGCAATTCTTGAGGGGGAGAAGAAGTGTGAATTTTTTGCATGGTTGATTGATATTAGAGAATAAATGGTCAAAATGGCTCCTAACTCATGTAAGAACCGAGCTTCCTCTTAATCGGGTCATCGTTACATGGAGTTTCTTCTAAGAGCCGTTGGTTGACATCTTCACACAGGCTAATGAGTTTAAAGACAAGTGCTTCCGTTTAATGCTTCACGTGCACATCAACATGATGATTCCGAACAACCTTCTGTTCTTGTTTGATGTGATTGCTTGCTTGGTGTTACCATGTCGTGTGTTCGTTGCGGGCTGATTGCTAATTTCCTTGATGAACATCTTTCTGTTCTTATTTGATTGGGAGGGATTTTAGTCCAGGGGATTTGCAAGATGTAAGTTAATTGGGATGCTTTTTGGTGTGATGAAGATGTTAACTATCTATTCCCCAACTGGACAATCTTGAAGAAGGTCGAGTCTACAGTCTGGTCTACATTTTCTGATGCATGTTAGAAGACTAAAGACGAGTTGCATTTGATTATCTAAAGACTTCTTCTTAATTTGGGCATTTATCAAACAGATTGTCGGTTTATAGGAGAGCACTAATTGGGGGATAGTGATAAGTCAGTTTCAATCCCTAATTAGACTTGCTCATATTCTTTAGCAGTGATTCCTCGAGAAACCTAATCTCCAGTTATTCCTCGAGGCGTTGATATTGACTATTGTAATATTGCAGTTGCACTATTGAATAATAATCCGCTCTTTGGTATTCCTTTGCCAAATCTTCACGGATTATTGTTCATGAAAAATGATCCGCTCTTTGGTATTCCTTTACCAAATCTTCACTAATTATTGTGCACTCTGTATATCAACCACATGAACATTAAGGAAAATGACTACCTCATCCGCTTGAAGACATTATTGGTGAATCTTCCAGATCAGTCTCTATATGTATATCTTTAGGAAGATGGAATTGATGTTGAGGAATCATTTGTTCCGGTTCATTAAGTGGGTCAATGTACATCCGGTTGTACATTTATTCACGTGTTGGACATTTGACACAAGTTGATTACTTCTGAGTTAATCATTTATCACTTATTTAAGATTGAAGTTGACTTTCACAAAGGCGTGTTCTTATTTGATAACTTGCTCTGGCTTAAGAATTTGAGTTGAAGACTTGGTTTATCTAGTTACCAGCAGTCAAGGTGGATGGTTGAAGACCTGGTTAACTATCACTGTTAGGAGTTACTTTGTTTTGATCAGTGTCACACGCATATGACTGTGTGGATAATCGCAAGAGGTGTTAATGTCTCATACTTTGTTTGGGTTGTGAGTACTTAGAGATTTGCTTGAAGCATAAATTCTCGACACCGTTCTTCCATCATTAGGTGCAAGCTTAAGATACGAATGTGGGGAATTTGACTTCAGTTTCAAGTATGGTATATCGGGTTTTCTTCATCAGTGGTCACTTCAAATTGTCTACATAAGGGTTGATAAAAATAGTCAGAGAGAGTCTTCAGCAAGTTGATTCTCACAAGAGTTCAAGTGTTCTTCTCATAAAGATTTCAAGTATTTGGGCTTATACTATGTTGCTGATTCTGAAGTATCAAAACCAGAAAGGGGCAAGGAGACAAGCATCTAAACGCGAGTAAACTTGATGAACTTAATTCTTCTAAGTGATTGAAGATATCCCGGGAAGACGAATGTCATATCCGCAGAGAAACTCAATGTTTATCTCATCGTGGCGTTTAGTGCTCTTATTCCAACTACGTGGGGGAAGAGATGTAAGAGAAAGTTTCTGAAGATAAAAGAGGTACACAAGTATGACATATTCAGGGGAGATAAATGTATAACATGAGGGAGAGAGATTGTCTACATTGGGGATGCTCAGTTGTCTCACTTGAGTGCTTAATCAGTGATTCAGAGATATAATCACTTATTCCGGAGTTGACATCCGCAGAGATTGTCATCCACAGAGATAATTAGTGATTCGGCCTGCTTCTTCAATATTGTCGGTTATTCTTTCTTTGGGAATGTGTGTACTTCGGGTTCTTGAGCTTCATACATGATTATCAGGGAAGAAAAATGTGAACATTGGGTAGGTGTTTTCATTCCCCTCGTGATGTGTATTGTCACACCCCCAAATTACCTGTTTTGCAGCGGAATGGAATTCCTGGGGGATTGACTGTCATAGCATCACAATCACAGTTATATTGAACGACCTAAAGTGTCGTTTGGAAAATACATCGTTTGATTTAATAAAATAATCAGAGTTTACAAAGTAGGTCCCAAATGAAAAATCAACTTGTGCGGAAATAAGTTTGTTACAATTCAAACGATGTTTTAAAGTACGTAAAACCCAAGTGAGACGCGTCGTCACCACGACTCCATGATGTGTCCAAATGCATGCCATGAAGTGAATGCCTTAGAAACCTGAGATAAAAACATGCTAAAAGTGTCAACACAAAGGTTGAGTGAGTTCATAGAGTTTGAGTTGAAATGAAAAGCCTTTCAAAATCGTTTATGCAGCAAAAGCATTGTAAATCGTTGAAATGTAAAGACTATCAAAATCGTTTATGCAGCAAAGGCATTGTAAATCCACTCAGTTCCAAGTTCCGCCCATACAAAACTTGCAACCTGTGTGTTCACAACCCATTGCCAGAATATGCATAGTTTATGTTCAAACAGAAATCGTCAAATGAATTCACAATAGTGCATGACTCAATGTATTGAAATCGTTTATGCAGCAAAGGCATTGTAAATCCACTCAGTTCCAAGTCCCGCCCATACAAAACTTGCAACCTGTGTGTTCACAACCCACTGCCGAAATGTGTATAGTTTATGATCAAGTGTATCATGTCCAATGAATTCACATAATAGTACATAGCTTAATGTATCCATAGCTACCTACTATGACACATAATTCGTACGGTTTCAAATTATTCCATGACCATTAGTGCAATGATTATACCAAGACCATCAGTTCAATAAATGTACCAAGACCATCAGTCCAATGAATGTACCAAGACCATCAGTCCAATGAATATACCAAGACCATCAGTCCAATGAATATACCAAGACCATCAGTCCAATGAATATAATATGAAAGTTCTAAGTATGGCAAAACTGTTACTACGCTTGACTAAGCATTCAGTTCGGATAAACATATAATTTGCAAATAGTCATGAAAGTAATAAAAACAATTTGAGCATGTATCTCCCCCAAAACATTTATGAAAACAAGTAAAAGCAGGGGCTATGAAAACTCACTTGGTAAACTGGAATAATGGCAAAAGTGAGTACACCGAGGTTTAATGTGATGCGTTAACCGGGACCTATTACGAATGATATGATATGTCATGAGTTGCAATGTAATGTTATGCATGCACTTGATATGTTATTTATACCATTTACGAGTTTTGAAAATATTACTCGACTTCGAAAAATTCTCTTTTGACGTCTTGACCCTTCAAAAATGACTTTACAAGTTTTTACGTCAAAATGTCATCCTACAATGGTTTTATAATGATTTTTGGTGAAATTACCACTTTTCGTCGCAAAACAATGTCGTCGGAAAAATCATGAAATTAACAAAAATGGCTTTGGAAAAAAAGTCGTAAAACAGTGTACGTCGATCGTTAGAGAACGAACTCGACTGTTTTGGAAAGTTTGTATCGATATCTAAAAGTTTCAGTTCAGGAGTTTTCGTCCAAAAGGTCTCGGACATAAAGATAATAAGGGTTAAAGTTGGTGGTTTTTGGCTAATTGAGTGCAGAAAATTAGTTACGGCAAGTTTATGAAAAAGTGCATATCTTTGTCGTTTTAAATCCGTTTTCTACGTAATATATGTCCTTAGCTTCGTATCGAAGTAAACTAATATATTTTTGAGAAGTCGAAATAATTTGTGAAGCTTAAGGCTCGTTTTTGACCCGAATACACTAAAAACTGCCTGCTGAATTTTCTGAAAATAATACGTTTCGTCGTCAAACTTTAAAAATCCATAACTTCTTCGTTATAAGTCCGTTTTATCCCGTTAAAGCGGCCACGGATTCGTTTTAAAGTATATTTTCCAAATATCAAGGTCAAAATCTCGTACCAACAGTAGGTTTTTCCAGAAAATCGAATTAAGGACAGAACACAAATATATAGTTATCGAAAATAGTTTTTCTCGGACAAAACCTATTCTAATCCCTTCAAATCAACTCCAAAGCTAATCTAATCCTACCACACACCTTCTTAGGGTGTCATGGGTTCCTAATCACCATCAAGACCAAAGAATACCATGGGAATAATTATAGGATGACCATAAATATATATAACTTAATAAAATCATGAAAAAAATGGTATAAATCACCTATCATGCATATAAGCTCCAAAAATGAAAAGAAACATATGAAAATGAAAAGGAAACATGAAAATGAAAGAAACTTGCTTACAAATGAAAGTGATGAGGTGAAATGTAACAAGGATTAAACTTAAATATCCTTGGTTTTTATTTCAAAACCATATAAAGGATATAATCTAGGTTGATAAACACTTGAACTTGATGAAAATTTTTGATCCCTATGGAGCTTGATGTATGTCCGGTTTTGAGAACCCAAAAGAGAGAAAAGAGAGCTTCTAAAACTTGTGAAAATGAGAATGAATGAGTAAATTGTCTTAGTAAGGACTTATGTATTATTGTAGAGACAAGAATTACCAACTTAATAAATGAAGTCACCCTCCCCCCCCCCTTGTGGCGGATTTTGGGGACTTTGGTCTCCAAAATATCTCTTTTTTTTTTTAAATGCTTACTTGCATATATATTTTGTAAGACTTGTAAAGAAAAGTGTAGTAAAGTGTAATTATTATTAACTTGTGTAGTAATTGGTAATACTTGGTGCAAGTAAGTTTTTAGTAAATCAAAATAGATTGTATCGAGATGATAAAAATTGTAAAAATACTTTTCTTGTGGAAATTGAGTGATAAAATAAGTGTCGTATAATTTTAAGAAAAAACGACGTAATAATTAAACTTTAACGATTTAAGTACCAACTAAATTTGAAATACTAGGAAAACTAAAAATATAGTTTTTATAAACTAAATGTAAGTTTAAAAATACCTCGGGATCATTTTTGAAAGTAATGGATTAATTATTCAAAATAAAAACTCACGCGATAAAGATTATTAAATAAAAATTACGCGTTGCATGTGAAATGAAATGTCATGAATGTACTAATGAGATGCACATGATGTGAATGAAATGTAGACTAATCATAGTCCATATGAAATGTACGTGATGTCATGATCATGAATTCGCCGCTAAACCTCCAAGGTTACGCGAATTTGAAATAAGTAAACCAAGTTTACTATAAATGTTGAAATTGTAAGGCATGCATTGTGTCGAGAAATGACCTGAAAGTACGGGTTGTCACATTCGCCCATCCAAAAAGGAATTCAATCCCTGAATTCAATCGTTGATAGGTCTAACGAGTTTAGGGTTTGATGTGGCAAACTTTCCCATTCCCGAGCAAAACCCTCAAAAGACTTTTTGGTAACCGATTTTTACTTAATCCCACAACTCATCAAACAAGAACTGTCATACGATTAGGCTAAATCGGTTTAGGTAACAACTTGTTTCTAGCTCGATCTTTGCAACTCATCAAACAAGAACTGTCACGCGGATCAAACTGGAAACAAGTGGTTTGAAGAAAATCTTTTGAAAATTTGGCTCGATTACGGAATTGCTTGCACATATAAGCCTACTACTCCCTTCATTGCATGATTCTTCCTGAATTAGACATAGGTGATCAGGCTATGTATAATTTAGGAGTAACTATGCAATGCTTGGACTAATCGACTCATATGATGTTTGGTGTTGAGTCAACTGATGTTAAAATTGTGATGAACATCGAGGAGAGAAGACATGGAGAAGTGTCGTTAAAATGATAGTTAAAGTAAAAAGAATTAAAATCCTCGTAAATGATAACAAATCGGAAAGAAAATAAAGTACGATAGATGTGAATATTTTACAACGGGTAGTTTAGCAAAAGTAGTACATCTTAGGTTATAAAGTTTCGAATACGATGAAAGACATAAACTTAGTACGACATAATACATAAGGAGAAATAAGACTGTTAGTTTCCGAACTTCTTCAGTCTTCCGCGTCGTTGATACCTTGACGAGCTCCTCCTCCTCCTTCTAACATATATACATTCCCATGAGCACCTTCGACTTGTTGACCTTGGTTTTGAGGACATTGATTCCGATAGTGTCCTTGCTCCCCGCATCTGTAACATGTAACCATGGCCTTGCCTCTACAATTCCTGACAAGGTGTCCCAGTTGTTGACACTTGTAACACTTAGCAGGACAAAGACCCGTGTGATGATACTTACATCGATTACATAGTGGGTAGGTTCCAGCATAACCTCTGCCTTCTATTGGTGCAGCAACATAAACCATTGCAGTCTCTTGCCCTCTATTCTGTTGTTGATGATGGTTAGTGTTACGGTTTTGGTTGTTGTTATTGTAACCTCCTTGGTCATTTTCCCATTTTCTTTTGTTGTTGTTGAGTTGGTTATCGTCGTTGTTGTTGTTTTGGTTATTGTTGTAGTTGGTGCGGTTGTTGGGGTTGTTGTTGTTTTGGTTGGTGTTGGTGTACTTACCTCTCTTCACTACCTGGGCCATGAGCTTTTGAGTCACCCTAATAGCTTCCTCGATTGTTTGTGGATCAAACGAAGTCACATTTCCTTGAATAACTTCGGGAAGTCCCCCGATAAAAGCCTCTAGCAACTTCTCGTTATCCGGTACCATCGACGGGCATAACGCGGCCAATTCCTGAAATCTCCGAATGTATGTGTCAATATCGTACCCAATCGTTACTAGTTCGTAGAACTCCGTCTCCAACTTTTTCACTTCCGTACGAGGACAAAACTTCTTGGTCACCAAACCCTTAAATTGCTCCCAAGTAAGCTTGAAAGCATTCTCCATTCCAATCGGTTGAGCATATGAATTCCACCACGACAATGCTCCATCGAGTAATGTACTTGCAGCAAATTTGACCTTACTATCATCCGGGCAATTACAAAGCAAAAACACGGACTCCAATTTCTCGAACCATCTAACCATGGCAGTGGCTCCTTCAGTCCCTTTAAACTTGGTGGGATCTCCACTCTTGAAATCCTTATACGAACAGCTTTTAACCCCGGACCCTCTTACATTTACTGCAGCAGCAGCAGCAAGTTTTGCGGCTTCAGCAGCAGCCGCGGCCTCGGCAACAGCAGCAGTCACCGTTTCCCTTTCAATCCTTAAAGCATCAGCAATGCTATCATTCACCAACTTTTGAATAGCCGCTTGGGTCATTTCAGCTGTGGCTTTCTTCGGTGCCATATCTTCTTCAAAGCAAGAGGAAATGTGAGACGTAGCAAAAATCCGATGTTAATAATAAACGCTCCAAAGAAATGTGATAAGAAACGATAAGTTTGAGGTTATTTTTCGAAATGATCGACGGGTTCCGAAAAGATGGGTTATGAGGTGTTGTAAGTGCTTCAATGTATGATGGTCTAGAGACTTAATGTGTGAATAAAGTGTGACTCGACATGTTAGTGGTGAAACAAAGGAGTGAGAGCGACTTCGCCCTATTTAAAAGTTTATCTCGGCATTCGTCGATATCGATGATGAATCAGCTGATATAAAAATTGTGATAGGGAATGACAAGGAATTCTCCACGTTAGAGTATGAAGAAAGAATAATGGAATGGGTATTTAAGGGCATCCATGTGACAATCGATGTGAAATGAAAGTAATTAACTCGAAAAAATGTACGTAAAAACCGCATGTAAAGTGAACATGCACTTATGATGAAATGATGAGATGCTATGATAATGTAGTTATAGTCTAGGGTCAATGATGCAACCTAGTTCTCTATAACCGAAGCTCTGATACCAATCTGTCACACCCCCAAATTACCTGTTTTGCAGCGGAATGGAATTCCTGGGGGATTGACTGTCATAGCATCACAATCACAGTTATATTGAACGACCTAAAGTGTCGTTTGGAAAATACATCGTTTGATTTAATAAAATAATCAGAGTTTACAAAGTAGGTCCCAAATGAAAAATCAACTTGTGCGGAAATAAGTTTGTTACAATTCAAACGATGTTTTAAAGTACGTAAAACCCAAGTGAGACGCGTCGTCACCACGACTCCATGATGTGTCCAAATGCATGCCATGAAGTGAATGCCTTAGAAACCTGAGATAAAAACATGCTAAAAGTGTCAACACAAAGGTTGAGTGAGTTCATAGAGTTTGAGTTGAAATGAAAAGCCTTTCAAAATCGTTTATGCAGCAAAAGCATTGTAAATCGTTGAAATGTAAAGACTATCAAAATCGTTTATGCAGCAAAGGCATTGTAAATCCACTCAGTTCCAAGTCCCGCCCATACAAAACTTGCAACCTGTGTGTTCACAACCCATTGCCAGAATATGCATAGTTTATGTTCAAACAGAAATCGTCAAATGAATTCACAATAGTGCATGACTCAATGTATTGAAATCGTTTATGCAGCAAAGGCATTGTAAATCCACTCAGTTCCAAGTCCCGCCCATACAAAACTTGCAACCTGTGTGTTCACAACCCATTGCCGAAATGTGTATAGTTTATGATCAAGTGTATCATGTCCAATGAATTCACATAATAGTACATAGCTTAATGTATCCATAGCTACCTACTATGACACATAATTCGTACGGTTTCAAATTATTCCATGACCATTAGTGCAATGATTATACCAAGACCATCAGTTCAATAAATGTACCAAGACCATCAGTCCAATGAATGTACCAAGACCATCAGTCCAATGAATATACCAAGACCATCAGTCCAATGAATATACCAAGACCATCAGTCCAATGAATATAATATGAAAGTTCTAAGTATGGCAAAACTGTTACTACGCATGACTAAGCATTCAGTTCGGCTAAACATATAATTTACAAATAGTCATGAAAGTAATAAAAACAATTTGAGCATGTATCTCCCCCAAAACATTTATGAAAACAAGTAAAAGCAGGGGCTATGAAAACTCACTTGGTAAACTGGAATAATGGCAAAAGTGAGTACACCGAGGTTTAATGTGATGCGTTAACCGGGACCTATTACGAATGATATGATATGTCATGAGTTGCAATGTAATGTTATGCATGCACTTGATATGTTATTTATACCATTTACGAGTTTTGAAAATATTACTCGACTTCGAAAAATTCTCTTTTGACGTCTTGACCCTTCAAAAATGACTTTACAAGTTTTTACGTCAAAATGTCATCCTACAATGGTTTTATAATGATTTTTGGTGAAATTACCACTTTTCGTCGCAAAACAATGTCGTCGGAAAAATCATGAAATTAACAAAAATGGCTTTGGAAAAAAAGTCGTAAAACAGTGTACGTCGATCGTTAGAGAACGAACTCGACTGTTTTGGAAAGTTTGTATCGATATCTAAAAGTTTCAGTTCAGGAGTTTTCGTCCAAAAGGTCTCGGACATAAAGATAATAAGGGTTAAAGTTGGTGGTTTTTGGCTAATTGAGTGCAGAAAATTAGTTACGGCAAGTTTATGAAAAAGTGCATATCTTTGTCGTTTTAAATCCGTTTTCTACGTAATATATGTCCTTAGCTTCGTATCGAAGTAAACTAATATATTTTTGAGAAGTCGAAATAATTTGTGAAGCTTAAGGCTCGTTTTTTACCCGAATACACTAAAAACTGCATGCTGAATTTTCTGAAAATAATACGTTTCGTCGTCAAACTTTAAAAATCCATAACTTCTTCGTTATAAGTCCGTTTTATCCCGTTCAAGCGGCCACGGATTCGTTTTAAAGTATATTTTCCAAATATCAAGGTCAAAATCTCGTACCAACAGTAGGTTTTTCCAGAAAATCGAATTAAGGACAGAACACAAATATATAGTTATCGAAAATAGTTTTTCTCGGACAAAACCTATTCTAATCCCTTCAAATCAACTCCAAAGCTAATCTAATCCTACCACACACCTTCTTAGGGTGTCATGGGTTCCTAATCACCATCAAGACCAAAGAATACCATGGGAATAATTATAGGATGACCATAAATATATATAACTTAATAAAATCATGAAAAAAATGGTATAAATCACCTATCATGCATATAAGCTCCAAAAATGAAAAGAAACATATGAAAATGAAAAGGAAACATGAAAATGAAAGAAACTTGCTTACAAATGAAAGTGATGAGGTGAAATGTAACAAGGATTAAACTTAAATATCCTTGGTTTTTATTTCAAAACCATATAAAGGATATAATCTAGGTTGATAAACACTTGAACTTGATGAAAATTTTTGATCCCTATGGAGCTTGATGTATGTCCGGTTTTGAGAACCCAAAAGAGAGAAAAGAGAGCTTCTAAAACTTGTGAAAATGAGAATGAATGAGTAAATTGTCTTAGTAAGGACTTATGTATTATTGTAGAGACAAGAATTACCAACTTAATAAATGAAGTCACCCTCCCCCCCCCTTGTGGCCGGATTTTGGGGGACTTTGGTCTCCAAAATATCTTTTTTTTTTTTTTAAATGCTTACTTGCATATATATTTTGTAAGACTTGTAAAGAAAAGTGTAGTAAAGTGTAATTATTATTAACTTGTGTAGTAATTGGTAATACTTGGTGCAAGTAAGTTTTTAGTAAATCAAAATAGATTGTATCGAGATGATAAAAATTGTAAAAATACTTTTCTTGTGGAAATTGAGTGATAAAATAAGTGTCGTATAATTTTAAGAAAAAAACGACGTAATAATTAAACTTTAACGATTTAAGTACCAACTAAATTTGAAATACTAGGAAAACTAAAAATATAGTTTTTATAAACTAAATGTAAGTTTAAAAATACCTCGGGATCATTTTTGAAAGTAATGGATTAATTATTCAAAATAAAAACTCACGCGATAAAGATTATTAAATAAAAATTACGCGTTGCATGTGAAATGAAATGTCATGAATGTACTAATGAGATGCACATGATGTGAATGAAATGTAGACTAATCATAGTCCATATGAAATGTACGTGATGTCATGATCATGAATTCGCCGCTAAACCTCCAAGGTTACGCGAATTTGAAATAAGTAAACCAAGTTTACTATAAATGTTGAAATTGTAAGGCATGCATTGTGTCGAGAAATGACCTGAAAGTACGGGTTGTCACATGTATTCGGGAGAGCTCTTGGGTATTGGTGTACTTTGGGTTCTTGAGCTTCATACACGATCATCAGGGACGAAAAATGTGAACATGGGGAGGTGTTTTCATTCCCCTCATGATGAGTATTCGGGAGAGTTCTTGAGCATTATACAAAGAGACGGACTACATCATTTCAACTACACGGGGGAAGTGGTCTCTTGACAACCTTTTGGAATGGATTGCTTCAGAAGTCAGTAGAAAAGGAATTTGAAAAGATTATTTAAATGTGAGATGATACGTTGTTGTTGTTGTTGTTCTATTTGATGATATAACCTCGAACGAAGAATCACGGTGATTATTCTTAAAAGGAGCAGCAGGATCGATGATAATGGTGTGCTTCTTTGTACACCTGGCTAATGGAAGCTTGAAAGAAAGCTTTGAATCTGCTAAGCTAAAGGATTTTCGGTTTGGGGGGAAGCTGCCAAAGTCTCTGTTTCTCAAAAGCTCATGTTCTATCGTCTATTCTGAAGCCTCGGAAGCTTTGGTGGTAAATGTTTAAGAGATGATGACTTCTATCTTCTACAACGGGGCTGCTCGATATCCTTATCTCGGTACTCGTATCATCATCTTCTTAAACTATATCATCTATTCTATCTGTAAATATTTATCAAAAGCAAAATACAAAAATATAAAACCAAGAAAAACAAAATAGAAAAATATAAAATCTTCAAAAACCCATAAAAATCAGAAAATTTGAAAAATACCAAAAATATATTTTCTCAAGACATGTCTTTTGGTATCGATAACATCTACGGTCTTAGAAATGTCATTCAATAATGGCACGGGACCATAGATGAAGTTCGAGCAGGAGGTTTAAATATTCTTTTCAAAACATGTCTCAAAATATGGCTTGCAGTCATTTCAGACTGTAACCCGGGCTTCAAATAATGGCTTGCAGTTACTTCAGACTGTAACCCGTGCTTAAACTATGGCTTGCTATTATTTCAGATAGCAACCCGTTCTTCAAGAAAGGAAAGTGTTGCGCTAAACCATTTTTCAAAATTCGTGCATGATCTGGTCCGAACCGTCAAGTCTAATCACACAAACTGGCCACTTGTGAATGGCCAACCGTAACAGACTTAAAACTGCTTGGAACCAAATACAATGAAGATCAGAGAATACAGTGGATTCCCGGGTCGTTAAGTCCCACGGAGACTCAATGGTGTGTAAACACTTGATCAGACGATAGAATGATCACTAAGGATAGTGATCGGAAAGGATTTGATTTGAGAAATTACACTACTGATTGATTGGAATGGAATAGGATACAGAACTGGAAAACACAACAATCAGATAAGAAAATAGTAAAACTTACGTTTAAAAACTACGTATACGTACAAAATAAAAAGTAAAATCTAAGAAATAAAAGACCTAAAAATGTGAAAATAACATTTTTGGAATCCTAAAAATAAAAGAAAATTATTAGAAAAAGAAAATTATTTTTAACACTATTTAATTAATTATTATTAATTAAAAACTATTTTAACTATTTAATAATTACTCTAAAATAGAAGAAAATACAAAATAAGGCTAGAAAAATAAACTTATGATTCAGAAAAATCTAAAATACTATAAAACTAATTTTAAAATTAAAAATATAATTTTCACACTTTTTATCTAATTATTACTAATTAATAACTATTTAAAATACACTTAATTACTAGAAAATATAAAATAAACTTGGAAAAATAAAATTTTAACTTGGAAAAATCTAAAATATAATAAAACTAATTTTAAAATTGAAAATATATTTTTATTGCTTTTTAATTATTTATTACTAATTATTTAATACTTATTAACTATTTATAATTATAATAAATACTAAAAAGATAGAGAAAAATATGAAACTTTTTCTAAAAATACTATATGATGACAGAAACCTAAGAAAAATAGAAAAACAAGATTTGCTTATTAATAAGCTAGAAAGAAAAATCAAAAAGCTAAGAAATATTAAATAAACACTATCACTGATTTTTAATTGATCTTTTTCTGGATTTTCTTTTTGAAAACTACTTTACTACTGATAATATCAAACTTTAACAAAGACAAAAATTTTACAAAACTCAAATAAGCTGTTTTACAAGCTTATAAGCTCAACAGTTATACTTATGAGCTTATTTGGTGAAATAAGCTCAAACAAGGTCACAAGCTAAAACAAAAGATGGAATAAGATGAAATAAGCTACAAACTACTGAAATGAAGTTAAAAGACAAAGTAAAGCACACTGAAAAGCTAGAATAAGCAGATAAGCACTATTGACTCTACCACTTAACCAAACAGGCCTGCAGCCATGTTTATGGGCAAGTTAAGCTAAGCAAATAAGCTCAAAACCTCAAAACAAGCCTTGAGGTGTCAAGATAAGCTGGTTGGCTTTCCAAAAAGCCAGAAATCACAAGCTATGGACAACTATGTAGCTTTTGATGAGCTTAAGAAGATAACACCAAATCACTGCTCAGCTTGAGCTGACTCAGTTGATTCTGAGTTTTGGGACAAAACAGAAGCTAGGTGCAGCCTTACCAAACAGGCTTCAAAATGAAAAACAATGCTTGATACTTCAAGATGACCAGGTTGGCTACTCAAAGAACCAAAGATCACAAGTTTTGAGCAACTAATAAGCTCTATGTGAGCTTATCAAGTTGGACCTACCAACTGTGCACAGGGCACTATTTCCAGACAGGTACCCAAAAGAAGCAGTGAAATAAGCACTTAAAAAGCTGATTAACAGAGAACTAACATTTTTATATTTTTGTTTAGCAGTTAGAATTTAATATCCCAAGAACTTATAAACTGAATCCTACTAATAAGCACACAGTAAAAAGATCTATTTTATTCAAAAACGACCCAAATGAAAATTTGACTTTTGACTTAAACTAAAAGTTTGACTTATATGAACTTTAATCTGATTTTAAGCACTGATTATGTTGTTACAAGGTTAACTAAGACTGATTTGAGCAAGATTAACAACTTATGAACACAAAATCTTGCTCATGATTCATAAAAACTCAACAGTGGACACACTAGTTAAGATCAAATGTGATTTTGACTTTTATCCAAAGAAGTACTGGTTTTTCTTGTATGCACTGTCTATTGTGACCAAGTGTGACTCAAGACAACAAAATTTACAAACTTAACCAACCTCTAGCACATTTTCACTTCTCAAATCCAAACAGACCTTATTTGACTGTTTTGAAGATTTTTCAAGGCAAACCACAAATTTAAACCATGAAAGTTATTGCAGACCTTATAGCATTACTGATTAGGACTAATGAAACTTAAAACAACAACCAAAACAACATCAAAATCAGAAATGACAATAATGCACTATTAACTGTCAAAAAGAGATTTTTGCTAAATACCAATTTCAAAGAACAACCTAATGATTTTACTGATTAATTACACTTAACTAATACTAAATAACACAGAGAAACAGAAATTTAAGCTAATTAACAAACACAACAGTGAAATGCAAAATAGACAAAAAGGCTTACAAAAGCTTTCCAACTGAAAACAGAGAACCAAGATCACAAGACCAATCCTACAGGCTTACCACTAAGCCACTAACCCAAGGCCATCCATAATTTACCCTGCTCCAGCTGTATACACCATCTACTTGTGATTTTTTATTTTTTCAACTATTTAATTTGGATTTTTGGTGATTTTCTGTTTTTGTTTCTAAACTGAGTTTTAGTGTTTCTAATAGCTTTAATAAGCTATCTAGGAGCTTATGTGACTTATCTCAGTCCATATTAACACCTAACATCAACATTTGAATCATAAAAGATTTTGAGCATTTGGAAATTGCATAAACTAAATTAAGACTTAGAACTTGAAATTTATGCTTGCAAAAGTTTAACAATACATTAAAAACTTGAAATACAAAGTTCAAAAGCTTAAAGATACACTTGAAATTTAAAATTAAGCTAAACGACTTGAAAAATTGAAGATTACACTACACCCCTTTGATACAATGCTTCTCACTTCATCTTATAGACTTTTCAGACTCCCCACGTGCTTCTGATTGAATCCCACTTCATCTGAGCCCTTGGATTGCACAAAATCATCAAAACCGTCCAAGTGTTATTTTGGCGCCAAATTCTTCAAAGCAGGTTTTTGGTATTAAATGGAGTGGTTTGAGATAATTAAAGGTTTTGTGTGTTAGTGGAGGTGGAGGGGACAGGGTAAGGGAGGGGTGTTGAAAATGTGGAAAACTACTCTGGTTTTGGTGTATACAGAGGGGGGAGAGGGAGGTGAACAGTGTCTGCGGTTTTCTCCTCTGTTTGACTTTTGTTGACCCGGCTAATAATACAAAGGGGTTGGGCCAAATGTTGGGCCAGCTGGATTGGATAGTGGATTTGGGTTTAGTATTAAAGGATCCGTTTGGTTTAGCTAGCACAAGGACCAAACATGTAATTTATCCAAACTCAAGGACTGAAAATGCCACTATTCCAAACTTATCATAAGGACTAAACTTGCCATAAATTAATAGTACAAGGACCACTTTTGCATAAAATTTCATTTTAAAAAGTCCAAGGACTAAATTTGCAATTTTCCAAAGTTTAGGGACCTTTCTTGCCAATTGACCAAAGAATCATTCAAGGATCATTTTTTACAACTTAGAATATTTTAAGGACCTTGAATGATAAAATTCCACATTTTTGAATTCCAGGGACTAGATTTGACAACTTTTAAAACTTGAGGGACTAAAACTGCCAATTTTGCAAACTTGATACATTTTTCATCTGATTTTGATATTTTTGAATTTAAAACACATAAAACACTGATTTGTGATATTTTGATCATTTTGATGTGTTTCTGAGTGTTTTCAGATGATTTTGCAGTTTAGATTATACAAAAATGATGAGTATTTAGACACTCATCAGTGCACTTATCCTAAAACAAAACAAGAAAAGCATGTCGTCAAAAAGACTGCTGTTTCTACACAAATGTTTTTCCGTCTAAAATTCTTCAGAAAAATATTTGTTGTTTTTCAAAAATGGTGGTAAATGAGTTGCTTGAAAATCAATCTAATTCAGAGTTTTCGAAATAAATTGTATACTCAATCAATGACTTCAGCGCTTTTAAACTTTTCAAAAAATGAGTCATTGATTGAGAGGGATAATGTTTTCAAATCTATATCATCTAACGGGATTTCTTAATTATCCTACGTGCTTAATTAAAAATGATATTTGCCTATGTCGAAGGACTAGGAATTTAGGATATGATTGTTAGGATTAGATGATTATAGTTTGATGAAACACATTTTTCCCATGCCTTATATGAACTGATTGATATGTTGGATTGACTTTTATTAGTCGATTGCTGTTTGGGTGTTGTTGACCACCATATAGTTGTTTGCATGTTTTCTAACGCATGCAGATATCATGGTTCATAAGAATGTTCCCGATCCGGATCCGACAAAATATGTTGATTGGATGCCGAAAGGAAAGGGTAATTATATCTTGGGTTGACAAATGAAGAAACGGAGCTTTATTTGACTTCTATGGAAAGTTGGCATGATAAAGTGCAACGTAAGAGGTCTCACTGCATCAGCAGATGGTTTTCTTCATCATCAAATGAAGAAACGGAGCTTAATTGGACCTCTATGGAGAGTTGGCATAACAAATGCAACGTCAGAAGTCTCACTGCATCAGCAGACGGGTTTCTTCCTGCCTTACAGCAACAACAACAAAAGCGGCTCAACCACCTAACGTATCCTTGTGCATGGATAATAGTGATGATACCATTTTTCTAAAACTTTGAAAAATATTGTTTTGAAAATGGAAAAATATGGTTTTGAAAATAAATTGGACTAAATTTTGAAAATCACCGGACTTCTTTTTATCAAAACCTATGTCACTTAATTATCGACTTCGGTCATCGATTGAGGGGGAGAGTGATTTAAAATATAATATTTTCAAACAATATTTTTTCATAAAAGTTCCGGTTTGTACGTTAAAATGTGGTGATCTAAAGATTTAATGTTATGTCATGGTATGATTTTATTTAAAACTCAAAGATCTGTCAAAATGAAATTTTTTCTGTTCTTGTTTGATTGTGAAATTGTTTTATTTTACTAAAAGATCTCTTAAAACAATCATACCTGACACTAACAATCTTTAATGTCTTAAAATGGTCCTTATCTATCATTTTTCAAAATCAAATCTTGCCACGTCTTTCCCCAAAATTTTCTAAATGATTTAAATCTTTTGGGATCACAAATCTCAAATGGTTTGAAATTTCTGATCGGGGTAGAGATCGTGATTTAAATCTCAAATCTGTTTTAATGGAATTGGTTTTAGTCCTTCAAAGGCACTCCTGCCTCCATGTGCCAAACGATTTCAAAATACATAATGCACCTGTTGAGGGGGAGCATTTATCCAGAAAACAAGATGAGTTTTTAAAACAGGCACATTTTCTCCCATGTTTTCTAAACCGAATTAAATCACTTGGGATCCAAAATCTCAAAGGGTTTGATATTTTTGATCGGGGGAGAATTTGGGATTTAATAATGAAATTTGATAAAAGGTGATCGTTTTTCTTGATTCAAATGTGCATGTTGCTCTCCCATATGTGCTAAACGCTTTTGAATCTCGAAGCACATATTGAGGGGGAGCATTTCTAAAGAAAACAAACTTTCAAGGTACAAAGATTTATATGTTTCAACATAAAGTACCTTGATTGATTTTCTAATGGTTTATTAATGGCTTTTGTGATCGTGGATGTACTTCAAAAAACTCTTTCCTCTATGTGTTAAATGATTTCAAACAACTAACGCACATATTGAGGGGGAGAATTTACCAAAAAAATCAAATGGCTTTTTCTATGAAAATTGTGATCAAAGAAATATTTCAAAGTCCTCTTGCCTCCATGTGCTAAACAATTTCTAAATCATATACACATGTTGAGGGGGAGGTTTTCTAAATGATCAAAAACAATTAAGGTACAAAATACTTTGATATTTTGTCACCAGTACCTTGATTGGTTTTTCCAAATGATTTTTTAATGGGTTTCAAGGAAGAATGAACAATACCAAAAGACCGACCAATTTACTTTATGCATGATGATATAAGGATAATTAGGTTAAGTATTTGTTCCCACGATCCGCCAGAACCGGAGGGATCTACCCAGGGACAATCCACTAGATAGTGTAGAAGTCCTTAGGTATGATGAAAAAAGGAGAAAAATGAGAATATGGGAAGAGTGCGGATTGAGACAGAGCTAGTACTGGAATAAACCCAACAAGGTTCTAGTTATGAAGTCTCGGTAAGCACTGAAGGGGTTGAAGAATGAAAAAGAAATGAATGAGAAAAGGGTGAAAAGAATAAGCCCTCCAATAATTCAACCTTAGGGCAGAAACCGGGTTCAATTCATATGCTACTGGTGGTTACCAAGGTAACACTGGTATTGAAGACAAGACGTCATGGACCAGTGATGCACTGCACTACAACTTCCGAAGCTACTCAAGTTCCTCTTAAAAGGGCTTGTTTCATTCTCACGGGGAACCTACATAATCTATCGACTTTCTCTTAGAGATTGTTGATATTGAAGAAGGAGACCCTCTCCCTAGTCTCCGGCATAGGAACCAAATGCGCACAATCGAGTCTAGAGCCAAGAGATCATCTACAATATCTCATTAGGACATAAAATTCATGAAAACTTGCTGTTTCACACAATGTGGAAAGTAAGTATATATATATATTAAGAGTCCTACGCATTATCCTTGTGGTATTGCCAGAACATCCGAGTGATATGAAAATATTCACGATGAAGATGGAAATCCTTCTAGAGCCAACATCAAACAAGCTCTTGGTGGGTGACATGTGAGATCTTTTCTAAAGATCAAGCTTGTGACAACTGGATAGAAACAATGGAGCGATTCAGTCTTGAATCAACCTTGGTCCAGGAAATGAATTGACGAATACTTTTGGAAAAACCGTTCGATGTGCAAATCTTCTTTTCTCTAGCACATTGAATGTGTATTCATATTTCAAATTCAAAAAGTATCTCTGATTGAAAAAAATATATACTTTTAAAAAAACCGTTCGATGTGCAAATTTCTTCTTTTCTCTAGCACATCGAATGTGTACTCTTTTCAAATACAAAAGGTATTTTTGATTGAAAATTGATATTTTTCATAAAACCTTCGTCGTATTACAAAACTCTTTCTTCTAAGCAATACGCGACTGTTTTTTTTCAAATCATTTTTCATCAATCTTTGAGACGTTCCGGTTTGAGAACAGCGAGAACAGCTAGAACAGCTGCGAAACCCTGTCAAGGAGATTCTTCGGAATTATACCTGATCACAAGCAGTACTTGTACTGATCAACGGGGAACCGTGGGCTGTGTACCTCAATTCAATGAAAGTGATCAAAGATACTTTCGTGTGCTTTATTGCTAACTGTTGTTTGCAGGTACATTTGGACGGTTGCAGCTGATCAGAATTGAGAATTCAATCCAAAGACGCATGCTCACAACATCCATACTTAATTTGAAAAAATCATGACCAGTGCCTATCTACATAACCTGGCTCAGATATTTTTATATTATGCTTCCTTTCTGCCTTGCAAATATCTTGAACCAGTAAAAGCTTCCGCTACTCTGATGAAAATATGTCATGATCCAGAAAGTGTGAGCATGTCGGTCCGAAAGTCACAACATCACATGATGGCAACACTACAAGGGTGATCCAGAGATTTACTGTGGCTGATGATCTCAAAGAAAGCTCGAAGATCATCAAGATGTGGATCAGTTCAAAGACCTCCACTAAAAGTACAAATCAATGCGGACTTTAAAGAATCGCTACTAAAGCACAAAGATTGCGGAATTGAAGAATTGAAGTCTACGAGCTCAAGAACAAAGTCAAAGAATAGAATGCTAGGATGCAAAATGTATTTCATGGGGTGACCTCCCTTAGGGGGAGATTGTTAGGAATTGGAAATTCCATGTTAAAGTGTCGGTCACCCCAATTATAGTCTAGCATAAGTTAGCTCGTGGACTTGTAGTTATTTACGTTATTTAGTAGTTAATTAGGTAGTCAGTAGCGTAAAATAGGTTAGAGTAACACCGTGGAGGAAGGACGGGTCTTTACCCACTGTATGCCTGATCCACAGTCCGACAGGAGGACGTATTGTTTGTAACTATAAATACCCTCTGCCTCCCAAGGTAGAGGGTTGGACCTTTCACTAAATCTAACATTTCTTTCTTTGTTTACTTTCTCTCTCTAGAAAGGCTCCCACCTTCTACTTTCTCTCTCTAAACTCTTAAACCATATGCCTAATATTATTATGTTATGATGTGTTTGTGAAATCCAATATCCTACATTAACCATAGGCATTTTTTCTAAGACCCAAACAACCCGACCCAAAACTGTTTATTAGTGAACCGATTAACCGACCCGAAATCTTATGTGGGTTCCCGTTAAAGATACACCATGACCTTTCTTTACCGTTCATTTTTCCTCCAAAACTCTATTTTCCTCACTCATTAATTGGTATTTCTAGCCCTAATTACTTTTAATTTTGTTGTAAAACAACGGACCTAGTAGCACAATAAGAACAATAATCAAGAGAATATAAGTGAGTATGGAAGAGAAAGATAGAACTTGATATTGGTGTGTCTCATATCACATTAGGTGCCTCTATTTATAAGGACCTTAACATGAATGATATTAAGTACAATGTTGGAAGTTACAAAGTAATCATAAAGGTGAGGGTTACTAGTTAGGGGATATGAATGTGTACAATCATTATAATAAATATTCATAACATTCCCCCTTGATTGTACATCATTCAAAATACGCTTTGGATACCGCCTCATTAAAAACCTTGCTAGGAAAAAACCCAGTGGGAGAAAAACCATAGCTAAGGGAAAAAGAGTGCAGTGCGTATTATTCCCCCTCATAATCACTTTACTTGAGCTCATTGAAATGCCGCATTCCGATGCCATATACCAATTTCTTAAATGTTGACGTAGAGAGTGCCTTGGTAAATAAATCTGCTAAATTATCGCTTGAAAGAATCTTTTGAACAATAATATCGCCATTCTTTTGTATGTCATGAGTGAAAAAGAACTTTGGTGAAATGTGCTTGGTCTTGTCACCTTTAATAAACCCTTCCTTCAG
The DNA here is from genome assembly GCA_910596185.1 of Chrysanthemum makinoi. Classification (NCBI taxonomy): domain Eukaryota; kingdom Viridiplantae; phylum Streptophyta; class Magnoliopsida; order Asterales; family Asteraceae; genus Chrysanthemum; species Chrysanthemum makinoi. The sequence continues at coordinate 315,611,702 of OU343222.1, read as the reverse complement.
TTGACAATGCATCCCAAACACTTTCTCGGCTTGCTTCATGTATCGCTAGAATTTCTGCATGGTTGGATTAAGTCGCTGAGATCGTCTGCTTAACTAAACGCCATGAAATTGCGGTTCCTCCTCTTGTAAATACATATCTAGTTTGAGATCAATCATTGTGAGGGTCAGACGTATTGGAAGATATGTAATCTCCTTATATAACTCAAATATCTCTAATCATCATCCTATAAGATATGGACATCCATATTATAATTATCCATAACACTCCCCCTTGGATGTCCATTTGAGGATTATGCCTTGTTAAAACTTTACTAGACAAAACTCGAGGGACAAAAATCTAGTGAAGGAGAAAAAATACATAATTCCTTTATACGTTCGGGGAGGTTGCCTCATTAAAAGCCTTGCCGGAAAACCCTGTGGGGACAAACCGTGGTCAAGGGAAAAAGAGTGCAACGCGTATCTTCTCTCCCCCTGATGATCACATCACTTAAGCTCATTGAGTCAGTGAAATGCAGATTAAAGTGTCTTGATAGAATCACATGAATAAATATTCTCTACACGTTGTTCGCATATTCATATTACCATATGTCATACACCTCATGTAAGTACTTCATAAGTTACTCATTGACAACAAATTCAAAGTGAATGATATATTATATCATGTATGACCACTAGCGAGAACTTCAATCATTTCATACGCATTTTAGTATCACACTTTTAAATCCATATTGTGATCATCATCTTTATATATCAAAGGGGTCTTTTCAACATCACGTGACCTCATAAACATGAGCGTCATTTATCCATATAGTTATTTAGCATCTTTCTCTAGCTTTTATTATGTTTAAGGATTTCATCCTTAAGATATTCAATCAGAAAAATTATCTTTTCTTTCAAGGTTTAATTTCTAAGCATGCAATCGCCTTTGAAGCTCTGCTAGAGTTCCATCAATATTCAAATTATCAAACTATATGAAACTTACATCATATTGAAGACCAAGTCTTCTTACAAAGTAACATGGGCAAACATATTTATTTTATGGCACAATTTTCGGTGAGTATATTCTAAGGCGATTATAACATATATGCCTAATAATATGATTGATTCGTTATAATCAAATAATGTTCTCGAGAACTTTTCTTATATGCTCTAAGCATTAAAAATCACTAGCATGCTTCTTGCATTTTATATCTTATAATAAAATCTCAACATTATATGAGCTCTATTTATTTATTTATTTTTTTTAGACGCATATCAATTACTTATTATATTGCCAGACTTACTAAAATACATTATTGGATCCACCACATGTGAACATGTATGTGCATGATCATTTCCAAGTCTTTGAGAAAATATGTGATGCCACACTTATAACTTTTGCATAATTTAATTATCTTTCTCATAAAGACATATTCATATCCAATAGGTTTACATATTCATTTGTACGGACTTTAAGTCCCAGTAACCATGTCTCATCACAAGAGACTTCAATTGAACTTTACATCTTTTGGCCATCCATATATACATCTGCACTTCCCTTCAGTATGCTTCCATGATCCTCACCATGATTATAGCGCTATCTTATTTATTTACATAATCATTACCATATCGACGTCGATTCATTACATTTCGATTCCACACTTTACTAGATATTATATTTTATCATTTGTTGAGATCTCAAAGTTTTTCATGTACCCGGGGTTTTCAATAACCTTCATGTCTAGTTTCTATTTAAGAGTATGGGGTCTTTATTACCTCGATTCGACCATCTTGATTTTATTGCTCCATTATATCTCTTCATTCGAGGACTTTTATTTGGAATCGATTAGTCTATCACGTTGCAGACGTGCCATAGACTTACTATCAGTCATTGGTTTTAATGTTGGGGACACACCTTTTAATTGGAGCATTAGCAGCATATGTATGATCTAGTCACTTTATATAGGTCACAAAACATGCCTGGCAACTACTAGATCCTGGAATGTAAATTGTCCCTTCAACTTTAATTTCATATTTATTAGTGTGAGGATCAATATGTATATTATAATTCATTCCATAACTCTCGCTGCTCATTCTCCCCCTGAATGAATTATCAATTACAACATCCCATTATTGTGCGTTGTGGTGGATTATCAATACATGTTTCGCACATTTACATAAAACTTTAATGGGAGACATATGGTTTGTGACCAAAACCATTAAAATGGGGAGGATTCATTATAATTGTTGGCAAGATGCGAAATTTATTTCTTTATTTATTTTATAACATGCCCCAAAAACTAAGACTTTTGTTCTCATAATTATTGGCTTTGCAATCAACTGACGACGTTTTATAAACGTTTCAACAAAAGCAATTCGTGTTTGAACTTGGGCTACTTTTATGTTCAACACTTATTCCAATAAGCCCAACATAAGGAAGTATTCACCACCATTTCCAAAGATACAATTTGAAAAACCATGCTCGCATTTTATAAGACGAGTCATTCATCACGCTAAACTTAAGTTGCGCCTTTAATGATCATTTTGACGATGCATCAATTTTAAAACTCAAAATGGTCCACATGGCGGATGTATAGGCCTACATACATCCCGTCATATTATTTCCAAAACTTTATAGGACATAATCCTTACTTTAGTTTGGTGGTGATAGATGAAATATTAACTTCCATTGAGAACAATAAGAACAAACAACTCAGCCTTGAAGAACCCATAGTTCTTTTATACATTTCGCATCATTATTGACTCGGCATGGTCTAACCGGTCATGCCAATTAATACAACAATATTAGCTCATAAACTTATATTTATGACTACATGTGCTTCAATTACATTTTTTTTTTATATAAAAAAAAACTAATAATATGGAGAGCTCACATCACTCCAATTAGCTCTTTTATGCTCATTTACACATTTAATATAATTGTCACATTAGCCTATAGCATTATCAAATATTAAAGCACAAAGTGAACTAGTAAAGTATGTTATCAACCATGTCTTGCATACAAACAATTAAAATCACATAATAAACAACTCATGCATACATGGCAAACTTAATTTCACAATTAGAACAACTAAAAAAGTTATTATATTTACCTATAATATTCTTTGACAACATTCACAGTAAGTAATGGCTTTGCATATTTTTTTCATTCATGAGCCAACATTTGGATAAAAATGATTATCGTGTTAATCAAGATAGTGTGTATATATAAGCAAATTATTTCTTTTGCCGTCATGCATTCAAGACCCTTTTCACATAAGCAAGTAATAATAGCATTGAGTTTATTTGAGCAACCTATTAATTAAACAATAGCACTTTTGCATAACAATTTATGTAGATGCGCATCACGAACTAAAACATGTGTAGTCTAAAGACTCTTTCTAAAAATTTATACAATTATAAGAGATCATTTGTATATCATAAGATTCGATTCTTAATCTTATTATCCATCTAGTAATTTAACTAGTAGATGAATATACCTAGTCGTGTTTCAACTCAACCAAATTTGACAAAACATATCACAAACGTTATGTATCAAATAGCAAGATCAAACACATACCAATAATTCACTAATCATTATTTAACTTTTGTAGTTGTCATTATACGCGTACATTATAACAAGTAATGATACTTCTATCAAAAGAAAATCAATACGGACATGTGTTGAGTAATTAATATATTTAAAGTTACAAATTTATCTTTTGCAATTGAACCACTTGAAAATAAAATTTGATATCCTCATTGCTAGGAGTCTCTTTTTAATGCTTCGAGTTTATAAAAATGTTTTAGTTATCAAAATCTTTGGATAATCCTTAAATTCTATTTGAAAAAACTAAAGCATATACTCTGTAATCAACCTTTGGCAGACCATTGCGTGCCTCACGTAATGATTTTCTCAAATTTAAGAGTTTTGATACGACAATTAATAACCAAGATGGGAAAATAAAGAGCAAACATATTACCAAATAATAATTTAATAGATGACCAAACATATTACCAAGTAATTACTCTAGCATTCATATTACCAATTGATAACCAAGATGGGAAAATAAAGAGCAAACATATTACTCTAGCATTCAAACGGATAAGAATTAATAATTTAATGCTCTTTAATAATAATAATAATAGATGACCAAACATATTACCAAGTAATTGATAAACACTAGTAAACGTTATTATTGTTAAACATATATTAACCGTGCAATATATAAACACTAAGAAACAAATACTCATCAATGATAATTTTAACAATTGTTAATTTAATTGTTTCTCAAATTTACGATAGCTATTTTCGCAAAATCCAATATTTGCATCAAACATATATATAAAACTCGAAAGTATTTATTAAAAATCATTTATCAATAATAATCCCAGTATCTCATATTAAATGTGAGAAAGAATGACTCATATTAACTTATGATAATCTGCCTTTATATCAATCATTAACCAAATTTCTTTTAGAGCAAAATTAACACGCAATTTCAAGTTACAAAGAATCCTATTATGCACGTAATTCTCTCCAAAGTCAAATGTCAGTATGAAAATATGAAGATAGAAGGTAAAACAACCCATAAATTTAAACAACGCCTAATGATTCCTTTTGACATCGAATAAGTGTCCTATAATTTCTTGTTAGTTTTAGATCAACCATTCATATAATTTTATAACTCATTACGTCATCAAAAATATCATCATTTATAGTGCCTAATTTTAATTATTTATCAAAAGGAAGACAAAAAAACTTACCTCGGTAGTGTCAATATTCAACGCCAAAAACATCACTCGACGGTATCTAATCTGTCAAAATTGAGAAAAAGAAAAACATAATTTTATAGCGTGCTGATAACGTGTTGTAAAACAACGGATCTAGTAGCACAATAAGAACAATAATCAAGAGAATATAAGTGAGTATGGAAGAGAAAGATAGAACTTGATATTGGTGTGTCTCATATCACATTAGGTGCCTCTATTTATAAGGACCTTAACATGAATGATATTAAGTACAATGTTGGAAGTTACAAAGTAATCATAAAGGTGAAGGTTACTAGTTAGAGGATATGAATGTGTACAATCATTAAAATAAATATTCATAACAAATTTGCCCTTTTTCTTTTAACTTACATTTTGTTAATATCGTGTATTCACAAAAAATTTATGTGATTATTGGGTTTTTTACTTTTTTCATGCTCACTATGTTGTTAGACTTGTGCATTGCGTAGTTAGGTTTTGTTATAATTATTTATAGTAGTACAATTTTAAAAGATTTTCACTTAAAAATCGAGGTATCTAGTTATGCTTTTATGTAGAGGAATTTTCAAATGCTTACTCTTATTTTGGTGCTTACCAAGGGACAAATCCTCACCATCCATCTAGTTTGATCTAAAGGTGGGGATAAACCTAAGATTTAATATGGAAACCTAAGTCCATGTTTTTTTTTCTCCTTTTTCTTTGTCTTTTTGTATTTCTTATTTATTAACATTTTTTCTTTCTTTTTCCTTTTTCTTTTTGGAATTCACGTTTATGTATTGGATTTTTTTTTCACATTTTTTTATTAACATTTTTTTTCTTTTTCTTTTTTTGTTCATTTTTTTTTTTGGAATTCACGTTTATATTTTGGATTTTTTTTTTTTAATTCACGTTTTTTTATTCAAGTTTTTTTTTTTTCCGATTTCATACGTTTCCATCTGTATTTATACGTTTTCGTCCGTGTTCATGTGTTTTCGTCCATTTTTCTACGTTTTCATCCGTTTTCGTACGTTTACATCCGTTTTCGACCTTTTGTCCGTTTTCTGACGTTTTTGTACGTTTTCATACGTTTTCACCTGTTTTCAAACGTTTTTCTCTATTTTCATACGTTTTTACGTTTTCGTCCATTTTTAAACATTTTTTTCTCTGTTTTCATACGTTTTCGTTTTTATAATTATTTACTTTTACGCTTTATACGTTTTGCGTTTTCTTACGTTTTGCCCATTTACGCCCGCTTTCATACGTTTTGTTTTCTTACGTTTTCGTTTGTTTTCATACGTTTTCTGCCCATTTTCTTACGCGTCCGCTTTCTTTCGTTTCCGTCCATTTTCATACGTTTTGACGTGTTTTACGCTTTCATACGTTTTCGTGCTTTTCTTACGTTTTCGCCATTTTCATACGTTTTTTCGTTTTTAGGTTTTCATGTATTTTCATCCGTTTTTAGACGTTTTCGTCTGTAATTTTATGTTTTCATGTATTTTCGTCCGTTTTTATACATTTTCAGACGTTGTCATCCATTTTTTACGTTTTTGTCCATTTTTAGATGTTTTCGTCTATTTTCAGACGTTTTCATCTCTTTTCAGACGTTTTCATCCGTTTAATACGTTTTTGTCCGTTTTCAGATATTTTTGTCTGTTTTCAGATGTTTTTGTTCGTTTTCATACGTTTTTCATTCGATTTTGTACGTTTTTGTCCGTTTTCAAACGTTTTCATTTTGATATTTGTCAGTGACACTTATTTATCTCTTGTGATATAACACTGTAAGGAAAATAAAAAGTATTACATTTTTCATCGTGTATGTGTTATCAGTTGTGATACTCAACTAAGAATGTGATGGTTGTGTTTTTGAAAATATTTCGAATATTTTTGTTTTGTTTTATGATATTATGAAATATTAGAAAAGTTGTTCAACTGAAAACAAGAGATGTTATGATACTTTTATTAGACTTGTGGTGGATTTTTCTATTTAATGGATACATTGTGCATGTTTCGATAGGTTTTATAGCGGGATTTGAAAATATCTATAATTTGAATCAGCAAACTAAATAAGCTATTGTTGAAGATAGCACACATTTTTATAAACAATCTGAGAAAGCTCAAACAGCTGTGATATCACAGGTGATATCACCTCACTTGTGTGTACCTTTGATATCATGTGTGATATTACCGGCGATAGCATGTGTGACATTATAGTTTATATCACTTGTGATATATTGTGATATCACCTGTGATATCATGTGATATCCCAAGTGAGGTGATATCACTTGTGATATCATGTGTGATATCACAGGTTTTTGAGCTTACTCAGTTTGTTTATAAGGATGTGTGCTTTCTTCAACCATAGCTTATTTGGTTTGCTGATTCAACCATAGATATTTTTAAATCTCGCTATAAAACCTATCGAAACATGCACAATGTATCCATTAAATAGAAAAATCCACCACAAGTCTAACAAAAGTTTCATAACATCTCTTGTTTTCAGTTAAACACATTTTCTAATATTTCATATTATCATAAAACACAAAAATCTTCCTAAATATTTTCAAAAAACAAATAAGAAAAATGAACAGAATCATCACAGTAATATAATAAGTGGTGTTTATTATCATTTCTTTCATATATACTTGGTAAAATACTAAATTCTTATCACATTTGATATGAATTTAATATTTCACATTCTTAGTTGAGTATAACAACTGATAACACATACATGATGAAGAGTGTAATACTCTTTATCTTTCTTACAGTGTTATATCACAAGAGATAACTAAATGTCACTTAAAAATATCAAAATGAATAAAAAGGAAGCAAACTAGAAAAATAGAGACTTAACATATTCTTAAAATCAAACAAGTGTTGCATTAAATTAGCATTTTTTTGAACAAAATAAGAATTTACCTAAAGAAACTTTAAGCCTTTTATTTCTATTAAGAGTATAATATCACAAGTGATAGATAACATTGGTTGCATTAAAAAAATATGCGCTTGTCAATTGCAATGAAAAACACAAAAACTATCTTGAAACTGAAAATTATAAAAATATTATAAAACACATAGGTGATAATATATAAAAATATACAGAGCAATGAAATATCCAAGGTGATATTAAAGGTTAAAAAAACATACTTATTTGTTTATAAAATATCACAAGTTATATTAGACATTAACTTTTTTTTAAATAAAATATCACTATTGATATTAGACATGTAATATAATAAAGTTTAATAGTAAGCACGCAAACGTATGAAATTAGACGAACACGTATAAAAACTTAAAAAAAATGACGAAAACGGACAAAAACGTATAAAAACGAATGAAAAGCGTATAAAAACGTATAAAACGGAAAAAAGCGTTTGAAAATAGATGAAAACGTATAAAAACGGATGAAAATGGACCGAAACGTATGAAAACGTCTGAAAACAGACGAAAGCGTCTAAAAATGGACGAAAACGTAAAAAAATGGACGTAAGCGTATATAAACCTATGAAAATCGATGAAAACGTAAGAAAACGGAGAAAAACGTAAGAAAATAGACGAAAACGTATTAAAACGGACGAAAACGTAAGAAAACAGGCGAAAATGTATGAAAATGGACAAGAACGTAAGAAAACGGACGAAAACAGGCGAAAACGAACGAAAACATATGAAAACGGACAAAAACGTAAGAAAAAGGACGAAAAAGTATGAAAACGGACGAAAACGAACGAAAACGGACAAAAACGTAAGAAAACAGAAGAAAACATATGAAAACAGAAGAAAATGTAAGAAAACGAACGAAAACGTAAGAAAACAGACAAAAACGTATGAAAATGGACGAAGATGTAAGAAAACAGAAGAAAACATATGAAAACGGATGAAAACGTATGTAAACGTAAGAAAACGGACGAAAACAGATAAAAACGTAAGAAAACGAACGAAAACAGACGAAAACGTAACAAGACTGACGAAAACGGACGAAAACGTATGAAAACGGACGAAAACGTAAGAAAATAGACGAAAACGTAAGAAAATGGACGAAAACGTATGAATACGGACAAAAACGTAAGAAAACAGACGAAAACGGACGAAAACGTATGAAAACAGACGAAAACGTATAAAAAGCGGAAAAAACGGACAAAAACTTCAAAAAATGTATGAAAACTGACGAAAACGAAAAAAAAAAAAAGAAAACAAAAAAAAAGTGAAGTTATAAAAAGTGATTAAAAAAAGAGAAATAATAAGAAAATAAACAAGAAAAATAAAAAGAAAAGAAAAATACAAGAAAAAGACAAGAAAAAAAACATGGACTTAGGTTTAGACATATTAAATCTTAGGTTAATAACCACCATTTGATCAAATTAGATGAAAGATGAAGATTTATCCCTTAGTATGCAAGGATTTTTGAGTATGCAAAATAAAGTGCCTCCTTTTATGTATTTATGTGTTCCTTGTCTTTTTAAAGGTTTTTATATAATTGTTACGTAGTATATCTTAGACTACTTTTTATGCGTGTAACTATATGAGCGGGAGGTCTTTCTGAGCATAGTCTTACACATATTTGGGGTTAGGTATATATTGTTGTTGTTTATCTTAGACCAATTTTATGGCACATTTTATTTGCAAAATAATGGTTGTAGACGTATACTGTAAATCGTAAGTCATGAGTGACGGGCCTAAATATTGCTCCTTTGTCTCTGTAATGATGGTATTACACGACTCACTTCTTCTATGTTAATCATGAAATCAGTTAGCAAACTATTAAGGTTACTTGATTATAGTAAAAAGAAATGATTTAAACAAAGATGAATTAAGATTAAGTGGTCGCAAATGAAAATCAAATTGTACAACAAACTAGTTGTAAATTGTAATGGACTTGAAGTTTGGTACGGGTGTTAAGAATTCGGGTAATCCACATAAACCGAAAACTGAAATCAAACCGAACAAAAAAAATCGAACCAAATTTGCAATCAAACCGAATTTATCAAAAATGAACTGAACCGAATTAAATATTCAGTTTTCGGTTTAGATATGCTTTTGACAATCTAAACCGAAAACCGAATTTATATAAATATATATATAAAAAACCATTAAGATTTTATCCTAGCATAAAAAAGCATTTTTAAGCATATAATAGTTCCTATTTATTTATTTATTTTTCCTAAAAATCTTTATAATTAAAATAAAAAAAGGCTATTTGTATAAAAAGGCATCATATTTGTCACTTTTTGTCACTATATGTTGTGTATTTTTTTTTCAACTTGACACTAACCTTTTGAATTCATGCTATTGTGTGTGCCGGTTACCTACTTAACCTGTTGGAGCCGGCCAAGTTAACGGCCGTTAATTTTATTATTGCATCGTTAGTCCCTTTTGTCTGTTTTTAACGAACGTTTATTATATTATTGCACCGTTAGTCCTTTTTGTCCGTTTTTACACGTTTTCGTCGCCGTTTTGTCCCGCTTACACGCTTTTGTTTTGCACGCTTTGGACCGTTTTAACGCTGCTCATTTTGCACGCTTTACACCTTTTCATTCGTTATTGCACGTTTTCGTCCATTTTACACGTTTTCGTTCGTTTTTACACGTTTTTTTCGTTTTTGCATGCTTTTATCCGTTTTTACACGTTTTCATTCGTTTTCGTCCGTTTTACACGTTGTCGTTCGTTTTTGAACGTTTTACATGCTTTTGTTTGATTTTACACCTTTTCGTTCGTTTTTACACATTTTCGTTTGTTTTTGCACGCTTTCGTCTGCTTACACACGTTTTCGTTTATTTTTGCACGTTTTCGTCTGTTTTTACATGTATTCATTCATTTTTGTACAATTTCTCCATTTTTACATGTTTTCGTTCGTTTTCGCACGTTTTCTTTTATTTATACACATTTTTGTTCGTTTTTACACATTTTCGTTCATTTTGCATGTTTTTACACCTTATCGTTCGTTTTCGCACGTTTTTCTCCATTTTTACACGTATAGAAACTAATGAAAACGTATAAAAATGAACAAAAACGTGTAAAAAACGGACGAAAACATGCAAAAACGAACAAAAATGTGTAAAAACAAACGAAAATGTGTAAAAACGAACGAAAACATGTAAAACGGACGAAAGCGTGCAAAAACGAATGAAAACGTGTAAAAATAAACGAACGTAAAAACAAACAACGAAACGGCTAAAGCATGCAAAACGAACGAAACGGCAAAACGAACAAAAAACGCGGTAAAGAACGAAACGCATAAAAATGAGCGAAAACATGAAAAACGAACCAAAACGTGTAAAAACGGACGAAAGCGTGCAAAAACGAATGAAAACATGTAAAACAGACGAAAACGTGCAAAAACAAATGAAAACATGTAAAACAGACGAAAACGTGCAAAAACGAACGAAAACGTGTAAAAACGAACGAAAACGTGTAAAAACAGACGAAAACGTTAAAAAACAAACGAAAAGTGTAAAAACAGACGAAAACGTGAAAAAATGAACGAAAACGTGTAAAAACGGACAAAGACGTGCAAGAACGGACAAAATCGTGTAAAAACCAGCGAAAAGGACCAACGGTGCAATAATATAATAAATGGTCGTTGAAAACAGACGAAAAGAACTAACGGTGCAATTAAAAAATTAACGGCCGTTAACTTGACCGGCTTCAACAGGTTAAGCAGGTTACCGGTAAATACAATAGCACAAATACAAAAGGTTAATGTCAAGTTGAAGAAAAAAAAAGTACGCAACATACAATGACAAAAAGTGGCAAGTATGATGCCTTTTTATGCAAATAACCCTTTAAAAAAAATTTAATGATGTAATTCGGGTCAAAAAATCGAACCGAATTTAAATTTGGTTTTCAGCTCAGTTAAATACAATTTTAATTCAGTTCGGTTCGGTTTTTGATTTTATCCTAAAGAGTTTACCGAATAATCCGTTAACGGTGACCGGCCCTAAAGTTTGGGCAGGTTTATATCTTACATTATGGACTTTGTGTAAGATGAGGTTTTGTTATCATACTTGGCCTTGTCCAATAGCTTCTTTTTCGCTAGGAGACAAAACCTTATAACATGTAATTCAAAAAAGAAAATACTTTAAAAGTTTTTTTTTATAATAATAATAATAAAAAAAATGCATTTAACTTGTCCGTTTTTGTTATTCTATGTATTCTTCTTTATTTTTGCTATTAAAACATAAACTTTTCAAATGTGTATTTTGTAACCATTTTACCCTTACATTTTTCAAAAATTAAAAGGTAAAATGGTCACTTTATATGAATAATATATACACAAGGGTCGAATTGTCAAGATTTGTGTTTTAATAGCAAAAAATAAAAAATACCATACATAACAACAAAAATGAACAAGTTAGATACATTTTTTTTGTTATTACCCTTATTATTTCTTTTTGTATAAGTTGATCTAAAGTATTTTCATAACAATTTTGAGTCATTAATCATTCTTGAGTTATCAGGAAGATCTTAAACCCTTATTTTTATTTTATTTATGTATAACGTGTAGCGGTCAAAATTTCGTTTTGATAAGAAACTGGCCGGCAACGACTTTTTCGGAGTATTTAGTTTTAGAGTATAGAATTATATGTTTGGCAACGCTTTTTCCAGGTTCTAGTTAATATCTAGTAAAAACACCAATAATAGAAGAAGTATTTTTTTTTTTCGTTTTCCTTTTAAGATTGTGCATTTATTTTACATTTTATGTTACGACTACAACTCGTCACCAAATAATTTATAAAAAACAGTGCTGTAAGTAAAAAATGATCAAAGTTTATAATACAAGTAAAACCAAATTTGGCAAAGACAAACTAATAATTTACCATAGTGACAAAAACCATCTCATTGTGCTCAATTAGCGAAAAACATTCTAGAAAAACAGCTACGAAAATAACATAATCGCGTACATAAAAGTTAAAAAGCTTGACTTCCACCCCACACTGATAATGAATAAAATCAAAATATCTTTCCATTTCCTATTTAGCATAGTTCAAAAAGATAGAGGGGGTAATATGTAAAACAAGTGAAAGCAACACAAAAAGTAGTAGCAGTAGACAGTGATACTTGCTTGTCTCAGATTCTCACACCACTTGAGTCTACAGTACTACACCACTACTTTCGTTAACAACAAACTAAAACTCTGTTAGGGTTTCGATTAACAGCTTCAGGTATAATGCCAGTCTACTTTCTTCTTCTTCTTCTTCTTAACTGTTTTGTTTAAGTTACTGCTTGTTTTTTACTGTTCAATGGTGGTGGTTGAAAAACAATAATGATGATTGATGAGTGTAACATTCCTTTTTTTTAATACATATGCCACGTCATTAACTGATGCGACCTCCACATCAGCCGTTGTTTAGTGTTATCATTTCTTCTTTAACTCTTCGATTGTTTTAGCTATTTAGAGCACAAGGTATCGTGCATACGAATAACACGTTATTGGTATGCCACATGAGTGTCATATTATCCCCTTCTAATAATACACCAATAGCTAAAACATCCCTCCCTCATAACACACCACTAACATGTTATTGGGTCTCACAAAATACACCACTAAAAATACCCATTCACTCACAATAAAAAAAAAAAAAAAAAAAAAAATAGCATTTGGCATGAGCGAGTCAAATGGCTTGGGGTTCCTTTGGCTCACGAATGACACAAGTGGCGGTATGGTTTGGCTCACCAATGGCACGAAAAAATAGACATTTGGCATGTTAAATGCCTCGATACCGTGTGCTCTTAGAGCACTAGATATGGTAGATACCAATAGCATGTTATCGGTATGTCACCTCAGCGCCACATCATACCCCTCCCAATAACACACCAATCATTCAAACACACCACTAACATGTTTACTGCTGCGTGTTTTTAATTGTGTAGTTAGGTTTTATTATAATTATTTATATTAGTACATTTTTAAGAAGATTTTACTTAAAAATCGAAGTATGACTGTCTACATCATACGTGTCTTTGCCCACACATACGTGGGGTTGGGTATTGTTGTTGCTGTTTATCTTAGACCAATTTTAGGGCACATTTTACTTGCAAAATAAAGTTGTAGGTAAAAAATAGGCTTTAAATCGCACGATTAAACGGTGTTTCATGCTTAGGGGGTGTTTGAATTCAATTTAATTGACTTAATTGTTTTTTGATGTACATTATTTGTTACAAATGTTAGACTTGTGCATTGTTGTATAACTTTCATTGTGTGCGTTGCGTAGTTAGGTTTTGTTAGAATCGTTTATTATAGAATAGTTTCGAGGCAAATATTACATACAAATTGAAGTTGCAGGCTGAAATTTAAGCTTTCAATCACGCGATGTATCCGCGGTTCATGCTCATTGTGTGGTGGTCACGCAGTGTACACAAGGGAAATTTTCAATTTGAGCGTTTTGTAGTTAGGTTTTGTTGGAATAATGTATCTTAGAACATATTTAAGGCATATTTATATGACATACAAATTGAAGCTATTGGTTGAAACTGATAGGTCTCAAATCAAGTGATTAGCCTGATTCTCATAGTGAACTGAATTCCTGAAATGGTGTCCAAACTGACTAATCATGAGAAGCAGCTGTGGGAAGCCGGGTCGAAGCTATTATATTTGCAATTTCCAACCGCGGAGCTTCTCCTCATTCTTCAAGTTAGGTTTTACCTTCATGTCTATTTTATAATTGACGATGCTTGCAGTTGATGGTCTTGTTTGCTAGTTTTGAATGGATTACAAATGATATGATGTTATTAGTCACTGTAATTTGTACTGCCTATTTATATATATTTTACTAGTAGTATATATTTTATTTGGGCTCCGTGCTTAGGGGGGCTGTTTTGGGTTGCTTAATTTTAAGTGCTTATCTGCTTAGTAATGAGCAGGTATGAATCTGCTTACTTTTAAGTGTTTATTTCAGTGAAAAATAGGCAAATTAACAATTCTATCCAAAAACAAGCAGATAATCACTTGACATAAGCAATTCAAAACATCATCTATAGCGTTTGTTATATTTCCACTGAACAAGATTTTCATCTCAACTCTTTTGCTACAACAAATGCCCGTTAACATTTTTCCATTTTTTGATATGTTATCATAATAGGATATTGAGACACTTGTGATGAGGTCGACAGTACGAGTGAACATTTCCAATTCCGAATCATTAAAATATGCAATGCCAGTAACAAATGCATTGATTGCTACACGACTGTTGAGCCATCCTGATATGGATGTAAAAATCTCAGTCGCATGTTGCATCTGTTTTGTCTTCAGAACTACGGTTGGTTACGAACCATACAATAATGAACAAATGAAGGTATACAACATCTGAATGAGCTTTTTATGTAACTCGTTGAGAGTCTTTAGATGATAATCTACTATACACCTCCCAAGTAACTGCCCTTATGCTTGTTGATGCATAGGATTTCTTTGAACTCGTTGTAATCACGTTCGAGAAAGCCTATTCTGCATCTCCTGGATGCTCTTTCAAGATAACTACGATTCTCGAACACTTAAGCATTGGTAAATTTTCGGTGCTGATGTGCGACCTGCAGCTGGATGGACTAATAGTTCGCCTATTTACACAGTTTTTAACCAATGCTGAGTAAGAACTCTAATTCTTTTCTTTGCTAGTCAGGTTTTGTGTATGATTCACCAGAATGGTTTGTTTATTTAGTGAAAGACTTGTAACTAAATTAAGCTTGTTCTTCTGATTTTTTTTAGCTTCAATCCCACTCCTATTGTACTTATGATGAAGAAAATCATGACCGTGATCATAAAGGAAAGTAAGCCGCTAAATTCCGAGCTTGGACAACTCATAGTCAGATGCGTAAGAATAGAGAATCAGGTGATCATTATGTGTCCATTCATTACTAAATTTACAATATCAAAACACTGAAGTATTGTTTCTCTTTTAGATTCCTTCGTCAACGCGACTAGGGGGAGACGTTCTCAAAAACTGTGCTGCTCAACTCAAACCGTATCTTCCAGATAGGGTACAGTTTCGTTGATCCTTATGATTATTTCTAACTGGCACTTACAATGTGCAATAATTACATTTCTTTTTCCAGATGGTTAATGAAGTTTACAATTTTCTGGGAGAAACTATTCCATCTACAACTGATATCAGCAATTTGAGGAAGGACGCCACTCACAAGAGGAAACTTGACTGTCTAGCGGGAAGCAGCAATATGGTGAATCCTATAAGGCGTTGTCAAGATGCAAATAGACATACGGTTAACCTTGTGCATCCAATCTAAAGATGAAAGAATACACGTTCATTTAATTTCGTCATATACTAAAGTTATTGTCCACATTTCTTTTCCAGGATGCTGATAAAGTTAACAACTCTTTGGGAGGAACTATATCAACCACGAGTGATAGATTTCACATGTTAAAACTCGAGTGTCAAGAGGGAATCAGAAATACGGTGCAGCCTGTAATGAATTATCAACATGGAATGCTTTCATTTTTGTCCAAGCAACTAATGCCACCCAAGCCTGTAACAGAGGTGAATGGAAAACACAAGAGAACTAACACTACATAGAAGGAACACCTTCTGCTGAAAATAATTCTAGTTAGGGGTGGCAAAATCGTCCGTTAGGTTGGGTAACTGGTCAAAATGGGTATTTTTTGGAGTGGGTGAAAATGGGTCAGGACGGCCCGCAAACATGATTTGTCTTTTCATTTATCGAATTATCGATATTTAATCATTGAAGTTCTATACAGTTTGAATAGTTTTTGGGGGAATTTTAACCGTGAAGTATAATCCAAATTGACCCGTTGACCCATAAAGGGATTGAGAACTTTAAATTAGCACCTTTTATTCTAGTTCTCCTATCTGAGGTCATGTCCTCGGTTATGTCCTCGGTTAGACGAAGCTCCATCAGGAGGAGGCCACAAACAGCGCCAGTTAGAAGGGTTGAAGCTCTAGTAGTTAATGGCGTGAGGAGAAGGGGTAGACCCAATCTCAGGTGGGAGGATAGACTAAAGTTAGACATGATGGAGCTTCGTCTAACCGAGGACATGACCTCAGATAGGAAAGGGTGGAGAGATAGAATTAGGATTTGCAGAGTAAACAAAATCTTTCCTGCCTACTGAAAACAGATTGTTTACACCGTCGTCCTTGGGCTCTTCTCCTTGCGTATGATTGTGTTTTGTAATAAAAAACGAAGGTGTAAACCTATGCTCTTGATGCCAATTGTTGTCCCAACTCTAGATCAATGATATGTAGATTGCAAATGTAAAGTAAATGAATAAGTAAAATTGTCTATTAAATATAAATGATTCGGTACATAATACATATATATGTTTCCAACCGGTTTTTCCAAACGTTGTGACGGTTATGGATTTGTAACCGTTTCTTAACCGCCAATAATAACTACTTTACGGTTATTAAGTTTCTACTTGACATGTTTGGTCCTTCGTCTAATAATAATAACATAAGAAGCATAAAGATAAAGATTATCGGTTCACATACCCCCTATTTTGCCACCATTACTTCAGGAACAACTGATATTCTGTCTAATGGCGTGATACCCCTTTCCTGAAAGTAGTTATAAGTTTTTATCTCAAGGATTTGGTCCAAAATAACATAAACGCGGCCATATTGGTTCGTGGGTGTTTAATGCTGTTTTGATTTCAGGCTGGCCTGTTTATGCATTATCCTGTATATAAAGTTGGTCAAATTGCCATCAACCATGTCACAAAATTATTGTCCAATGTACAACAATCACATTTCTTTTACATAAGGCTATGGAAACTGCTCTTTCTACAACCGAGACAAGCAAGTTGAGGAAGGATGCAACTTATTGTATATAAAACTCGAGTGTCTAGAGAGAAGCATAAAGATGTTGACTGTAGACTCTAAGGTGTCGTCAGCGAGGGATACGTTTATGATTAAAGTCTATCTTTTCTTTCTTTTTTTGTGTTGTACAAAAAATGAACTGCATAAAATATGATTAAATTCTATATTTTATAATGATTATCTAAATTCTAAGATTAGAGGATTTAGGTTCTATGCATTTTGGGTGACTTTTGACCCATTACGTGGACCATATGTGGCGAAGTATAATCCAAATCTATGGTTCTATGGTTTTATATACAAATCTATTCTGATTCAGGCTCAATCTGGTAAGCATGGTGAGAGTTTCGTGGTGTTATAGTGTGAACGTCTTTTCTGCAGGTATCATCAAGGAGTTGTGACATTTTTTGACGGTAGAAATAAGAGGCACAAGGTGAGCACATTGCTCACTGAACAAACATTTTATGTGTACTTTGTATGTAAATTAACATCTGTTGTTATGACTTTGTAGTTATTGTATGACGATGGTGATGAAACACTCTTAAACCTCGAGCGGGATCAATGGGAGTTGGTGCAAAATGTGTCGGATTGTGTATATATCTCCCTATCTTTCTTTATATGTTCTTATAATTTATTATAGAAAGGCCAATTGTGGGACAACAGCATATACAAACGAACTAGAATGAAAAACTCAAAAAAGTACTTCAAGACTTTGCTGGTCAAAACGGGTCGGGTCAAGTTTATGTTGACCTTTGTCATATTTCTTGGTTCATGATTACAAAAACTATACTGTTAAAAAGTAATATATTTTTTTATGGGATAACAATGTAGGAGAGGACCAATAAGTATTAAATTCTTTTTAAGTGTTGACCTATGACGTCACCAGTGTAATTGGCTTATATTTTTTGGTACCACAATTCGTGATCCTACCGTCTGTTCCACCACCTCTAATATTCATTCACTTGGTGCAGATAGAACCGGCAGTGACTATAAATGATTCATCTCCTCAATCTGGCATAGCATGTGTCCAAGGCTACAAGGTGAAGAACGTCAACGCACTGATCCTTGAAGCCATTTTCAAGAAACACGGCGACATTGCATCGGAATGTGTATTCAAAACAGCTTCTGTGAGAGAATCTATCCTTGAGGTTGTTTGTGATGTTGTCAGGAAAATCCAAACCAATGATGTGAAAACCATAATTTCTGAGATGGAAGAAATAGAGAGCCAAGTGTCAGGTGCAGAGGCGAACAAAATTAATGTGAAATGGCTTAGAGCTCATTTAGAATCCATCGACAAAAGGAATGAGGCGTTGAAAAAGTACAGTATGCATATAAAAATGAAAGAAAACACCAGTTTGGTTTCAAGAGCTGCCAAAATGGATCTGAACCAGAAACAGATAGAGCTCCTGACTGCACAACAACGTTCTGAAGAGGCTGAAAGGTGCGTGAAAGTACTCCATCTTGTAGAACAAAAGCTAAATGACGACATCTTGGAATCAAAGGCTGAAAAATGCAAGTGGGTTGTAAAACCTCTCATATAGGCTACTTAAGTTAATCTATAGATGTGTAACCTTAGAAGATTGTCAGGGTCGCGCCTACACCCCTATTTTGTCACCATTATTACCTTAGAAGATCAAGGCGTGGGACTTGTTTATGAAAGACGGATCCAAGTTTTATGTATATAGCCATTTCTTAAATACTTAGTATTAGCTTTTTGTTGCATAATCCTTTTGATATGCTTGTTAAAGATCACAATATATGTATGTGCCTTTACTAGAGGTAGCGATGATCAGGTCGGTCGAGTAATGGGTAAAATGGGTAATTTTGAGTCAAAGAGGACTGGGTTTGGTTGGGTTTTGTTAGAAACACGTTGTCCATAAATTTTTATATGCTATAATCAATTTGGTGCCAAATATGATTAGAATTTATATACTAGTTTAATAATAATTTTGTTTGTTAATAACAAAAAAATCAAAAGGAGTCGAAATCAAACTTTGGACGACTTTAGGGTGCGTTTGGTATTCATACAGGAATCAATATCGCTATGGGTTTGATGTTAAAATGGAATGGGATATATATCATTGCTTATAAGTTCTTGTTTGGTTTGTTTAGAAAGATAATTAAAAAATCAAAACATAAAAAAAAAGGTGAAAAAACACGATTTTTTTTGTCGAAAGTATATCAACGTACCTAACTATAGAAAGATAATTAAATGCTCGTCATATTGTTATATTTTTTTTCGCTTAACGATTAACGGTTTGGAAGAAATTAATATTTGAAAAATAAAAAATGAAAATAGATTTTTTAAATTGTTAGTATTAATCTTATTAATTAGATCAAATAAAAATAAAGTAAATAAAGAGGGGAAATTGATCCTTAATATTAAAAAACTGTTTGGTATGTAAATAATCTCTATATAAATTTAAGTTTAATTAATATTTTAAAATTATAAAAATATATTATTTATAAACTAGAGTAATAATTTTTTTCTCTTACATCAAATCCAAATCCAAATCAAAATCCTAATCTTAATTTTAATCCTAAACCTATCTACAAACTAAATAGGCCTAAAGTTCAAATGGAAAATCAAAGGGGGGAGTTGAGAAACATGTGGTTGAAGATAAAGCATGCAAAAAGCCCTCACATGAAGGCACTGTTAGTCGAAAAGACTAGACTTGCAAAAATTGACAAGATCAAAGAGGACTATAAATTTCTATACTTCTTTTTATGAATTTTACTCTAAATTTCTTAGCCACACATATATATATTTTGGCCTAGCCTCTAATTTTGTTCTTTAATACACAGTAAAAAGTTTCCAGAAAAGAACTGTAACATGTACAGTAATAGTTTTACCACCACAACTTTAACTTTTTGGGGTTCATTTTCCCCCCAAAACCTTTTTCCCGCCCTTTATGTGGATATTTGATAAGAAGCTCAATTTTTTTGGCAGAATTACATACAAAAACTTGTAAGTTGAATTGAGATTTCAAATTAAGGTTTATCAGTATCATGCTCGTTGTGTTGTTACAATTAATGTAGGGCATTGTGTAATCCACCGGGTTTAAATCGACCTTTTCAGGAGGTTGGCGTGGCCACTTTAAAGTTGTTTGCACCTGGCCGAATTGAACATGAGACCTCCCACATTTTAGTGCACTGTGTAGTTAGATTTTGTTGTCTTTTAGAACAAATTTAAGGCAATTTTACATACGAGTTGAAGTTGTTGTTGGTTAAATTGAGTTTTCGGTGCACGTGGTTAATCGGATTTTCATGTTTGGGTTTTGTTAGGATCATTTTTATTTGAACATTATTACGGCAAGTTTACATACAAATTAAAGTTGCTGTAGGTTGAATTGAGGTCTAAAATAAACGGATAAACGGATGAGGTTTTCCTTGTTCAGGTTAATTTGGGAGGGCGAGTCTTTTGAATAAGATGTAGAACCCTTCCTTGGCCTCCCCAAAATGTGTACCTCCTTCTGTGAGGAGGTCAAGTGCCTTTACCTAGTTTTGAGGTCTAAAATCACGCAATTTATCGGTTTTCATGCTCATTTTGTTTTTAGGTTTTGTATACTCGAAATCTTAGAGGACAAATTTACGGCAAAATTGTTACATATCAATCAAGTTTGTAGGTTAAAATCGAGGTCCTAAATTAGGCAATTTATCAGTTTTTCATGCTCATTGTGTTTTAAAGTTTTGTTAAACTCGTTATATTTGTGCATTGTTTGTTTAGGTTTTGTCAGTACATTTTTATGTTAGAACATATTTAAGCTAAATTTACATACAGATCGAAGTTAGTTGGGTAAAATTGAGGTCTCAAATCACGTGCTTATCGGTTTTTCATGCCGCGTGCAGTTGACTGAATTCCTAAGATGAGGTACAGATGGAAGGAGCTTAGGATGGCAGGTGAGAGGCTACAATGTGTATCGTTGTCAAGTCCTGAACTACTCAACGATCTTCAAGTTAGTTTTTTCTTCTATTCAATACTATTTTATATTTGATAATAATGTTTTGAGTTGCCTCAATGAGAAAAGTTGAATAGTATAAGTTGGGTTGCCTCATTGTACATTAGTTTAGCGGTTCAGGTTTACTTAGTTTTTGACTTCAGTTATAGCAGACTAGCAGTGTATACAAACTTAGCTTAAATTATATAAGATATGTATTGTTTGTTTTGTGCACTCTTATTGTTATAGTATTCTGACGTTTTCTCTGAACAAGGTTATATTTTCACTCGTGCTCTTTACTACTATTATTGACGATTTTCCAACTCTATGGTGTATTATTGTAATAGGACATTGAGAAACTTCTATCTAGGTGGAAAAGTCCTTTATACTCTTCCACAGCGGAATCTGCAATGCAGCCATTAATTGATGCACTAATTAGTGAAGAACTAATGGGACATCCTTGTATGGATGTGAATATCACAGTTGCATGTTGCATCTGTGATGTCCTGAGAATTATGGGTCATAAAGATCCATACGATTCTGAAGAACTGAAGGTATGGAAACATCTGGACGAGCTTTTGATTTAACTTGTCGAGAATCCTTAGAGGATTTTTGGTTACTATGTAAAACTCCCAAGTAATTGCCTTTTCCTTGTCGATGATGTACAGGGATTTTTTGAACTGGTAGTGATGACGTTCGAGAAACTATCTTCTACATCTGGTGGATGCTATACAAAAATGACTAAAGTTCTTAAAACTTTAAGCGATGGTAGATTTTCAGCGGTGCTGATGTATTACCTTCAGCTGGACAGACTAATAGCTCGACTATTTAAACAATTTTTAACTGTTGCTCAGTAAGGTCTCTAATTCTTTGCTATCTATTTTTAACGGTTTTTGGAAGTAAGATCTCTGAATTTATAAAAGAATTGCACCGTTTTTGTGCTAAAATCGCCATGCTTACGATCTTAAAGTCTAAAACTTCGATTGTTTAATGGCTAGTTCTTTTGATATCGAAATGAAACATTATGTTATTTAGTGAAAGACCTATATGCTCAACTAAGTTTCTTCTTTCTTCTCTTTTCTTTTAAGCTCGAATTCATCTGCTGTTTATGCATGATGAAGCAAATTATGACCATAATAATAGAGAAAAGCAGGAGACCTAATCTCGAGTTTGTAGATCTTCTAGTCACAAGTGTACGAGAGGGGAATCAGGTAATCATCATGTTTTCGATCACCACAATTTACTTGAATATTGTTCCTCTGCTAGATTGTTCCATTGTGGGATTTTTGTTACATATAAATAATCTTTTTTAGTAATTTAATATCATCCTATTGTTCAACGTATGATAGTTAGATTTCTTTTTCCAGTTGGCAGTACAAGTTTACAGTATTGTGGGACACACTATTCGATCTACAACTGATATAAGCAAGCTGAGAGAGGACACAACTCACAAGAGGAAACTTGACTGTCTAGAGGGAAGTAGCAATATGGTGCATCCTATAAGGCGTTGTCAAGATGCAAATAGACATACGGTTAACCTTCTGCATCCAATCTAAAGATGAAAGAATACCCATTCATTTAATTTCGTCATATACTAAAGTTATTGTCCCCATTTCTTTTCCAGGATGCTAATAAAGTTAACGACTCTTTGGAAGGAACTATATCAACTACCGGTAATAGAATTCACATGTTAAAACTCGAGTGTCAAGAGGGAATCAGAAATACGGTGCAGCCTGTAACGCATTATCAACATGGAACTAGGGATACAGTTACCCTTCAAGGCCTCCATTCTGAAAATGAAAGAACACATGAAAAGAGAACGCTTTCATTTTTTGACAAGCTACTAATGCCACCCAAGCCTGTAACAGAGGTGAATGGAAAACACAAGAGAACAAACAAAACGTATAAAAGGAACACTATCTGCTTCAAAATTGGTATTTTTTGGAGTGGGTGAAAGTGGGTCAGGATGACCCGCAAACATGATTTGTCTTTTCATTTCTTGAATTATCAATATTAAATCATTAAAGTAAAATGCTTATGAAGTTCTATACAGTTTGAATAGCTTTTGGGGGACTTTTGACCGCGAAGTATAATCCAAATTGACCCGTTGACCCATAAAGGGATTGAAAACTTTAAATTAGCACCTTTAATTCTAGTTCTCCTTTGAACTTGAATGATTCTTTGTTCCAGTATGAAAAACATATTCTGAACTATAAAAAAATCTGTACTTTTTCAGGCTCAATCTGTTGAGCATGGTGAAAATGTGGTGGGGAGGAGGATAAAAATTTGGTCCCATAAAGATGAAATGTAAGTATCATAGCACTTAATAATGTTTATGAGATCTTTGTGGATCAATTAATTTGATAATATTTTGTTACAGTTCTTATGGAGTTGTGAAATCCTATGATTGTATGATGAAAATTCACAAGGTATGAATGTAATGTTATTTGCTCCGAGGTTTCAATTAGCGTTTTCTATATACTTTATATTGCGACTTAACATGTATTGCTATATCGTTACAGGTTTTATATGATAATGGTTATGAAGGATTCGTACACCTCGAGGGGCAAAAGTGGGAATTGGTTGAAAACGTCTCTGTTACACCTGATTCTGTATATATCTCTCCCTCTCTTTATACTTCAGAACTTATTTTACTCAATTGTATGCTATTAAACTAAATTATGTTATACTTATCTATGATTTGTGTTAGAAGGAGCCATCTTGGCCCAAAGGGACAAAAGTAGGTCAATTTGGGATTCTTTGCCGTCTGTTGGGGTTTGTTTGGGCGAAACAACTTGTTCACATGAGTTCAATTTTAGAGTATCAGTTATGTTAAAAATGATTATACTATTAAACTAATAGTTTATTATTGTTTTGGAATAGAATGATATAAGGAGAGATAAGTTTGAAGCGTTTAATATTTTTAATACATAATATCGATTGTAATTGTACCTTTGATGCTACAATTATTTAGTTTAGTAAAAAGTAATAGGGTATAGAGCTGCATCTAATCTATAAATTATGAAACTCGAATGTAAATGAAAAATGAACTGGTCAACCTGACCCGGCCTCACATTTTACCACCTCTAATTTTATCTTACTTTCATACAGCTGGGACAGGAACTGCCTAAAATGGCTTCGACTCTTCAATCTGACAAAGTTTTTGTCCAAGGCTATAAGGTTAGCAACAACATTGCACCAATTCTAAAAGCCATCTTCATAAAACACGGTGACATTGCAGCTGAATGTGTATGTAAAACTGCGTCTGTGAGATCATCTCTCCTTAAAGTTGTTTGCAAAGTTGTCACGCGGATTCAGACCAGTGATGTTGCTACAATCTTGTCTGAGTTTAAAGATATAGAGAGGCAAGTCTTAGATGCAGAGGAAACCAACATTAATGTGTCGTGGCTTCTAGCTCACATGGAAGCCATCCAGAAAAGAAACGAAGCCATGGAAAAGTCAACGTTGCTTATGGAAATGAAAGTAAACACGATTTTGGTTAAACTTGCTGCCCAAATAGATCTGAGAGAGAGAGGTACCGAGCTCGAGGCTGCAGAAAAACTGTTTGAAGAGGCAGAAAGGTGCGTGAAAGTACTCTATCCTGTAAAAATAATCCAGTTAACAATATCTTGAAATCTAAGGCGGTGGGAAAACAACTGTCTTTATATGCTTATTAAATCATGCTAGATACGTAATTTATAGAAGATTGCCAGGGCCACACCTACCCCCTATTTTGCCACCATTACTTCAGGAACAACTGATATTCTGTCTAATGGCGTGATACCCCTTTCCTGAAAGTAGTTATAAGTTTTATGGCAAGGATTTGGTCCAAAATAACATAAACGCAGCCATATTGGTTCATGGGTGTTTAATGCTGTTTTGATATTAGGGTGGCCTGTTTATGCATTATCCTGTATATGAAGTTGGTCAAATTGATATCAACCATGTCACAAAATTATTGTTCAATGTACAACAATCACATTTCTTTTACATAAGGCTAAGGAAACTGCTCTTCCTACAACGAGACAAGCAAGTTGAGGAACGATGCAACTTATTATATATAAAACTAGAGAGAAGCATAAAGATGTTGACTGCAGACTCTAAGGTGTCGTCAGCGAGGGATACGTTTATGATTAAAGTCTATCTTTTCTTTCTTTTTTTGTGTTGTACAGAAAATGAACTGCATAAAATATGATTAAAGTCTATGCTTTTATAATGATTATCTAAATTCTAAGATTAGAGGATTTAGGTTCTATGCATTTTGGGTGACTTTTGACCCATTACGTGGACCATATGTGGCGAATTATAATCCAAATCTATGGTTCTATGGTTTTATATACAAATCTTTTCTGATCAGGCTCAATCTGGTAAGCATGGTGAGAGTTTCGTGGTGTAATAGTGTGAACTTCTTTCTGCAGGTATCATCAAGGAGTTGTGACATTTTTTTACGGTAGAAATAAGAGGCACAAGGTGAGCACATTGCTCACTGAACAAACATTTTATGTGTACTTTGTATGTAAATTAACATCTGTTATTATGACTTTGTAGTTATTGTATGATGATGGTGATGAAGCACTCTTAAACCTCGAGCTGGATCAATGGGAGTTGGTGCAAAACGTGTCGGATTGTGTATATATCTCCCTACCTTTCTTTATATGTTCTTATAATTTATTATAGAAAGGCCAATTGTAGGCCAAATGGTCAAAACTTGTTGATTTGGGGCTTTGTTAATGTTAGTGTATTGGAGTTGTTTGGACACAACAGCATATACAAACGAACTAGAATGAAAAAAGTACTTCAAGACTTTGCGGGTCAAAACGGGTTGGGTCAGATTATGTTGACCTTTGTCATATTTCTTGGTTCATGATTACAAAAACTATACTGTTAAAAAAGAACTCCGTAATATACTTTTTATGGGATAACAACGTAGGAGAGGACCAATATGTATTAAATTCTTTTTAAGTGTTAACCTATGAACTACTCCGTATTTTCCAACGTGAGCTGACCGTCTATTCACTCACTTCGTGCAGCTGGAACAGGCAGTGGCTATAAATGTTCCATCTCCTCAATCTGGCATAACATGTGTCCAAGGCTACAAGGTGAAGAACATCAATGCACCAATTCTTGAAGCCATTTTCAAGAAACATGGTGACATTGCATCAGACTGTGTATTCAAAACAGCTTCTGTGAGAGAATCTATCCTTGAGGTTGTTTGCGATGTCGTCAGGAAAATCCAAACCAATGATGTGAAAACCGTAATTTCTGAGATAGAAGAAATAGATAGCCAAGCGTCAGGTGCAGAGGCGAACAAAATTAATGTGGCATGGCTTCGAGCTCATTTGGAATCCATTCACAAAAGGAACGAGGCGTTGAAAAAGTACAGTATGCATATAAAAATGAAAGAAAACACCAGTTTGGTTACAAGAGCTTCCAAAATGGATCTGAACCAGAAACAGATAGAGCTCCTGACTGCACAACAACGTTCTGAAGAGGCTGAAAGGTGCGTGAAAGTACTCCATCTTGTAGAACAAAAGCTAAATGACAACATCTTGGAATCAAAGGCTGAAAAATGCAAGTGGGTAGTAAAAACTATCATATAGGCTACTTAAGTTAATCTATAGATGTGTAACCTTAGAAGATTGTCAGGATCGCGCCTACACCCCTATTTTGTCACCATTATTACCTTAGAAGATCAAGGCGTGGGACTTGTTTATGAAAGACGGATCCAAGTTTTTATGTATATAGCCATTTCTTAAATACTTAGTGTTAGCTTTTTGTTGCATAATCCTTTTGATATGCTTGTTAAAGATCACAATATATGTATGTGCCTTTACTAGAGGTAGCAACGATCAGGTCGGTCGAGTAATGGGTAAAACTGGTAATTTTGATTCAAAAAGGACCGGGTTAGGTTGGGTTTTGTTAGAAACACGTTGTCCATAAATTTTTATATACTATAATCAATGGATTGAGATCTTCTAAAGTTGGTATAAACATGATCTCTCACAATTAAAAAGAGAATTGGGTCCCTCAGTAGGCCCAACTGTTTTGCTTGTGAGTGAACATTACCGGTCATGTTCAAATCAACTTTAGAGGATCTCAATCCATAATCAATTTGGTGCCAAATATGATTAGAATTTATATACTAGTTTAATAATAATTTTGTTTGTTAATAACAAAAAAATCAAAAGGAAGTCAAAATAAAACTTTGGACGACTTTAGGGTGCGTTTGGTATTCATACAGGAATCAATATCGCTATGGGTTTGATGTTAAAATGGAATGGGATATATGTCATTGCTTATAAGTTCTTGTTTGGTTTGTTTAATGAATCATTATGACTATATGGTATACATTCATTTTCATTTCTTGATATCAACCAAACATATAATAAGTATCATTGGCATTTCATGGTTCCTAAAAGAGGAGTACTTTCATGTTGACCACCTTTTACATTGCCATCACAAGAAATCATTAGGGGGGAGGGAGTGGTGCTCGGGTAGGGGATCGGGTACCCTAACCCGATCGGTAATACTACCTCGTGTTACTCGGGTAGCGAATTTCGGGTACTAAATCGGGTTTCAAGCCCGATCGGCGAAGGTGAGTATTTTGAAAATTTTGGAACGTTGGGGACTAGCCAACGGCTAGTTGTACATTAAATAAAAAAAAGGAAGTCGGGGGAGTATGAATCGGCAAGCAACACCATTCCCGACATGAATGAAGACCCCACCCCTCCACTTGAATCAAGAAAGATGAAAAAGAAGCAAGGCGCATCCTCCTCGTCGATCTCAAGTGTTGCGGAAGAAATCAACTCCTACACACAAAAGAAGACGCAATATTTGAAAGAAAAGCGAGAAGGATCGTTGGCGAAACAATTGTTGGCTACACAACTCGAGGGTGTGCGAAGTTTAAGAATACACAACGGAGATGAAGTTTTTTGGAACCGCATGATCACATTCGCGATCCGCTATGTTGGAATTCGTTTTACCATAAACGTGTGATTCAGGCTAAAACACGGACATGAGGGCACTGCAATTTTTAAGTTGTAGTTTCAATTTTTTATTTCAACTTATGTAATTTTATTTTTTTTAAGTTGTAGTTTCAATTTTTAAGTTGTAGTTTTTTTAAGTATTATGTAATGTTTTTTTTTTTTTAATGAAATGTTATGTTTTTATTTTAATATTGTATGTAATTTTATGTACCACTCCGTCCACTTAGGTAGTATTAGGGTAGAATTGGGTAGTTTTGAGTTGGAAGGTTTTTATTGGATAGAGGTGATGTGACACCTTGGGTCTTATACCACTCCCTCCTCCTTACGAAAAGTGTTCAACAGTAATAGTTTTACCACCACAACTTTAACTTTTTATGAATATTACTCTTAATTTCTTAGCCACACATATATACATAGTAAAAAGTTTCCAGAAAAGAACTGTAACATCTACAGTAATAGTTTTACCACCACAACTTTAACTTTTTGGGGTTCATTTTCCTCAATACCTTTTTCCCGCGCTTTATGTGGATACTCGTATTTGATAAGAAGCTCATTTTTTTGGGCAAAATTACATATACAAACTCGTAAGTTGAATTGAGGTTTCAAATTACGGTTTATCAGTATCATGCTCGTTGTGTTGTTGCAATTAATGTAGGGCATTGTGTAATCCACCGGGTTTGAATCGACCTTTTAGGAGCTGCCCCGCCTAACTTTAAAGTTGTTTGCACTTGGGCGAATTGAACATGAGACCTCCACATTTTAGTGCACTGTGTAGTTAGATTTTGTTATCTTTTAGAACAAATTTAAGGCAATTTAATATACAAGTTGAAGTTGGTGGTTGAATTGAGTTCTCGGTGCACGTGGTTAATGGGATTTTCATGTTTGGGTTTTGTAAGGATCATTTTTATTAGAACATTATTAAGGCAAGTTGGTTTTTTTAGGTTGAATTAATTTAGATCTAAAATAAACGGGTAAACGAATGAGGTTTTTTGTTCGGTTACTTTGGGAGGGCTAGTCTTTTGAATACTCGATTTAAACCCCTGAGGAGGTCAAGTGCCTTTACCTAGTTTTGAAGTCTAAAATCACATGATTTATCAGTTTTCACAATAGTAGAACCCGATCCATCCAGTAAGGGTATCTCAATAGTGAGGCTTTCCCGAAGAGCCTTATCCGCACGAACTTCAATCAAGCACCTAGCAAAACTACTACGGCCCCAGGAATCTAAGCACATTTGACTAGTGTGAGAATCTAGCATTTTCGAAGTACCAACCAATGAAGCAAGGAGACTGAGACCATCATCAGAAAACATAGCAAGAGGAACATCATGAAATTTAACCCACACCGGAATATTAGTCAAATCCTCTTTAAGCAAATTAGTATTCAACGTCCAAGTTTTAAGAATATTGGCACATTCCTAATCATCCACGGTCCGTTTTCAAGAACATCATCAACACCTTTACGCGTGGAAAACTTAAAGAAAAAGAAACCCTTAACATTCATCATAACCTTTTGAATACCATACTTGGCCCACGTATTACGAACATAATAATCAACGACCGGAAAAGCAATACGTTTACCAAGAAAATAACCATAAAGGGTATTCTCAAATTTAGAGTTTACCTCCTCCATTACTTTCATAGGAACAGAGAGATCCACCTCAGTAGACTTGTTACTACATTCCAACCTACGAAAATTAGGCTTGTGCTTCATAGAATCATTGGACGCAACACCCGCATATGAAACCGGCTTCGCAATTTGAACCATGAGATATGATATATTAACACCACGCATAGCCTCTTCAAAATTCTTGCATGCCGCCAAAACAACCGGGTCTAGATTAACTTTTAAGATTACACATCTAGATTAACTTAAGTAGCCTATATGATAGGGTTTACTACCCACTTGTTTTTTTCAGCCTTTGATTCCAAGATGTCGTCATTTAGCTTTTGTTCTACAAGATGGAGTACTTTCACGCACCTTTCAGCCTCTTCAGAACATTGCTGTGCAGTCAGGAGCTCTATCTGTTTCTGGTCCAGATCCATTTTGGCAGCTCTTGTAACCACACTGGTGTTTTCTTTCATTTTTATATGCATACTGTACTTTTTCAACGCCTCGTTCCTTTTGTGAATGGATTCCAAATGAGCTCGAAGCCATGAAACATTAATTTTGTTAAGCCTCTGCACCTGACACTTGGCTCTCTATTTCTTCCATCTCAGAAATTATGGTTTTCACATCATTGGTTTGGATTTTCCTCACTACATCACAAACAACCTCAAGGATAGATTCTATCACAGAAGCTGTTTTGAATACACAGTCTGATGCAATGTCGCCATGTTTCTTGAAAATGGCTTCAAGAATTGGTGCATTGATGTTCTTCACCTTGTAGCCTTGGACACATGTTATGCCAAATTGATGTTCTAGCTGCACGAAATGAATGAATATTAGAGGTGGTGGAACAGACGGTTGGTTCACGTTGGGAAATACTTCTAGAATTGTGGTATATAAAAATATAAGCTAATTACAATGGTGATGTTATAGGTTAACACTTAACACTTAAAAGAATTTACTACTTATTGGTCCTCTCCTACATTGTTATCCCATAAAAGTATATTACTTTTTAACAGTATAGTTTTTGTAATCATGAACCAAGAAATATGACAAAAGTCACCGAAACTGACCGACCGTTTTGACCCCATAAAGCATTGAAGTACCTTTTCCATTCTAGTTCGTTTGTATATGCTGTTATGTCTAAACAGCTCCTATAGACTAGCAGTAACAAATCCCCAAATCAACCAGTTTTGACTAGGGTGAAAACGAGCCGAGCCGAGCCCGAGCCTGCCAGAGCTCGAGCTCGGCTCGTTTATATATAAAAAGCTCGAGCTCGTTTCGAGCCTCACATTTTGAGTTCGAGCTCGGCTCGTGAAATTTTTCACAAGCTCGAGCTCGGCTCGAGCTCGGCTCGTTAACACAAAGCTCGGCTCGTTAACACAAGGCTCGAGCTCGTTAACACGGTTATACGTATAGAAAATATATATACGTATATATCGCGAGCCTAAACGAGTCTTTTGTATAGAGCTCGGGCTCGAGCTCGATTATTAAATGAGCCCAAACTTAGGCTCGAGCTCGGGCTCGAGCTCGTTTAAGCTCGACTCGTTCGAGCTTTTACCGATCGATCCCGAGCTTTTCACGAGCGGCTCGCTCGTTCCCCCCTAGTTTTGACCATTTGTCCCACAATTGGCCTTTCTATAATAAATTATAAGAACATATAAAGAAAGGTAGGGAGATATATACACAATCCGACACGTTTTGCACCAACTCCAATTGATCCTGTTCGAGGTTTAAGAGTGCTTCATCACCATCATCATACAATAACTACAATGACATAACAGCATATGTTAATTTACATACAAAGTACACAGAAAATGTTAGTTGAGTCAGCATTGTGCTCACCTTGTGCCTCTTATTTCTACCGTCAAAAAATGTGTCAACTCCTTGATGATACCTGCAGAAAGACGTTCACACTATAACACCACGAAACTCTCACCATGCTCAACAGATTGAGCCTGAATCAGAATAGATTTGTATAATCTAGAACAGATTCCCATATTTCAGATCTAGCATGATTTAATAAGCCGATAAAAACAGTTGTTTTCCCCCGAGTTTTTTTCCGCCTTAGATTTCAAAATATTGTTACCTAGATTATTTTTACAGGATAGAGTACTCCACGACCTTTCTGCCTCTTCAAACAGTTTTTCTGCAGCCTCGAGCTTCGGTGCCTCTCTCTCAGATCTATTTGGGCAGCACGTTTAACCAAAATCGTGTTTACTTTCATTTCCATAAGCAAAGTTGACTTTTCCATGGCTTCGTTTCTTTTCTGGATGGCTTCCATGTGAGCTAGAAGCCACGACACATTAATGTTGGTTTCCTCTGCATCTAAGACTTGCCTCTCTATTTCTTTAAACTCAGACAAGATTGTAGCAACATCACTGGTCTGAATCCGCGTGACAACTTTGCAAACAACTTTAAGGAGAGATGATCTCACAGAAGCCGTTTTACATACGCATTCAGCTGCAATGTCACCGTGTTTTATGAAAATGGCTTTTAGAATCGGTGCAATGCTGTTCCTAACCTTATAGCCTTGGACAAAAACTTTGTCAGATTGAAGAGTCGAAACCATTTTAAGCAGTGCCTGTCCCAGTTGTATGAAAGTAAGATAAAATTAGAAGTGATAAAATGTGAGGTCGGGTCAGGTTAACCAGTTATTTTTTCATTTACATTCGAGGTTCATTATTTCTAGATTGGATGCAGCTCTATACCTTATTACTTTTTACTAAACTAATAAATTGCAGCATCAAAGGTACAATTACAATCGATATTATGTATTCAAATCTTGAACGGTTCAAACTTAGCTTTCCTTATATCATTCTATTCCAAAACAATAAATTAATGCTCTAATTTTGAACTCATGTGAACAAGTTATTTCGCCTAAACAAACCCAAAATGGCCAAGTATTACATAATTTAGTTTTAATAGCATAGAATCGAGTAAAATAAGTTCTGAAGTATAAAGAGAGGGAGAGATAATACAGAATCAGGTGTAACAGAGACGTTTTCAACCAATTCCCACTTTTGCCCCTCGAGGTGTACAAATCCTTCATAACCATTATCATATAGAATCTGTAACGATATAGCAATACATATTAGTCACAATATAAAGTATATAGAAAACGTTTGAAACCTTGGAGCAGATAACATCACATTCATACCTTGTGCATCTTAATGGTACAATCATAGGATTTCACAACTCCATCACATTAGTTGATCCACAAAGATCTCATAAATATTACTCAAGTGTTATGCATAAATATTACTCAAGTGTTATGATACTTACATTTCATCTTTATGGGACCAAAATTATCTGCTCCCCACAACATTTTCACCATGCTCAAGCAGTTGAGCCTGAAAAGTACAGATTTTTTATAGTTCAGAATATGATTTTCATACTGGAACAAAGAATCATTCAACTTTAAAGTTTTCAAGCCTTTATGGGTAAGTCGGGTCAATTTGGATTATACTTTGTGGTCAAAAGTGCCCCCAAAACTATTCAAACTGTATAGAACTTCATAAGCATTTTACTTCAAAGGTTAAAATATTAAAAACTCAATAAATGAAAAGACAAATCATGTTTACAGGTCGTCCTGACCCATTTTCACCCACTCCAAAAAATACCCCATTTTGACTAGTTACCCAGACGATTTTGCCACCTTTAACTAGAATTATTTTCAGAAGCAGACGGTGTTCCTTCTATGTAGTGTTAGTTCTCTTGTGTTTTCCATTCACCTCTGTTACAGGCTTGGATGGCATTAGCAGGTCATTAAAAAGCGAAAGAGTTCTCCTTTCATGTATTCTTTCATTTTCAGAATGGATGCCTTGAAGGTTAACTGTATCTCTAGTTCCATGTTGATAATTTGTTACAGGCTGCACCGTATTTCTGATTCCCTCTTGACACTCGAGTTTTGACATGTGGATTCTGTTACTGGTAGTTGATATAGTTCCTCCCAAAGAGTTGTTAACTTTATTAGCATCCTGGAAAAGAAATGTGGACAATAACTTTAGTATATGACGAAATTAAATGAACGTGTATTTTTTCATCTTTAGATTGGATGCAGAAGGTTAACCGTATGTCTATTTGCCTCTTGACAACGCCTTATAGGATGCACCATATTGCTACTTCCCTCTAGACAGTCAAGTTTTCTCTTGTGAGTGGCGTCCTTCCTCAAATTGCTCATATCAGTTGTAGATGGAATAGTTTCTCCCAAAAAATTGTAAACTTCGTTTACCATCTGCAAAAAGAAATGTAATTATTGCACATTGCACAATAAGTTTGGGATAGGGGTGATGTCAGATATGAAAAATAATTAATTTTCTGTAGCAAATTCCCAGAGTGAATTGATTAGACATTAGCAGGAGCAGAGTGACAAATGATACATCTAAGTGCCATTTTGAAATAATCATAAGGATCAACGAATATCCCGTACCCTATCTGGGAGATATGGTTTGAGTTGAGCTGCACAGTTCTTGAGAATGTCTCCCCCTAGTCGCTTTGACAAAGGACTCTTAAAGAGAAACAACACTTCAGTATTTTGATGCTGTGAATTCAGTGATGAATGGAAACTAATGATCACCTGATTATCTCTTCTTACGCATCTGATTAGAAGTTTTACAAGCTCGGAATTTAGCGGCTTACTTTCCTTTATGATCACGGTCATGATTCTCTTCATCATGAGTACAACAGTAGTGGAATTAAAGCTAAAAATTCAGAAGAAGAAAGAACAAGATTAGTTGAGCATACAACTATACAAGTCTTCCACTAGCAAAGAATTAGAGTCCTTACTCAGCAACGGTTAAAAACTGTGTAAATAGGTATTAGTCCATCCAGCTGCAGGTCACACATCAGCACCAGAAATTTGCCAACGCTTAAATGTTCGAGAATCCTAGTCATCTTTGTATAGCATCCACGAGATGCAGAAGAGATTTTCTCGAATGTGATTACAACGAGCTCAAAGAAATCCTGTGCACCAACAAGAAAAAGGGCAGTTACTTGGGAGTTGTATAGTAGATTATCATCTAAAGACTCTCGACGAGTTACATCAAAAGCTCATTCAGATGTTTTATACCTTCATTTGTTCATTATTGTATGGTTCGTAACCAACCACAGTTCTGATGACTACACAGTTGCAACATGCGACTGCGATATTCACATCCACATCAGGATGGCTCAACAGTCGTTTAGCAATCAATGCATATCTTACTGGATGCATTGCATATTTCAATGATTCGGAATTGGAAATGTTCACTCGTATTGTCGACCTCATCACAAGTGTCTCAATTTGCTTATCATGATAACATATCATAAAGTTGAAAATTGTTAATTGTAGCAAAAAAAAGGTGAGTAGAGATGAAAACCTTGTTCAATGGAAATATCACAAAAGCTATAGAAACATATTCATGTATTATACTGTATATATAATTAAATACTATGACTAAGAGGATGTTTTGGATTGCTTATGTGATGTAAGTTATGTCAATTGTTTATCTGCTTATTTTTGGAGGAAAAAAAAATGTTAATTTGCCTATTTTCCACTGAAAATAAGCACTTTAAAGTAAGCAGATTCATACCCGCTCGTTACTAAGCGAATCGCACTTAAAATTAAGCAATCCCAAACAGCCCCCTAAGCAAGGAGCCCAAATACAACATAAAACTAGTAAAGAAAATAAATAGGGAGTACCGGAGTACTAATTACAGTGAAGAATAACATCATCATATCATTTGCAATCCATACAAAACCATTAACTTCAAGCATCATCAAATATTTAGAATACTAATGAAAGTAAAACCTAACTTGAAGTATGACACGAAGCTCCGCAGTTGACAATTGCCAATTTAATAGCTTTGTCCCAGCTTCCCACAGCTGCTTCTCATGATTAGTCAATTTGAACAGCATTTCAGGAATTCAGTTCACTATGAGAATCGGGCTAATAGCTTGATTTGAGACCTATCAGTTTCAACCAATAGCTTCAATTTGTATGTCATATAAATCTGCCTTAAATATGTTCTAAGATACATTATTCCAACAAAACCCAACTACAAGCGCTCAAATTGTAAATTTCCCTTGTGTACACTGCGTGACCACTACACAATGAGCATGAAACACTGATACATCGCGTGATTCAAAGCTTAAATTTCAGCGTACAACTTCAATTTGTATGTAATATTTGCCTCGAAACTATTCTATAATAAAAGATTCTAACAAAACCTAATTACGCGCGCACACAATGAACGTTATACAACAATGCACAAGTCTCGCATTTGTAACAAATAATGTACATCAAAAAGCGATTAATCAGCGTGATTTGATACCTCAACTCCAACCTGCTAACTATAATTTATATGTAAAATGGCCCTTCAATCGCCTAATTTGAGACCTCAGTTTCAACTAACAATTATAATGTCGAAATAACTTCTCCTTAGATATGTTCTACTAGATAAACAACTCACAAAACCTAAAAACAAGATGAGCATGAAAAACCCCATCAATCACGCAATTTGAAACCTCAATTCCACCTAAAACAACTTTGACTTGTATGGTAAGTTGTCTTAGATAACAATACCTAACTAAACAATGCACTAGTGTAACAACTAACAAAACCTACAAACATAATGAGGGGGTGTTTGTTTTAGCTTATTTGTGGGCATATCAGCTTACTCGATTTCGGTTTATATTTCATAAGTCCAAATTTTCCGGCTTATTTTAAGACGTGCGCGCTTATAAAGCTTATTATCATATAATAAACTTTTATAAGTCTCAAAATAAGCCCGAAAATCCGTATAAGCCAAATTCATATTAGAGGTGGCAATTTGTGCCCAAAATCAAAAAATATGCTAAATGGGCAAACTTTTAAAAGATTTGGGCACATTTGGGCCCCTCTTTTTTTAAATGGGCATGTATTGCCATTTAGAAGTAAATGGGCATAATGGGCAAATGTTTTTCTCGAATATTAGATTGTTTTTAAAGAAAAACTTATATTTAATTTTTTAAATATAAATGAGGTGTTACGTTAGAAATTTATTTCGTCGTTTTGGGTCTTTAAAAGCGATTAGTATAACATGAGCCTGTTTGGCACGTAGCCGTACTCTCGGCCCGCCCGTTTTGCCACCTCTAATTCATATAGGCTCATAAACAGTGGTGGAACCAGGAAAATAGGTTCGAGGGGGGGAGGGGACAAATTTTTTATTTTCTTTTTATAATAGCAACAAAATGTGAAAGAAAAACTATGATCGAAATGATAAGTCGAGTATTGCTACTTAGATATGAAGTATTTATAAGGTTTTAAAGTGTTGAATGTTGGGTTTTAGTATGTGGGTTGGGGCAATTTGAGTTTTGGGTAGGGTGCACATAAATAAACTTAAACAAACGCCTCCTAAGCATGAACCACCGTTTAATTGTGTGATTTAAGACCTACAACTTTATTTTGCAAGTAAAATGTACCATAAAATTGGTCTAAGATAAACAACAACAACCAACCAACCCCACGTATGTGTGGTCAGAGGCGTATGATGCAAACACTCATACCTCTACTCTAGGGTAAAGAGACTATGTTCACAAAGACCTCCGGCTCATATAGTTACACGCATAAAAAGTAGTCTAAGATAAAAACAATTATAACAATTTTTCCTTTTGTGAGTGGGGTGGCATACCAATAAGGGTTATTGGTGCACCATTGCACCTAGCTCTTTTATTCCTAAGGCTACCCACAATGGTGACCGCGGTCACCAGTGCTAAGTCACTACAACCTTCTTCACGACCAACCAACTTTGTGTAATAAAACGACCGACTGTCGCCACTAAAACACCCACACACACAAACATACTCCAACCACGTTTAATCGAATATCACGACCGACCATTACAGTAGGTCTAACAGTTGAGAAAAACTATAACACTAAACCACTGCTGACGTGGCATGTACTGATGACGTGGAAGGTGACGTGGCATTATAACTTTTTTGAACCACCGTCAAACACACACACAGTAAATGGCTGTAACAATCGAAGAGTTAAGAAGAAATGATAACACTAAACAGCGGATGACGTGGTCGGTCACATCAGTTGATGACGTGGCATATGCATAAAAAAATATTATTATTTGTTTTTCAAGCAGTAACATAAACAAAGAGTTAAGAAGAAGAAGAAAGTACCTGAATATAATCGAAACCCTAACGGAGTTTGTTTGTTTGTTGTTAACGGAAGTGATGTTATTTTACATAGTGATAGCGTCTGGTCTGGTCTGGTGTGAGAGAATATGAGACAAGCAGTATCACTGTCTACTACTGTACTCCTTTTTTTTTTTTGTGTTGCTTTCACTTAATTTACGTATTCTATCTTTTTGAGCTATGCTAAATAGGAAATTTATATGGCTTACTTTATGCTTATGTTTATTATCTCAGGGAATTGATACCTACACCATGGTCGGAAGAAACAATATTAGCAGGTACAAATATTTAGAACCTATGTTATCTTTTAATACCAGTATCAAATTTTAGGTGGATTTGCCAATAACTCAAATACAATAGGACGTGAATTTACACTATTTATGCAATTTACAGGTTATAGTTACTAACCACTGAAATAAAAATTTCGATGAATAATGTATTTTAGTTTATTATATTCTTTTCAACAATAAATTTATGGATATCAAGAATTTCGTATAGCGCCGTTAGTGCTCGAACCCGTTGGCCGTCTGCTTCGGGCTCGAGCCGTTGGTCCGCGCCGTTTGAGCTCAAGCCCATTTGGCCGTTGCCCATTCGGGCTTGAATATTGTATAATGTCTTTTATTATTTGTAGTAGTGAAATTTAATGCAAGAATTGTGTTTAATTTACTTGTACAATATGTTTGAAAATTTGTATTTCTTATGTAAGATGTGTTTTAATAACTGTATTAATTGTATTTATTGACGAGTTAAATAATTGACTACATTAAATAGCATTAATGTGATGTTTTGTTATACACTATGCTTCTTGTCTTGTACGTCTGAAAATTATGTGCATTAAAGTGTTGTACACTATGTTTTTTTCTTGTAAGTAGTAGTCATTATAGTCATTAATAACATTGACCACTTTAATAGCATTAATTTTGTAAGTCTAAAAATTACATCATGCTTATTTTGTTGTACACTATGCTTATTTTGTTGTAAATATGAAAATTGGTTGCAACTATTGTACATTGTGCTTAAATGATTGTAATTTTTGGTGAAGGGGTGTTTTTAATAGCATTAATGTTGTTAGATAGAATTTTGGTCTTAAATGACACCATGCTTTATTTTGTTTGTCAATATACTTACTTTGTTGTTTCTGTGACAACCGTACTTTCGGTCATTTCTGAAACAATTTATGCCTCACTATTTCAACATTTATCGTAAACTTGGTTTACTTGTTCCAAATTCGCGTAACCTTTAAGGTTTAGCGGTGAATTCATGATCATATCATCACGAACATTTCATATGGACTAAGATTAGTCTACATTTCATTGACATCATTTGCATCATGATAATTCATTCATGACATTTCATTTCACATTTAACGCGTAAATTTTATATTAAATAAGCGTTATCGCGTGAGTTATTATTTTGAATATTTAATCCGTTACTTTCAAAAATGATCCCGAGATATTTTTATACTTACATTTAGTTTATAAAAACTATATTTTGAGTTTACCTAGTGTTTTAAATTTATTTGGTATATAAATCGTTAAAGTTATATTATTACGACGTTTTTCTTAAAAATTATACGATAATTTTTATATCACTCAAATTTTGCAAGAAATGTATTTTTACAATTTTTATGACTACAATATATTACTTTGATCCAATAAAATTTATTTTTAAGACAACAAGTACTTCATCCCACACCATTTTGTTGAAAACCCATTCATGATACAAATAAAATTTTATCATCCACTTGTATTTGTTTTCTCTTGTTACATTGTCAGTCAACACTCAAATTTTGTATATTCCTTCTCATTTCTTTGCTTGTGGGATTAGACAAAAACTACAAACTCCATAAGTACTAAGTTTAGTACCATATCAAGTCACCACCTTACTTTCCTTGACACTTGATAACCCACAACATACACAAGACCATACTCTTCCCATAACATTCGACCGACTATCAACAACCTTCACCAAGCGTGTACCTTTACATTTAATAAAAATACTAACCTTCACATGTCCCTCCTTTATAAAGCGAACCAAGCCTAAACATAAACTCATCACATTTCACTTGAACACACTCAAGATACAAACATAAAAGCTCTTATCTTATTATCCAAATGAATCAAAAGAGGATAGAAAATTTTTGGGTTGTATTATTTTGAGTTTCATGGTCCACGTCTCAATCGACACTCGCACCTCTCGACCCTTTGTAAGAATCAAATGACTATAAACTTGTTATATAGTTTTTGTTTTGAACTTAATGCTTGCATTAATTGAAGTTTCATGTCATCTATTAAAAGTTACAAATCTTGAAAACTAGAAATATGTTTCTTGAAATATATCATGCTCGACATACATTTATGCATACACCTATGTTGTGTTTTTGACTTGTGTGGCGAATCTCGAACTCGTTTAAATACTTGTCAGTATCTTAAAAATAAGCCTTTGCTTATTATCAAAACACTCGACATACACACACACAATGGGAACTTACTTGAAGTTTTTGAACTAAAAGTGACATAAAGAAAACATAAGTATTGGCTTGAGGTGGACAAGTGCTTATTTAAGCTTTTCAACTTATTATTTGCTCATTGCAACTTTTATACGACCTTAAATAGGCTACTAAACAAAACCGAGTCGAAAAGCACTTAACATGGTTTCATTAATATTTAACGATAGCTCATGGGCCGAAGGCCCAATAGCTAATCCAAGTGCTTATTCGAATCACTAACTGATTTTTCAACTCATACACAACTTATTAAATGATTTATAAAACAGTTTTGAAATGGAAAAGAGAACACTCAAAGTCGAATACATGCGTACGCGATTTGATAACGTGAGATGTTATATCAAATGTAAAACAGATAAAGGCTAGTTAATTATAGTTAAATGCATAACATTACATCATGACTTATTACATATCATATCATTCATAATAGGTTAGTTTCGGGATCACGCTACATTTGATGTACCCACACTTTTGTCATCGTAATCATTGCAACGGTGAGTTCATAGCCCCACTTTTACTCTTTTAACTGTTTTACAAACTCTTGGGGTAGATACATGCTACATTTTTAATCGAACACAAATGCTTTGAAATGTATGCTATATCGAATGTTTTATTGTCACTAAGTATTTGCCATGTTCGAAGTCCCTACATCATGAACCATTAGTCACTTGCGAGTGAGCGCAAATATTGTGAATAGGCCTATTGGAATTAACACTCCCGCTCTTATTGACCCAGTTAGGGAAATCGGCGCACTATATTGAACCATAAGGTAATTTGGCAAGTTACCTCTTAGGGCGGCGATGAAACGATGATTACCAATTTTTATTGGTGCGATGTTACGCATTGGTGTCATGAACTTAGTGAAATAAATACGATTTTGTTTTTAACGATGAGTGTGAAACGATTTAACTCACACTACGATGATTGTGTTCAAGCGAATTACTTAAACCTATGGATTTCACTCAACCTTTGTGTTGA
The DNA here is from genome assembly GCA_910596185.1 of Chrysanthemum makinoi. Lineage (NCBI taxonomy): Eukaryota > Viridiplantae > Streptophyta > Magnoliopsida > Asterales > Asteraceae > Chrysanthemum > Chrysanthemum makinoi. The sequence goes on along the minus strand of OU343222.1, from coordinate 315,570,021 downwards.
CCTTTTTAAGCATGTTTTATCTCCGGTATCTAAGGCATTCACTTCATGGCATGCATTTGGACACATCATGGAGTCAGCGGTGGACGCGTCTCACTGGGTTTATGAACTTTAAAAACATCGTTTGACTTGTACTAAACTTATTTTCCGTGCATAGTAACTTTCATTTGGGACCTATCTTTGTAACTCTGAATGTTTTTATTAAAACAAGCGATGTATTTTCAAACGACACTTTAGGTCGTTCAATATAACTGTGATTGTGATGCTATGACATCAATCCCGAAATTCCATTTACCAAAGCAGTAATTTGGGGGTGTGACGATTGGCATGAGCTTCGATTATAGAGAACTAGGTTGCATCATTGACCTAGACTATAACTACATCATCATAGCATCTCATCATTTCATCATAAGTGCATGTTCACTTTAAGCGATTTATCGTACATTTTTGAGTTATTTACTTTCATTTCATATCGATTGTCACATGGATTCCTTTAAATGCCCATTCCATTATTTTTCTTCATACTCCAATGTCGAGAATGCCTTGTTATTCCTCATAAAAATTTCAACATCAATTGACTCATCACCGATAACGTCGAATACTGAGATAAACCTTTTAGTAGGGCGAAGTCACTCTCACTCCTTTGTTTCACCACTAACATGTCGAGTTACACTTTATTCACATTAAGTCACTAAACCACCATACATTTGAAGCACTTACAACATCTCATAACCCATCTTTTGGGAAACCGTCGATTATTTTGAAAGATAACCTCAAACTTATCATTCTTATCACATTTCTTTGGAGCGTTTACTATTAACATCGGATTTTGTTACGTCTCACATTTCCTCTTGTTTTGAAGAAGATATGGCACCGAAAGAAAGCCACATGAAATGACTCAAGCGGCTATTCAAAAGTTGGTAAGGGATAGTGGCGAGGCATTAAGAATTGAAAGGAAGCGGTGGGCTGCTGCTGGCTGAGGGCAGCAGTAGCTGCTTTGAAGCCGCAAGGCTTCTTCTGCTTTGGAAATGCAGGAGGATCCGGAGTTAAGAGCTGTTCTTACAAGGATTTCAAAAGTGGAGATCCCACCAAGTTTAAAGGGATGAAGGAGCCCTGCCATGGTGCGATGGTTAGAAATTGGAGTCGTGTTTTTCTTTGTGTAATTGCCGGGATGATAGTAAGGTCAAGTTTGCTACAAGTACACTACTCGATGGAGCATTGTCGTGGTGGAACTCATATGCTCAACCGATGGGAATGGAGAATGCTTTCAAGCTTACTTGGGAGCAATTCAAGGGTTTGGTAACTAAGAAATTTTGTCCTCGTACGGAAGTGAAAAAGTTGGAGACAGAATTCTATGAATTAGTAACAATTGGGTATGATATTGACACTTACATTCGGAGATTTCAAGAATTGGCTGCGTTATGCCGTCCATGGTTTTGGATAACGAGAAGTTGCTAGAGGCTTTCATCGGGGGACTTCCCGAGGTTATTCAAGGAGATGTGACTTCGTTTGATCCACAAACAATCGAGGAAGCTATTAGGGTGACTCAAAAGCTCATGGCCCAAGTAGTGAAGAGAGGTAAGTACACCAACACCAACCAAAACAACAACAACCCCAACAACCGCACCAACTACATCAATAACCAAAACAACAACAACAACGACGATAACCAAATCAACCACAACAAAAAAAATGGGAAAGCGACCAAGGAGGTTATAACAACAACAACCAAAACCGCAACACTAACCATCATCAGCAACAAAATAGAAGGCAAGAAGCGGGAATGGTTTATGTCGCTGCACCAATGAGAGGTAGAGGTATCTGGAACACACCCACTATGTAATCGATGTAATTTTCATCACTCAGGTCCTTGCCCCTAAGTGCCACAAATGCCAAACAAGGGACATCTAGCCGGGGATTGTAAAGGTAAAGCCGTAGTCACATGCTTCGGATGTGGGGAACAAGGACACTATCGAATCGAGTGCCCTCAAAACCAAGGTCAACCAGTTGAAGGTGCTCATGGGAATGCATACATGTTAGGAGGAGGAGAAGCTCGTCATGGTCACAACAACGCGAAGATGAAGAAGTTTGAAACTAACAGTCTTAATTTTCCTTATGTATTATGTTGTACTAAGTTTATGTCCTCCATCATATTCGGATCTTATGACTTAAGATGTACTACTTTTGCTAAACCACTCGTTGTAAAATATTCTCATCTATCGTACTTATTTTCTTTCCGATTTGTTATTACTTATGAGAATTTTACTTCTTTTACTTTATCGACCATTTTAACGACACGGTTTAAATCCATGTAAACATTGAGAGTTATAACAACTAAACCGAGCGTCACATCATCGTTCCTTAATTATACATAGCCTAGCTAACTATATACAATTCGGAGGGTCATGTTATGTTGGGGCGATTAATTATAAATCTTAGTGTAAGCAAAATCTTCACATATTTCAAAGTCAAAGTGTTACTTATGAGAGATTCATCCGATATTTTCTTTACTACGATGTTTTGTACGCTCTCAATCATCGATAACCGTAACGACACTTCTCCATACCTTCTTTCCTCGTTATTCATCACGAACTCAAAAAAATTCGATAGACTAACCGAACGAATTCAGGGGGTGAATTCCTTTTGATGGGCGAATGTGACAACCCGTACTTTCAGGTCATTTCTCGAAACAATTTATGCCTCACTATTTCAACATTTATCGTAAACTTGGTTTACTTGTTCCAAATTCGCGTAACCTTTAAGGTTTAGCGGCGAATTCATGATCATATCATCACAAACATTTCATATGGACTAAGATTAGTCTACATTTCATTGACATCATTTGCATCATGATAATTCATTCATGACATTTCATTTCACATTTAACGCGTAATTTTTATATTAAATAAGCGTTATCGTGAGTTATTATTTTGAATATTTAATCCGTTACTTTCAAAAATGATCCCGAGATATTTTTATACTTACATTTAGTTTATAAAAACTATATTTTGAGTTTACCTAGTGTTTTAAATTTATTTGGTATATAAATCGTTAAAGTTATATTATTACGGCGTTTTCTTGAAAACGCGATAATTATTATATCACTCAAATTTTGCAAGAAATGTATTTTTACAATTTTTATGGCTACAATATATTACTTTGATCTAATAAAATTTATTTTTAAGACAACAAGTACTTCATCCCACACCATTTTGTTGAAAACCCATTCATGATACAAATAAAATTTTATCATCCACTTGTATTTGTTTTCTCTTGTTACATTGTCAGTCAACACTCAAATTTTGTATATTCCTTCTCATTTCTTTGCTTGTGGGATTAGACAAAAACTACAAACTCCATAAGTACTAAGTTTAGTACCATATCAAGTCACCACCTTACTTTCCTTGACACTTGATAACCCACAACATACACAAGACCATACTCTTCCCATAACATTCGACCGACTATCAACAACCTTCACCAGCGTGTACCTTTACATTTAATAAAAATACTAACCTTCACATGTCCCTCCCTTTATAAACGAACCAAGCCTAAACATAAACTCATCACATTTCACTTGAACACACTCAAGATACAAACATAAAAGCTCTTATCTTATTATCAAGCTGTCGAATCAAAAGAGGATAGAAAATTTTTGGGTTGTATTATTTTGAGTTTCATGGTCCACGTCTCAATCGACACTCGCACCTCTCGACCACTGTAAGAATCAAATGACTATAAACTTGTTATATAGTTTTGTTTTGAACAATGCTTGCATTAATTGAAGTTTCATGTCATCTATTAAAAGTTACAAATCTTGAAAACTAGAAATATGTTTCTTGAAATATATCATGCTCGACATACATTTATGCATACACCTATGTTGTGTTTTTGACTTGTGTGGCGAATCTCGAACTCGTTTAAATACTTGTAAGTATCTTAAAAATAAGCCTTTGCTTATTATCAAAACACTCGACATACACACACACAATGGGAACTTACTTGAAGTTTTTGAACTAAAAGTGACATAAAGAAAACATAAGTATTGGCTTGAGGTGGACAAGTGCTTATTTAAGCTTTTCAACTTATTATTTGCTCATTGCAACTTTTATACGACCTTAAATAGGCTACTAAACAAAGCAGAGTGAAAAGCACTTAACATGGTTTCATTAATATTTAACGATAGCTCATCGGGCTTCGAAGGCCCAATAGCTAATCAAGTGCTTATTGAATCACTAACTGATTTTCAACTCATACACAACTTATTAAATGATTTATAAAAGCAGTTTGAAATGGAAAAGAACACTCAAAGTCGAATACATGCGTGCACGATTTGATAACTGTGAGATGTTATATCAAATGTAAAACAGATAAAGGCTAGTTAATTATAGTTAAATTCATAACATTACATCATGACTTATTACATATCATATCATTCATAATAGGTTAGTTTCGGGATCACGCTACATTTAGGTGTACCCTTTTGTCATCGTAATCATTGCAAGGTGAGTTCATAGCCCACTTTTACTCTTTTAAGCTTTTACAAACTCTTGGGAGATACATGCTACATTTTTAATCGAACACAAATGCTTTGAACGTATGCTATATCGAATGTTTTATTGTCACTAAGTATTTGCCATGTTCGAAGTCCCTACATCATTAACCATTAGTCACTTGCAGTGGCGCAAATATTGTGAATAGGCCTATTGGAATTAACACTCCGCTCCTATTGACCCGGTTAGGGAAATCGGCGCACTATATTGAACGATGGTAATTTGGCAAGTTACCTCTTAGCGGCGATGAAGCGATGATTACCAATTTTTATTGGTGCGATGTTACGCATTGGTGTCATGAACTTAGTGAAATAAATACGATTTTGTTTTTAACGATGAGTGTGAAGCGATTTAACTCACACTACGATTATTGTGTTCAAACGAATTACTTAAACCTATGGATTTCACTCAACCTTTGTGTTGACCTTTTTAAGCATGTTTTATCTCCGGTATCTAAGGCATTCACTTCATGGCATGCATTTGGACACATCATGGAGTGACTGACGAGCGTCTCACTTGGTTTTATGAACTTTAAAACATCGTTTGACTTGTACTAAACTTATTTTTCGTGCATAGTAACTTTCATTTGGGACCTATCTTTGTAACTCTGAATGTTTTTATTAAAACAAGCGATGTATTTTTCAAACGACACTTTAGGTCGTTCAATATAACTGTGATTGTGGTGTTATGACAGTCAATCCCGAGAATTCCATTCATTTTGCAAAAGCAGGTAATTTGGGGTGTGACATTTACGTTGTTGTAATTCGAAAATTGGGTGCATTAAAGTGTTGTAAACCATGCTTAATTTCTTATACGTCTTAAAATTAAGAGTGATGTGCCTTCGTTCTTTATAAGTAGTATAGATTACTTGAACTTTTAAATGATTTATGTGAACTAACTAACAAAATAATATGAATAAAAATACATAACTAAAATCATTTCATGTCAAAACCCGTGCATGCGATACTTATAACTAATATAATACTACATAAATACAAATCTGAATAACATAAATTAGAAAAAACTTAATAAAACATTATTTTCATCTTATCCGATTGACTCATTACAAAAATTAAATTCAAACTATACATTATTAATTGTAGCGATTAGCAAAATT